>CAXKWD010000003.1:154284369-155484369 GCA_964059195.1 Ectobius pallidus | reverse complement strand
GAGTTTGACCTCTACACATTAACATTATGTCATCGGCATATACCACCAACTCTAGGTCTTGAGTGTCGGCCAGTTGTTCTATTAGGTCACTAATGATTAAGTTCCATATAGTGGGTCCTGCCACCGATCCCTGTGGGCATCCTTTCGTCACCCTTTTAGAACATGATACATTTCCCACTGTGAATTGAGCAGTTCTGTACTGCAAAAAATCTTTCATTGTGTTGTAAATGTTTTCTAGACACTTCAGATTTATGAGACGAGCGAGGAAACTGGGCTGCCATGCATTATCGAAAGCTCCTGCTATGTCTAGTGCGATGAGGCAGCTCTTTTGACCGCGTTGTTTGCTTAGCTGGACGAAATTGATGACTGCTTTTAAGGCATCTGCTGTCGACTTTCTTTGTGTGAAGCCATATTGCTGAGTTGGTACCGCTCCAGTATTTAGAAGGAAATGGTTTAGCCTTGTTATTATTAACTTCTCTAGACATTTCCCTGGAATAGATAGAAGGCTAATACCCCTACAACCGGTTACAGATTGTCGTTTACTCTTGTCACCTTTAGGGATTGCTATTACATTTGCTGATTTCCAAGCCTGTGGGAAACTACCAAGATCTAGGCTTTTGTTAAAAACCGTCAACCAGAATTCAGGTAGTATTTCATGTATTACTTTAACTATTCTTCCGTCAATACCATCCAGTCCTGGGCATTTGTTGAGCTTTAGTGCAGTTATGATCTCGTCCACCTCATGTTTAGTGAAGTGGGGTTCACGTTCTGTTGTTGGAGAGCTATAGGCGCACTGCGTTCTGACTGCTCGTTGTTGTACGGTATCTAGATCTTGTAGATCGTCTGGGAAAAAGCTATCTAAAAGCGCAGAGGCGGTTTGCATTGCTGACGATGTGACAGATCCATCTTTAAGTGTGATGGTTGAATTTACAGGTTGTCTAGTGAAACCTGTTTTAGACTTTTTGTAGATTTTCCAGGGAGATTCTTTGGTGCTGTCTGTACAAAATTTTTTCCATGATTCTTGTTTGGCTTTCAGTAGTTCCGATTTGTAGTGATTTCTGAGAGCTTTTAATCTTGTATTGTATAGCTCTTTCAGGGTTGTGTTTTTACATCTATTAAATCTACGTTTTTCAGCATTTACTTGTTTTCGAATAATTTGTAGTTCGGGAGACCACCATGGCGTGAATCTTGTGGTGGGTGCGAATAGGGGGAAACATCTGCGGTTTATGATATCAAGTTCGTCCCAAATTGTTGTTATTGCATCTTCTAGTTTCTCTTTGGTTTTTGAGTTCCTGACCCTGTTAATCCATTGATTACCTCTATGTTGAACTTCGTAGTGGAAAGTGTTCCATTTTCCCACCTGGGTAGCGAATTTTGTTGTTGAGTTTTGGGGTTGCCTTCTTATAACATTGGTTCGGCGTTGTGAAGATAATGTGAATGTGATGAGGTTGTGGTCAGATAGTGTGTCCTCCTCACTGACACCCCATCTCTGAACTCTGTGGGCTAGATTGGTATTGGTGATTGTTAGGTCTATCCAGCTTTCACCATTTAGGGCCGTTGAATTGTATAAGAGTAGATTTGTAAACAATATTGCATACCAACTAGTATTTATGAAACGCTTGTGAAAATATAAATGATAATACCGAGGAAATTTCAATCCAAGCCAGAAACATTGAATTGGAGCTGCTGCCAGCAACTTCACGCCAGAAGTAGACTAAAAGAAGGGATAATATATTACGGTATTTAAATGCTGTTGCGCCCACGGTAAGGAATGTTTTTCATGTGAACCAAAATGTGAAAAGTTGTTTGCTTATATTTGTTGTCATGTGATGAAGTGGGCTACCGTGTTTTGCGAAAAATCCAGGAAAAAGTTTCTGATTATCATAAAGAAACGTGTTGACTTAAATTTTTTGTTTTATGACCAATTATATGCGTAAATCCATGTTAAAGTTGGTGTGACTGGTCAATGCCACCTGGGTTTTGTTTATAGATTGCCATGACGATTTTAAAGGACAAGGCCGATAAAAGTGCATTTTCAATGCAGTTTGAATGCTTTTTCATGCAATTTTAGCGGCCTTGGTTGCTAAAATGCAATTTTTCGGCGTGTTACCAGTCCGATAAGCAGCTGTTTTAGAAAGCGTGTACTCAAAAAGATTATACGCTAAAAATAATATAATGAAAATAGAAACTTGCTATTAGTTGAAATTCCACATATTTTTATACCAGATTCTTCACTCATTTATGAACCAAATAGTCACAGTTATATAATTAAGGAATTACTAGAATATTATATAATTTTATTAATTACATTAAAATAGGGAGCATTCCAGACTTATTGTTTGAAAATGAAATTCAACCAAATACATATTAAAGTAGGCGTACTAGTCCTTGAAACCTAATTAAACACATTTATACCAATCAATATTCGATTAACCGATCGATTCATGGAAAAAATGCTACTGATTAACAATTATTTTTATCGGACGACATTAAGAACGCGCGTCGACGTATCATAATATTTATATATAATAGTCATCCGCTACTGTACACAACTTTATTAATGCATGATAATTGTTAGATCCGGAACATAAAAGAATTAATCGGAAAGTTAAAAAATGGAACTTGACGATACTGACTGTTGAAAGATAATAATAAGGTACTGTCTTTAATTTTAATAAAATTATAATAATTAAAATAATTTAGCTTAAACTTATTAAATTTTCGACCTCAATGGTGCAAGATACTCTAAAAACTTATGTAATTTAATATCCAGACAACTCTATGGCACGACTTCTAAGGTCTGAAGGGTCTGAGAATTCATTGGGCAAGGACCCACCCTACCCAACCTTTTGTCAATGGGGACATACCTACTCCAGATTCTTTCATAAACTGTTTCGAGCTAATATCAAGGTTTTACGAAGATTACCTAATAGTGCAAGAAGCCGTGCAGGAAATAAATTACATGTCACTGAACTACGACTAACACAAAATTCAGAGAAAACTTGGCAAGATCTCCTGTTCTTCGCATACTTAGCCTTCCGCGTTCCAGGAAAAACAAATAAAGGACCTGAAAAGTCTTTGGTTTCTACAATTAAAGACAATATCAGAGAATCTACTTTGACACCTGCATCTAATAGACCTAGGACAAAACTGTCCCTTACCCTCATAATTGATAGACAAAGTTTCAGATTGCGATATTCGAGGAGCCGTCAGACTCCTCTCTTCTGATTTAGGTGTTGCGAATAATACCAGAGAGATTTCTGAGGCACTTCTTAAAAAAACATCCTTCTCCTTCCAGATCTTTGTAATTTCCCGATCCCCCTTCTGAAGATCCCCATTTATCAGTTTCTGAAGAGTGTTTTCCAAGCAATAAGAAGTTTCCCGACTGGTTGTGCTGCTGGGTTAGATGGCATACGGCCTCAACATCTACTAGATCTTACCTCTCTATCTGCAGGGGATGCTGGTAGACGACTATTGCACAGCATAACAAAACTATGTAATGTCATCTTGGAAGGCTGGAAAGATTAACAGCAGTAGAGATGGATTTTTGGAGAAGGTCGGCTAGGAAATCTCGGCGAGAAAGGATACGGAATACTACGATTCGACAAATTATGGAAACTGAACGAACGAAAGGTGAGGTAATTGAGCAAAAGAGACTGACGTGGTACGGACATGTAAGAAGAATGGAAAATGACCGGATGGTTCAAGAATGGGAAGCAGAGGGTCGACGAAGAAGGGGACGACCACTGACCTCATGGAAAGACAACGTTTACTGCTCAATGGAGACGTTTGGACTAACACCAGAAGATGCAGATAACCGGAATAGATGGAGGAGAATTGATAGACGAAATTGATTGTATGGTCGCAGGGAAAACCTCGATATGAGGATTATCCTGGAAGAGAAGAAGAAGATCTTGGAAGGCACTGTTCCCGTAGCCATTACACCTTATTTATTTTGAGCTTCACTGGCATAGCTTCATAAGAAAGATGGTGGCATCCGTCCAATTGCAATTGGAAATACTTTCCGGAGGCTTATGGCTAAATTGGCTTGTACATCTACTAGGGTAATATTTTCAACCTCATCAGCTAAGATTTGGAACTCCAAATGGATGCGAAATAATTATTCACATCGTTCTTACATATTTTAGCCAGAATTTAGGTAGTAATAAAGTTCTACTTAAAATTGATTTCAGAAATGCATTCAATTGTATCGAACGAAATTCTTTGTTAGCAATTGTTAAGGAGCAAGTTCCCAACCTATTCCCCTTCTATGGCAAGCATATAGGACTCCATCACATCTTTTCTTCAATTCCAAAACTATTCCATCTCAGAGAAGAGCACAACAAGGTAATCCCACGGGCCCTATAGTTTTAGTCTTGCAATTCATACCACAATTTCACACTTATTTAGACGATGGAACTCTAGGATGTGAATCTAATATTGCACTTGAAGATCTTCAGAAGATCATTGATGAATGGAAATCAATCCTAATAAATGTGAGCTATACTTCTGCTCTGCCAGAGATGATGACGTTCTTTCTGCTTATCAGAAAATTACACCAGGAATGAAAATATTATCTAGTTCTGAGTTAAACCAACTCGGTTCTCCCATCATTCTTGACGCTGTTGAACATGCTGCAAGGCAGAACTTGGATTTGATGAAGAAAATGTTTGACTGCTTGATTCAGATCATTCTCACTTGGCGTATTTCCTCCAAAAAAGTATATTTTTGTTCGCACCACCCCTTTGTGGTTATATCTATCTATTAATTATCAATGAAGCTGATGATACTGTGAGAAATTGCTTACAATCCATACTTAATCTGACTCTTGGTGACAAAAGCTGGTTACTGGCGAGATTAGGTTTGGTGGAGTTGGTGGGCGCAAGATTAACGATATTTCTCTTCTTGCTTTCTTGACTTCAGCTCATGGCGTTTCTGATTTTGTCAAATACATTATTTTAAATCATGGTGATGAAGTTGAGAGCTACCATTTGTAGGAGGTTCTTGCAAGTTGGAGACTGTAAAACGCTTAACAGGATTTTCAAGCTCATTCTGAGGTACAGAAAGATTGGGATCACCAACTTCTCATTTCTTCTTCTCCTTTTGATCTTTACCAAGCACGTTTTCTTGTCATCTGTGAAAACGAAGCTGGCTCCTGGCTTAGAGTTTTACCTTCATCTAACTTACATACTCTAATGGATGATGTGCATTTCAGGATCGCTGTAGTTTTGCGGCTTGAAGGTAAAATCTGTCATCCACACCTATGCCAGTGCGGTGCTAGAGTTGACCCTTACGGCCATCATAGATTATGCTGCCCTAACAACACAGGATGATATTCCAGGCATTCCATGATCAATGGCCTAATTAAAAGAGCCTTAGTCTCTGCTGATGTCCCGACTATGTTGGAACCAGTTGGAATTAATCGATCATATTTAAGAAACCTGACGGATTGATCTTGATACTTTGGGTAAGGGATATATCACTTTTATGGGATGCAACCTGTGTCGACACATTAGCTTCATCCAATTTACCGGGAACCTGCAAAAATCTTGACTCTGCTGCGATTTCTCCTCCATATTTGAAGTTGAAAAATACTGTCACATAGTTGACCAGAACCATTTTGTCGTTTTTTCTGTCGAGACACTTGGTACATGGTGTGCAGAAGACAAGAAGTTTACTTCAGAGATAGGTAGAAGACTTGCTGTTGCAGCAGGGGATTTTAGGGATGGCGAATATTTGAGGCAATTTATCGGCATTGCTATACAAAGGGGGAATGCCACTAGTGTCATGGGAACCTTTCCTCCGTCTTCAGCCCTTGATGAAATGTATTCCTTTTAATTATTATTGTATCATAATTCATTGTATTTCTTTGTTGAATTTATTAATAGATTTTACTCTAAAAAAAGCTATGGTACAGTTATGCTATATTCCCGAATAGTAACGTCATATTACTCATTGCATTGTCTCAGTGGATTCCTGCTCGAATTCGCAAGTTCAATTTCCACAGAAATAGCAAATAACGTAATAATTGACAGTAACTCGAACATAACTGAAGAGTTCAAAATTGTTGACTTAATTTTATATGGTAATAGCATGTGTCCGCGGCTTCGCCCGCGATAATTATTTCAAAAATTTAAAATTAAGAGCTTAATAGATAAATCATCACATTTATTAATACCTAAATCACATGGACTACATATCACGATTGGATAGCGTCGCCTGGTAAAAGCGACCACACATTCAAGTTCTTTGGCCCATAAAACCCCTGTATAGTGAGTTTCGTCCAAATCGAACAATGTTTCACCATATTTAGGCCTATATTGATTATCCCTCTTCCGTTTAGCATGAAAATTTCATATGTCTAGAAGCCTTGGCATTTTAACAAATGAATCGACCAGCGTGGGCTTACAATATTCAAGCGATCGCGATACTTTTATTTCCAAAGTATGACAAAAATAGTCAAAGCCAACTGTAATTGAATTGACATTGAAATGTATTACTGGAAACTGGTGCTTCGGAAACGCAAAAATGCACGTTTTCTGCACGTTTTCTGCCCGTTTTACACTCATAACTCACGAACGAAAGCTAAAATTAAAAATCCGGCTTCGAGGTGCATTTTCCGGCTCTTCAGTCCACCTATGATTAAAATTTCAGATCTCTGCGTTCAGTAGATTTTGCTGGACATCGCAGGCAGACAGAATGACAAACACTTATTTTTATTAATATAGACTAGCATGTGCCCGCGATAATTACTTAAAAAATTAAAAATTAAGAGCATAATAGTTAAATCATTATATTTGTTAACACCTAAATCACGTGGACTACATACCACGATTAGATAACGACCTCAGATATGAGTTCTTTGGCCCAGAAAACCCCTGTATAGTGAGTTTCGTCCAAATCGAACAATTTTTTACTATATCTCTATATTGATTATCCCTCTTCCGTGTAGGCTGAAAATGTCAGATATCTGCGTGCTTTGACATTATAAACAAATAAATCGACCAGCGTGGGCTTACAACATTCAAGCAATTGCGATGTTTTTAATCCAAAGTAAGTTATGACAAAAATTGCCAAAACGAACTGTAATTGAATTGACAGTGAAATGTATTACAGAAAACTGATGCTTCGAAAACTCAAAAAATGCACGTCTTCTGCCCGTTTTTCACTCATAACTCACGAACGAAAGCGAAAATTAAAATTCCAGCTTCGAGGTGCATTTCCGACCCTTCAGTCCACCTATGTTTAAAATTTCAGATCTCTGCAATTAATAGATTTCGCTGGGCATCGCGGACAGACAGAAGGGCAAACACTTCCTTTTATTAATATAGATTAGGATTCTTAGTTATGTGAATATTATATGGTATACGTATTCTCAGTTATGTGATATGCTCAGGAAGAAACTGTTCTATATATTTCTCTATTATTCTTTTTTACATTTAAAAATAAAGTCATTTTTCCTTGAGCTTTTCACAAAACTAGGACTATTTTTGCCACACTATATACAAATTGTCCCTTGTACCTCTTTGTTTCTGAGCCCTCCAACTATAAAAGCAACAGAACAATTCAGTTTTTTTCTGAAACGATACTGGAATTAGGAGAGGAGAACCCAGCCCCGTGTTCAGCTTTATAACGGAAGCTATACGCCTAAGAATGGAGGTACCTTGGTGGATTATTTTATGGACGTTGTCGGCGTCGCCAGATTACTCGACCCGCCTTTAGAGAAACATATTATAATTAAGCTCGTAGTGAGACACTTCCCGCTCAGTATTCATAATGTTCTGGTTATTTCAAACGCTATCACTTACGGAAGAGTTACAGAGCTCTTAAATAGTTTTGAACGATGCGCCAATCGGGGAATCAGTGAGGATAGCTGCGACAGACCAAGAAGTGACACTCAGACGGCAAGACCTCAAAATGAAGGATTTAATAGAGGCTATTTTTTTTTAATATAACTGCATATGCCATTACCATAGTAATACTACATGCACATATTTATTCATAGTAAGGTTATACATAAATGTTACAATATTGTTTTGTATTGACTACACAGTTCAAGATGAATTTAACCAATACAGCCTATAAGAATGATCTTATTATTCACAGGATCTAGTGAAATTACTACTGATACTATAATACTGTTTTGAATTTTTTTCCTATTGACTAAAATGTTTTTGTGCTATTGTATATTTAGAGTTTGTAGAATGGAACTCTGTTACAGAATTTAACAAATGTATCGGTATACTTCATTATTAACTGTTGTTCACTTATAGGCCAGTTTTTTGTTTTTAGCACCGCTGCTATCAAAGTATCTCTTTCAGTATGTAACAATCGGCATCGAAATAGCAAATGTTTCACGGTTTGTTCTTCTACACCACATGGACACATGGGTTGTCTATAATTTTGAAGCGGTGAAGATACTTTCTTATATTTCCATGTTCTGTAATGAAGGCAGTAAGATTAGGTCTAATTATTATTTTAGGTTTTTGACGATCTTGAATCGTTGGGAAATAGGATTTAGTCACAGTTCCTTTTGGTGTTTGTTCCCATTCACTTTGCCGTTTTCTTATAGTCTCTTCTGATACTATCGTCGTTATTGTACTTTTAGGTATCTTGTTGTAACTTTCTTGGATATCTGTACTTGATGCCGCTTCCTTTGCGAGTTGATCAGCTAACACATTCCCTTGATGTCCGGCATGCGCTTTTATCCAGTTGAAGGTGATTTTCCAGTTTCCTTCAGATTCCAAGAGCGTAACCTTTCTCCTAATTTCATCAATAAGATATGTGTGGTTTCGTGGGTTCTTTTGCTATCTATGTGGATGGATACTTTTTTGAGTGTGGTTTGGACAGATTCAATTTTCGTTAGTGCCTTTAGTATCGCCAATTGTTCTGCCTGATTATTGCTGCATTTTGCATTTAGTTTGTATCTTGACGTGTGTGTTAGAGTTCCTTCTGTGAATATGGCCACTCCTGATCCCACATCGTATTCACTCTTACTTCCGTCGGTATAAAAGAAATTATTATCGACCACTCATAAGTGTAGAGGGAGTCAGAGGTATGAACTTTGGTCCTTACAAAGGCGGTGGTGGATGCGGAAACCTGAACTTTTCGAATGGGCCACCCGCCAGGGGAAATCCAGTTAATAATGTAATATTTGCAGGAGAAATGCCAGATAGAAGACATGGCCGCCCGGGGGGGTAAAAGGCGTAGTAGTGTAAGAGGAATGACAGCTGATCAGAGGGGTGTATAGACCGAGAGGAGGGTAGACACATCGTTAGCTCGTGGTAAAAGTGGAGTGATGTTAAACAGTGACACGGGACAGGAAGAAAGAAGTTTAAATCCGCAGGCATTGGACTTTAAGGGGTCTGACACTTCTGACACACGAGGAAATTATGTGCAGAACTGCGAGGGGATAAATATCCAAGAAGGATATTAAAGATTGTTGTAAAAGTAAAGTACGGATTCCATAAGGACTCGTGAATGCAACTGGTTGAAGAAAGTGACAAGTAAATATGTACATGTACGAACATGCAAATGATGTGTCTATTGTTGATGAATAATGTAACAATAATAATGTTATTCCTGAATGACATTCTTCTTCTTATGGTGAGGAATGATATGTACTGTAAATAGATTATTGGGCAACACTCACCAATGTTTGTGATGTGATTCCTGTTGTGAAGTTGCAAGTGTTTACGTTTTATATAATGTGTGTGTTTTATTATTTTATTAAGAAGACGAAAGCTTCACGCAAGATTAAGCAACTATTGACAACGGCTTCACAAAGGGATCAACAAACATTGGTGAGTGTTGCCCAATAATCTATTTACAGTAAATAATAATGTTGTAAAAGTCCTATATCATGCTAAATTCCCAGTGATAAAATCATGAAATATAAGTGGAGACAAATGTCCTAGTGCTTTTAACATACTCACGATAAAGTTTGTATGTAGAAACGGGAGGAAGTAGAACTGAATTTAAATAATTTTCAGAGATAGTATTTATATTGTGAAGTGGCATTTAAAAAATGTATGTGATGTAAAGAAACAAAGCAAAGGAAAATAACGAGAGGCGAGCGGACAGTAGATTCCTGAGCGCTTACGATTAATAAACCTGGCCCACTGTAAGGAGATGATAGAATGTGATTTTTACACACTATCAAGCTATTTTTAGTCCTCGATTATAAAGAAAGGAAAATCTGTGTATAAATTTTCGGAAGATGGAAACGTCGAGAATATAATAAAATGATGTAGAGATACGGTGTTTATAGGGAGGCCCCGTCACCGGAAGGAATAGCGACAATAAGAATTATCGTTATTGTGGTGCAGTAAGGGAAAAGACCCTCTGCATGATTATGTGTTCTGAGGCTAAGGAGCCCAGTATGAGGTATGAAGGAGCAATTACGACAGTAAGGACGGTTGCGTAAAGATTAAAAAGAACATATTAATTTTGCGGAAGCGTTGCGCTTCGATAATTATGGTACATGTGACACAAATATAATACAGAGATGGCAAGATATAGAAGGAAGGTAAAATTGAGTTAAATAATAATGAGAATATTAATAAGTAGGCCTAAGAGGGAGATTAGTGAATTTTAGATCGATAAGCAAGGAAGGAAGACTGTGACGAAAGCCGCTCGAGAACGAAAATGAAATATCAGAGAAAACGAGAAGTTTAAAAAAAAGGTTGGTGTTGGAAATGTATGAACATTTACAATTGTTAAAGTACAACGGAGATCTAGCAAAGTAGAATGCGAACTTTAAATCGCGATTAAGAGAATGAATTTGATCGGTACTGATAGAAGAAAGAAATTCTATTACGGAAACCAGAAACCAGGATTTAAAAAAGAAAAAATACGTTTCTAAAATCATTCGAAATGATAAATATCGCAATGGGATCCTTTATGCTGGAATTTACGGATGGAATTTTTCCCGTGATTTTGAGTCAACAAGGAGGATAAAGAAAAAATTAGGAAAAAAATGCTACTGGAGAAATTTTAAGGTCTAAATTGAACCGTTGGAAAGAATTGCATAACGATATACAAAAGGAACTGTAGGAATGAAAAATAAATATTGAAAAAAGTGTTGCACAAACTTTCTCGCATATACAGTACGTGTTAGAGGCTAGCACAGAAAAAAGTAAATTATACAGAAAATTAAATTGAAATAATAATAAATAATAATAATAATTTGGGGTTTGAATAGTTTTCTTAATCTCAAAGGTAAAATGCAGGGTATGCAGGGTATATTAAAATATAGCCGAACAATAGGAGCAAATGCACGAATGAGTTTATTACAAGAATCTACTGGTATATCTGGGTGGCCACGAAATTTTATTTGAACCCATGACCTCTACCCTATTACCCTACACCACCTCGTTCTAATTAATTTTGGTGTGTTCATTACGACTGTGGTAAACTGACTACATTTCACAACAATAATTAGATTATAGTATTCTTGTTACTATGTGCAACAGAAGAATATTCATATTTAACCAAATTGTTTGTACTGAAATACGCATTTAAGTCATATTATTTCGTTTTTATCTTGATACCTATTAATTTTATAAAGAAATGTATTTACAGAAGAAAACTATTTTTAATTTTCCCTACAACTTGACTTTGCTAAGTTTCCATGTGTCTCCCAATTAATGGAGATAGCTTAGAAAAATTGAAAATGGATACGAGTAATGTACCCTCTAAGTCATTTTTGCAGATATAGCCATTTTGTAAGTCATAGATAAGAGTTTCCAATTTGAATTTTTTATAAAAATCGTTATAGGCAATTTAAATTTTTTTTTTTATTTCATGAAAAGTCCCTTTAATATTTCAGTTATAAAACTAAAATTCTGGGCGGTTCGATAAAATTCCGAAAAAGTCCTTAATTAAAAAAGTGAAGTAAATACAATGAAACTGCTTGTCCACAGAGAGACGGACAGACGGACAGGCAGAGACGGACCGACAGACGGACAGACGTCATTTCAAAAACACTCTTTTCGGTTTCTAGGCATCGTGAAACATGCATTTCTGGTGTTATCTCGATTTCGATTTTTGTTTCACGATCACAATACTTCCTCTATACTACGTATAAGCGAGAAAGTAAAAGGGGAACTATTAATGTAGTCACGGGGAAGTGAAATATGTAAATTTAACCTGTCATGATTGAGACCCTATAAGGAGCACGATATGGATGTCGGTACACTTTAGAATAAATAAGTGTTCTTTTCTTTTTTTAAGTAGAAGGGAAGATGCATTTTAAAGAATTGCAATAACTTATGGGGCTCCCATGCATTTTATAATATGTAAAACCAAGGTGGAAGCAATTGAATATGTATAGTGTGAAACTGAGTCGTGGCGGAGACGGAGTTGAGTATTTTCTCCCTCTGTATGCTAAGGCCTCGGCCACACAGCAAGCGTTGAGCTGACCAAAAACTGGGGAGTGGGGAGAAGAAAGCGTTGGTGTGTCCATACTGGCAAGCGGTAAATAGAAGAATTCCGAATAGGAATTTGGGATTCATCCAATTAATAGACAATGGGAAATTTATAATTTGTAATTAGATTTAATTAGGAAATTTAGAGATAGATTTTGAAATAGAATAGCCTATCTTTAGAGTTTTAAATACACCTTACCTTTTCTCAAAAAAAATTGAAGCTCGGCAGTTTCTAAATACCTATCCTATATTAGTACTGAAAATCGATTTTCCAATAATAAATTATTTACTGAAATAAGAATTTTTCTTTATATTTTTATCAATTTTTTTAACACCATGTGAAATGTAAATAGTTCACAGATTAACCGATTATTTTTTTTAGTCTATGTAAGAAATCTGAATAAACAAATCATTAAATTTTCAAGTTTGTACATTACGTAGAAGCTCAGAAAAGCGACATTCTATATAGAAAAAATAAACTTACGGAAAAGACCTTCAAAGTTAAAACTTCCCTACTCCCTAGCCTGGATTTTCTCAGAAAAATAAGAAATTCACACGAATAGAATAATTATTGCAAAGATTATGTATGAGCAGTGGCGTTCCTAGGGCGGAGGGGGGGGGGGCGGTCCGCCCCAGTCCCCACTTACTATGGGGACCTGCCCCACCCTAATATAAACATTAATGTTCCACCTTTTTTTTTTTACTCATCAGAATTTTTGTATTAAATAAAAGTATAGCGTATTTGACGTGTTACCAATTAAAAAAAGACTCTAGTACCAATGTTTTGGTCTCCGGGCGCGAGAGGTTGCTAAGAGATGCGTGGTTGGATACTGAACTGAAATGTACCGTTTAACTGATGAAGAATTGAGCATGTCCAAATTTGTGTCATATTTAAACATAATCTTTTTCCCTCATCTCATTACTTTTCAGTTATGCACATATTTGAATTTTGCTAATCAGTTAATTTAATATTATTGGACTAATGTCTGTTTGTATTTAATAAATAAGTACATTAAATACTGCATGAGTTCGCTCCCTTATACTGTCTATTATTTTTTCGTATAGATTAGCCCATGGAGACGATATGAAAGACAAAAAGGCTAGCCATAAAAAAGAAATTTAAAATAGTCGTGTTGGTAGCTTTTGCTGGGGGAAGGGGGCCTCAAATATAAATCCGCCCCGGGCCCCAAGTGGTCTAGTTACGAAACTGTGTACGAACACCATTTTAAATAGGAAAGTCCAGAGAATAATAATAATAATAATAATATTAATAATAATAATAATAATAATAATAATAATAATAATAATAATTGCTCAGTTTTCATCCAAACACCAACTGAATTTTATAGTTAAAACTTTCCTGCGCCATGGACTGGATCTTCTCAGAAAACTATGAAATTAACAGAGATAGAATTACGGTATAATTATGTATGGTACATAATTTTATAGAGGAAAGTCGACAATAATACACAATAATAATAATGATAATGAATTATCATTATCATTATTACTATATTACATTATTATATTACATTATCATTATTATTACATACTATATTACATAATTACTATGAATTATTATTATTACTATAAAACATTACACAAAAATAAATCAATTATTTTATTATTATTATATTTATCATTAATCAATATTATTATTTTAATGAAAGATTACCATTATTATTGTTTAATGTTTGATCATTTAAAAAAATGGCATTTGCTGAATTAAGGATGTGAGTTACTGCAATTATTTTGTGCAAACTAAATCACTGCATAAATGGAAAATAGATAACATTTTAACATGAGAGGTGAAGATAGTAAATCTACACACGTAAGTGAGACTTTATATGGCAAAAAAATAAAGTAATTACGAATAAGGGCCATTCCACGGGAATATTCGAGTTCGAACCTCGGATATTAGAATTTCCTTTTACTCTGTAGTTAATTCTCGACTTCCCAGCCTGAGCGTCACCGCGAAATCTCAAACAGGACTGAGCGTTCTACGTAGCAGAGCGTTGTCCTTGAGTTCACTTCCCCTCAAAATTGTCACGCCGCAACCGGTATGGCCAGCTGCACTTCTTAATATAGGTTTGAGGTACCCTCGCGTCATTGCTCAACGCGCAGCGCCGCTCAACGCTGCCAGTGTGGCCGAGGCCTAAGATATAAATAAGGTAGAGTGAATGGACGGAAAGCAGACTTATAGGTTGCAACAAACTCAAACAGCCGAAGTGGCTTCAAGTCTCGAGTGTTCTTCAAAGGAATTTGCAAAGAAAAGGCTGCTCAATAAAATTGACTATGGGGCATAATGACCCACGAATTAAGTATGGCAGATTAACGCGGACCGGTCTCGGCTGGTTGCCGATGAACTCAGGGAACAGGCATATCTAAAGGAAATGGATATCATACTTATTGAGGAACCCTATACTCGAGGTAAGATCATACCGGGCTTCGGTATTAAAGACAGGGTTATCACAGGGGCAACGCAAGCTGAGGATCCCCTATCAGCCATAATAGTGCTTAATTCAGAATTAGAAATTATAAAGCAAAGTCATCTTAGCACAACCCATGTAGTTTGCGCCACGAATAAGACAGGAAAGACAGGAAAAATTCACATAGTTTCAGCTTATTTTCAGTATAGCCAACCACGGGAAGTATATATAAATTCAGCATCTCGGATAGCAGCATCGCTCACTGGACCCATTATCTTTGCGGCAGACATAAATGCTAGGTCCCTACTTTGGGGTCCAAATCCAGCAGCAAACGAAGATGACATTGCGGTAGAAAATTTGATAACGGACATGGGCTGGCACTTTCTCAATGAGAAAGACCAGGAGCACATATATCAGTTAGACACCAGAAACCAAACGCGTACAGCATATATTGACATCACGGCAACCACGCCGGGGCTGGTCCCGAGAATCGAGTCATGGCGCCTACTGGACATGACATCGAGTTCTCACCGACTCATAGAAATAAAAATAGGGACGAACAACCTAACGGAAGCAGACATTCATAGACGTTACTCTTTCAAGAACGCGGACTGGACGAACTATAGGAAAAAACTCGGTGAGCTGCTCGGACAACAAGAGCCGCTTGTTACCAAGACGAACGTAGCGACAAGAATAAGAGACATTAGTCGAGCGATAAAAAAAGGCAGCCAATAAAGCTATCAGAAAAACTCTCCCCAACGGAAAATAGTTAAATGGTGACACCCCAGCTAACTCAACTCAAACGGGATACGTACGTTAGACGACGTGAATTCCAGAGAGCGGACGAATCAGAAAGACAACGACTTTACGAAATGTACAGACAACATAGAAGCTAATATTATGCAAGTGGTTAATGCTGCGAAGAGAGACAGCTGGCATGACTTTGTTTCAGAGCAAAGCATGACCAACAACTGGGGAGTAGCCTATCGCATACAGGTCAATAAACTGAAAACAACGACGATAACAAGCAACCTTGAAAAGACAGGCGGGAGTCAAGCAGAGACATAGGACGAAATTGCAGGCACACTGCTTGCAACGCTCGTACCAGACGATGACACGGATAACGAATCGAATGAACAAATACAGATACGACTGGAGCTAGATCAAGTATACATAAATAACGAACCTATTGAACCATTTGACGCCATAGAATTACGAATAGCTTTAGAAATGACGAAGAATAAGAAAGCACCCGGAATCGACGACATAAACTCAGATTTAATAACGCAGGGAGGTGAGGCACTTAATGCAAACCTCCTAGAGATATACAACGCTTGCATTAGACGTCACATGTTTCCGAAGACGTGGAAGAATTGTATACTCTTCCTCATCCTAAATAGAGCGTGGGCTACTGTATACCCCCCATCCCCCCCCCGTGGGATTTTCCGACTCATATATTTTTTTGTTGGTATTGACATGTAGTTTCATATTTTAGTTGTTTGCCCGTTATCAATTACAGCATTTACCCGGAAACCCCGGAAAACTACGGAAATCCGGAGAAAACTAGTTTGTTTTAATTTTTCTTTGTTCTTTGCTCCTAATATGCCCAGGGAATTTCTGAATCACATATTTATTGTTGGTATTGCCATGTAGATTAAGTTTTTAGCTGTTTGCCCCTTATCAAATACAGCATATCCCCGGAAAACAACGGAAATCCGGAGAAATGACTTGGTTTTAATTTGTCTTTGTTTTTTGCATCAAATAAGCCCAGAGAATTTTTGACTCACACATTTTTGTTGGTATTGTCATCTAATTTAAGGTTTAAGGTGTTTGCCTCTTGACCAATTACAACATATCCCCGGAAAACCCGGAATACCACGTATATACGGAGAAAATGACAATGTTTTATTTTTTCAATCTTCGTTTTTCCTTCTAATATTCAAAGGGAATTTCTGACTCATATGTTTTTTTTGTTGGTATTGCTATCTAGATTAAGGTCTCAGTTGTTTGCCCATTATCAATTACAGTATATCCCCGGAAAACTCCGAAAACCACGGAAACCCTGAGAAAATGACTTTGTTTAAATTTTTTTAAATCTTAGTTCTTTGCCCTAGTATTCAAAGGGCATTGGTGACTCATATGGTTTTGTGTTGGTATTGCCATCTAAATTAAGGTTTCAGTTGTTTGCCCCTTATCAATTACAGCATTTCCCCAGAAAACTCTGAAAACCACGGAAATCCGGAGAAAATAACTTTGTTTAATTTTTTTAATCTAAGTGTTTTCCTCCTAGTATTCAAAGGGAATTGGTGACATATATATTTTTGTATTGGTATTCCCATCTAGATTAAGGTTTCAGTTGTTAGCCCCCTATCAATTACTGCATTTCCCCATAAAACTCTGAAAACCACGGAAATCCGGAGAAAATAACTTTGTTTAATTTTTTTAATCTAAGTTTTTTCCTCCTAGTATTCAAAGGGAATTGGTGACATATATATTTTTGTATTGGTATTCCCATCTAGATTAAGGTTTCAGTTGTTAGCCCCCTATCAATTACTGCATTTCCCCATAAAACTCGGAAAACCACGGCAATCCGGAGAAAATTACTTTGTTTTAATTTTTTAAATCTTACTTTTTTCCTCCTAGTATTCAAAGGGAATTGGTGACTTATATGTTTTTGTATTGGTATTCCCATCTAGATTAAGGTTTCAGTTGTTTTCCCCCTATCAATTACAGCATTTCCCCATAAAACTCGGAAAACCACGGAAATCCGGAGAAAATTACTTTGTTTAATTTTTTTAATCTAAGTTTTTTCCTCCTAGTATTCAAAGGGAATTGGTGACATATATGTTTTTGTATTGGTATTCCCCATCTGGATTAAGGTTTCAGTTGTTTGCCCCCTATTAATTACAGCATTTCCCCATAAAACTCGGAAAACACGGAAATCCGGAGAAAATTACTTTGTTTTAATTTTTTAAATCTTACTTTTTTTCTCCTAGTATTCAAAGGGAATTGGTGAATTATATGTTTTTGTATTGGTATTCTCATCTAGAGTAAGGTTTCAGTTGTTTGCCCCCTATCAATTACAGCATTTCCCCATAAAACTCGGAAAACCACGGAAATCCGGAGAAAATTACTTTGTTTTAATTTTTTTAATCTTACTTTTTTCCTCCTAGTATTCAAAGGGAATTGGTGACTTATATGTTTTTGTATTGGTATTCCCATGTAGATTAAGGTTTCAGTTGTTTGGCCCCTATCAATTACAGCATATCCCCGGAAAACTCCGAAAACCACGCAAATCCGTCATTTTCTCCGTATATACGTGGTTTTCCGGGTTTTCTCGGGATATGCTGTAATTGGTAAGGGGCAAACAACTGAAACCTTAATCTAGATGGCAATGCCAACACAAAAACATATGATTTACCAATTCCCTTTGAATACTAGTAGCAAAGAACAGAGATTTTCAAAAATTCAAACGAAGTCAATTTTTCCGGATTTCCTTGGTTTTCGGAGTTTTCCGGGGATATGCTGTAATTGATAAGGGGCAAACAACTGAAATCTTAATCTAGATGTTAATGGCAACAAAAAAACATATGAGTCAGAAATTCCCTTTGAATATTAGGAGCAAAGAACAAAGATTTAAAAACTAAAACATAGTAATTTTCTCCGTATATACGTTGTTTTCCGAGTTTTCCGGGGATATGTTGTAATTTGTAAGGGGCAAAGAACTGAAACCTTAAACTAGATGGCAATACGTACAAAAATATGTGAGTCAGAAATTCCCTGGGAATATTAGGGGCAAAGAACAATAAAAAATTTAAACAAACCCATTTTCTCTGGATTTCCGTGGTTTTCCGGGGTTTCCGGGTAAATGCTGTAATTGATAAGGGGCAAACAACTATAATCTTAAACTAGACGACAATACCAACAAAAAAATATGTGTCCCAGAAAATCCCACGGGGGGGGGAGGGTTTGCTATTGGTAGCCCATGGTCTAAAAGTCCAAGGACAAAGACGCTAATCTTTCCAGATCGTATAGACCTATATGCTTACTTCCATTCTTAGGCAAGATTTTTGAATGGTTTCTCCTTTCCAAAAATTCAAAATAAACTAGAAGCTTCGTATTCCAATGTCCAATTTGGATTCCGACCGGGAAGGCCCACAGAGGATGCGATCACCAAATTACAAGCCATCGTCAGACATTCGCAATCGAAATACATTTTAGGGATATTCGTAGACATGTATGGTGGCCCTTGGTTCTTAAACAATTAAGAGAGATAGGATGCCCTAAGGACGTATATGAAACTATCAAAAATTACTTTGAAGATAGAGAAGTAACAATCAGGAATAATTTTCAGAGCAAAACAAAAGGAGTTTCCAAAGGATGCCCCCAGCATCAGTCTTAGGACCGAAACTTTGGAGCTTGATATTTAACGGGATTATCGCCACAATTGCAGAAAGTCAGGAAGCTAAGCTTGTAGCATTTGCGGACGATGTAGCATTCTTAATAGAGGCTGACAGCCGACGTAACTTAGAAAGGAAAGGGTCTTCTACCATGTTAACGTTCACCAACTGGTGCAAAAAGGCCAAGTTACAAATGCCTACCGGAAAGACTAAGACACTGTTGTTAAAAGGAAAACTTCATCCGAGAAGACCTCCGACAGTCCGGGCACTAGGTGAAAATATACAAGGCCCCAGCACTTAAGATACTTAGGAATTGAACTCCAAGTAAGTGACAAATTAGATAGACAAGTGGAAAAAATCTGCACATCCTCAGTAAACTTATTTCACGCATTAGAACAATTATCTGGCCCAACATGGGGATACAAATACACGTACTATAAACGTCTGTACAATGCTGTTTTTGTGGCTCTTATAACGTATGCAGCCCATGGTTGGGCACCATACCTAACAGTATGCCAAAAGAATAAGTTGATCTCAGCACAAAGAAAAGCCCTGCTTAGAGGATGCGGCAGTCCTCGTTGCGGTCATAATCACAACGAAACCGCTCCCCAGGAATTCGGTTTGTTAATACAAATTCACCGGTCCACAGGGCGCCAACCTGTTAATAAACAGATTGATTTATATAGCGGACCAGTTCCGAATCGTCAGAGGTGATGAAGGTGCCTGGTTAGTCAGCTAGTAGATACGACCGTCTTCTCTCCGTGGTTAATTCGAATTAAAGGGATGCTTAAAAGTACGAGAAACAACACAAAATAGTTCTTTTAACTTAATATTTAATGTTCTCTTATTCAATATTAAATGTTCACTTATTATTTGATTTTTCTATGAGGCTCTCAACGTGTGTTGCACAGAGGATCACTACTTTGTATATATTTCGCAGACTGCATTATTTTATTTGATATGGGAGAAACTTCCTTTTATTCGCTGAATATGTCCTTGCTATACTTTTACTTTAATTTATAGTCACTCTCTATACATTCTATATCTTACGGCACACTTCAATAAAATTTACTTCCAACTTTCACTTTAAAGTAGGCCTACTTTTTCTCACTATTAACGCGCTTCAAATAAACTATACTTCGGACTTGCAAATGTTTCTTATAATCTCAATTATATTGCGCGGATACTGAATACGTCCTTTCTCTTCGAAGTTCGGCGATGCAAGACATCTTGGTTCGCTTCCCTAGTTTCCTATCTCCACTCTCGTTATGATTTTCTCCCATACTTTTCTGTAATTCTATTGGCTAATTATATTTCCTATATGTCCTTTTTTGATGACACATGTGTCCTTATTGGTCTACTTAAATTTGTTCCTGGCGCTTCTTTTTCAGCATTCTACAGTTAAAAGATGCTGCGTTTCCCCGAATACTATCTGTCAAAGTGATATTTATGTCTAGAGACAGTGAGCCGGGAATAGGGTTCCACCCATTTCCTGTTTAATATCAACCACCTTATAAGTCGTATAATATAGGTCTTGTTGTCCTTTAATGGTTGTAAAAATGTTGGTCTTATTTTTAGAAGTGTTTTGATATAAGTTTACCTTATATCGGATAATTATTACTGTGTATAAATAGATTTTGATATCAAAGCGTACTTTAATTAAATAGTGTAATGTACTGCAATACGCCATCCTTTAGGTCTCAATGTCCTCTGTCTGAAGGTGTAATTTGTTTCATTATGCAATATGTCGTTTTGGCGTAATATGTCCTGAATGGTCACTGGTGTAATGTGTGTTGCTTGCATTTAGGATTCGTAATGTGGTGGGTGGTTCTGGACAACTAAAGCAGCAAACACAGTATTCAAAGACTTTGCAACGTATGTAATAGGAATAAGAAAACAACAGGAGATTGACGATGGCTAAACATACCAGATTCGAGACAACCTAATTATGAGACGTATCTCAGGAGAAAGCTCAGACTCCTAGGATTAAACCGAGCTCTACTATATGGGCAATAGTTCAAGTACCCGGGTTGGTGTGGGAAACTCTCACAGCAGTCGATCCGAGTGGGGTTTTTCGGGGGCTTTCCTCACTCATTAGGTTAATGCCGGATCGGAGAGACGACCCCCGACAGACAGATGACAAAACGCAAACATAGTTACACAGTTCTATTAGTGCTGAATTAAACAGCTGGCTCAAAACACATTACCCACAAGCGTCAAGTACACAAGAGCGAAAAGTATTGCAATAGAACACAAGCACCGAAAAGTTGTTGGGACCGGAGTATGGCCTAGGGTCGAGGGCTCCGGGAGTAATGGAGGGCCACCCCAAAACAAAAAAAAAAAACAAAAAACAAGAAAAACAAAAAACAACAAAAAAACAAAAAACAAAAAAGGAAAAAGGGGAAAAAGGCGGACCGACTCTTGTAGCTGATTTCAGAGCCTTGTTCTAGCAGAGCTGTCAGTTTGATACGCAATTCTGCATTAACTTATTTTCTAATGGGTTTCGAAATGGGCTAAGTCAACAAACAGTCCACATTAGAAGAAATTTCAATACATTCCCTGCTCTCCTGTGAATGCCGCTAGACATGCGCAGTGGCTCAAATCGGCAACTTAGATACTTTAGTCGGTCCGATTTTTTCCCGCTACCTGTACACTCTATGAATTATAGGATTAGCTCCGCGAATTCAGTCGGCACTTTACGGGTCTCGAACCCAGTGCGACGATAGTGAAATCCGTGTGGGTAATCCAGCTCTGGTATGTGGTGGTATCTTCGGTGTGATGAGATAACTGATGTAAATATATTTAGTTTGTAAGTCAGTAAGTTGGAACATCCAATTTGTATAACCCATGTAGAGTTCAGAGTGCAATGGCCTGTGTATATATATGTTAAATGTCTGCATACTCCTACATCTGGATTCGTGGGAAGAGAGTTTGGAAATCATGGGAAAATAATTAAGTAAAAAAAATATGTACTAATGCACAGTATCTCTGACTGGCTGAGGGGTAATTGTGACTACGTTTTAGCCAGTCAGAGACTAAGTAAATGGGAGGTGATTGTCACGAAAATTTTCGAATTTTTGACAGAACACGGTAGAAAGTATCTTTTGATGGCCCAGGGAAGACGCTCGCGTTATAATTTTCGTTATCCCATGCAGATAAATAATCTATGTACCGGTACAGAGTATGTAAGAATAAACAGATTATTAACTAAGTGTGAAGTTTGATATATTATACTCAGTGTTACAGTGTTACATGAAATAAAGACATCAATAAACCCCGGTAAATTTAAAACGGTGCATATACATAATTTCCGGAAAATTGGCCTTATTCTATCCTCAATCTGTCGCCCTGAGAAGGAGGATCATCCTCATCACAGCTGCAAGAAGCCGAGAAAACAGGGGAATACCACAAAATAACCAGATACGTAAAATACCTGAGTGGTCTTAAGCGGCGCACCAACGAAACCCTCACCCACAAGCATTAAAACCCCTGCAAATAAAGCCGAATATATTTTATAGGCAAGTAATTAAATCTGGTATATAAAAATCATACATGTCAGTCTTTTATTCGAGATAGGCCTAAGTGTCTTTTGTAGACCTCTGTCGTCTCTGTATAGCAATTACTACTTAGCGCTCTCAGCCACAGTCCGATGTCTCTTGTCATTATTATCTGCTGCTCTAGCTCCTTTTTTAACGTTTGATGGTGACACATAAGATGGATTCCTTTTCCCTTTGTTGACAAATGAACTCTGCTTTCTTCACTAGGGACTCTGCAAGCCATATTACCCTCGGTATGAGAGTATCCACTACGGGACTGCCGTATTTTCTTTGTGATGAAGCTGAGATATCAATTCAGAACCTCTTTTCCAGTGTCTGTATATTTCCTAACTGTCTGATGCTTGCATCTAGGAATCCTCATATAATATCGAAATAAGGAAGGCAAAAATAAAATTAATCTAATGGATATTAAAACATCACTATAAATATACTTAAATCAAGTAACACCAATATTTTATGTAGGACAGGCCTACCTCACAACAAATCAAAATGGTTAGACGCAAGATTCGAAGTCGCATTGAGAAAAGTTTTATTCATAACTAGCATGTGCCCGCGGCTTCGCCCGCGATAATTATTTCAAAAATAAAAAATTAAGAGCATAATAGTTAAAACATAATATTTATTAACACCTAAACCACGTGGACTACTTACCACGATTAGATAGCGTCGCCTGGCAAAAGCGATCTCAGATTCGAGTTCCTTGATCCAGAAAATCCCTGTATAGGGAGTTACGTCCAAATCGAATAATGTTTAATCATATTTAGGTCTATGTTGATTATCCCTCTTCCGTGTAGGTTGAAAATTTCGTATGTCTACGGGCCTTGACATTCTAAACAAATGCACCAGCGTGGGCTTACAACATTCAAGCGATCGCGATGCTTTTATTTCCACGGTATGACAAAAATAGCCAAAGCCAAATGCAATTGATTTGACATTGAAATGTATTACTGAAATCTGATGCTTCGACAGCGCTAAAATCACGTTTTCTGCCATTTTTCACTCATAACTCGCGAACGAAAGCTAAAATTAAAAATCCGGCTTCGAGGTGCATTCTCCCACCTTTCAGCCCATCTATGTTTAAAATTTTAGATCTCTGCGTTCAGTAGATTTCGCTGGGCATCGCGGACAGACAGACAAACACGTCCTTTTATTATTATAAGATAACATGTGCCCGCGGCTTCCCCCGCGATAATTATTTCAAAACTTAACTGCATAATAGTTAAATCATTATATTTATTAACACCTAAATCACGTGGAGTGTATTCCACGATTAGGTAGCGTCCCCTGGTAGAAAAAGCGACCTCAGGTTCCAGTTCCTTGGCTCAGGAAACCCCTGTATAGTGAGTTTCGTTCAAATCGAACAATGTTTGACCATAATTAAGCCTATGTTGATATCCTTCTTACGTGTAGGTTGAAAATTTCATATATCTGCGGGCCTTGACACTCTAAACAAATGAATCGTCCACGATGGACTTACAAAATCAAGCGATCGCGATGCTTTTATTTCCAAGGTAGGCTATGAGGTATGATGACAAAAATAGCCAAAGCCAGCTGTAATTGATTTAACATTGAAATATATTACTGAAACTGATGCTTCGAAATCGCAAAAAATACACGTTTTGTGCCCGTTTTTCACTCATAACTCACGAACGAAAGCGAAAATTAAAATTCCGGCTTCGAGGTGCACATTCCGACCCTTTAGTCCGCCTATGTATAAAATTTCAGATCTCTGCGTTGAGTAGATTTCGCTACCTGTACACTCTAGGACAGACAGACGGAGGACAGACACTTCCTTTTATTAATATAGATAGATAAGGGATGTGAGTTCGGATCCTGCCTTTACTTCATTTCAATTATATTAAAAAGAATGTTTAGTATAACGATTAAAATACTGTCATTCTCATTGAAAGTCAAATTTGAGTTCTTCGGCATACTGTACTCTTATTTCACACATACACACACATGCCCAAATAAGCTTAAATGGGTGCTTTTGGCGTTGAGTTAAATATGTTTCCTGGTGTCTTCCTGACCCGTTAATTTGTTACAATCTAGTTGAGTTTTAACATTATAATATATGCATTATGTTAAGAGCACAGACTTTAAAAACAACTATTTTCAAGAGAAAATGTAGACCTAAATATGTAAAAACTTTGTTTTTGGTCCTGTATTAATGTTCGTAATTTTCTTTGTAATTTGATACTGTAGGCGTATATAATTTATTAATATTGTTAGTACATAATTAGTTTATATATGTTTAAGTACACCTACTTATTTTCATTTTTATAACACTTTATCTAGCACTATTTGATCCAGAGGGTTGTGGTTTTGACTTATTTTATAGCAATTTTCACATTGCTCAGGTTGGGAGCATTACATAAATAATAAGGCTAACTCTGCAGCAAGAGTTTTTTTAGAAATGCTCAGGTTGAGAGCATTACATAAATAATAAGGCTACCTCTGCAGCAAGAGTTTTTTAGAAATGCTTTTTCTTCTTCTTCTTCCTTTAAAAAATTAGGCCTATCGACCTGTACTGGCCTCAGTTCCATCTATTAACTTGACGTCCTATGTCCCTCTTTCCTTTGGGTTTATATTGTAAGGGCATCTTTGGAATCCATGTTTCTACCATTCTCTCTAGACATTCCTTCCATTTTTATGTTCTTCTATTTTCTCATTTACTGCAAAAATATCCAGTTCTTGTCTAATGTTTTCGTTAAGAATCCTGTCCAACTCAGTGCAACCATTGACTGTTCGTAAGAATTTCATTTCTGCTGCCTGAACATGGCTCGAATCTTTTCTCTTCATAACCCGATATTCTACCGTATAGTAAAAAGGGGTACAGCCATCACATTGTAGAATTTAATTTTTGTGTCTCTTCTTGTATTTTTAAACGTTCTACTTAGGCCTATAGTACCACGTACACTCTGATATCTGTGTAATTTAATATCTACATCCTTATCTTCATTCAAAGTAATATAAAAGTTGATATTGCAAGTAATTGAAAGGTAGTTGAAGTGCTGAACTTGTTCCAGAATATGATCTTGAATTACAATTTTGTTTCTTACTGGATATTTCTCGTGGAATGCCATTGTCTTAGTTTTATTTATTGATATTTTAAAATTATAATCCTTTCCAACTGAATGTACAAGATGGATTGATTTTTGTAATTCGTTTTCATAATTCGCCATTAATATAATGTCGTCAGCACATAATAGTATGTTCATATTATTAATGAGTTTCATAATGTCCTTTGAGGGAAATTTATATATTGATAATATATTATGCCACCTTATACATTTTGGATGTATTTTCTACAATCTTGTTCCTTATTACCTCAATTTGTTACTATTCGAGTTCGGCGTATATAGCCTATATTTTAGTTCTTGACTCAATGTTTTATAATATATTGTAATGACATTGCACCACAACACTATGCACAGTATGAATATCTTTATATTTTTCCTTAAGGACAACCAGGAAGTCCGACTTGTATCACTTATCACTTAAATGCACCCCGGAAGTTATTCTCCCCTAATGGAATCTCAAGTAAGAGGGTTGCACTCTATATGCTATAAAGATACCAAACCACTCTAGTGTATAAGAGGGTAGCACTCTAGATGACATAAAGATACTCAACCACTCCACAGTAAGAGGGTTGCACTCTAGATGCTATAAGGATACCTAACCACTCTAGTGTATAAGAGGGTAGCACTCTGGATGACATAAAGATACCCAACCACTCCACAGTAAGAGGGTTGCACTCTAGATGCCATAAAGATATCTAACCACTCTAATGTGTAAGAGGGTTGCCATAAATATATCTAAACACTCAAATGTATAACAAGGGTTGCACTCAAGATGCCATAAAGATATCTAACCACTCTAATGTGTACAAGGGTAGCACTCTAGCTATCATAAGGATATCTAACTATGCAATAAGGAAGAGTTGCCACTTTAACCACTCTAATATGTACAAGGGTAGCACTCTAGCTATCATAAGGATATCTAACTATGCAATAAGGAAGAGTTGCCACTTTAACCACTTAAGAGCCTATGTAACTCCCACCCTTTGCTAAGAGTATATAAACATGTACTAGTGTTAGAATCTGGGCACTCAGCACTCTAGTCTCCACCGAGACGATCATCTGTATTTCTACGCTTCATGTAACTGTGTACGACTGATCTATTATAATAAAGACTTGTTACTTAAACATTGCAAGAGAAAAGGACTTAGTTTCTTTTCCCGAACTTCGACTCCAAGCAATCCAAATTCATTACATGGTGGCAGCGACGGTGGGATTGCAAGCAATCAATTAACAAGTCTACTACGTCATCGGATTACGACTTGCTTCTTCATTAACAAGTCTACTACGTCAACGGATCACGACTTGCTTCTTCTGGACCGGAAGGACCTGGGATCGGTGTCCAGCCGAGGTTGGACGACAGCGAGCAGGTCTACTCGAGGGTCAGCGTTCCGGAGGACGACTGGAGGCGGATCTGATCAACCCACCTACCAGGCTATTCAGCAGAAGGGGTCTACGCAGTTCGTGGTTGGAGGCACCATTAGCGGCAACCACAGGCACCCGAGGGAACTTGGTTGTGTCCAGCCGGCAGCAGCATCCGACGCGAGACGTCCTTGCTTCGAGGAGCAGCACAGGGGCAGAACTTCGGACCTCCACACCACCCTACATCTTTTACTGTCAAAGGTTAGTCCATTTTCACTATGGCAGATGAAGAGGTAGAGCATGATGTGTATATTCCAGTGGTTCAAGCTATAAAACTAATTCCCCACATATTTGATGGCAATGTGCGCGAACTTAGATCTTTTTGTAATGGCGTAGAAGCCGCCTATGAATTAGTTCACCCCGACAAACAGAGCGTTCTATTTAAATTTGTAGAGTCCAAAATTCAGGGAGATGCTAAAGAGAAGTTATTAGCAAGAGTTCAGAGGAACACGTGGCCCCAGATTAGGAAGATACTTGAGGAAAATTATTCAGTACGTAGAACACTAGATTTTCATGCAGCAAATTTATACACAACTAGGCAGGGACAGAATGAAACTGTAGCTCAGTGGGCATCCAGGGTTGATACACTAGGTAGAGATTTGCAGCGAGCAAGCAGAAACAGAATGACTCGCCTGGAGGAACGCGATCCAGATAGTAATTTACAGGAAGGCGCTAATGCTTTAGCAGGGGAACTTCTAAAAGGAACATTTGTTGGAGGTTTGAGAGATGATAGAATTAAATATGTTGTGAAGGGAAAAGGAGAAGATGTTTCATTGGCTCAATTGGTAGATTCCGCTTTGGAAGAAGAAAGTAATTTAAAATCAGAACGATTCAGGAATAATCAAGCAGGAGGACAATTGTGGAACAAGCAAACTACAGCGGGAAATCATGACAAAGATAGGAAACCTTTTATTAAGAGAGAAGTAAACATGGTGAATCAAGTCACATGTTACAATTGCCAAGGCAAGGGCCATATGGCAAGGGACTGTAGGAAGAGAGTTACATGCTCCCGATGTCATAAGACGGGACATGATTATAAGTCGTGTAGAGTGAGGATTAATTCCGATTCGCAGCAAGGAGGCTCGAACCAGGGAAACAGACAGTAGGGCTGTCTGGGCAATCGACACAGTCCTGTATTGAAGGTTGCGGTAGATATCATCTAGGGGACGCCTTAGGTAAGAGTGACTCACAGAGGAGCACTAAAGTAAATTGTTACTCACAGAGGAGTACTAAAGTAAATTGTGACTTACGCAGAAGCACAGAGAATGAGAAAGTAAAGCTAGGAGAATTTGAAAGATATGTTTTATGTGAAGAGTTAATAGGAGGTCTGGGAGTAGCCCTCTTAGACACAGGATCAGATATCTCATTAGTTAGAGAGAAATCGCTTAAGAATAATAGATGGGATTCGTCACCCATTATTATAAAAGGTATAACAGGTGAAGAGAGACAGATAAATGGAAAGGTTAGTTTGCGACTGGATAATGCATTAGAAAAACACGAGTGTTATGTAATTGAGGATTTTCCAAGAGGGTTAGATCTTTTATTGGGAAGAACTTGGTTAAATGAACATAAATATGAATTTACGCAAATAATTGAACCTCTCACTGAAAAGATAATCGAATGCACGACAAAAGAAAAGGGAGTTAGATTTGTTGAACATCAGCAATTGCAAGAAGGAGTAATATGTGCGAGCAGCTTAGTGAACTGTCAGAATAATAAATTTTGTTGTTTGGTGATGAATCAGAATGAACACCCAGTTAGACTAAGAACAGCACCGAGGTTAGAAAAACCGCCTTGTCAGAGTAACGAGAGAACCCAAGACCATGAAGATCAAAATAAAATGAGTCGGGCAGAAAGAATAAAATTGTTAGAAAGCAACTTGAGGTTAGAACACATCGCAGAGGGAAAAGAAGACATAGTAAAAATATGCCATGAATATTTAGATGTTTTCAAGTTACCAGGCGATAAACTTACTGCTACAAACGCAGCACAACATACTATACCTACCCCAGATATTCCAAAAGGTAGGGCAATTACTTTGAAAAATTATAGGCTACCTGAAGCACAACAGGAAGAAATCCAACGACAAGTAGATCAAATGCTAAATGATGACATTATTACACATAGCAAGAGTGAGTGGAACTTTCCGTTGTTGGTAGTACCTAAGAAAATAGATGCATCAGGTAAGAGGAAGTTTCGTGTGTGCGTAGATTTCCGCAAACTTAACGAAATTTCTGTAGGAGATTCATACCCATTACCCAATATACAGGATATTCTTGACAAGTTAGGAAGAGCTAGATATTTTTCCGCCTTAGATTGTGCAAGTGGCTATTTGCAAATTCCTATTGTAGAAGAAGATCAATGCAAAACTGCGTTTAGCACACCTCGAGGACATTTTGAATATAAACGAATGCCATATGGTCTCAAGTCAAGTCCAGCTACGTTTATGCGAATGATGAATAATGTACTATCAGAAGTAATAGGTACAAGAACGTTAGTCTATATGGACGACATCTTAGTAATTGGCGAATCACTTGAAGAGCATAACGACAAATTAAGGGAAGTACTTTCCAAATTAAGAGAGTTTAATATTAAACTAGAACCAGACAAATGTGAATTTTTAAAACAAGAGTTGAGCTATTTAGGACACATAGTAACTTCAGAAGGAGTAAAACCAGACTCAAGGAAAGTAATTGCAGTGGAAGGTTTCCCCACACCTAAGAATATTAAAGATGTAAAATCATTCTTAGGGTTGGCAGGCTACTATCGAAAGTTTATTGATCAATTTAGTGCTATTGCAAAACCATTGACAGATTTACTAAAGAACGATGTAGTATGGAAATGGGAAGAGAAAGAAAAGAATAGTTTTGAATTGTTAAAATCAAAATTGATAAACCCACCATTACTACAATACCCCGACTTCACAAGACCTTTTATTCTAACCACTGATGCCAGTGGATATGCAATTGGAGGAATATTAAGTCAAGGAAAATTAGGTCAAGACAAGCCTATAGCTTATGCAAGCCGTACTCTTAATCGAGCTGAATTAAATTATTCAACCACAGAAAAAGAACTTCTAGCTATAGTTTGGGCATGTAAACATTTTAGACCATACCTACTAGGTAGAAAGTTTCAAGTGGTAACCGACCACAAAGGATTGATATGGATATTCAATGTTAAAGACCCCAGTTCACGATTAATACGATGGAAATTGCTGTTGGAAGAATATGAATATGAAGTAGTTCACAGAGAAGGAAAAAAACAATGCAACGCAGACAGTCTTAGCAGGTACCCTGTAGAATGTTTGATATGCGATGCGGAAGAAGTAACTCCTGAGAGGAAGAAGAAAATAATCATTGAGATGCACAACTGTCCGGTTGGGGGACATCAAGGCATAACAAGAACAGTGGAAAGAATTAGAACAAAGACAGAAAGAATATTTACATTTGTCAAGTGAACAAATGACTGTTATTAAATCCACTATTTTAAATGTTAACAATACAATTCAAAGAGTTAATATTAATGAAAGGAAATTAAAAGATAATTTATTGACATTAACAAAATATACAGACAAACACTTTAGTGAAATTGAAGAAGAGGTAAATCAAGTAAACTTAATTAATGAACAGTTTCGATTAATACAGAGAGGAATAGAAGAAAGTCAACATGCATTTGACACTCTAACAGACGCGTTTGTACATGCCGAAGTAGGACTTATGCAACCACAATTAATAACGCCTATGAAAATTAAGGAATTGTTAAAATCTGAACATCTGCCTAGCGGAATGGAGTACCCTAATCTTCCTTTTTCTGAACTTCAAAAGATTGTTGTACCTACAACATATTCCTACCAACAATACCTTGTATATGTGTTAAATATTCCTTTGATTAATCCTACCCAATATCAGTTATATAAACTGTTACCTTTACCAACTCCCCAATCTTCTAATCCCGAATTGTATGGTTATGTAGATGTAAGGAAAGAGTATGTTTCCAGTGATGTTTTGAGACAGCATTACGGTAAGCTAACTGGTAATGAGTTACTGACATGTTTCCAACCTAATGAATTTCTGTATATATGTAAAGCAGAAATTCCTATTTATGCATATGTACCAGGGAATGACTGTGAATCAACACTGTTACACCCTTCAACACAAAAGATGCCTGAGAGTTGTAACATTAGAATTGTGAGGTTAAGTCAAACTTTGTACATCCCTTTGCATCTCAGCAATCAGTGGATATACGTAGCTCCACGAACAGAGATATTTACGACATTATGTCCAAGCACAAGTACCACTTTGAAAATTAGTAATACAGGTATTCTTACCTTAAATCCAGGCTGTAAAGGATATTCAAGTTATGTAACATTATATGCTATGACAAGCAAGACCAGTAATTCAACCAATGATTTTATGCCTCAAGCTAGCATAAATTTCGATTGTTGTTTTGATATAAGTAAACAAGAACATGATAAATTGAAGTTAGACGTACCTTTGGTAAATATATTGTCTTCAGCAGACGACCTCAGATTAGCAAGTATTAAAGCCGACGAAGTTAATGAACTAATAAAAGAACAAGAAAGTCAATCTTATGATCATTACTATGTAACTACAAGTGTCTGGATTTCAATAGTAACTGGTATAATTTTATTAAGTATTTGTATGTGTTGTTGCTGTTATTGCAAATGTTGTCGCAATTGTTTTTGGTTATTATGGGAAAAATGTACCCCAACGCAATGCGTTGATAGATGTAGCAACATAGTTACAAATAATATTTGTGTGACTCACCCAGATGCTAAAGTCAAGTTTAGTAAAATTCCCAGTAGTAGTGAAGGAGAATTAACTATGATTACAGAAGCTCCAAGAACTAGATCAGATCCCTTAATTCCATCTCAAGAAATAGAGAATGAATTGAAAGGCGACTGTTTGGCAAAACGAACACGCAGTAAGAAATTCTTTCGTTAATCACTTTCATAACATAATTACAGTATTTAAATATGTTATTGTCACTAATGTGGCTTATTTCTTAACTTATTGTGCCATAATAATATATTTATTATGCCATGATATTGATGATTTCCAATTATTGTCACTCAAGATGTGACGTAATTGTAACACACATACAATTTTCACTTATTATATGTGATGTATTTTGTAACTTTACTTCATATAGTGTCACTTATAATGTGGCGTACTTTACAATTTATTTCAATTGATGTAACTTTTATATTATGTATTTTGTAATTTATTGTGTCACAATATCACAGGTATTATGATACGATATTGATGTTTCATGAAAAGAATGGAATACCATATTTCCAATCTTTTTATAACAGTGGGGGTGTAATGACATTGCACCACAACACTATGCACAGTATGAATATCTTTATATTTTTCCTTAAGGACAACCAGGAAGTCCGACTTGTATCACTTATCACTTAAATGCACCCCGGAAGTTATTCTCCCCTAATGGAATCTCAAGTAAGAGGGTTGCACTCTATATGCTATAAAGATACCAAACCACTCTAGTGTATAAGAGGGTAGCACTCTAGATGACATAAAGATACTCAACCACTCCACAGTAAGAGGGTTGCACTCTAGATGCTATAAGGATACCTAACCACTCTAGTGTATAAGAGGGTAGCACTCTGGATGACATAAAGATACCCAACCACTCCACAGTAAGAGGGTTGCACTCTAGATGCCATAAAGATATCTAACCACTCTAATGTGTAAGAGGGTTGCCATAAAGATATCTAAACACTCAAATGTATAACAAGGGTTGCACTCAAGATGCCATAAAGATATCTAACCACTCTAATGTGTACAAGGGTAGCACTCTAGCTATCATAAGGATATCTAACTATGCAATAAGGAAGAGTTGCCACTTTAACCACTCTAATATGTACAAGGGTAGCACTCTAGCTATCATAAGGATATCTAACTATGCAATAAGGAAGAGTTGCCACTTTAACCACTTAAGAGCCTATGTAACTCCCACCCTTTGCTAAGAGTATATAAACATGTACTAGTGTTAGAATCTGGGCACTCAGCACTCTAGTCTCCACCGAGACGATCATCTGTATTTCTACGCTTCATGTAACTGTGTACGACTGATCTATTATAATAAAGACTTGTTACTTAAACATTGCAAGAGAAAAGGACTTAGTTTCTTTTCCCGAACTTCGACTCCAAGCAATCCAAATTCATTACAATATGTTTGTTTTTACTTCCGGGTTCTAGATAACTCAGTTATTTATAATTAGAACGAATAGAAAAAAAATCAAATCCTTTTGACCTGACACTGTTGAAACGCGAGTGAGGGAAAGGCCGTTCAGAGATGGGAGGTGAATTCACAGAGACACGCTACCATTCCCCTCCATGATATGACATTCATGGCCACCTAGTCAGAACTTGCTCACACAAAGCACACGTTTAGAAGTCACCTTATCACAGATTTGACATATGACAAGTCATGCCATTAAATTGCGCTATTCCTATAGTACACTCTGCTATCTAAGCGGAGTCGGGTCGAAAAAATTTACTGTCCTCCGAACATGCTGTGAGAAATGCGTTCTTTATAATTCTATCTATCATAGTAGTAAAGAATACGATTGGTTGAGTTTGTAGTATGTTTATCTTTTTTTTCAATCAGTCATGAAATATGGATTATTAATTTGGCGGAGTTCAATTAGAATGAGAGGTATCCTGATATTCCAAAAGAGAGTTCTTAGAATCAATAAAAAATTGTTCCAGTAGGTATCATACAGAAAACCTGAAAATTAAACAAATATTCTAAATATTTATTAGAGCTTTCAGTACACGTCTGTACAACATTAATGACGATGATCTTCGAAAAAATGTACATTGATACAACACTAAAATAAATTCTTCTTTAACATACTACAAAGATTGAAGGATTAAAGTGGTACCTATTTTATCCCTCCTCTCAGGACGTTATGGCGTAAGCTGTGACTGGATGGTGTGAAGTGAAATTCTTTACTTAAGATGGTTGCAAGATATGGAACAGAATGATGTGTCTTCAACTTAAACCATATCGCCTAGAAGAATAAGTTGGTCCTATAACAAATATTATAGGCCTACGGTCATTGTGGAGTACAGTATCTCGCTGTACTCTCTCTTAAAACGGACGAAATGAAATAACACAATAATTATACCGACTTCTTTAAAATAAAAATCTAACAACGAATTTATGCACGGCATTGAAAATTCAGGGACAAATACGAAAGAAATGTAATAATAATTCTTGTATCGCAACCCAATGGTCATATTGTGATGAATGAAGCAACGATAGAATGATATACCATGTGTCCGTAAAGTCATGGTGCTGTACAATACAGTGTTACAAATTACAATGCATAGTGCACCATGACTTTACGTACACACGGTATAATAAGGAATGCGAAACGGGAACACCCCTAGAAAAGTTAACTGACAAAACCCCATTTTATCGCCCACAAATTCCACGCTGATTCAATCAAGGATACCAACGAAGGTGTAAGCACTCAGCCATAGGGGTGGCCAAAATAATGCAATAAAATATAATAAAATACCGGGAAAGTGTTACTATTCACTGTACATTTAGGGAGAAGTACGTACTGAAAATATTGCCGAATTTGACCAAGAAGCCATATAGTGCAGCGGTAAGTCAACGAGAAATAGGCTGGAGCCCAATATAGGCCTATCACTAAGCAAAACAACGATATGACTGTGGGTAAATAATTTACGTATTTACATCATCCTGTTTAATCAGTACAGTTGCAGAGAATTGCACAGGCATATGAATCACAGTAACTGGGATAAAATAAAACTTGACTTTATCTTACGCACTGTTTCTGTCGTACACAAATCTATTTTTAAACAGATCGTGGAAGTCGGGGGTAAAAATCAAAATGTCAGTCTAGTCCCCATTTCTGTGAAATAACCCCCGGAGTAAAGTTGCTTCAGTTAATAAACTATCCCCTTTTCTCATGCATGTCATTCCCCACTACCGCCAGTGATATAGAAATTCACTCACAATATGAGCAGAGGATATAGAAAGATACAGAACACGTCAGACAAAAAATATATGCTTCTCTGTGTACTGTAAATTTGTTAAACCTATTCAAGCTACACATATCCATCCATATTATAGAAGGTATGAGTTAGTAAAAATTCCTAGAGACATATTTTGAAAGAATTGCATTTTTTTTATTTATAAGCTACCTGTAGTGCAGACTAATAAATACTTTTCTCAAATGGTCTTAAGGAAAAAGTGCTCTATGTAAATCACTCACATTTTTTCGTACATTCATGAACACAGCAATTATTTTAAAATTCTTCAATATTATCTATCATATAACACATAACAGACTACACACAAAACCTGTGAAAGTGAGTCATTTCAAATCACAAATTATCACTTTTTCTTCCTATAAATTACTCTCCTTGCTCGATTTTATGATTTAATTTTTTTTCCATAGGAGGAGTTACATCAGGACTCAGGATATGGTTCCATATTTTAAAATATGCAAAATATACCATGCGTATGTTGTCCAGTTTTAAGAAATCGTTAAAGTTCCCTATAAAAAAAATACACGCTGAACTAAGTTTTGGAATTACCTTTTATAGCCTAAGTGTTTCTTTTAATAAAGATTTTTGTCATTGTAATTATAAATAGGTGATATAGCTAATGTCTTTTATTCCCTGTATTTGATAATATTATAATTTGTAATATATATATACATACATATAACAAAATAATATTTAATTATATAAAATCTTACTTTATTCAATACAGAATATAATATACAATCATAGGCTATGTTTTATTCTTGTTTGAATAAAGTAAGTATTTACATAAGTGTTTTTTATAATTAGCTTAAGATCATAATAACTAGAGAACAAACCGGTTTCTCATGGTCTCCGAACACACGAAATCCATTTATACTAAATATTCTCTCAACAAAACATTTGAATGGAGGGGGGTTACTTAAGATTTTAATAATAAACAATGCTTGTAAATTATTAGTTTCCAGAGCTGCAAAAATGTCCACCCACATTCTATATACAGGATTGGATGTGTTCAAAACCTTTCCACCTAAAACTTTTCGTAACACTGCCCACTCATTGCAAATCTAAAAACTTTACACGCTCAGAAGCACTCGAAATATCACTGGTACTATAAACCACATTTTTTTTTCACAGAGAAAATGACTGATGTGCATTCAGGTTGTTTGAATTGTTGAATTAAAATTTGCTTTTAGATACGAGAGACACTTGAGAAGGAAATTAAGAAAATCCAGCTTTATTTTGTAGCTGCAGCACTGTGTAACAGGACTAAGAGATTCCACACAGGGCTTTCCTTTTCTGTATTCTATTAATCCATTACTTTTAAGCATCCCGGAAAATGAGATCCGAAACAGGTAATTTTGGAGTAAAAAACTGGACAGTTCCGGGCAAATCGGGTAGGGTTGGTCACCTTACTTCACCACTTATATATACGAGGGTTATTCATAAAGTAACTTGCATTTATTATAACAAGTTAATAAATTCACAGAATTTGTTTCATACAGTAGGCCTACTTTTAAACTACACTCTAAAGTCCATTCACTGCCTTTATAGCTGGCACAGAAAGAGGGGAGGGAGTTTGCACTTCTCTTTCCTCCTGCTTCATATACTCCAACAGGTGTAACGCGCGTGCCGGCCTGTAAAGAAGAGAGTTCGCAGCGTTGCCAGATGTAATCTACTTTGCCCCCGAAATATCATAAATTTATGCCAAAAAACTTAACACAAGACAAATATACTCGTAATATACATTATGCCTACAGGACATGCAATTACCAAGTATAATACAAATAAACCAGAACTTACATTAATCAGAATCCTCTGACGACGTATCATCATCATCATCATCATCATCATGAAGGTTAATTGTAAACGATGGTAAACTATCCATGATAATATCAGCTGCACGGAATTCATGTTCTTTCTGTTCAGCATGCTTTATATACGGTACTTTGGCCGATGGTTTGAAGTGTCAATGTCGTTTATTACATTTTCAATCAACTCCTTAATTTCAGAAACAGTTTTCTTTCCCAAGGCGTTCTGAGAAGTTGTTTTTCTTTTAAGCTCAGACCACACTTCCTCAATCGGGTTTAAGCAACAGTGATATGGGGGAAGTCGCGCTACTACATGACCATGTTGAGCAGCTAATTCATCAACAGCTAGAACTTTATGCTTGCTGTATGTATATCTGACCAATTTCTGTAACTGCAGGACGGTAGTGGGCTGTGGAGTAGGAAGTGGGATTTTGAAGTCTTCAATGAATTTCAACAAATCCGCTTTTGTCTTCGGCATTGGTCGAAGCGCACGTGAATGGTACGGGGCGTTGTCCATTACAATTACTGATGGTTCTTCTAGAGTTTTTATCATATTTTCAAACCATTGCTAAAAAATTGTAGAATTCATTGTGCCGTGATAGTCTGCTGGGGCCTCAAGTAGACTTTTGTGCGTAACGAGCATTGCATTAGGCACAAAACCATTTCTTCCTCCAATGTGCAAAATTAAAAGTCTTTCCCCCTTACCGGTAGAAAATTTTGCGTCACACGAATCAGTACCATCAGTCCATCTACGGAATATACCAGTATGCGTATCGTACCATGTCTCATCTAAGTACAGATCTTGATATCCTTTCTGTCTATAATACTCCATTTTAATTAGATACTCGGAACGCCATATTTGTATTTTTCGGGATTCCATTGCAGGTGTTCGTCTGTTCTGTGCTTTAAATTTGAAACCCATAGAGTGTAGAATTTTATGGAGCGTTGTCCTGCCATAGGGAAATCCATTTCCCGTGTCCTTTGTTTTCATTCTGACCACAGAAAGAATCTTATCAACTGTAGGCGCTGTGTGTTGTTCATAAAGTTGGTACACGGTTGTCCGGATCACATCCCGATGGAAATTATCTATTTTGGACAGTTGTTTACACACCTGGTATTTCTTTGTTGGGGTTTCGTAGCCTGACAAGTCAAGTGAAATGATTTTTTTCGCTGTCGATAGTGGTACTGCTGTTGCTTTAACTGTCTCTGTTAGTGGCGATTGATGTCCAGCATTTGTAAAATATTCGAAAACATTTTTAATAATGTTCGCAGCTTGTTTCTGAACAGGTTTTCCCCTACCAATGGGAGATTGTTTTAATTGACACTCACTACTATTATTTACAACTATTTCACTTGAAGGACCTTCCCATGGACGCCACATGTTGAAAACACTTCCACTTCCTTCAATGAATACGAAGTTACTGTACGTAGACTACTAGTGGCAACGCCGCGCTGCCTTCTCTGTTTACCACAGTTGTTGTTGTTATGCAGGAGAACTAACTCCTAGTACACAACCCCCTTCCACGCCTTATGTACCTTGATCTTCCCCCTACTTGAAGCTAAAAAGGCAGTGAACGGACTGTAGTTTATTTTTCCACATAGTTTCCAGCTACATTGAGACACTTGCCGTAGCGTTTGAGGAGCTTTGAAAGTCTGCAGTCGTGGAATTCGGACGCTCATGACTGAATCCAACCTACGACGCTGGTTATGAACTCTTCGTGATCGTCAAAGCGTTTCCGGCAGCCCAAATCTTCGATAATCACTTTCTATAGAAGAGTAGGCCTACATACGGCAAATCTATGGAAAATGTTGACAAAAGTGGTAGAGAAAACAGCAAATTCATCATCTTGGAGCTTTCTGATAATTTTCTCCTGTACAAAGTAATTATCGAGGAATTGGGCTACCGAAAGAGCTTTGACAATGACGAAGAGTTTGAAACCTGAGCCTTAGGTTGGATTCAGTCGCTAGCGATCGAATTATACAGCTGAGAAATTTCAAAGCTCCTCGAACGCTATGACAAGTGTCTTAATGTGGCTGGATGCTTTGTGAAAAAATAAATTGGAATGTGTAGTTTCAAGGTATTGTAAAACAAATTTTGTAACTTCATTCACTTTATTTTTAATAAAAGGAAGATACTTTATGAATAATCTCGTATGTGAAAAAAATTCACTTCACGACTCACTTGTTAAATGTCGAATATCGGGAAGCTATTGGGATGGAAGTATGTATATTTAAGTAGAATGTCTGTTGTATTGGAACTACACGGCAGTATAAATATAAATAAGAATGAACAGGAATAGGCATGTCCTGCATTACGCTATTGGTGCGGTGGTCGCACGACATCAAACAAACTTGTGCTCCAGTGAACGCTCAAACAGCTACACGTCCGGGTGACCTGCAACTTAATAGCCGAGTGAATGCACTGCTTTGCTCAGTGTGCATCTCATGCAGTAACCACTACACAAATTATAATAAAATCATATCCTATAAATGCTGTCAAACTCCACATACGATACAAACAACATTTATTCCAATTTTTTTTTTTCAGTAAATAAATGCATTACACGATAGTTCATACACGGTAAGAACCGAAATCAAAACAAGAAAACAAATTCCAAATATAAATAAAACGAATGAACACAGATATAGGCTTAATAACATTGGGATGATGGCTGGTGCAAGAGGTACAAGTCCAGTAATCTTTGTGCAGTTCTACGGACGTTTCCATCGGGACAATATTTTAATGAAGGAGATGGCCTAACAACCCCGATAGGTTCCCTCATTATACTCAGAAACCACCTCCTGAACCACGTCATATTTGTTCCATAAAATATTGTTAATTTGTATTGTATTATATTGTATATTATGACCTAATGTTGATTGTACACAATTGTTTATTTTATGTGATTGTAATTAGGCCTACTTGTTTCCTTTTTAGATCGTTTTGTCTTATGGCATCCCTTAATCGAAGGAAGCCAAATGTGAAAATTCTAAATAAAAATGAAATAGTTCATCTAAAATAGTGTGGTCCATATAACACTGAACACTTTAAGAGTTATAATTTTCCTCCCGGAAGTAATAAAAAATTTAAATTGGGTTTTATGATCTCAGTGGCTTTCTGAGAATCGATATTGATATTAATGTTTGTACCCGTACCATCCATCAGTATTGCCTTACAGCAATTCTTTAGTTACCAGCCTGAAATTTTGCAGACACAATCGAAAATGCAGTTCTAAATTCGGCAGCGTGTTTTTCTTGTGACAACACATTGGCAGACAAATTCAATGGTTGAAACACCACGGGCATTTCGAAGGCAATTCAATGTGCGCAATGTTCCAACCAGTGCAACAATTTTATCCATGGCAAGAAAACTGGAGGCAACTGGCTCTCTCTTCAGCGAGACTGGAAAAAAAAAGACCTCAATGAATCAAGATGATGTTCGAGAACGTTTAGTGAAATCTCCAAATAATTCAATGCGCTGGTTGAGCCAGGAGACAGAATACTCATGTTGCATATATCAGAGAGCTGCAAAGAGAGCAGGCTTATGAGCATATACGGTAGAGCGCATGTAGTGCACGTAGGCCTATTAAAAGGAATATGCGCTGAAAAGCGAATGCATTATTGCTAATGGAGCCTCTCGAAGGTACTTTTTAATTCAGTACAGTTGCACATATCTGCTAATATTTTAATTTTTTTTTCATTTGCTTGATGTAGACTATTGTTATAATTAATCACATAGTCATATAAATTTTTTCTTGGGTTTTTGTAATTTTTTTCTGTTTTGTCATGTGTGTTTTTAGCTCCCTTTTATGTTTTACTTTATGTACCTTTTCATAAATGTCTAACATTTTTGGATTTGAGCTGCACCGAAGCCCGAGTATTTAGCTCTTTTGCATTTTTATTTTGTATTATATTTTGTATTTACGTATGATACATTGCATTGTATTTAATTTTATTGTATAGATCCCTAAATATAGATCTACAAAACTAAACAAAGTATACCCGTCTCACCGACTCTTAGTATTCTACTTTCTAAATGAAGATATTACACGAAAGTCCATTCATTCTAAGAACCAAAGTCAAAGTAAAAAAATAAAAAATTATATGTCTCACTGTAGGCTATACATGTATTCCATGTGAAACAATAAATATTAAATTATTAGGATATGATCGAGTGAGATATATTTCCTGGCGTTTGTAGATGATGAAACAGATAAGTGGACAATACAGTTTTCTTGCTTCACATTTAGAAGCCGCATTCCAGAGATTGCGTATTCAGTTATCGCAGAATAAAGCAAAGGTGGCCTGAGTTTCTTCTAACGATGGTCAGTTTATAACAACCCTAGAAAAAGGTTTCAGGAATAATTAGGTAATTAGCATTTTTTTATGTGAAAAAATCTTTGGAGTTTGTTTTCAAGAAAATAGTGGAGAATGAAACTTTCTTGCAGTGGCGTAGCAAGTACAGATAGTAGGTACTCGGTGCGGAAAATTTCGTGCACTCCCCTACGATTGCAAATAAAAGAAGATATAGGGTAACATTAAGTTAGAATATTGTTACGTATAACTTTATGTTTAGAGTGCCAGTATCAATGCTGCCAACACAACTTTTTTGTGCCTGTTTCAAAACCCGTGTTTCCCGAGGTATTTGTGGATTCGGCGTTTTAAATGCTGGGGCTCAAGAGAAGATAGTCTGACACCCACTTTTGACATGCAATATTTTAAATTATAAGACTCAGTCAGCAAAAAGGAACTGCCGGTACACACCAATCATTAAAAAATGTTATAAAATAAACTCATTGCGTACATTGGCATTCACAATCTCATCAACAAACATAAACTTGACATTCTCATAAACTTGACATAAACATTCTTTTCAACACAAATAAACTACGATACACTGTTTGTAGGTTTCGAAAATGTGGCATATTATATCTTCCAGAGGCTTGTTAGCCTGTCACCTTTTGTTTAGCGGTATACACCATTAACGTCCAATCACGAGTTTCTTCGTAATATGAGGACAGAAGAATTCGCTAGATCGTGGTATAAAAGAAAATGCATCGCGAGGGAGTGGTGGGAGGGACCATTCATCCCAAGGTGCGACTTACATTTATTTTTTCCCAAATTTTTACATGTTAACATAATTTTTCTGATTAAAATCCCATTTTGAGGTTGTGCTAATATTTATATCCTGTTATGAGGTGCTATGGAATTCCTATATCTGTAGACTTATAACAGAAACAATGGACAATTAAATTTAACCACATACTTGGAACAATTTGGTATCATATCCCCCAATAAGTCATTGTTTAAACTTCCAAGTGTAGCAATCTGAAACAGTTCCTCCATTTTCTCTGTTACCTACCGTACTGTTACCTACCTATTACCGTACCGTATCAATTTACGCAGGCAAAAACTCCGTCGTAGCACAAGACGTTATTCCATTTACCGTATTCAAACACGTGACATTAAAGTATACCGTATCAGAGAACACGGTATGGCAAAAACTCTCAGCTGAACGAAACGTTAATAGTTGCTTATTTAGCGCTATTCAACAATGATTAAAAACGCACTCCAATTGGTGAAGAAAACATGAACAACTCAGCTATGATATTCTTAAAAGAAAAGACGTAGATTGAGAAGCAATCTGACAGTCGTATGATGAGAGGATAAATAAAATATATTCATAATTATTGCTTAATTAAAACAATAAAAAAGTAGTAATTGAAAATAAAATGTTGAACTGAATTCGGTAAAGAGGAAGAGCCTACAATCATTTGTTTTGACAACAAGAAAAGGATAATATAACATTCTGGGAGGTCGTGCGCAAGATCAGCAATGAATAAAATGAGCAAAGCCGCTAAACAAGACAAAAGTAATGATATTATAATAACTCAGAGAGCCATGACTGTGATAACTCTATAAAACTCAAGGTATCAACATAACTGAACAGTAGTCCCAATGTTCTTTGAGGGCAACACTCTTTCTTCATTAAGCCGTAACTTTCATATTAAACTCCCTTTTACTGAGAATTATTTTATCACAGCAATATCAAAGTGTACAATGCACCATATGAAATATAAATAAATCTGAAATCATTTTTATAAAAGGTTGAGTTGTTTATTATGTTTTAAATTGATATTATATTTTATTATTTATTTTTGATTTTGCCATGCATTATTGTTCTAAAGGTATGTTACTAATATTTTTAATATTTCAAACTCTAGTACATTGGTAATTTTATCCTTAGTCGGTCATCACACATTCCTTTCGGCAGGCCTTCAGGCTGAGATATATTTTGAAGTGTTATTGTTCTCCAAACATTCAAATCCCGCCTTATATGAGAGCTATCGAGAAACTTGTTATTGATTTGTTGAGTACTCATCAAGAGCTTTTCAATGATACCCGACAAGACGTGGTTTAAAAAATTTCGAATTTCCATCCCCCCACTCGTACCCCCCAAACCGAATCGTTAGTATCACTGTTAACTAATTAATGGATTAATTTATTCAAACAAAGTTTCCCTCTATACTACATAGGGGCCAAGATATTTTTTTTTTTCAAAATTTCAACACCCACCCCAGACCCCCCTTGGACAATTTTGCTCATTAACGAGCTTGTCCGAACTATTGTACCTAGAAATAACATAATAAAATTAGATTCAAATATCTTCCAAATTACGGCCGCTAGCGTGTAAAGATATATATATATATATATATATATATATATATATATAATATATATATATATATATATATATGTATATACACACACAAAAATTGAACGGGCGGTGGTTTCGTACTTAGGGAGGCATGAAACTTAAAGATATGAAAGAATTTTTCGGAAGTCATGACATGGTACCTATCCCAATAGGTAGTAAAAATGAGAGTCGTATGAGAAACCAACACCCAAAAATAGCAATGGAAACGCAATTTAAATCTGTGGTTAGTCTGTTTGCTATTTTATCAGACCATCTTTAGGAATTTTAGAAAATAGTGCGATATATTAACTTAATCAACAGTATAGGGTGGACCAAAAGTAGCGATCGGATATTTTGTATGTTAGTTTATGCAATAATAAAATACCACAATTGACGTAAAAACTTTATTTATTGAAGTAGCAAGTATTAAGGGATGGAAATATGGTAAAATAAAGTTCCCTGGGCCTGTCAGCGTCATTGTTAAACGTCCCAAGTTTCGGTATATGCACCATCGTTTTCCGCGAACGGTTGAATGCGCCGCCATGTCCTTCTGCTTGCCCGCCTCAGCATTTCGGGAGTGATCGTTCTGAAGATACGGATAATCTGTCTCTTAAGTTGTTCAACAGAATCCATCCGAATCATTCCAACCCAAGATTTTCTTCTAAGGAGGACCAGAGCCAGTTGTCGCACAACGAAGTTCTTGGGATCTGCATTTCTGACTTGTTACACAATTTCTTTCTTTCCTTGTTGATTTCATCGGTGAACCCTCCAATGATTCACTCAGTCGATTACTGACATCATTGCTGCAATGATTTTTAGGTCTTCCGCTGCGTTTTGCATCCAATACAGAGCCTTTTGAGAAATTCTTATTTTCCAGTTTCCGTAGTTTGGCTTCAGTGGGAGCTGCTTTATTGAAACGAAGAAAGAAGTTCTCTCTGATTTCTTCGTACGTTTAGCCAGTTTGTTCTTTTTCATGAACCCACACTAACAATGAGACGTTATGATGCATGCTATGAGATCGAGGATCGAGAATTTTCCGAGAACTATTATGCGCTTACGGCACGAGTATTGCATGCTATTTTTTGCACGATGATTATTTATATCAATTTAATTATATTAATTGTGATATTACCTGAAAATATTATGTATATACATTCTTGAAGATAGATATTTATTTCAGAAAGTGATTCGCATGTGTTTATTTTTATGGGAACCGAATATTTGTCCTGGGGGCCTTGTCCATAAAGGCTTGTATTATGATGTGCCGTAAGTACATTCTTACCGCACGGAAACTCTTACCGCACATAGCAACAAGATTGCATGTGGGAATGTCAACTTACGATCCACGGCAACAACATTCGTAAGTACCACTAATTAGTTAAGTCGTGCAAAAATATACAGACTCAACGAAATGATGTGGATTGTTGCGTGTTGAGTGACAAGTCACCGATACCAATTTTAGACGTCTCCTCGAGTGAAAGCTGCAGGCATAGGTGAAAAGAAAAACCTCTTCCCTCCTAACCGTACCCTTGTAACCAGACTACACCCGTCTAGTTCACTCGCGTTTCGTTGAGTTTGTTGACCAAATTAAAAGTTTCAATAGGCTATGCTTTATGTTGATTTGTTTAAAGATCTTCAACTTGTTTTAAACAATATTATTATTCTTTTTTAAAGTGTGTTGAGGCAACTCAAACATACTTAAGGACAATGATGGCACTTTACTCGCGGCTCCGAATAATACCTTGAATAGGAGGAAAATTTTCTTTAATCAATTATTAAATGTACATGGAAATGTCCAACATCCACAGCAGGGCCGTTGGTTGTTGAACCGACTCTTACAGAAGTAGAAACAGATATAAAGGTAAACTAAAGAAACAAATCATGAGGGGTTGACCAAATTCCAACATATTTATTTAATATAGGTGGGGATACATAAAACTCAGAGATCCATAAACTCATTCGTATGATTTGTAGAAAGGAAGAACTGCAAAAGGAATGGATAGAATCTATTATTATACCGATCCATAAAAAGGGAGATAGGGCCGAATGTAACAACTATATGAAGGAATTTCTCTCCTTTTAGCATCATACAATATTTTGTCTAACTTATTATACTTCTATCAAGAATATCCCCATATGCCGATGAAGTCATTGGAGCTCACCAATGTGGATTTAGGATAAATAGATCAATCATTGATCAACTATTTTGTATTCGCCAAATCTTGAAGAAAAAGTGGGAATACAACGAGTGTGTACACCAGCTAGTCTATACATAGTTTTTTTAAAAAGCATATGATTCAGTTAGGCGAGACAAATTTTACAATATCCTCATTAAGTTTGGGATACCAAAGAAGTTAGTTAGGCTGATCAAAATGTGTCTAAATGAAACCTATAGCCCAGACACGGTAGGAAATTTTATACCAGACAGGTCCGCCATTGAAAGCGGCTTGAAGTAAGAAGATGTACTATCGCCTTTACTTTTTCATTTAGCTTTGGAATATGTCATTAGAAGAGTTCAAGAAAATAAGTCACCCGATTTTAGCTTATGTTGATGACGTTAATAAAATCGAGAGAAATTCAGAAAGTATTTTCGATGTCTGCAGGAATGTTGGATTGTAAATCAATACAGAGCCTAATCTGAAAGTGTTCGAAAACAGGGTTCTCAGGAAAGTATTTTGCCCTAAGAAAGATAAAAATATGGACAGGGGAAACTACATAACGACGAGTTTCATAAGCTGTACTTGTCACCGGATATACTAGATAGTAAGGGTAATTAAATCACGGAGGATGAAATATGCTGGACATATTGCACGCATGGAGGAGGAAAGACATAAGTTAGATAAAAATTATTGACTTGGAGCCCCAAAGGGAAAATACCATTTTGAAGACTTGACGTAGGTGTTAGGACAATATTGGGATAGATTTAAGGGAAGTAGGATTTGCGAGGGATGGTTGGATGGAGTTAGCACAGAATTGGGTTGAATGGTGGGCACAGGTAAGCTCGGCAATGAACACCCTTGTTTCCAACAACTATATAATATTCCTTTAGCTTGCTTAGAATTGTCTATTGGCATTGAGTGAGTGAGTTATCCCCGGAAGACTTTTAACAGTAATAATTGGTTTATTACTTTGTTGCGCCCCAGAATTAGATTTGTCACTCAAGTCCGATGAAGAGGGAAGAGCAATGTCCTTCATAATCTCAAGATCATGAACTTTCTCGTCCATAATATAATCGTTGAACATGATTAGTTACAAATTCCAGATGTTCTAATAAACTATTTACCTTTCCTTTGACTTCAGTAATAAAGCAATCCTTTACGTTGTAATAAACATTCCGTAACAATGCAATCCTTTCGTTGTAACAAATATTTAACAATACGGATATCCACCTCCTGTCATTATCAGCTAAATCGTTCAAGGCATCATTAAGTCCAGAGTTAACTTCCTCCTGTTCCTCATCACCAACATAACATTTTATTACATTTTCCTCAACAAAATGCACTCATATGAAAGCCATGATCACATAATCCTATTCCTATTCACCTGTTTTAGCTTACAACGCTTACAAAACGTACACTATTTGTGGTAGTCATATACGGTGGGCAAAATGAGGTCGGGACAGGTTTTTCTCGGGGTGCTCCTGTTTCCCCTGCCATATTCCACTGTTGCTTCATTCATCATAGCATGACCATTTGGTGCAATAAATCATTGTTACGTACATGGCTGAAAAGAGTATAGGATAGGATAGAGCGGGCCATGCAATATTATTGTAGCACCATGATGCTGTGCCTATTATAATAAGTAATAATCAATGTCTATATCAGGTGGACAAATAATAAAGTTTATGTAAATTACCAGCTAGATAAAATTTCTGGAAATGATAGAATGTTCTTTTGTAAGTAATTTCGGCTAATATTTCTACTGACAGATACTGATATATCTGAGTTTGTCTTGTTTACCTTAGTTTCAAATAAGCTACTAATGCTAGTAACGGCTCGGATTGGTTGTCCTCGAAAACCGACATCGATTCTGGTTTGTAATATCTATGAATACTAGTCGTGTTCCGAATTTTGTTGAAGTCGTATTCATAGTCCTAGAACAAGCTCCTTTTGGACGGAGATAATCAAATAAATTAGGTTATCATCTCCATTTCTCTAATACAGCAACAGTAGCCTATTCAAAAGCTTGCCTTTAAGTATTACAGATTCATATACCATTGCTAATGGGCAGTTTTTTTTTTTCGCCCATGACTTGTGTAACGGAGTTCATTTAGTATTTTATTACAGACCATGTGCAAGTTTATGTGTACATAGGGTCTGCAGCAAATACCGCTTTGAGACATGTCGGCCATTGTGATGGTCACGTTATTTACACAGACACGTTACAACTTCCCTGCCAGACTCAGTTGAGCTGTTGTTCAGTTTCACATGACGAAATATATTGGAAATGTCAAGAACCTGTGGTGAGTCTGCCTTACTTCGACAATGTTGAATTTCCAATTTTCAGGTGTATTTCTCCATCCTGGATTGTAATGTCAGTTTGAGTAATTTTGAATATTTCTTTATACGAATATCAAGCAGTTTCCTGAAATTTTACTTGGTGCCAAGATAATAATTTAAAAAAAATTAAAGTCCAACACTTAAAATGCTATAAAAAAGTTTCCTTATTTATACTTTGGTAATAGATTTTTGATACAGTGGAGTGGGTGGATATTTTCCGATCTACTACCGGTCCTAAAGTAAACAAGTAGGACAAAGTATGTATCACTCTTAAGTAGATAGGAGTAATGTGCTGGAGTTAGGCAGACATACTTGTTTTCTTTAGGGCCGGTTCTAGAGCGAACCCATTCCACTGTCTCAAAAGACTCTGACCAAAGTATAACAAAGTATAAATTTAAGATTTTTTATTTACATATTGTGTTTATCATTTATAAATCCAGCTGTTTCACTGAAAATTTCATTGTTTTAAAACTTACAGCCGCCTTACAATTTCATTTGATGACTGTCTTTTCAACAATGTGTGAATTCATATCTGACAGGGTTAGATATTGTTCAATGGTACATGTCGAATATAGACCTGTTCAAATTTTGTTGTAACTTTGAACCAAAGGAAAATGCTCTCACAATATAAAATAAGGTTACTCATCATCAGTGTACGATAAAATGCACCAATGTCATAAAAATTATTAATTGAGGAGAAATGAAGTTCATTTCTAGCCTCCTTTACACATTTAACAGTAAAAAAATTCATTTTTCGAAAGAATAATTTCCAAGACTTTTAACAGTAGGCCATATTACATAAGCTTACTTACGGTGATGAAAAATATTAAGAAATCATTTTAAATAATTTAATAACATTCGTCCATTGCCCGTAATCAAGGATGTGACCACAATTTATAAATCCTATGTTTTGGGGTATTTAATCATAGAATTTACTATAGCGATCTCGAAATGTTGTTAACACATGAAATATGCAAAAACTGAAAAAATCTAAATTGTGATATGTGGATCCAATTCGGCCTGGGTTGGGTTCACTTTTTTTAATTGTAAAACTGCTCATTATGCGCCGTGTTAGAGGTCAGTATTCTTTATAGAAAATACATCAACATAATTATTCCGTGTCTGAAGTAAAATTCATATTGGTGAATTTTGCATAGATTTCTTATATTGCCTTGTGTATTCATTAACAGAGAAAACGTTTGTTCAATACACCTTTTAACAATACAATTGCAATTAGTCAGGAAATATTAAAAATACAGATTCATTGAAAATGTAGACTCAAATGACATGTATTCCTCAACAGTATAAAAATTGTTCTTCAAGATAACTTTTTTTTCTTTTTGCAGAATTAGCATGGTATGATTTTTTTTAAAGTTATATATGTGCATGAAATTTTAATTGACTATCCTAATATCTTAGTTGAAATAACATGAACCCCTCTACCCTCTGTCGCCGAAGTCATGTGCACAAGTTAGGAGGAGGCATTCTAGCAGCGACATCTATCACCAACAGCTCAAACCATTTCTTTATCTGCATAACGTGTTCTTGCAGGTATCATCAATTGTACGAAACTTTCCAAGCTAGTCAGAGAAAGATTTAAAATAATAATAATAAAACAAAAACAAAAAATAAAAAATAAAAATAAAAACTTGGTAATTGTCATTGTTAAGCATTTTCATAGTCAGGATCTTTCCTAATACTAAAATCAGGAGGATCCACCTAAAAAATGGGCTTATAGAATTGCCATGTTATGTTATCTTCATCAGTGTCTTTAGGTCTGCCCGAGGTAGGCCTATTGTTTATGACCTAGACGCTGTCATTGTCAAATTTAGTTCCCTTCAGAGCACTTTGACCGAGGGGAGCGCTGAAAGCAGGACGGGTTTAGCCTGGTTTCGTCTAGGAGCCTGGAAATCGCTGAAACGCGTCAATGCAGAAGGAACCAGAATATGTCCACTATGTGACAAGGATGAGACAGCACAGCATATTCTCTCGGAATGTGAAGTCACTGAGATACTTAGGCAACGATATCTGCCAGACTCTTTTGTTGTCTCTAGAAGAGGTCATATGGCCATATTCGAGCTGTTGAGTGACACAAAATTTTCTGAAGGGGTGGGTAAATTCATGTCTAAAGTCCGACAGCTCAGGGTAGAAAAGGATGGGAGGGAGGGGCAGGGGGAGTAATCTTTGTCTATGTATTATTAGGTGTTATATTGTATTACTATTGTATTATTATTGTCATATACAACTTTTTGTCTTCTTTCTTTTCTTCATCTTTATATAGCATTATTATGTAAGTTATAGTATTATATTGTTTTGTATTATTAATGTTACTTTTCTCTTCTTTTGTTTGTTTTTGTCTTGTGCATAGCAAAAGCACGAACGGCCGTCTAGGCCCGTGCGCTGGATTTATTCTATGGATAATGTATCTAACATGTATATAAGAATAAAGATGCACCTTACCATACCATACCATACCATACCATACATTTTGATTCACCAGAAATGGCGAAGTTGTCTTCATCAAACTAAAATAATCGGTTATACTACGTTCCTGCAGCATCGTGAACATTTATTTATTTATTTTTTAGGTTCGCCTGGCATCCTCAACCACGTATTCCTAACTGGCCTTGCTCAAATCACCACTACTCTTCAAATGTTGCTTGTTACATAGTTATGGACAAAACAATAATTTATCCTAATTGTTAAATTTTAGACATATTATTACGCGTATAATATTGGTTTTTAATATTTTTTATAAAATTTCATTTATGTAGGTTTATTTACACCCAACAGGAATAATTGTGCATTAAGGGGACTAAGTTCCCATCAGAAAAATTGGAGATAAGGGGTTCAGCTGCGTTCCCCCTCCGATAAGACCTAAAGGCAAACTCTTCCACTAACCAAAGAAGGATACAAACAACACAACCAACGAACTTTGAACTTAATTTTCAATAAAACTGCTAAGATAATTGAAAAACCGCAAAGGGAACTAATTCTTGATTCTTTCCTCCGCTGGTGTATAAGCTACAAGAAAATTAAAACCATACGGTATTAAATTATCGGTAAAACACGGTTAAAGTTTCGGGACAAAATGTTACGTTCTTCTGATAGAAATAGTCAGTTGGGACCGATATGGTTTTGGATTTTTGTTAGTTTGATTCTATGGAAGGAATAAGCTGTTATAATGTGGAAGTTATACCCATGGCATCATCTGTTATACTTTAGGTCTTGTAAATATACTGTAAAGACTTATATGTACGAGTATATCAAGGTAGGTGGTCCAGTTAAGGCCATGCTCCTGATAAGGCCACTAATACTTTAACGTAGAAGTATCGCACTTTGGCCCCAGATTGACTTGAAGCTCGTCCTTCGAAGGGCAACTGACCAGAATTTCAGTGTTCCCTCTCCACTCCTCGAGGAAAGACAGAAACGTTTGTGAAATACGCGCTTCAGAAATAAAAATAAGATAAGAACTAAAATACATCTAACTATTTAAGTAGTTTCATATCAGCATTAAATTATACGTGGATATGTAGCTTACAATATGATCTTTTGAAGCGTCTCTTTGTTGTATCTGCATTAACATACCAAGTTTAATAACCGAGATTGCAAATAAAAATATATAGTGCACCTGTTAAGGCCACATACGATGTGATGCGATGAGGAACGCTATTTCTCGGTCATAATTTTCAAGTTCTGTTTGTGAATATGTACTTAATTTATAACATTTAAACAATAATGTTCACACTTTTCATACGGACCTGGGTTTGACCGCGAACACATACATAATTTGCTTAATTGTTTATAATTAATTAATTAATTAATTAACTTTTTTATTATTTTTACACTACTTAACACATGTTGATGTGCCTATACGTTCACAGTAAAGCAATTAAAGTGAATTGATGTACATTTAATTTTATTCAACAAGTAGATATGTTCTTTTGAGTGATTCTAGGGCCCGGGGGTTTAGCCACAAAAACATTACATCAGGCTAGTGATGACTGGGATATAGCCGTATGTAAACACGAGGGAAGGGGTGACTCGCTTTCAGTGGCGCACTTCAATACGAACATTGAAGTTCAAGGGCAGTGCAGCTAGTCTAGTGAAATGATAGACACAGCGTCATAGAATAGTTTGCACATTTAATCGTAAATCACAGAAACAAAATATATTTTCTAGTAAAACGAACATAAATATACACAACCAATGATTTAATATTTGTTAACAATATTCACAGTGAAAATTAAAAGGCGATTTATACATTATGTATGTGCATACGCTTTGTTGCAGTGAATGGCAATATACATTTTGAAGTTTTCAAAAGAAAAATATCTTCTATTTTCCTCCAAAGCAGATCTTTAATGGTAAAAACTTATCTCTACGTCTCATGACGTGACGGGGGGATGAGATATTAGTGTCCCCCTTGTGTGGGTACACATCATGGTCTTCTGTAGAACCTTCCAGTGCACCTCGAAAGGTAAAAACAGTAGAAAAACCCTGCACTTTTCTGGATATTTTTTTATTATTTTTGCTGCACCTGTAGAAGTATTCCATCTTCAGGTTGACTCTTACCCATGAATATTTTCTCCACGAGTCTGATCGCTTGTGCCATTTACATATTATGTCTCTCTAGAATAGTGATACATCTAGACAGTTGCCGAAATTATTTGCAATGAACTTGATATTACTTAGTAGCTTTTCTAAACAAAAGGCTAAACATTTTCTTCAGCAGCACCCCCACTCATTTTAGCTATGATCCGCCACTGGTTGTCAAGAACGCACAACACACAACGTCGTCAACAGAACACTAAACTGCCACATGCAGTGCAAGTTGTTTACTAACTCAGAAAGCTTTCCATGCCTTGTGCTCCACTAACTTGACGAATTATTGGCTAAACCCCCGGGCCCTAGTTATCAGTATCCTGCTCTGATTACATTGTGAGATTATGACAGATGAAAAGAATACTTGTTGATCTGTTTATTATATATTTGACTAAGTGAATTTTACCCCTTAGAATCCCCCCATCTCCATTGAGCAAGTCGGAGCAGCGTATGTTAGAGTTGGATTATTCCCACAAAGTCTCTGGCCTTGAAGATTAACCCAGCCAGCGAGCGTCTCGTTACGTCTCGTTACCAAGATGCGCGAATTCGGTGCGCGTAAGATCAGTAAGCTACCGCTAGGCAGAGAGTGAACATCATGCAGCATGTCGCCAGTCGTAGAAAATACTATAATAGTTGAGTGGAGGGATAATGACGCAGCGAGAGAGACAGACAACACGTGGAGTGGGATAGGAGAGCTGAGCCAATCAGGGTGCAGCTACCTCCCCTTGCCAGGAACTCTACGAGCGGTGAGACTCGCTCCTAAGGTATATACGTAAAAACCCAGAGACGTTGTGGAGGTAATCCTACTCTAAACATTTGGTAATTATAAGAATTCCGTACGTTATTACGTGGAGGTGTCGCCCTTGATTACAAATTGTCCTCCGTTGTGTTCAAGAGTGTTTAAGAGAGGAATTTTAAAAATGTCTGTGGAGAACAGGTGTAGTCTGGAATGTTATTTAGAGGAACAGGTGCATGTCGAACCTGTTGCGAGTTTCAAAGAAATTCTTGTATGCCCACCAGTGTTTATGTCACAACGTGCATGTTTTATATATCTTAAATGTTGTATTAAATTATATTTTCTCTTTACATATTTCATAATCTATATTAATAAAAGGAAGTGTCTGTCCTCCGTCTGTCCTCCGTCTGTCCGCGATGCCCAGCGAAATCTACTCAACGCAGAGATCTGAAATTTTATACATAGGCGGACTGAAGGGTCGGAAAATGCACCTCGAAGCCGGAATTTTAATTTTCACTTTCGTTCGTGAGATATGAGTGAAAAATGAGCAAAAAACGTGCATTTTTTGCATTTTCAAAGCACCAGTTTCAGTAATAAATTTCAATATCAAATCACTTACTTTGGCTATTTTTGTCATCATACCTCATACCTTGGAAATAAAAGCAACGCGATCGCTTGATTTTGTTAGTCCATCCAAGATGATTCATTTGTTTAGATTGTCAAGGCCCACAGACATATGACATTTTCAACCTACACGGAAGAAGGATAATCAACCCTAAATATGACCAAACATTGTTCGATTTGAACGAAACTCACTCTACAGGGTAGTATTTATCTACCTCCTTATTCCCTCTGATATTAAAATAAACATACAACACACTGTGATATTCATGTATAGAACACTAAAAAACACTAAAAAAGATCATTAAAAATATATGTACAGATTAAAATTTTTATCAGAAATTACACGGGTCAATGTAGTAAAATACTAAAATGTGCAGAAAATGGATTTCCCTACTGCCGGGAGTCTTTACACCATGTATAAAACGGTGATGTCAAAATCTTGAGTGTTGTAGATAGTTCTTTTCTTGATTAGTTTGTAAAAAGATAATTAAAAATATATATACAGATTAAAACTTTTTCACAAATTACACAAGTCTATGTAGTAAAAATGCATAAAATGGATTGCCCCACTGCCGGGAGTCTTTACACCATGTTTAAAACGGTGATGTTAAAATCTTCAGTGTTGTAGTGTTCTTTCTTGAATGTTTGGTAAAATTTTTTCTTGTAGAATCGTGTGCCCAGTGTGTTGTAGGTTGTTTAAAATTGAATATGCATTTCGGCGCAAAGTTACGCCATCCTCAGTTCCTAAAAAATCAGAGTAAAAACTAACGTAAGAGGTAACTAGTATTTATAATGTTTTTAATTTGTGTATGGACTATTACTAACCTTATGTTGTGGTGCCGGAACTTGACTATGAAGTAACTGATTGTGGTGTAAGGTGCTGATATTTATGGAGGGTGGGTGTGTTCATAAGAGATTTGGAATAGTGGGTTGTATTCAATTTGGTCTTCGTTTAGTATTATGTCCTTGATTTTATATATTTCGAGTTGTTCCAGAGTATATAGTCTATGTCCTTTGTTTTGTTTGTGTAAAATTTCCATTGTGTTTTCAATATTATTATGTTGGTGTTTTTCTGTAATTAAGTGTTTGGCATAAGCTGATTTTTGTCTGTTGTTTTTAAAATCTTGGGTGTGTTCCCGATATCTGGTTTTGAACTATGTAAACCTTGTTACAGCTAGTACATTTTAATTTATATATGCCATTCTCATTAAACTTTTCGTTGGTGGCGTTATTATTGTCCGTGCTATGTAAAATATCTTTTAGTCTATTGTTAGTTTTGAATGCTACTTTTAGATTATTCTGTTGTAAATGCTTTGTTATTCTATGTACACGTTTATCTGTATAATTGAAAGTTACGAATTTTTTATTGGCGTTCTTTCCTTGTTTTATGGGGGATAATGTAGTATTATTGTGTTTTTTGTTGTATAAGTTCTTTTTTTGTTTTTTAAGCAATTTGATGATAGTATTCTTCTTATATCCGTTATTGGTTGCAATCTGTATTATTGTGTTTAGTTCTTCGTTATAATGTTTTTTCATTGGGATATTGAGAAGTCTGTAGATCATGCTGTTAAACGCTGCCATTTTTTGTGTGAAAGGGTGATTAGAGCTATTATTAATTACCGTGTCTGTGAAAGTTGGCTTTCTGTAGATATTGAAGTTAAGCTTGTTATTGCTTCTAGTTATGTTGATGTCAAGGTAGTTCAAAGTGTTGTTTTCCTCTTTTTCTGATGTCAAGGTCAAGTGTGTGTTTAGTTTGTTGAATTCTTCAAGAATTTTTTCTTTATTATTGTTCTTACATATAATAAGAATGTCATCAACAAATCTTCTGTAAACTTTTATGTTGTATTTAGTTAATATATTTGCTATATGTTTCTCTTCAATGTGCTGTAAGAAGATTTCGGCCAGGATGCCTGAAAGTGGGGAACCCATAGCTATACCTTTGTTTTGTATAAATATTTTGTCGTGGAATTTGAAATAGTTTTGCTTTAGAATTGTCGAAGTTAGGTTTGTTATTTGTTCAATGACTAGGGAGTTTTCATTTTTACGGGCTAGGGATTGTCCTATGATATGTATAGTGTCTTCTATTGGTATATTAGTGTACAAATTTTTTATATCCAAGGAAATGAGGATATCATCTTTTTTCAGATTGATATGTCTAATGTTGTGGATTAGATCTACTGAATTTTTTACAATGAATTTATTGTGTAGATTAAGTTTTTGTTTAAGCATTCTGGCTAATAATTTTGAGATTTTGTAAGTTGGTGCTTTAGTGAAATTGACTACTGGTCTAATAGGATTATCTTGTTTATGAGTTTTTATTTGTGCTTTGAGGGTGGGGGCTTTAGGGTTCATGTTGATATTATATTTCATGTCCGATTCACTAAGAATGAGGTCTGAGTTTTTTATAGTATTTTTTATGGCCCGTTGAAATTTTTCTGTTGGATCCGTATTTACTTCTACAATGAGGTTTTCATTAATGAAATTCATTGCTTTCTCAACATAATCATTTTTATTAAGGAGGACGATTGTGTTTCCCTTTCAGCTTTTGTATTTATGACGTTATTGTCTTGAAGTTTTTTGTTCAAATTTTTTAGAGTTCGTGTGTTATTTTTAGTATTTGGTGGTTGTTTGTGTTCCTCGGAATAGATGTCCTTTATAGTTTTTGCAATTTTATTCCTAACTTCCATTTGCAGGATTATGTTGAGAAAACAATGAATTTCATTAATGAAAACCTCATTGTAGAAGTAAATACGGATCCAAAAGAAAAATTTCAACGGGCCATAAAAAATACTATAAAAAACTCAGACCTCATTCTTAGTGAATCGGACATGAAATATAATATCAACATGAACCCTAAAGCCCCCACCCTCAAAGCACAAATAAAAACTCATAAACAAGATAATCCTATTAGACCAGTAGTCAATTTCACTAAAGCACCAACTTACAAAATCTCAAAATTATTAGCCAAAATGCTTAAACAAAAACTTAATCTACACAATAAATTCATTGTAAAAAGTTCAGTAGATCTAATCCACAACATTAGACATATCAATCTGGAAAAAGATGATATCCTCATTTCCTTGGATATAAAAAATTTGTACACTAATATACCAATAGAAGATACTATACATATCATAGGACAATCCCTAGCCCGTAAAAATGAAAACCCCCTAGTCATTGAACAAATAACAAACCTAACTTCGACAATTCTAAAGCAAAACTATTTCAAATTCCACGACAAAATATTTATACAAAACAAAGGTATAGCTATGGGTTCCCCACTTTCAGGCATCCTGGCCGAAATCTTCTTACAGCATATTGAAGAGAAACATATAGCAAATATATTAACTAAATACAACATAAAAGTTTACAGAAGATTTGTTGATGACATTCTTATTATATGTAAGAACAATAATAAAGAAAAAATTCTTGAAGAATTCAACAAACTAAACACACACTTGACCTTGACATCAGAAAAAGAGGAAAACAACACTTTGAACTACCTTGACATCAACATAACTAGAAGCAATAACAAGCTTAACTTCAATATCTACAGAAAGCCAACTTTCACAGACACGGTAATTAATAATAGCTCTAATCACCCTTTCACACAAAAAATGGCAGCGTTTAACAGCATGATCTACAGACTTCTCAATATCCCAATGAAAAAACATTATAACGAAGAACTAAACACAATAATACAGATTGCAACCAATAACGGATATAAGAAGAATACTATCATCAAATTGCTTAAAAAACAAAAAAAGAACTTATACAACAAAAAACACAATAATACTACATTATCCCCCATAAAACAAGGAAAGAACGCCAATAAAAAATTCGTAACTTTCAATTATACAGATAAACGTGTACATAGAATAACAAAGCATTTACAACAGAATAATCTAAAAGTAGCATTCAAAACTAACAATAGACTAAAAGATATTTTACATAGCACGGACAATAATAACGCCACCAACGAAAAGTTTAATGAGAATGGCATATATAAATTAAAATGTACTAGCTGTAACAAGGTTTACATAGGGCAGACAGGCCGTAAGTTCAAAACCAGATATCGGGAACACACCCAAGATTTTAAAAACAACAGACAAAAATCAGCTTATGCCAAACACATAATTACAGAAAAACACCAACATAATAATATTGAAAACACAATGGAAATTTTACACAAACAAAACAAAGGACATAGACTATATACTCTGGAACAACTCGAAATATATAAAATCAAGGACATAATACTAAACGAAGACCAAATTGAATACAACCCACTATTCCAAATCTCTTATGAACACACCCACCCTCCATAAATATCAGCACCTTACACCACAATCAGTTACTTCATAGTCAAGTTCCGGCACCACAACATAAGGTTAGTAATAGTCCATACACAAATTAAAAACATTATAAATACTAGTTACCTCTTACGTTAGTTTTTACTCTGATTTTTTAGGAACTGAGGATGGCGTAACTTTGCGCCGAAATGCATATTCAATTTTAAACAACCTACAACACACTGGGCACACGATTCTACAAGAAAAAATTTTACCAAACATTCAAGAAAGAACACTACAACACTGAAGATTTTAACATCACCGTTTTAAACATGGTGTAAAGACTCCCGGCAGTGGGGCAATCCATTTTATGCATTTTTACTACATAGACTTGTGTAATTTGTGAAAAAGTTTTAATCTGTATATATATTTTTAATTATCTTTTTACAAACTAATCAAGAAAAGAACTATCTACAACACTCAAGATTTTGACATCACCGTTTTATACATGGTGTAAAGACTCCCGGCAGTAGGGAAATCCATTTTCTGCACATTTTAGTATTTTACTACATTGACCCGTGTAATTTCTGATAAAAATTTTAATCTGTACATATATTTTTAATGATCTTTTTTAGTGTTTTTTAGTGTTCTATACATGAATATCACAGTGTGTTATATGTTTATTTTAATATCAGAGGGAATAAGGAGGTAGATAAATACTACTCAAAATAATTCTCCCTCTGCGGTAAATATGAAATTTATTAATTCACTCTACAGGGGTTTTCTGGGCCAAGGAACTCGAATCTGAGGTCGCTTTTACCAGGGGACGCTACCTAATCGTGGAATGCACTCCACGTGATTTAGGTGTTAATAAATATAATGATTTAACTATTATGCTCTTAATTTTTGAAATAATTATCGCGGGGGAAGCCGCGGGCACATGCTATCTTATAATAATAAAAGGACGTGTTTGTCTGTCTGTCCGCGATGCCCATCGAAATCTACTGAACGCAGAGATCTGAAATTTTAAAGGTAGATGGACTGAAAGGTGGGCGAATGCACCTCGAATCCGAATTTTTAATTTTAGCTTTCGTTCGCGAGTTATGAGTGAAAAACTGACAGAAAACGTGATTTTAGCGCTGTCGAAGCATCAGATTTCAGTAATACATTTCAATGTCAAATCAATTGCAGTTGGCTTTGGCTATTTTTTTCATACCGTGGAAATAAAAGCATCGCGATCGCTTGAATGTTGTAAGCCCACGCTGGTCGATTCATTTGTTTAGAATGTCAAGGCCCGTAGACATATGAAATTTTCAACCTACACGGAAGAGGGATAATCAACATAGACCTAAATATGGTTAAACATCGTTCGATTTGGACGAAACTCACTATACAGGGACTTTCTGGGCCAAGGAACTCGAATCTGAGATCGCTTTTACCAGGCGACGCTATCTAATCGTGGTATGTAATTCACGTGATTTAGGTGTTAATAAATATAATGATTTAACTATTATGCAATTAATTATTAATTTTTGAAATAATTATCGCGGACGAAGCCGCGGGCACATGCTAGTTATTTATATTTAATAAAGTCTCTGCAGCCAATGTATATAGTTTCTTATATATATATATTTATAAATGGATTAAGATGGCATTGAGAAAAAGATTCAGTATATTCTTCGCCGCTTCTCCAAATTACCTAAAATTATAACATAGGCCTAATTGGAGGCTCGAAATAACTTCTTTAGAGTAGGCTATTCACTTTCGCTTATAGATCAAATCCGGGGTGCGCGGGCAAAGAGAGTTAAGTCCACTTTCTTGTAACTGAGAATTAGAGTGACTTAACACACTATACCAGCCCAACATAGCTTTAGAGATGGATAAACCTATGAGGCACACATCCATGACTACCGTACAATTTTGAATATGACTTACTGGACTTAACACAAATGTCGATAACATTTTTATCTTTAACTCTATGGACATATCTCAATTTCTTAGGATGGTAGACTTAACTATCTTTGCCCACGCACCCCGGAAATTTGAAATGTACTGTCTTCACAACCTCTCGGTGTTGCCAAAATTGCATTCGATAAGCTTAATGAGGCATTAAATATAATTCCTGGTTACAAAACAATTAGTTAATTCAACAAAATGTCTGGTTAGGGTGAAAAAGCTGTAAATGAAGAAGAGCTGTGGTGATTTTCACATGCACCAGTGACATCATGCAATGTAGAAAGGACATCATTATTGTATAAAACCTTCTTCACTGAGAGATGTAGGAGCTTCAGACATGAAATCCTCAAGACAACTTTCCTTATATACTATAACAGCCACTAATAAGCTAAGATTATCCCCCGAAAAATGGTTTATATGTTTTGTTAATTTGTTTTGGCAAAAAATACTGCATATATATTAATTATTCATGCATACTTGCATGCATGTTTTATTATTTGATTATGCATACAAATTCGGGCTCTAGTCATCACAATGTGGGTGAAGCCGGGATGTTGTATACAAAATTGTTAATATTTAAGAAGTTTACTGATTAATTGCTGTAATCCTAATATGCGAGTTGCTAAACTATGGTTCTGTCCATTTGGAAATTCAATTATAATAGGAGTAATATTAATATTAATAATGATAATAATACCTCTACGGCTACATTCGTCTATTATCCGTAACTTTTTGTGCTGTAATTTTTAAAAATTCACGTCTTACAACATAGATTTTAAAATCACACTCACATTAGGGATTCACTTTGAAGGTTATTTCTTTAATCGTATTTGATCATTTTACACATTATGTAGGCCATAATCTGGTCTACATTTTGTAAAATTTTAGTCTAGAATTGAATAGAATATTTATTTCACCTTTCATAAACAAACATAGCCTATAAGAGCTATCGGTTACATTTCTGCTTTGCCGTAGTTCCCCTTTAATTGGAACAATATTATGTACTTACTAAAAATGTCTTTACAATTTTAAGAAAAGAGCTCCATGCTAGAAAAAAGGATTAGAAAATATATTTACCATAACTTTCAAAAAATTTAAAGGCCAATACTTAATCCCATTATATACATTTTTTTGGCAATTTATTCTTGAGAACTTTCAAACTAAATTCTCATTTGTTGTCCTACATAAACGCTACATTAACATTCATCCTTAAGTATTTCCTGCCAATAAATCTTTTTTCTCAATATTTCAGATTCTTTACATGATATGTCTAGCATTTTCTTCCTTATTACAAAGTGGACATGTTCCAATTGGGTAAGGCCTCTTAAGTTGCTTAACTTCCCAATACCGAGTCTTAGCCATGCTAAGCTTTACCTCTCCTTACCATTGCATACTAATAAATATGGATCCTAATTTTAGTCTATATGTGTGTACATATAAGGCCCTTAATTGTTAGTACACATTTTATACCCTATATCTGGCTATAAACTGTGGGGTGCTCTACTGTGAGTGTTCATGTGACAATGATGACTTCATATTTATTAATTAACCACGTAGGGCATTATAGAACACTATAGCTCTGACAGGCCAGTTGAAGTGATCATAACTGGTGGATTGTAAGGCGAGAGTGGAGCTCCTGTTATAGAAGATGACTGTCCTTCACTAACAGTTCGAATGTTCAATTAAAGGGGTAGAGATGTTTGCAACGCACTAATTATAAAGTACAAATTAGAGGATTTATTTTGGTTCTACCGGCACAACTAATTAACAGGGAACTGTATGGTAATTACTTCGAGCTTCCGATATTCACAACCTCGCCTTGGATATGTATTAGGCCTACTCTAGGGAAATATTGTACTTCACAAGTGTAAAATATTCACTGTTATATGATAACTTATAATATCCATTGTAGTAACTTAACAGTGGAATGTTATGTTTTAATTCCTTTCTTGTGTAAGTTATAAATAATAACAAGTTATGTACTATTGACATTTAGTTTTGAAGTAGAAATCTCATTTCAGTCTTCTAATAATACATTATTCCTAAAATTTCTTGCCTAGGATTTTCGACCATAGGCCTACAGCTATCATAAAGGCCTTAAATTTTAAGGTTGTTTGGAAAATTAACTGGAAATAGGTAGGTTGAAATATTCATAGGAATTAAACTTTGCACAATGATTAATAAAATTGAAAATGAAGAAAAATGAAAAGAATTAGGTATTGATAAATTAAAGGACAAAATAAAACAGTATAGAGAAAAATGGAGGAGTCATTTGAAAAGAAATGACAAAACCTACTGTCCCAAAATGATGTATAATTATCGTCCACGTGGGAAAAGAGATATAAGAAGACCGATGAAAAGATGGAAAGAGACAAGAGGATAGAAGAGGAGAAATCTGCTAATCCACGAAAAGATGATAATAAAATTTTCATTCCAATCAAATGAAAGTATATTACGGAAATAAATTATTCCACTTACGGATCCTTACTTTAATCCGATTTGACTACAATTAAACTATTCCATCCACATGAATGAACGAATAAGATTGTATATGAAAGGCTTAGGTCTCCTATAAGGGGTAGCTACTATTCGGACTAATTTAGAAAGGTAACTACAGTTGACTAGTGTTTTTACTCGACCGTTCTTCATGTCGTGTATATTTGTAAATTTATGTAAATGTAAGCAGTTACGACCAAAAATATTGTCCGATTTTCGTCCAATTTTGCACGAATGCTCCTTGAAGTTACTAAAAGTTACGTATATGTAAGGATTTTAATTTTTTTATTCTATTTTAAGATGGTGGCAGTTTTATTAGTTCCGTTTCATATAATCTTTAGCTTCTTTACACGATTCTAGCCCAATAGTTCAAACTATACACATTTCAAGCTACATGTACCCTCTACTGTAAACTTATCTATAACTTTGTTCATGTACACCTTTCCGTAGCCTACCTCCAATGGTTCACTGGAATTTAGTTTCTTTCTTGAAGCCATTAAAAGCGACGTAGGTGCAAGGATTTTATTCATTTTTTATTGCTTCAAGTCAGTGGCCGGTTTAACTGATCTCAGAAATTTGGGTCGATATTCCAGAATTTTTACAAATTGTCACTTGTTCGTCGGATTTTTAAATCCTCAACGTATTCAAGAAAATAAAGAGGATAACCATCACTGAACCCTGGGAGAAAAGTGGCAAAAACTACGAAAGCGTCAGATCCGGTAATTTGAGGAATGAAATTTTTTATTTTTCTAACATAGCTTTTCTTAAATCGGGACCAGATTAATGGTGAAACACAGGGTAACACATCCTTTCGTATTCCTCAACCTGAAATATTTTGCATGCATTTTGAAAGGTTACAATACGGGTATTTCAAATCATTATTGATAGGCTGTAGGACTAGTGATTATCTGGAATTTTAAATACGCCTATTACTTAAACAAATAGGTGAGTAATACTCAATTTTTATCGTGTGTTCTTAGTATATTTCTGTACAAATCTATAAAGTACTTTGTTTTATCAGGCTAAGCCTCTGTATGCAGATATATACTTTATTTCAAATTCTAGTGAGGAAAGCGCCAAAATCCCAAAGTCAAATTAGCCAGCCACGAGGTTTGAGGATTGAACCCGGGATCTCTTACCTCTTCCGCCACCTTGCTTAGATGTGTTTTTGTGTATGATTATTATATTTGAAAAACAATAAAGTTATCGTAGCTTTCTTCTTACTATGGGTTAATAACAATTGAATAATATTAGGTTTGTTCTTAATTTCAGAAGATGTTTATTGATGTGTAATGAAGTCATACATATTTCGATTTCTACAACGATTTCTATTAATGTTATAAATGTGTGTGTTTGACAGAAAATGATAATTTTTTACTCTCGAAATAAAATCTCCTTTTTACCACTTGTTTCATAAATAACTGTTTTGTTCGAATTGCTTCTGCAGTTTTACTTTACTAGCTTTTCGCGCATCTTTTACCCTAATTAAAACAGTCTAGAAGAATCGAAAAGAAGAATTGAAAATGAATTATCAACTATCTTACTGAAAATGAATATAGCCCTTTTTTTGTCACGGAGAAGAGTGTATTCAACTCTACTCAAAATCTTCAGTATTTATTGAAATCCAATTTCAAAACAGACGATTCTATGAAAATATCCCTCTATATCTTAGCTATACAAACCAAATTCTAAGGGTAGCAGCAAGAGTCCAACTAATTCCATAATCCATAGTCTAAACAGAAATAAAAACAACGCTCCGTATACGCGTAACAACCCTCCGCAGAGAGTAGACATAATAAAAAAAATTGTTTCTAGGCATTGTGTATTATGTCATCCTGACATTATCTCCATTTCGATTTTTTATGGCCTATTCTTTCTTTATATTACAAACATATGAGAAAAGCTATTGTTTTCACATTTCGCTTTTAGGATTACATTTCGCTATATGTTGCGACTATTTCATGCACATATTATAAGCCGCGCATATTTTCAAAGATCAATTGGGCCAAATATGTTGCGATTATTATCGGTGGTTACAGCGATCTCCATGGCATTTAGTAAAATAACCTGTTTTGGCTCTCTATGCATAAGCCTCTGGATAAAACTGATACCCTAAAAGTAATAACACTATTAATTGATCACAGATTCACTAAATGTTTAATGAATAAGGCGCTTGACTGTTTAGTAATACGGGGATTGAAGACAGTTTGAGAATATACTGCACACAAAGTCTAATGTGGTCATGAAGCAACAGAGCTAATAGGAGGTCATGATGCATTACATTGTTGTTTAGTTCCAATAATTTCTATGCTGTTATAAGGTAAGTGATATTAAATTTCTGATATTATTGTACTGTACTTTTTAAACTTTCTTTCTTTACCTTGTCTTTGGTAAAGGAACTATTAAGTTCAATCCTGAAATTCTAAGTCAAGTTTTTACACGTTATACGTTTTCAGGTTCACTAAATCCAAAAGTATAATTTCTGAAAAGATGTCTGTTTATATGTGTGTGTGTCTGGGTTTGTGAGCCAGCAAAGCTCAAAAAGAACATTCATACAAGAACTAAATTTAATAGTTGTTTGTAACTTTGTAACTACTTGTAACTACTTTGTAACTACTAAACATAAAGATTTATTTTTAACGATTTTATATTTTTTAAAATTTCTAAAAATTTTGTTTAAATTTTGTACAAAACTTTTCCGCTCTAAGAGGTAGAAGTTCAATTTGATGTTTCTTTCTATATTCTTTTGAAGGCTTAAAGCAGCTAAACGGTAAATCGTATCGAATAACCGATTCCACCAGCACTAACGGATTTTGAAAAATCTACAAGTTTTGTTTTAAGACTTTTTGTGGTATCTTCATCTCTATGCCTTCGATAGGGTTAAAATTATTTTCAATTTAAGTAAATATTGAACACTTTTCACATAATCATAATGTAATTAAGTCCACCGCTGTGGCTCAGGGGATGCGTTCAATCCTCTCACGCAGCGGGCCTGGGTTCGATTCCTGGTCGGGACAAGTTACCTAGGTGGGTTTTTTCTGGGGTTTTTCCTCACCTTTGAGACAAATGTCGGGTAACTTTAGGCCCTTGTGGTCCCCAGATATAATCTGGCCGTCATTATCATCTTCATCCCATCCTCGCCTTGTTTGGAGTGAGTGTGTGTGAATGGTGTGTCTCGTCCTATGTGTTCGTGTTGTCTCGGAGGTGGCCCCAGCATTGGGCTGATCACTCATCCGGGGAGGCCCTCCATGTCCTTGTCTGGTCAAAAAAATACATATGTGATCCAAAGATAATCCCTCTCCCGACTGGTCGCGTCCCTGTAAGGCCCGGGCGACTTGGGTCGCTTAAATCCTCAAAGGGAGAAGTTAAACTACGAGAAAGAAAGAAAATAATGTAATTATTGACACATTTTATAGGACAGATGGTATCACAAAATTTGGCTGAACCAATTGATATTCAAGCAATCCGAGTTTGGTCATTCTATCAGTCGTATAAGTATGAAAAAAACTGCAAAGCCGTGACGTAATTTACATCTATGACAGTCTTAGTTACCCATCCACTAACATTATGTTTGTCCACTTCCATAGAAACTTTAAATTTGGGAAACTTACAGCTCAGGTCTATAGCATGTAACTGACGGGAAATTTCCAAGAAGTTCAATATTTAATTTTGTTCCCCCGAAACATCTTTCAAGTGTTTTAATTTACTCATTGAAATGATTGTTTACTAACTATAGATTAGCTAGGAACTTAAATTTTGTAAAACTCGTAGCGTTTAGCCTTTAATCTAGGGGAAATTTAAGAAACTTCAACTTTTAAATATTTTACTCCCGAAAAAAGTTTAAAAGCTTTTCAATGACTCGCTGATATTAGTGTATCCTGGTTCCAGGTGAGCTAAGAACTCGTAACTTATCTGACTTATAGCTTGTAGCCTTTGACCAAGGGGGAAATTCGAGAAAGTTAACATTTTAAATGTTGTATCCTCGAAAACACCTTAAAGTCGTTCCACACTTATTTTTGGAGGTTTATTATGGTTAAACGGTGATCTACGGCAGGCTAAATATACGGACTCTACCTTCGACAGAATGCTGGTTCATATAAAAGCTTTTGTCGAGATCGTCACTTGTGGTTTGGGGGGGGGGGAGCCCCCTGCGAGCGAAGAGAGTTTTAAAAAATAGAATAAACGGCTGAAAACTCTAACGGCTGCAAACATCAGCAGTATGGATCTGTGACCATTCTACTCGTGAACTGTAAACAGTACAGAAAATAATGATACGCCTCAATCAAAATAAAAAATGAAAGAATAATAAAACTTCATAAATTATTTTCGAATGAAGTCGTGAGAATTTAATTCGTTAACAGAAAGAACCCTAATTATGACTGGTATATCAACCTAAATGAGAGTATATTCAATACAAGGCGATAGTCTACAGAACCTAAATTGAAAATTAAGTGTGAACTACACAGAAAAATGCTGAATGTGGGGCAAGCCATTTATAATTGCACTGAAGTCGTGTTAGAATATCCTTCTGATGAGGAAATTACGTGAGGTGAATTTGATTTAAACAGAGAACTGGAAGGGAATATATCTCATCAGTTAGAAGACCCTGCAGTTGGTTCTGTATTAAACTTGTTATTGGGGGTCTGAGTAGTTGGTAGAAAGAGGGTATTGAAACTTCACTACACATTTCTTTCATCCAAATGTGTAAGGAAATCTTACAATTCATTTCTTTTGTAACTAGGCTATACTTTTCAACCGACAGAGTTTTCAATTCCAGAACTTTATGTGAAAAGTGAGCTCAACTCTGACACATTCTGTAATCACTTCCTAAAACGAAACATATTTCAACGGATCCATGTATTCACTGTAGAACGGATTTAACAAAGTCTGGAACTTTTTTGTTTTGTTCCGCACCCCTTGTGGGAGCAACATGAACGAATAACCTTTCAATACACTAACATAACGATCAATTCGGTACTGAAGTACAAAGTGAACAGGTTTTTATATGCCTATCCAGAATCATTATTTTAAGACAAGTATGTATTTAAGTCAGCTTGGGGGAAGAGTTTAGATGATAGGGAATTCCAGAAAACTAATAAAAATAAAAGTTTCTACAACGACTTGGAAACGGCTTGGGTCGCTTAAATCCTAAAGGTAAAGAAAGAAAGAAAGAAAGAAAGAAAGGAAGGAAGGAAGAAAGAAAGAAAGAGGATGTAGAATTTTTCATCCCATCGCTTCCACCCTCCAAGCCTGGTAGAAGTTCATATAAGAACCTTTTCAGAGTCAAAACAACATGGGAGGGATCCGTCAAGAATGCCTAATCTGGGTCACTAGCTACTAGGTATTAGTGAAAATTTATTACTTATTTTGTTTTGTTGTGTGCATGTTTCTTGTTGTTTTATGCTTGGTTTTGTTTTTATTTTTATTGCAGACTTACAAACATCCTTGTAAATAGCCTACGCTACATCAGGGGGATGCGGTACCGTGGATGTAAATTTATGCTGGACAATAAATATTACTATTACTATACTAGTTGTAGGAAGAAGGTTGTGTTAAAGGAAAAGCTCCAAGCTAGACTCAAAATGAGGGGAGTAAAATTGTGAAATTTAATTTGAATTGAAAGCAAGTTATATTTCAAAGTGTTGAAATTGGAATGAGGGTAAATAAAAATCTGGAAAAATTAATTATTTGAGAATTAAGAGTTTAAAGTATAAAATAAAATTAAAGTTGAAATAAAGTTATAAGAAAAGAATTACAATTTTAGAAATAAATTAAGGGAACGAAAGTAGGCCTATAGTTTAGTATGGTTTTGGAACGAAATCAACTTACTGGTAGGCCTACCGAGAATGGAAAAATTGGAAAAGTTAAGTCTAGTCACAAAACTTGGTAGGATGGTAAATTGAAGGAAAGTTTAATGAAAGAAGTGTGATTATATTGAGTAATTTCTTTTTGAGATGAATATAAAATATTGAAAAGAGAAAGATAGAAAAAGGAAAGAAGTTTACTGAAAACTTAGAAAGAGAAGATATATATTGCAAGCATTTAGAAATTAAAGGAGTTATATTTCGGCCTAAGGCCTGTTAAAAAAGGAATTGGAGGTTAAATTTCGGAGAAAAATGCTCAGTAAAAATTGTTAAGAGGAGAATTTTAAAAGGTTAAAAGTAGTTAATGGAGTGCTTGTATTTAAGGATGACTGAGCTTAGTAGAAAATGAAACCAAAGACAATTTAATGCCTGTTATACACATTATAATGAAAATAAATTAAAGTTAGGAACGATTCAAGTTCACATGCAATCACAAGAGAAAAAGGCTGATTGTTATTTCAAATTCCAGAAGTGAGAGTGTCACAGTGAACGGAGTAGAATTAACTGACCGAGGACAGAAATGGGAACACGAAAATTGAAGAAGTCACCTGTGGACAGGAGAGATTTACTTTGTATATAATTAAATAATTTCTTTATTCTAAAACCAACAGTTCTCGCTTCTCAAGAGTTGGATTTAAATTTGAGGTTGTAAATTTTGTAATAAATGTTGTAAATAGTTGAGATTCTTGTCTTCTAAACCTACGCCCGTCTCCATTGTAGCTAGTCGGAAATTACTAGTAACGAGTAGCTCCCTGAAAAGAATTTCTGAAAAAAAATAATCTGTGAGTGGCGCCTGTATAAAGAAAATAATCTTCTCACAGAGAATAAAATCAGGTAAACTGATATAACAAAGTGCCAGTATGCTTTTTTAATCAGTAATAATTGCAGTTATGATATACAGAAAGTAAGTTTTTTTTTTTTTAAATAGATCTCCGAGTTAAACTCCAGATCGATTCATTAAGCAGGGCTTACGGAAGAACAAAGGTCTAAAGTTTGATTCTTACCCTTAATTCATATTGGTATACACTGATATACTAATTCTTAAACTATGTAAACATTTTACAAAATGCATTGACAATGAAATAGTACAGTAAGCCAATAAGAAGAGGATAGTTTCACCTAGCGGTATGCAGTTTTGTTCTGAGTATAGGCTTATGCAATTTTAACGCAACGCAATAACTTTAAAGCTAGTTTCTGTTCGTGAAATAACATTTATAGGCTTATGTTATTCTTTAGGAATGATGTAGGTCAATGAAAGACAATCAATTCCCAGTTTTTTTTTAAAGAAAAATGTAATACTTATTTAAGCACATTGACAAAATAGGACACAAGAATGGAATAGGCTCAATTTAACACAATTGATTATAATGAAAAAAAAATCTTGCTTCAGGGTGGACTCGAACGTGATATCTCTTGATTACTAGACAAGCATCTTACCCCAAGACCAAACTACACTGCGACTTTTCAGTGTCCAATACCGTAGAATACTATCTCGGTGTAGCTCACAGAGAAAGAAAAATCATCGTATTTCGAAATTAGGCTATATTTCGAGCCTTCTAGTTATCTTATGTTACAATATAGAATAATTTCATTCATTGGTAACATAATATTCGCGATATTCGATGCGATGCGAATTTGGCCCTCACTAAAGCAGAGTAGGCCTACCAACTTAAGCAAATTCTCAGAAGTTAATGTTTTTATTTATTAAGAGGTCAGGGATTATAAATCTGACATAGGCTGAAGTAAAATTCAATGCTTTAATCTAATTGTAATCAATTTTAGCAAAATAATTAGTCATTATACAACAGCATTTCGTCTATAATCGTACATATGGGAACATTTGTTTTTCATGTAGGTGTCAACTGTCCATGGCAACTGAAGGAAGCTTTATAAGCTGTCATTAATTGATGACGCTATAAGAAAGAACCGAGAATTTGATTTTGCATTTGAAGAAGGTGCCTTCTTTTTACCCTCCTTTACTAAAGAAGGTTTCGACAGGAATTGAAGGGTTGTACCAGAATTACCCTTTATTTACCTTAGTTACGGGACTCGCCCGCTGATTAGTTGGCCGCGAGCCAATCAAAATGCTTCGAAATGAACCAAAATATTATAATTAATTTGACTGATAATTACTCTTTATTTCGGTACTGGACAACCGATTAGGTCCAAATTCAATAGGCTTATTGCCATGATTGTTATAAATAAGTATACGAAGTTTCATGAAAATCCGATAAAGCGTATTTGAGTTACCGCGCCTTTTCTTATATGATACCATAAAAGGGCACTAAATTGGGTATTATTCCGGTACCGGCCAACCGATTTGGTCCAATATCAACAGACATCTTCCCATAGACATTATAAATAGGTATTCCAATTTTCATGAAAATCCGATAAAGCGTATGTGAGTTATGGCGCCTTTAAAATATACACAAAATTGGGTTTTACTCCGGTACCGGTGAACCGATTTGGTCCAATTTCAATAGGGTTCTTCCCATGGACATTATAAACGCGTATACCAAGTTTCATTAAAATTCGATAAAGCGTATTTGAGTTAGAGCGCGTACAGACACACGGACGGACGGACGGACGGACGGACGGACGGACGGACAGACGGACAGACATTTTTCGTCCCCCACACAATCTCATAAAGTACTATACTGGCACTTAATAAAAAAGTATGTGAATACCCGGTTCTCGAGAGTTCAAGAGTCAGTGCTGAAGTTTTAAGTACGTATCGTACACAGCTAAGAAAATAGTTGACCTCAAAGTTAGGTATTAGGTTAAAAGTATTGATGTAGCAAAGTAAAAATATTGAACTATAATCGTAAGACTGATGTGATGATACTTATAATAATATAACATAATAATATGATAGAAATATTATAGTAAATTTGAATAATTGTCATACAGTAAAACAACTGGAATTCTTGGATCCATTATAATATTAGTTGTCACGTAACACGACTGGACTCGGAAAGAATGCCTTCGCAGATAACACTCACCTAAGGCAAAATTGAAAATTTTTTAAACCTCTTATTGAAGGAGAAGGTTTTTGTTACAGCATTAATCAAAAACCTTTTTTATCTTTCTACGTGGGTGTTTAAATTCTAACCAAACTAGAAGCAAACGGTCGATCTTATGGCATTCTCTGCTTCATGCATAAGATTTAAAATTTATTTTTAGTTTACTGTATGTGAACAAAATCACTGTGGATAGTCTACTCAGGGTGTTTCTGGTTGACCATCGTCGACATCTTGATTTATGCGGTAATTGTGGAGGTTTCTCGGAAGGCAGATACACTTAGTACTTTATTCTCATGTAAGTTTTATGATTTGTATTTTAGTATAATTACTATATGAAATTATCAAATTTCTTATATTGATTATTCCAATTTACTAAGGTTTATTTAGAATGAATTGCACGGCACTGTGTTACATAATTTGAACAATCGACCGACTTTTTCAGACTTTATTGTTTAAAGATTGTTTTATTTATCCACTTTAGAAATGTATAAAACGCAAATTTAAGTTACCTACGAATTAAAGAAAAGTGATCTGTGGTAGTGAGCCTACTCTTAATGTATTGTGATGAGATTATGTGAAATTTCCTGATTTACAGTATTTCGTTCAGCACAGATCACTCTAATGGAGAGTTAACTTCAAATCAAACAGCCAGGAACGTTTTAAGATAAATTATTGAATATTCTTTCAACGTATCTCCAAGGACTTATAAAAACATTTCTATTCGAATGCAGATGCCTTTTCTAAGGTCATTAAATCGTACTGATGCACATCAATTTGAAATGCATCAACCTTTTAGAGTTTTTGCTCGTGTGGCGTCGGGATTGAGAACATAACTCTCCTAACCAATCATTTGGGAATTTCGAAACTAATAAAATTATCAGAATTAATTATTAGTAATGGGTGTAAAGTTATGTAATGAATTTCTTTGTCACTTGATCCGTTGCTGTCGAGGGGGTTTTCCATATAAAATAACAAATTCTAATTTAACTTTCCTCACATATTAGCTCATTCAGAGTATATGGAAAATCCTGTCTCAATGTAAATACCAAGAAATAAAGATGCCATATATTGTGTTTTTTTTTTAAGTTTTATGATAAATTCATGAACCGAGGGTAAAGAATATGAATAACGAATATTGAACAGTGGATTTTCATTATCGGTGTTGTCACAGGAACTTATAACAAATTGTTAAAAGTCTAGTATAATGTGATCTATAAGCCCTCACTGATTTTTGGTAGTCATAAACAAGCTCTGAATAATGCCCGTCTTATTATTTTTTTTGAAAGACAAATTACGTCCGTACAATTACTACTGTATTACTGTACACATCCGTCAGTTGCTTATCATGATTAGCTAATTCAACAGGCTATAATACGAGTAATTACAGGATAGGCCTTTATATTGTATATAGACCTATATTGTATTGCAGTAAAATTATTGTAATATCCCTTATATCATTACTTTTTTTAATCTGTATAATTATATTCATATCATATAAAATAAAATTACATCCAGGTTTAGCCACAAGGAGTTATGGATATTTTTAAATATATAATTTAAAAAAATCATAGAAACTCTTAATTTTCATCCCCCGTAGCCACTTGGTCTTATCCGTCTTCCTGGTACTTTTTCATTATATTAATTTGTCTATTCTTAGTTTTAAAAACAGTTAGGTTAAAATTGTACTTCTATTGTAAAACTTATTAGTAAAAAGTAACTCTTGCTCTTTCTAAGTTTCAGGACCAACCTATGTATTATATATTATGTTATTATGAAATAAAGAAATACAAAATATTACAATGCATCGTATTATAATATTGTACTACTCGCATTACTGTCGTTATTTTTCTCTTTTCCTTGTGCATAGCAAAAGCACGAACCATCTCAGGCCCATGCGTTGGACATATTGTATTAAAATTGAGTTTAATTGTGTAAGAATAAAGATGGGCCTCATTCATTCATTTTTTTCGGGTGTTCGCTTTAGCTAATATCTGCCTGTAATTTAGCTGATTTCGATAGCTTGTACAACATCAGTAGATCTTCAACAGACTCTAATTTTTGCGTTTTCTCATCACAATAATTTATTTGAATAAAAGTGCTTAGTTATTAATTACATTTTTAATAATTTGCTCGTTGCTATTAATGAGGTCACTGTTTAGATGAACTACAAAATATGAAGATTTTTTTTTTAATACATACAGTCAGTGATAAAACCCATTTCTCTCATACTAAGAGGTTAATGTATAAACTGCATTTCAAACAGTCTGTACCCGGGTATAGGTTAACTCAAGGTCCATATGTATAGCATATCCCATAGCATTGAAAACTGCGATGGATAATGTAATTACTGGAACTATTTCTGGCAGATTGCACAAATCATAGGAAGCAGTTTATGTTGGAATGATATCGTTCGTGTCACCAGCTACAGTCATGTTTGTTACATGACTGGGAATTAATTAAATTAGCTTTATCCTTGAACAATACACAAGTTTCTTACAGTTAGAACAATGCAGATAACATTTATCAAATGAAGCATGGTCCAAAACTAGTAGTAAAATTCTTTGAAGAAGTGCTCACATGAAACCAAATTTTTCCTCAGTGCCTGTTCATCTTATGGGATCGAGCACGAATAGCCGTTTCATTATTCTTAGCTCATACGGTGTGTGAATTTTTCATTTATTTTACACAAATTCTACTTCCGCATGTACACCACACAATTGTAATTTGATGTTTCGTAAGGCTAATCTTTATCAACTTAGATTCAGTGTGTACAGTTTCCCGAAAAGTTTCGTATTTTCAAGTTTTTATAGCGCAGTCAACTGACATAGTATATTGCGATTTAATATATTCCATATTAAATATGAGGGTTGGTCAATAAGTAAGGTCTCCAACACTCTAGCCCAAGCTCACAAAGTCGGACGAGAGATTTGGCACCACTGCCATGTCCCGCTATCTCCCCTCTTTCAAACGAGCCATTGCTGCAGCCGCTGAATTTTTTAGTGTCCGAGAGAGAGCTGTTTGAAATGGATCTCCCGATTTCCGTCTCCGCCAAGTAATAAGTAAGGTCTCCAACACTCTGGCCCAAGCTCACAACGTCGGACGAGAGAGTTGGTGCCACTGCCATGTCCCGTTATCTCCCCTCTTTCAAATGAGCCATTGCTGTTGCCGCTGAACCTTTTATTGTCCGAGATAGAGCTGCTTGAAATGGATCTCCCGATTTCCGTCCCCAAAAAGTGCGGGTTCCGCGAACCACCTCACACAAACCTTATGGAACATCAATTTGTCACTCAAATTGGTCTGTATGGAACCTTTAAAAATGTCAGGAAGCAATAAACAATGTTCACGGGTAGTGACGCGTCGATCTTGTCGCACCAATTCATCGACTTTTGCCACCATCTCATCTGTGACGGCTGTTGTTGGTCTCCCACTTCGTTCTTCGTCATGAATATTTGTTCGGCCCTGTTTAAACTCACGAACCCATTTACGCACATTTTTTATGTCCATATATCCCTTTCCATAAACTTCGCAAAGCTGTCTGTGAATTTCAATCGGCGGAACTTTTTTTGCAGTAAGAAACCTTACGACTTCGCGTAGGCGCACTTGGCGGGGGCAGAAATCGGGAGATCCATTTCAAACAGCTCTATCTCGGACACTAAAAGGTTCAATATTATATATTATTATATATATTATATTCAATATTATATCACATTATGGAATCAAGAATATCTGAAAACTCTTCTGAATTTTGGAACTTCGTTAAAAATAAGAGAAAGTCTACGCATGAAGCGAGTGAATTCGAGCATAATGGAAATACATTCAATAATGCAAAGGATATTGCAAATATATTTGCTGGTTATTTTCAATCAGTGTACACGAATACCCCTGCTACATATAAAATAAATTCTTGTTGTAATCCTAAGTTTGATTATAAAAATCCCTTAATATTAAATGAGAATAGTTCAGAAGAAGTAGAATTAGCAATAAAAAAATTGAAACCCAAAAAATCTACAGGACCGGATGAAATACCACCATATATAATTAAAGGCTGTAGAGAATATTTAATTAAACCCTTGCAAATATTATTTAATCTTGTGATTAAGCAGAATATATTCCCTAATGTTTGGAAACTTACTAAAATTACACCAATTTATAAATCGGGTAAACCAAAATTAATGGAAAACTACAGACCAATATCCTTATTGTCAGCACCTGCTAAAATATTTGAAAGTATATTATATATCCACTAGCTTGAAAGGCCCGGCGTCGCCCGGGTTTTGTATTTTGTAATTCGAAATTAATTTGTGAAGGACTTTTGATTTTCAAATTTTAGGTCCTTATATAGGTATTTAGAATTTGAAATGAAGAAGAACCACTTATCACACTCAAACTATTCCCTCAGAAAACACTTGATATAGCTTTTTATGGGTCAAAGAGGGTGTAGAATTTTGCATCTACACTCCAAGCCTGGTAGGAGTTGAAATAAGAAGAAACAGAAATTCCGGAACATAAAATTGTATTGTCTTTGCGGAATATTTTATTTCTCACTCTCATGTTACCATACAACCGTTTCGGGTCATACTTCCCTCCCCAAAAACCTGCGATATAATAATATTCATATTACCATACCTCATACGGTATTCTCTATGTCCAGGGTGGAGAAAGTTATGTGACTTCATCACATTGTGCATTACTTTCGTGGATTTCATCTTCAGTATTTATTTATATAGATTCTCTAATTTGTCAAAGTCCCGTATCATTTATTTCGAAACCTACCTGAGACTATTGCCAATAATACACTGTTGTCATGTGAACTGTGACTTGAATTTAATAATTCTGTGTAAAAAGGGATTAAGTATTCTCAAAAACATTTGATTTTTGGCATTTAAAATAAAAATTTTGCAAAATCCTTTCTTAGTGTGCACTTACATTATGAAACGAAGGTACTGTCAAAATTCCAAGTCTCTACCTATTATATATAGTTTAGGCTGTACGTTGATTCTCTGTCATTAAGTCAGTCTGGACAAAGCCTCTTATATATAGAGAAGATAAAATCTATATTGTCATCTAACCAAATTATTCTAAGCTGCGTTTCTAAACCGATTTGGAATACTTAGACAAAGGTAACATTCTCATCATGTGTGTCTTCATGTACAAAGCAATGAGGTTGTAAGGCGTGTCTCTTATTCCAGTACAAAGGTCATTTTCTCTTATGTAGTCACTAGCATGTGCCCGCGGCTTCGCCCGCGATAATTATTTCAAAAATTAAAAATTAAGAACATAATAGTTAAATCATTATATTTATTAACACCTAAATTACGTGGACTACATACCACGATTAGATAGCATCGCCTGGTAAAAGCGACCTCAGATTCGAGTTCCTTGGTCCAGAAAACCCATGTATAGTGAGTTTCGTCCAAATAAAACAATGTTTGACCATATTAGGGCTTACAACATTCAAGCGATCGCGAAAGTTTAATTTCCAAGGTATGACAAAAATAGACAAAGCCAACTGTAATTGTCAAACTTCCATTTAATTTAATTCCAAACCCATCTGAAACCCACTGGCAACAATATGTTTTAATGTCAAATGTGATTCGGATTCGATAATTCTGTGTAAGAAGGGATTAAGTATTCTCAAAAACACTTGATTTTTTGCATTTAAAATCAGAATTTTTCAAAATCCTTTCTTAGTGAGCACCTACATTATGAAACGAAGGTACTTTCAAAATTCCAAGTCTGTACCTGTTATAGTTTAGGCTTTACGTTGATTCCTGTCAGTCAGGACAAAGCCTTTTATATATATATATATATATATATATATATATATATATATATATAGAGAGAGAGAGAGAGAGAGAGAGAGAGAAGAGATATCTTCAATCACGTAAAAATTAATATTTCTACAAATCAACATGGATTCATGCCTAGAAGATCAACGCTTACAAATCTTTTGAATTTTACACACTATGTTTCATCAGGATTAGATAAAAGAAAAGAAGTCGATGTGATATATACTGACTTTCAAAAAGCTTTCGATAAAGTAGATCATGACATTTTAATTAACAAATTAACGGACTACAATTTTGCCTCACCCTTGCTAACACTTATTGTTTCATATTTAAGCAACAGATCACAGGTTGTGTCATTTATCAAAAATAATAACTGTCAATTCTGGTGTTCCTCAGGGATCAAATCTAGGTCCTTTATGTTTTCTTCTATTTATTAATGACATCTTTGATCAGGTGCGTTTTTCAAATATTACTGCATTTTCTGATGATATAAAATTATTTAAAATAATTTTGAGTCCTAAAGATTGTATGGAACTTCAGAATGATTTAAATAAATTAAGTCAATGAAGTGGACAAAATAAATTACCTTTAAACATAAAAAAATGCAAAATTATGTCTTTCTCTAGATCTAAAAATAATATTGCATGGCAATATTGTATTAATGGTGTTCAGTTGAACAAAATTACCACTATGAATGATTTAGGTATATTATTTAACAATAATTTAACATTCTCGAATCATATTAATAATATTACTCGTAAAACTCTTAAAAATCTTGGATTTTTTATCAGAAACTCAAAATATTGTAGCATAAGTACACTATTTAGACTATACAGAACCATTGTCAGACCAAAATTAGAATATTGCTCATTAATTTGGAATCCTACTACCATTAAATACAGGAAATTGATAGAGTCCTTTCAAAATAAATTTCTAAAAGATACGTATTTCAAACAGTTTAACTACTACCCTAAATTTGAATCATATTCAACTATGTTACAGTATTTCAATATCCCTGAATTATCACGCAGACGAAATATTCTTGCATTGTTGTTTTTATACAAATTAATTAATAATGAAATAGAAGATATTAATATTCTCAAATACATATATTTTTATGTTCCACGTTATAGATCTCATAAATTGCATAATCTTTTTTTCATTCCAAAAGTAAACACTGACTCTCATAATAATTCTCCTCTTTATAATGTACTCCGACTATACAATCAGTTGCACAAAATGGACAATATAGATATTCTTAATACTAACAATAAGCGGTTTAAAAATATATGTGAAAAAAATTTGAAAATTTGAAAATAATAACTTAATTATAAAATTTTGCTCCATGTCATTTTCTTTACTTGAATCTTTCTGATATGTATATTTTCCTCATATTATGTTCCCTTGTGTAATTGTCATATTGTTTGTGTTTCTGGTTTTCTTTTCTTTGTGTTTTTTTTCCTCATTGTTATAGCATTAGCTTAATTATTTTGAATATCAATTTAAATATTTAATTTTAGAATCTGGTGTGTTAATGTAAGCGAGAATATTGTAATTGGGCATTAGCCTGTATTATTATTAGTACAATAAATAAATAAATAAATTAGTTACCGTATCTTCTTTCAAACTTCATTATAGCAATAAATATGTGCAAAGTATGTAACAGTTAACATTTGTAAATTAAAAAAAAAATATCTTTCGATAACAAATTTTATTACAGAGTTGCGGCAACGATGTTTTATTTTGACGCGTTATGGCATATCAGTAAAATATGTACAATATTAAATTCATGTTGTTGGAACACTTGGTTGGGTCCTTCCTTTCTGTTCTCAAGCTTGCGGCTTTGGTCCTACTTAGGACGATGGAATTTACAAGAGCATAAATGCTATAGCGCGATATCTGTATAATGAAAGACATAAATAAGAAATACCTAATTCATGTGGTATTAAATTCCGCCCCATAGCCGACGGTTACCCCTTTGTTGAATAAGCATAACAAACGACAAAAATCATATGTAAAACTTTTACAATTTCCATTTAACAGCATAAAAATGAGTTTACATTAACTTCACAGTGTTTAACTACTAACTTATATCAAGAATAATGTGTAATGTGTGTACCCAGATACAACTTTGAATTTGTAACGGCAAAACTACTTTAGCTTAGGCCTATTTTACGAATAATGAATGAAAGAATGCGCTCAGAGGGAGAGTTGGTACAAACACTAAAATGGATCTGTTTATATCCTCATCCTACGGTCTCGCTGTGGTGTGATCCTACGTTACCGTATGTTATTAGGGGACATGTCAATGGAAGGTCTTTTGAATAAAATGATAATGGCTGAATAAGTTAAAGGGAGAAGACCGGTGTTGAGTGTTCAAGGAAGGAAATTGAGGAAACCGGATAGCCCGAGAAAACTCCGGAAAATCCCAATTTCCTTCACAACGAATACGACTCTAGCCTCACCGACATTCCAATTCACGTCTCTGGTCTCAACAAGCTGGTATGGAACCACAAAAACACAATGATAAATACATCCAGATAAATAATAAGTACAGAGTAAACAAACGAACATAGATACAAACAAAGCATTGTACATGTTAAAAGCAAAGGCAATTATGGCGTTATATTCCAAATCCGATCGAAGAAACGTTGAATTGGACGAGAAAATTAGGGATGGCATAATACATTGCATCTTTTCCCATATCCCTGTCTCTTATGTCAGAATTTCTTTAAAAAAAAAACAAACAAACAAACAAAGGTATTGGAAGCGTGGAATGCAGAGTGGATAAATAGCGATAAGGGTCTTCTGTGTTTGACTAATTGAAATGAAAATTCTCGGAACTAAGTTTTGTGTTAACAGAATTTATAACTGATTCACAGCAAATTCGGAAGTTAATTAAATAGGTTTAGAGTTGGTAATAAATAAATACTTCCATTGATGTGATGGTCAAAGTGTGTCACTTCTTCTTATAAATAATAATAATAATATCTTACTTTCATACATCGTCGGCACCTTCATACATCAGATTAGATTTATTGCGTACGTTAGATCAAAACAAGAATGTTGTGGAGTTAGGGTAGGGGGAGTGAGGTCCGAAACACTTTCAGCGGCATGATTTACAATCTCTACTGACAAGGGTTCCTCTGCTAGGTTACACAAAGTTTTCAGAGGCCTATAATAGTTTGACGACACCTATAATATGTTACAAGATATTTTTTATACAAATGCTATTAGTCCGATACAGTCATATTACAGTACGCAACGGACACGTACGGGACCGCAAAAATCGTCCGCTATAGAGGGGTGTCCGCTCTAGAGGGGTTAAAAAATTCTGGAGTAAAGTAATCTACATTACCGTACAGTACTTACATGAGAGTGTTATACAGTAGATGAAAATCTCTTTAGTTTACACTAATCCATTACAAAGATATGTTATCCTGATTACAAAGATATGTTATGTTGTAGGCCTACATATTGCGAAAATCCCGAACACTATACTGTAGTCCACTTTAGGCTTACCATCAAAATTAAAATCACACTTTTTACAATGGAATAGGCCTACACAACTGTAGTTCTGCGTGTAGTAGTGGAGCGCACTATTAACATGCGAAAAAATGTTTAATGTTTGTTTGTTTTGTACACTTAGGTTTCGCGTCAAAACTAAGTCAACAGAAGAAGAAAAGAAGTTCAGTACAATACAGTATACTGTAGTGAATACTCCGTGGTGCTCCATCCCTGAAGAAACTAGGCCTACCACCCAACCGCTGCGTTATCTACCAGGAGTGGGGTCATGTGGTTAACATGCCGAGACCCACGGCCATTAATGGTGGTTTCCATGACCGGAGCCGCTTCTTCTCTATCAAGTAGCTCCTCAATTTGAATCACGAGGCTGAGTGCACCCCGTTCCAGATCTCCCTACCTCAGAAAAATCCGAGGAGGTACCGGGGATCGAAGCCGGGTCGGTGGATCTGTAATCAGCGAAGCTAGCCACAATACCACGCCGGCAGTCTAAAAAGTCAAATAGATCATTTAAAATCTAAGCCTATCGGAAATGTTGGTTCCACAAATTAAAATTTAAAATTTTAAAAAGTATATACACTGAATGAAATGTCACTGTACATTAATTCTCTTACTTACTTACTGAATGGCAAAAGACAATTCCTCAACAAGCTAAAGGAATATTATATATTTTATGTATATATATGAAGTATCTGCTAATGGCTGTGAATTGTGTTCAATAATTGTAGCCTGCGTGAGGAACTACCAGAAAAGTGAGAAGAACTATCAGAAATATAAAATAGCACTACCAGAAAAGTGAAAATGTAGCTACAGTGTTTTTAACTTTTATTGAAAACAGACAATTACATCTATTAACACTAAACACGTCATCTTGATATGATGACTTGAGGAAAGGGCTCATTTCTATATTTTGAAACTAAAGGACAGTACATATAGGTTATTATAATTTATTAGGCCTAGAGAATTAAAGTACAGTGGCATTTTATTCAGTGTATATAGGATTCCTTAAACTTTAAATTTTAATTTGTGGAACCAAAATTTACAATGGGCTTAGATTTTAAATCATCTATTTGTATTATTAGATTTTAAACTATCTATTTGAATTATTAGATTTTAATTTTCTATTTGAATTATTATATTTTAAATTGTGTATTTGAATTATTACGTTATGTTAACTCGATAGCATTCAAGTTATTATTGTGAAGTTTAGTTTAATGTGTATACCTTTTAAATTTTATGTTATAAATGACTTTTTATACATAATAGGTCTTAAATCATTACTAATGATAGGCCTAGATTTTAACTTGTTTTATTTTCTAACAATTTATTATATTAACAAGGTATTGATTTTAATTAAAGTAACTCTATTGTGATCTGCGGTCATTTCTCATGAAAACCTAAGGCGCTGCTATTTTATTAACAATTTAGATTATTTGCGGGAATAAGGAGGTACCTACCGATTGCATTATAATTCAGGATCGTTCGACATTCGAAAATAAGAACTAGTATTGCTCCCTCAGCTTATTAACGACTATAGCCACTTTGGTTGCTAATACAGCACAGCCATCTATCTATCTATTACCTCCTCGCGTAGGTGCAGAGATGGGTTGGAAATGACCCTAAGCACGTAGGCCAACTCTGCGGTCCCATTGTGCAAACCCCATGGGAATGGGACGATTTGCATGCTCAAAGGCTCCCCGTAGCAAATTCCACCGCGATCCCCCACGGGACTCCCCAACATGAAGCTAGAACCAGAAGCCACACCACGAGCACCGCACCCCCAGGGTCCATCAGACATGCCCCAAGCCCCTGGTCTCTCACGAAGATCGCGGCACACCAGAGAGTCCCCAGATGTGCAGCACACCACCAAGAACCAAAGACCACAAGCCAACAGGGCAGGACGGGAGAGGCCCGCAGCGGACGCTGCCGGCTGCCCGAAAGCCGGGAAAGGAAACGGGATGATAATTAGGGGAAGCTTGAAGGTGAAGTGGGGGAAACGGGAGGATCCCCGAGAAAAAAACCCCAAAGGTCACGGCTTCGGCCACCACGAATGACACACCCGTCTCCCTCGGGATTTGAACATAGCACAGCCATAATGGATGGCTATATCATTCAATATTGACTCCAATGTGTCAACTACATTCTTATATAATTTTTCAGATAGCTTCTCCATTGACTATCGATTTAATGAAAAATATAAGACTCTTATAACGGTTTAGTTATGTGCTATCTGAAGCGACAACGATACGACATGTGCAGTAGGCCTATTGTGTTCCTGGAATTTAAAACGTTTAGGCACCACATCCTTTTAAAGCGATATCATACATGCAAAAAAAGTCAACTAAAATATATGTAATATATGTGTGTAGGCCTATATATTAACACATATGTTCATCACTGTTCTTTGAGATTAATTTTTTTTCTAGTGCATTGTATACATCTTTTATATAATATACTTGATAATTAGATACATATATATATATATATATATATATATATATATAGTAGAATATATATTTCGAACGTATACTTCAGAGTTCCACACTCCGAGTGGTGTCAGAAAGAAAACACACAATTTTAAACAAATTATGAATTTAATGCTCTTTCAATTTATTCCTTTGGCTAACATTCCATTCATTTGAATAACTGTAGTCACCACAACTACTTCCACTTCAAGGAGAGATATTATATGCGCAGCGATTTAAAAACGGATATCGTTAAATTATGGCAGATTATAGAAGAATAGAGTAAGGATCTTACATTCTTGAAATTCACTCTTAGTTTTCAGAAAAAACGTAGAAACAAATCTTTTTGACAATAATTCTCTAAATTTCACCCATTGGTTAGTCTTAAGCAACGGCATTGGATAACTATAAATTTCTCCTTCTTTAAAACATTGATAAAATAAGAGCTGAATTTCCCTGGCGTTGAAATGGGGGGAGCGTCGGCCTTCGAAACGTCGGGAGAAATTCAGTTTCATACCTGGCTGACCACCCGATAAACTTTCACTCATTAATAGATTAAATTATTTTGTCCATACTTTTAGCCGGTTTAATTTATCAGCTATTCTACTTTAAATCTATTTTTGTTACTCTGATATTCTTAGGGTTTCCTCTGCAACTTTCAAATAATTCTGATTCTAAACTGTACAAATTATTAAAATATGGATACAACAATTAGGTAGTTTCGCGTATAGCTTCAAGAGTTATTGATCGCCAGCAAGAGAATAAAAATCTATGCAGATTTTAGTGCAAGCTATAAGCTTTTTTGGGATTGTGTGCAAAGTTGCGATTTGGCCAGTTGTTAGTATCTAAGGTGAACCCTTTACACTGGAGTGCCTAATGAAATCAAGCTAGTTCTTTACACATTTTATTAATTCTATGCATCGAAAAATAAATTAATTTGATGATCGCTGGTTCAGAGCCCATAAAACCGTTACATTATAACCTAAAATGAAAGTGACGATTGCAGGTTCAGAGGCCGTAGCCTAAACAATGTGTGCAATAAAATTACTAATCAGATTTTTTGTATAGATCTTAATTTCTTGTTACGCTTATAGGCCTATTAATATTAGTATTATCATTATTATTATTATTATTATTATTATTATTATTATTATTATTATTATTATTATTAAATGAGAAATTACCTCAAAACAGAGGTTTGTCTCCAACCAAACAAATAGCCTACAACAGTCAAGCACTATCACACAACTCATCCGTAAACACAAAATCTGATACCACCATTCAGAGCTTTACACTACTCACTACATTTCGCCACTTATCCCTTTCTTGTACATCTTCCTACACTAAACCAAATCTTTCCATTGACATGTGTACATTCTGTATCCAGGTAGTAGCAGGTCGTCCTCTTCCTCTTCTTCTCTTACTTTCCCATTGGTATTCTTCCTTCATCCATTCTACGTACATGTCCATACCATTAAAGTAGTTTCCTTTTAATTCTGACTGCACTCTCTTCTCCCACTTTCATAATACGTCGTATTTCTGTGTTCCTTATTCTATCTTTCCTGGATATCCTGGCAGATCGTCTCCAGAAGTCCATCTCCAGGGCATTCAATCTGTCAACCTGTTTTTTACTTAATGTTCATGTTTCTGCTCCGTAGAAGACTATACTCTGTAGTATGGTTTTGAATATTTTCCTTTTTGTACTATTGATTATATTTCTACTGCATAAAACTGAATTTAACATTCCTATTAATATCTTTCCACTAGTAATTTTTCATTAATATCCATATTTGATGTACCCTCTATTTCCAGAATTGAACCCAGGTATCGAAAATTTTGCACTTTTTTAATCCGTCTTCCATCAATGTATAGCTCATCTAGATCATTCGTCAAATATTCTGTTTTATCATAGTTTATCTTCAGTCCCCACTTTTGATATTCCGTTGATAACTGACGACATACATAATTGGCGTCTTCTGCATACTGTGTTATTATTACCTGGTCATCTGCAAACAACAGGTGGTTTAAATATATTTCTTCTGATAATTCCAGTCCCATTCTTTTACATTTCGTTGACCATATACGAAGGCTGATGTCTATATATATTTTGAAAAGTGTTGGTGACATGGGACATCCCTGAAGTAATCCCTTGCTTGTTCCAAATTTCCCAGAAAGTTTCCTCCCTATTTTAATCTGGCAGACATCGTTTCTGTACATTTGTTCTATTATTTTTATTACTGAAGTATCTATGTTAGCCATATTTAATGCCTTCCAAAGCAGTTTCCTTGGTACAGAATCATATGATTTTTCAAGGTCTATGAACACCAGACCAATATTCTCTCACTTTCTGTTGCATTTCTCTAGAACTTTCCTCAGCGTGAAGATATGATCTATACAGGATCTTCCCGTTGTAAATCCACATTGTTCTTCTTGAGGGACGAATGCACTCTCTAAGTTACTTTTCACTATTTTCCCCAAAATTTTTATAAGTGGATATAAAACACAAATTCCTCGATAGTTGTCTACGTCAAATATTTTCTATAACCAAAAGTATAAAAAATATAAACATACAAGAGTAAATTTGTAAAGCAAGTATAAAGAATCTCATATAAATAATTAAAGTTTATTTTTAAATATCTGTCGGAGGAGGATGATTTCCATATTGATTTTTAAAAATCAATTAAATTAATTAAAATCCCAAGAATAAATTCAGGTATTAAACTGAAATTTTAACTTCCGTTTACGTTTAATTAAAGTTGCAAACTTCCGTGCTTCTTATGGGTATATATATATATATATATATATATACCTATACACAACTTGTATATAAGTTATAATGGGTGGGTCTCTGTCACCACGGCATGGCGCGTCCTCAGGTTGCGGATAGTGGATACGGCCTTCAGATATGGAGGTTAGCTGCGAATTATGTTGAATAAGCAGTCGCGGACAGACGACATGAGGTGGTACTCCAGCTTGGGGGTTGGCTTGAGGTTAACAACCTTTCCTAGTAAAAAACAATATATATATATATATATATATATATATATATATATATATTGCTAAGAACGCTGCCTGATTTATGGATCCCATCAATGTAAAATTTTCCTGAGGTAAAATAGTCCATCGTTCGGATCTTCAGGTAGGGACTTCACTGAGGGAGCCTACAAATCGTAGGAACTATAGAGTGAGTGGGAACATAGAATGTTTTGAGCTGGGGCGATTAAATCGGTAACAAGAGAATTAGGGAAATACAAGTTAGATGTAGTAGCAGTAAAGGATATTAGATGGGAGAGTGAAGGTTCAATACAGACAAATGCGTATACCAACTTCCACGGGAAAGGGAAAGATAACCATCAAGTAGGGGTTCTTCATACATAGGAGAATTACCTCAGCCATTAAGAAAGTGGAGTTTATTAATGATAGACTTTCTTATGTTATTCTAAGAGTACGCTGGTGTGACATCATAGTTATGAATGTCCATGCACCAACAGAGGATAAACAAGATGTTGACAAGGACAGTTTTTATGAGGCAATAGAACAAACATTTGATCAGTTTCCGGCACAACTTGAAAATTGTGCTAGGAGATTTCAATGCAAAAGTAGAAAGGGAAGATATTTTCAAGCCCACGATTGCGAACGAAAGTCTCCACTTAAAGAGCAATGGCATTGGGGTCAGGCTAATTAATTTTGCCACCTCTAAAAATTTAATCGTAAAGAGTACACAATTCCCACATCGTGATATTCATAAATTTACATAGCCCTCGCCAGATGGAGAGACTCATAATCAAATCGACCGTGTGCTAACAGATGCAAGGAGGCAGTCTAGTATAATCGAGTTAGAACTTTTAGGGAGGCTGACTCCGATTCGGATCACTATCTGGTAGTTGTGGCTGTTCGAGAGAGACTTTCATTAAACAAAGGAACTAGGAAAAATTTCGATGTAGAGGGATTCAATCTGAAAAAGCTAGGTGAAGACCAAAGTAGGAATGTTTGCCAAATCGAGATTTCAAATAGGTTTTCAGTCCTAGAAAACACCGTCGAACAAGTAACTTGGGATGATATGAATAATAGGTGGAACAATTTATTTAATCAGTTACTAAATGTACATGGAGATGTCCAAAGTGTAGAAAGTGATATATTCACAGCAGAGCCGTTTGTTGCTGAACCAACTCTAATAGAAGTAGAAACAGCTATAGGTAAACTAAAAACACACAGATCTCCAAACGTTGACCAAATTCCAGCAGAATTAATTAAGGCAGATGGGGATAGATTAAACTCAGAGATCCATAAGCTCATTCTTATTATTTGGAGAAAGGTGGAATTAACAAAGGAATGGAAACAATCTATTACTATACCGATCCATATAAAGGGAGATAGGCCCGAATATAATAACTGTCGAGGAATTTCTATCTTATCTACATCATACAAAATTCTATCTAATATACTCTTGCCAAGATTAACCCCGTATGCGGACGAAATCATTGGCGATCAACAATGTGGATTTAGGCGACACAGATCAACCATTGTTCATATATTTTGTATTCGCCAAATCTTGGAGAAATAGTGGGAATATAATAAGTCTGTTCACCAGCTGTATAGATTTTAAAAAAGCGTATGATTCAGTTAGGCGAACAAACTGTACAATATCCTCATTGAGTTTGGGATACCAAAAAAGTGGGTTAGGCTAATCAAAATGTGTCTAAATGAAACCTACAGCAGAGTCATGGTAGGAAAATTTATATCAGATAGGTTTGCCATTAGATGCGGCTTGAAGCAAGAAGATACCCTATCACCTTTACCTTTAAATTTCGCTTTGGAATATGCCATTAGGAAAGTTCAGGAGAATATGGTAGGCCTAGATTTAAATGGCAGTCATCAGATTTTAGCTTATGCAGATGACGTTTTCTTGTTGGGCGATGACGTAAACACAATCTAGAGAAATGCTGAAAGTGTTTTCGATTCTTGCAGGAATGTTGGATTGGAAATTACTACCGAAAAACTAAGTGTATATTAATGGAACGTCAAAATAATGCTCCACAAAACATTAGAATAGCCGATAATTCGTTCGAACAAGTGGAGGAATACAAATATCTGGGAACAATATTTACATACACAAATAATATTAAGGAGATGTTAAGTCTCGACTCAAATCAGGAAATGCTTATTTTCATGCAGTTCAGAAACTGTGATCTTCTCCTCTTCTGTCCAGAAATCTAAAAATTAAGATTTATAAGACTATTATCCTGCCTGTTGTATTATATGGATGTGAGACATGGTCGCTTACTGATCGGAAAGAACATAGACTGAGTGTTTGAAAACAGGGTGCTTAGAAAAATATTTGGGCCCAAGAGGAAAGAAAATGGGGACTGGAGAAAACTGCATAACGACGAGCTTCATGACCTGTACACTTCACCGGATATATTAAGGATAATTAAATATCGAAGGATGAAATGGGCTGGACATGTTGCACTCATGGGGGAGGAAAGACATATCTCAAAAGTATTGACTGGGAGACCCGAAGAGTAAAGATCACGCGGAAGACTTAGACGTAGGTGGGAGGACAATCTTAGAATGGATTTAAGGGATTTAATGCTAGGGATGATGGATGGAGCGAGCACTGAATAGGCTTGAACGGCGGACTCAGGTAAGCAATGAACCTTCGGGTTCCACAAAATAGATAATATTCCTTTAGCTTGCTGAGGAATTATCTATTGCCATTGAGTAAGTAAGTAAATTTCAAGTTATTAGTACAAGAAGTTTAGAATACCTCCCTCCATACTTGGGTCATCATTTAATAAGAAAAGTCATAAAACCGTAGAAATACATTTTCAATATTTATTTTTTTAAAATAAATTTCCATCAATTATTTGCAAATATTGATTTATCATAGGTAATCTCACGAGAGTTCTCGAGTTTATCGATAGATTCGCGACTGCGCAGCAAGAGCGAATTTATCTGATGAAACTCGTCAACTCGAGTTACATTTATTAAGACTGTTCCATGATTAAAAGGGTAACGGATTATACAAATAATAATTAATTTCGTGCTTTGTTGTATAAAATCAAAGCTAACAGCTACGAGGTCACGGCATACAATGAATCAACCATCCATGAATCGATTCAAGTTACCATGTTGTGAATGTGCTACCAATGGTGCTTATAAGACATAGTTAACTTCATTCAGGTAAGCTAATAGCAGAACAGACAACTGGCTTGCACCGAATCGAAATTGTGTTTTAATCAATGTACATTTCTATTATTTCAATTCCAAACAAGTTATGCTGTATAAAATAATCAATGCTTAAATGGCAGCGTGTGACGTATTAATCACTGCACACTGATGCTTCCATGTCCAGTAAGGAGCAGACGATTTTATCGATAAAACATCATCCTCAAATTAATAGCAAGCATTTTATAAGATAAAGGATCGCGAATGGTCCATATCTGAGGAACTTCTAAACGTTATTGATCAATATCAAACACGCGGAATCTGAGTGGAATAGTCTACTTAAATATAAAACTTCACAATGTACCTGCTAACTAATGTAAACCCTAAAATTTAGAAATGTTGTAAGTTTTAAATGTTTCAATTTACGATAATTTTGAACAATTTATTAGATTTCCTGCAGAATTGGCAAATAAAGAAGATATCTATTTCTTGCATCTTCAAATTTAAAAGCTAAAAAGTAAGTGTCATATCACTAATTAATAATAAAAATAATAATATAGGGTGTAATAACATTAATAATAATGTTATATTTTGCCTGCAAGAGGTTAGACCATAGGGCATTTTCTTCCACTTAACCAGGATAGACACAACGTACATAATAAGAATACAAAAAATGCAATAAAAATAATAATTACAATAACTCAAATAATAGCAATAAAATAATAATACATTGAAACACCAGAAAAAAATTTTCAGTCACCAACGAGTTAAAATTAGGAGTTAATATAGAAGAAAAACAATTTGGATTAAAAATTATATATCTGTTTGTGTTTGTGTTTGTGTGTGCGAGTGTATAGTGTAGAATGGCTATTCTGTGCAAGGACACATAATTACAGTAAGTGGAAAAATACTATTAAATAGAAACTTGCTACATGCTTAATGCACACTTAAATATGAGATGATGAATGTCACAGTAAATTCTTTTTTAGGAATCAATACTAAATCTATGTAGAGTATAAGTACACATAAATAGTATACACTAAGATTGAGACCTAAATCTAAAAAAAAAATTAGATTTTGAAGCAATATAGTCTAAGACAGTGACATAAGGATATTGTACAATATAAATTTATATAATAATAATAGTTTTATATGCTGGATGAAGAGATATTAAAGTACTCATTAAATAGGCTTACTAGAGATTTCAAATTAGTTTCTATCTCGAAAACCACCCAATCGCCATGAGGGTGTCCTTGTTTTTATTTCCAAGTAATATCATGTTGGTCTGTTCGGTTAAAAGTATCATAAAAATCCGATTGAACGACACATATAGCAGCAGGATTTGTGGTACATGTCTTGCATATGGAGGTGGTCTTGATATATTATTGATCATGTATCGGATGTTGGAGCTGGATTCGTATTAAAACTGCACGCCGGGAGCATTCGGGACTTCTTTTGTTCTCCCAACAATCGATTCGAATTTAATTGCTATGATGCAAACAGGTGAGTGTTGCTGGGAGACCTGTGTGCTGCTTGTTGGTTAGCAAGTTACTAATCATCTGCACGAGCGTATTATTACAGTCGGTAGTGAAAACATACGCATATTAATTAACACGACCAGGTTCTGAAGAAAACTAGAATATAATAATTTAAGGAATCGCGCACAATGTGCATTATCTTAACCTACTGACAAACACCCAGTCCTGAACCCGGGAAAGGGATTTTTCACTACTGAAAAATCCTCGACCCGGCCGGGAATCGAACCCGGGCCGCCGGAGTGGAAGGCAGGCGCGCTACCGACTCACCCACGACGAGAATATCCTTCAAGCGAAACACGTACATGACTGGGATATACAACTGAATTCAGGGCTCTAACCCATGACCATCCGTGGGGTGCGGCTATGGGTTATTGGCACAAGAGTTTTTTTATGCCTAATCCAGGACTTCTAGTTATAGGCCAGTCAGTAGAGGTATTGTCTGTTGCGAAAGGGGGTGTAGAATCTTTTATTTTTTAACTTTTATATATGGATACAAAGAAGTAAAGAACAATAATGCTAACACGGGCGACCTCAGGAAAATTTATGGCAGCAAAAAAACCTCGAAATTTTAGGACTTTCTTTGGTTTTTGCCTATAACTCCTAAACGTGCATCCTAGCGGAATAGGTACAATGCAATTAATTAACCCTTTATAGGGCAAGACTCCGGGGCTGTAAAAAATTTAAAAGATTTGTATTGTATGGCATCTATGCATGATATTTACCTATAAATTATATAATTTGGACCACCTTATTCATTAGGGGCCTAACTATAGGGTGGCTTCTATCTTTGCCACTGAGCGTTCCCTGCACAGTAACTGACGGTGGCTAATATGGAGACCACTTTTTCTTAATAAATATTTTGTATTCATGTGAGCATACATAGGCTTGTGAGATTCATATACATGGTATAAAACACTCTGGAAGATGTTTGATGATTTACTTTCACTAATGTTTCAAATAATTCTGGGTTATTCCACTGACGACGGAAATTACAGTACTAAATTTTCCAGGATGATAAAACACAACTTTATTTATTGAAGAAATAGCTGCTTCTACAAACACAAATACATTATCACTTGAAATTACACAAATATAGAAATAATTGAAAACATTTTACAAAATTACACTTTTCATTGCATCTAGATCAGAATTCTATAAACGAGATAATGAAACTCAACACATTACATAACTTACAATTACTTTTACATTTACTGTGATTAATGAAAAGGAACAAAACATGTGATACATAGAGCTACGTTGCATTTTGTACAAATGGTGTTGGATCGTTTCGGTAAACGTTTAGTACTACAAAGTGCACATCTGCGGTATGTAGGTCCCTTCTCTGGCAAGTGTTCTCCAACATTATTCAGTCTAGTAGCAATATAAACTGTCGAACGACCATCAGGATGATTTCTTTTTCTTGCTCTTCCAACTGTTGCTACCGGGCCAAGCTTTACCCTTCCACAATATGTGCTAATGAGTTCGGAGGCAAGAACAGACCGAAACGATAAATGAGTCATAGGTTTTTCATTTGGTTTTGCCTGTTTCATGGTTTCTTTGTACATGATGTAGGAATTTACAATAGATGCATCCAGACAGTAATAAAATAGCTTCATCCACCATCTGCGAGATTTCCAAGAGGTATCATAGGTGGACATCAACTGATCAAAGTGATCTACGCCACCCATATATCTATTGTAATCTCGGATGGATTCTGGACAAGGAACCTGCTCTCTTGTGCCATCATTGGTTGTTCTAAGGACATGAGAAATTCTGAATGGATTGTGTATAGTGCTTACAACGCAGACACATTTCTTACCCCTATCTTTCCATTTTGATAACCCTACATCGCCACATATAATGTTACTGCTTTCCCCCATTTTTAGCATCTTGTCATCAAGAAGTTCTTTCTTTGGGAAGAGCTTTCTGGTCTGACGAATTGTAGCACAGCAAAATAATTTCTTTTCTAATAACGCTTTCATCATAGAGATGCTGGAGAAAAAATTGTCAAAAAACAAACAATATCCAAGTCCCTCAAAAGCTCCTGCCAATTTCGATACAACTCTTTCCCCAAGAGGCAGATTTTGATTTCCCTCTTTTCCCTCATATACAGAGAGTGCCAAGCAATATCCTGTAACAGCACAAGCCAAAACCCAGACCTTGAAGCCTCTTTTTATAGGCTTCATTGGCGTGTACTGTTTGAGGCTACTACGCCCCTTGAATCCTACCATCGATTCATCGATGGAAAGGTACCTGGAAGGATGGAAAAGGTCAAAAAATCTCTTGTTCAACTGATCGAAAAGAGGCCTGATTTTGTAGAGTTTGTCATACTGTGGCTCTCCTTTTTTAGGCATTTTTGAATTATCATTGAAGTGCAAATAGCATAAAATCTTTAGGAACCTCTTCAGTGGTAGAACCTCAGCAACCCTATTTACTCGGAAATTGCAGTCTTCACTCCAATAAAGTCTTATGCTTGGGAGTTTATGAAAACCCATTACAATCAGTAGTCCCAGGAAGGCTTTCAATTCCTCAGTGTTTGTTTGAAGAGCTATGTGTGCCTGAGAGGCATACAGGTTTGTCTCTTTCACAACATATTCAAGAAACACAGACGTAAAAATCAGATTGAAAATAGCTTTGGGACTACTTATGTCTACCTGTGCATTACTGGATATACCAAATGGTTCCATAAAAACAGTAGAAGAGAACTGATTTGGCGTCTGGCTTGTATGTGACCACGTCATATCCTTATTTCCTGACCTGGAGGGCATGTCATCGCTATCGCTATCAGCTTCACCCCCACCACCACCATCATAATCATCATCATCCCCAATCATACCATCTGAAGTGCCAGAATTCACAGCATCTATGTGAAGGTCAGCGTTCAAAGAAGTCCTTGTGGAGACATCCAATGGTAGAGCGTCCTCTGCATCTTCGTCAGATTCCAGGTCGGATATCTCTGCCATTTCGTCTGTAATTATGTGAAGTACCTCAGCCCAATCTTTTTCATTGTCCAAATTGTAGGTTTTTTGTTTATGCATTGCGTCTGAAATAAAATAAATTTAAAAATATTAAAAGATACATACAGAAATATCACAATTCATGTACATATGCATACTATTTTACATAAATTTCATACAGAAGAATAAACTTTTTTTACACTTTATATTTTTTACATTTACATTCAATGCCTCAGAAAAGTTCTAGTATAAGCTTTCACAATAATTTATATTGCAAGCATTTTCAAAACAGATAAGGAAAGTAATAAACAAACACGAGGTGGTAAACATAACCCCACTTCTGGAGCATACCAGTTACAAAGTTCGGAAAAATATCTTGGTGGGAATATACAGTAAAGATGTTAATTATATTTAGAAAACTAAACATTCAAATGAGCATAATTACATCATTAATTTTCGTTACAGGTCAACCAATCAATATGACATTGCGATTATAAAAATCACAATGCATGGCCAGAATTAGCGAAGTTATGAAGTCCTTCACGAAATATACTGTTAGCACTTACAATATAACAAAAGATCAATTTTTTACTGTTTATATACAATTGATAATAAGTAAAATGTGATATGCTTACCTCAGTTTTATAGAAATCTCAATAGTAATCTTCCAATAGAGGTCTAATCATTCCATCTTGTAGCCTAGGACGCCAGACGCTCAGTGGAAAACAAAGAAGCCACTTTTTGCTTGTCTGCACAAGCACAAGAATCTAGGAAGCATTGAGCGGGAATTTCAAAATGTGGCCAACATAGATGCCAGAGACCGTTTCCACAAACGTCATTGTGCAATAAGGTTGACTTGAAACCCGAATACGAATGGAATATGACCCATAATAGTAAGTGGCAAACATAGATGCCACTGACAGTTAAAGGGTATACCATTAAATTCTGCGTCGAATGAGTACCACGACGTCATAATTCGGTCAGATGGTATGGTCGAAAACTACGTTCAAAGAACGACGGTTTTTTCCAACTTTGCCATAAAGTGAGATGTTGTACTATGTATCGGTACTATGTATCAGTCTGCAGCTTGGAAATGAGTACTCTGAGATGAAAACTCGTAAAATAAAAGTTGTAGAGCATCAAAATTTGTGTTCACTGAGTACCAAAATTTTTAGTTTCAGTCAAGTACACCTCTCGAAATTGCAAATCTCCCGATGTCCGGCAATTGGCATATTATGAAGGTACCTATGAGTTACAACGCTTGAACAATACGGGTGTATATCCTACTGAGTTATTCTTGCTTTACTATTATCAAAATAATTTTAAAATGAGAATAAGAAGGAAACAAATACGAAAACACATGAGTAAATAAGAAAACATGGTGTAATTTAAAAAATATATATACAAGAATTATATACCCTACAGGTATTTTATTAATTTACCAAGATGTAAATCTATAAAACAAATGGTTAATAATATAAATGTTGTGTTAATAGGTCTGATCAAGGGTAGCATGGCTAAACCCGAAACCGATCGGCATCATCCTCTGGTTGTTCCTTGGGCTCCAATAGCTGGTTGAAGTGATATTCGTCTTCATTATCGCCAACTACCGGTGGTAAAGTGTTGTCACAATGTTGACCACAGCATTGCTTGCATATGGAAGAGCACTTCAGACCAGCCTTACAGCAAGAGCAGGCTCAACTACACGCTAATTGCAAGCGCATGAATCTGTCTTGAGTAGAGACAAGGGACCCATGTATCTGGCTTCTTTAGTGGCTCTAGACCCCCATTGCTCCACAACCATCCCAACTCTTCCGGGTTCATTGTGTTTCCCAACCATGTCTGTAATTAATGGCAACACTGGTATGAGTGGTGCCGTGCAGCATCATAAGTAGGTGGAAGTCACTGCTCGTGTGAAGTGGAGTGGCGCAGTTCATCTAGAGCTACACTAGTGGTGTCTCTGGTGTAGAGGGCCGCGAAAACGCGAGCACAAGCCTCAACAGTCTCTCCATGGCTGGTGAGAGGGTTGAGGAAGCGTCGGGAGATGTCCTTAAGTTCTTTAGAGAAAGTGACCATGCTGCTCAGATTCATCTTTCCTTGACCAAAAATAGCAGATGTCGCATCACATCCACTAAACGCCTGGATGAAAAGGATGTGGCTGAATATGGATTGGTCGAATTTGAAAGTTTTTCTCATATATTGCACATCAGCAGCACTCCCTCTTCCACGTTTCAGAAAAACCAAGTCGATGCTTGGCTGGCCAAGCCCTATCATAAGAACAAGGAGGCCTATGTCCTCTCCAATTATTATGACATTTTCGTGCTCCTTGGTCTTTGAAATAGCGGTGTTAACAATGAGCAAGTCAGCATGTTCCTGGGCCTGATTGACTTTAATGTTACAATCTTCGAAGTGAATTTTCAGGACTTCAATGAGACGACTTTTCCTTAGCTCATTGGCCAAAAACTTTTCCTGAGCGACTCGGTTAATTGTATTTACATCAAAGATCACTTCGGGGGATTGGTGAATCTTCATCCTTCGCAATAACTCAGTTCTTTTGGTGCCACTCTGAGCAGGTATCCGTCGAACACAACGGCAACTTTTAAAAAAAGAGGGTTAGCGCCTGGCATTTCGTGGCCAAACGATTTTATGAAGCAGGTAGCCTCCATCCACTACTGCGAAATACTGTCGCTCTTCTGTAGCATTGGAAGGAAGAGGGGTGGATGCTGCGTACATAGACACTATGCACTAGATGTACACTAAATATAATTATACTTAAATTATTGTTAAACAATATTATTATTATTATTATTAAGAATTACGATACAAAGATACTTTTGGTTTGGTTGGCTAGAGTTGCACCTTCAGGTACATTCATAGGTTCCTTATGCCAATTGCCAGTCACCGAGAGATCCCAATTTCGAGAGGTGTACTTCACCGAAACTAAACATTTTGGTACTCACTTGTCAGTGGACTCACAATTTGATGCTATACATCTTTTGCTTTATGATTGATAAATTTCATGTCCATTTTTCGTAAAATTTACAAGTATGCTCAAAATTTACCCCCCTCATACAACGAACTTAACACTGCAGATAGTTCTTATCTTGATACAGGGTTGCTAATAATATTGTTTTCATTTGCTGAATTCATATTTAGGGGAATATTCCATGGTTTGTACTTACAACTAAATATGAATCAAATTAACACTGGTTTTGAATTAAAATCTAAAAATTTACATTTTTTTCAATGTGTACAAAATTATTAAAATCTTAAAACAAATAAAATGTTTAAGTCACAGTTTTTTACAATGTCTATAAACTAATTAAAACCTTTAAAAAATTAAGAATATTTACATATACTATATTTTGTACACATTGAAAAAACTGTGAATTTTTAGATTTTGATTAATAACCAGTGTTAATTTGACACATATTTAGTTGTAAGAACAAACCAGGAACATTCTCATAAATATTAATTCAGTAATAAATGAAAATAATATTACCAGCAACCGTGTATCAACATAAAAACTATCTGCAGTAGTAAGTTTGTGGTATAAGGTGGTACATTTTAAGCATACTTTTGTTTTATGAGTTTTTCTCTCCGAGTACTCATTTCCAAGCTGCAGACTTATATATATATATATATATAGTACTATTTCTCAGTTTTTGGCAAAGTTGGTAAAAATCGTCGTCCTTTACCGTGGTTTTCGACCATACTACCTGATCAAATTATGATGTTGCAGTACTCATTCGACGCAGAATTTGAAGACATTTAATTAGTTATATCGTAATTTGTTTTCTAGGATGCACCGTGTAGGAGTTATAGGCGAAAAACGAAAAAGCCATAAAATTTCGGGCTTTTTTACTTCCAAAAGATTTTCTGAGGTAGCCCGTGTTATTTTTTTCTTACATATTTGTATCCATATATATAAGTTGAAAAAATAAAAGCTTCTACATCACCTTTTGCAACATACTCCCCCGTTTCGATCCTCTATTAGTATGTAGATAAATATATAGTTATGAAATCAAAGAATATTGTTTCTGAGGAGAAAAATTTCTCTCAGACCGGGGATCGAACCCATGACCTTCGACTTCACGTGCCGATGTTTCAGAGTTCGATTCACATTGCCAGAAGGAATATCTTTTCTATTATTGATCATTTTATTTGTCCAGCTCACTGAAATATACTTACGTCATATATAGTAATGTGAGACATACTAATTTAATGATTTTGAGATCGGATTTTCATTGTTATCGTACAGTAACATTTAAGATGTAAGATATGTATTCATGAAATCATAGAATATTGTTTCTGTTAAACAATAAAAGAAAACAGTTTAGGAGACACATTTCTCTGGCACTGGTATCAGAACCCATGACCTTTAGCTTTTCGTGCCGATGCACTATAATCATACAAGATAGTTTCATAAAACTGTGAACGGAATTGAACAAATTGGCCAAGAGGAAAATGAACTGAAAAGTGGGGAGAAATAAAGATATCTGAGGAGAACGTAAAATACAACAATGATACAAATTATACAATATTATTATACAAATTATAATACAAATTATTATAGATATAGATACAATCTATAAATAAAAATGATGCCAAGAATGGAACACGCACTTTAGGATAGCTGGTCTCGAAAATGTCATAGCCATTGTGAAGAACTAGAAAAACAGTGAAAAGAGGGATCCAGTAAGACCGATAACTCTTGATCATCACCGTCATTAGGGGCAGACATAACCGGTACTTTTACTTCGAAATGTGACCAAAACAGACATAATACCTAAACGAAACATTTAAAATATAAGAGGAAAACATAATAGCTGCTGAAAAATATGGTACATTACTTGAAAAATAATGAACTTTTTTGGAATATCAAGTCTAATCACATGTTTCCTTAGTTCGTATTTAAATAAAAACTTTCGGAATTCTAGCTGTGTATTTGAGTCTTTGACACTTAAAGGGATAAGCATTTTCACTAAGTATTTCTAAGGATATCATTTGCTGGGCAGTGAGGTTTCAAGCAACATATACGTGGATTGGTACTCGTTGGACGCTATTGAGGGAGAAATTTTCCTCATAAGGTTTTGTCAAGGATATGGGATCTATGCCAATCTAGTAACAAAATAAGGGTTGGGGAGCGAGACTGAATTGAGCCTGTGGCGACACTAGAGCTTCGTGGTTCGGATTTTATTATACCCAATAGCTGCTACAATTTCGGAGGGTGTAGCACTCAGCTAGCAGACCTTTATCTCGGATGCAGCTGTGGAATTATTAGGCCTATAATATTCACATAGATATTATTATTATTGCTGTCATAATCGAGAAGTAGCTTATTTGAATAATATTTTGATTGAAATTTGAGTGGACTAACATATTAACTGCGATGTGGTCCTGCTAGCGGTATGAAAAACATGTATTAAGGGCCTTATAGCAACACGAAACCACATAAACACACACAGAAATATACGGTTTGCTATATTTTACAAAAGTAGCCTTGTTGATTTAAAAAAAAAACCTCACATTATTTCATCGAGGCACTGCCAAGTGTAAGGCAGATTAACTTCCTAACTCATACACACATTTAACCATATTTCGATTGGTTACTGGATCTAAAAGGTAAAGTGATCTTTGTACAATCAATGGAGGCCCTTAGGGCAGGGGTCGGTAACCTTTTGAGTCGGAAGAGTAAAAAATTACAATTTACAAAATTTCAAAGTTTCTAAAGAGCCACAAATTTTTTTTTCTTGCCAACAATAAATAGTACTCACATAAATAAAGTTTTTGATTAAAAAAACTAATCTATTTATTCATAATAAAACATATCTATTTATTCATATATAAGTAGTATTTTTTCACAACAAATTAGATAATATATATTTGGCATTTTAACATAATTACTTATTATTTAAGTAAAAAATTAAAACAATTAAACATTTACTTACAACACTAACTTGTACTTCAAGAACATACATTTGAGCAAACAAATTCAATGGGAGCGTTGGCTTTGCATGGTTTTAGAAAGTTTGGATAAATTTGGCTCATAACTTGTTGTTTTAAGTTTCAAAGACGACTCTAAATTTTCATTTGTTAGTTGGCTTCTTACTTTACTTTTAATTATGTTCATGCAAGAGAACGCTTGCTCACACGAATATGTCGATCCGAAGATAGTCAGCACTCCAAATGCCAACTTCATCTCACTGTAGCCATCTGGAAGACTATTGCATGCGTCGAATATAAGTGCCTCACTAGCGGCATTCCTTTTAAAGCTGTCCACTTTTGTTGCGTTACGTACATACATTTCTGGACCTCCAACTCTTCCATCTTGCTTTTCAACTCTGCAAATTTTCCACTCCACAAAGCTTTACTTTTTAAATCGATCAATTGCATTTCTAGAGATCCAATATCAATTCCAAATGGCTCAATGTGGATTTCGTTACTATTTGTGTTGAGGGGATTGACTATGAATGCTACAGTGGTTTTGTTGGTTTTGAATTGCTCAAATCTGTCAGCAAATTCATCTTTAATTTTTTTTAATAACTGTGCTGAAGTAATTCGTGTCAACAGTTGCACTGGTTTTATCACGATATTCCTTTAGAAATTGAAAATGAAGTAATTTACCGCTCTGAATATCTTCTGCAAAAAAAATTAAATTTTCTTCAAAACAAACCAAATCTTCCACCAAAACATAGGCTGGGTTTCCCTTTCCTTACAGTTTTAGATTCAGCTCATTTAATTTCGCTGTGATATCCACCATAAAGTAAAATTTTTGCAACCATTTGTCGTTCTCTAATTCAGGGTGATTAATGCCTTTTTCATTTAGGAATGTATTTATTTCATTCAAGCACAAAGTAAAACGTTTCAACACCTTACCTTTGAAAAGCCATCGCACTTTATTGTGAAGAAGGAGGTCGGAATACTTCATGACCTCAACTATTTCGGCCGGAAATGTTTGGGCACAAAGCGCTTCTTGGTGTATTATGCAGTGAAACGTAAGAATTTCGTGGTTTATTTTGCTCTGAAGAATCGTTGTTGCTCCTTTATTTTTTCCTGTCATACTTCTGGCTCCATCAGTCGCTATTGAAACGATTTTATTTAAATCGATCTTATTGTCTTCAAGGAATTTTTGCACGGCATTCGCTATATCTTCCCCTCTTGTTTGTCTCGAGAGCGGTAGCAATCCTAGAAATTCTTCTTTTGGACCTTGGGAAGACATATACCTGACAAAAAGGGCAACTTGAGCCGTGTCTTTTATGTCGCAAGACTCATCTATAGGAAGTGATAAGGCAGAAGAAAGTTGAATATCTTCCACCTGCAAATATGTTACATTTGAAGACATTTTAGCTATTCTGTCTTGTACTGTTTTAGCGGATAGTGGCAAATCTTTGATTTTTTCAAGATTTCTGGTTTGTTTTTTAAATCACGAAACAGTTGTTCAGATGCACGTATGAAGCAATCTTTGACATACTCACCATCTGTGAATGGTTTGCCTTTTTTGGCAATTTTTAAATAATAAAAGCTATAAAATATACAAATAATAAAATAGGTAATTTATTAAATATATATTTTAATAAAAACACTTTCGCGGTAATATCCAACAGTTGTACTTTGTTTCTTTTTTTTACAATTTTTATTCACTTCAAAAAAGCAGTTAGGTACCTTATTTGGAAAAAAATATGTATAATATGTATTTTAAAAATATAATACTTATTATGTTACCTACCTTTACTTCGGTTTTATTATTATTATTATTATTATTATTATTATTATTATTATTATTACTATATATACTTGAAATGAGAAACTATACGTCACAGTTAAAGCACTGGTGAAGACGCCAAATTATCTTGCGTCGAAAGCGAATTAAAACTTACATAGAAACATCCGACGACGGCGTCATTCGAGAGCTTCGGACGGACTGACGACAGTGACGACGCAAGTAACGGGGGACGGGTGCGGTGAAAAGCGAGTACAAGTGGCTGAGAGATAGAATCGGTGCCTAATCCTCGTTAATCGATTCAGATCGATTTTTAATTTTTTTTTATATATAAAATAAATAATATTTGCGGATGGAACTAAAGAGCCGCAGCTTCACATCCAAAGAGCCGCATGTGGCTCACGAGCCACACGTTGCCGACCCCTGCCTTAGGGTCCCAGGGACTTGAGGCTTCCACATGTTGAGACATTCGCCACGTTAAAGTGGTAAGGTTCTTAGCATTACGTACCGGCCACCATTGGCCCAAGATTGTTCCTGCTACTCATTTCTGTTATAGGCTGAGTCAACCCCACGGCCATAGTCCCACCAGAAGAATAATTAGACCAATGGAAAAATCAAAATGACTGCATTGGGAATCGTCCGGCTTGTAGCGCTATAAATGCGACAATGGATACCCTAAATACTAGACCTACTTAGAATAATTAACTACTGAAAACCATCAGCTATGATTGGAGATTTAAAAAAAAGTAGATAGTTTTCAAAATTCAATTGCTGTCATAAATGTTATTTATAGAACCAGAAAAATTAATATATAGGCCATTTTTACTTAAAAATTTTACGTTGACGGTCCATTAGCCACTTACATAAAGTTTTATTATCTTAAAATTTACCATTTTATGATAGGAAAATCTAGACGCATTAATAATGAGACCCTATGCATAATTTTCATAGAAACTTCCGCAATACTAGCTACAAAATCTATAAAAGCCTTGACGTTTTGAAGCCAAAGAAAATTATTTCAAAATTACAATAGAGACACAATATGTAACTATTCCCAGTGACCTTTATGATCAATTTGAGCTTTTCAAAGATAAAGAATGATATCGCTTGCGTTTACAAGGACTGTAGGGCCTTGAAACTTTGCAATTCTAAACCCTTGGCTACTAAAGGGTACAATAAAAATGGCCAAAAGCAGTCAAGGGGAATATTAGAATGAAGAGATATGCGGTTTCAATGTCCAAGGGGATGGAAGGAGATTTAAAATAATTCATTAGGGATGGGCCTAATTTTTAAAAATTGTTTTAAAGGAGTAGCCTAGTTATAGGAATAAACGCAATAGAATCATACGAGTAAACATTGCACATAACAGTGCATATTTGTGCGCACCTTTTATCTCATTATTATTATTATTATTATTATTATTATTATTATTATTATTATTGCTGCACATAAAACCCTATGACCTGCGGAATGATCATGAACAAGTTATGCTCTGGTAGGTAAATGAATAGTTATACGAAATGCCAGATAATGCAGTAAAGAATTAATTCAAAATTCAAGTTAATTTTTTAAAGCCAGGAACAATTATTTCGTGCAATTTATTAACAGAATTCTTAGAATTGTCGGCGGCAGAATCTATTTTAATAGAGCCTAAATAATATTTATTTCACAAGCACTAGGCTATAAAAAGATAATGAATTCTAGGAATTAGGCAATAAGACTAATTATTATTGAAATACTTTTAAACAAGATTTTCGTTATATTATTTTAGTATGGTTAATATGATGAATAAAACCTATCTTTTTATTTATAAAGTTGTGTAATACTTCTGTTTATTGTATCATGCTAGAAGCAGTAATCTTTTATTTATAATTTCCTTCAAACATTGTGAAATTCACGAAGAAACACAATATGTCGTTTTGCGGGAAAAAAGGCAGGACTAATATTGTAGAATTACATTATCTGTTATACTCTTATTGCTGAGAATCCTGATTTCATAAACTATAGTGTCAACCAATTTAAAATAAAAAAACTATTTAACATTAATATTAAAATTTTACAATTGTTTTATGTTTCACTTGTTTCATCGTAATTTCTTCCCCCTATTTCTATTTCTAAATGTAAACGCTTTCGTAGAATTTTGTACTGCTTTGTAATTTTGAATTTCCTACTTTAAAATGTTTATAAAAAAGTTTTAATTGTTTTAGTTAAGATATTTAATTTGTCTGTATAATTGTAAACAACTCCGTTCTCTCTTATTTAATAAAAGTATGATTTTGTAATGTATAATCATTTTGTTTGTATGATTTTTTAAAATTTCATTTCAATTAAATTTTATATGATTCAATTTGATCTTGGTAATGTTGTCGTTAGCGGTAAATAAGATAAATAAAGTTCAACAAATATAATATAGACTAATATATAAATAAGTTAACATAATATTATTACTATTTCTCTCTGAACAGCGAATTATGTGACTGGAGGAATAGCACATTTATAATTCTAACTGTTTTCTCCTGAATATATATATATATATATATATATATATATATATATATATATATATATATATATATATATATATATATATATATGTATTCTTTTAATATTATTCTGTAGAGGACTTATTACAATAAAGAATAAATATTATATCCTACGGATGAGGAATTTTTCCGTACTTAGCGAATAAATAGCTCCCTATAACAACTGTTGGGTTGGTATTTCACCTAGGAACAGGGAGCAAATTATCGACTACCTCACACCCAGTGCTGAGAGGCATTCCACAGGTATCCAATATATTACTATTAAGTTAACAAACACGTATCAATACTTTTAAAATGTTGTTCAAAACACTGAATGTGTAGAATTCCGATGTCATTATATCAAATCAGCTAATTACTTTCGAAACTATACACATAAATAATGGTATTTGAATTATGCATTGATTTTTTTACTATTAAATCCAGAGTAGTAAACCACAGCAAATATTGCAGAAATTAAAGCACTATATCGTAAAAAGTACGGTCATTCGTGGGGTCCACTTCCTGCCGGTTTAAGTACAAAGTTTTGAACACATAAAGAGTTCATTCTTATAAAAAGCTGCCTGTGTCGTCATGATGATTCGCTTTATAGTCAATTTATAATAATTAAAACAAATCTAATCATTAAACCAAACGGGTAGAGTCAAATAATGTTTAGTTGATCATAACTAAAGTGGAAATAATAATTACAAATGCTGTGTTTATTTATAAGGTCATTTTTCTATGCTTATGTGTGTTTATTAAATTAATGTTGAATGGATTGTTATTACTGAAAACATTTTTAAAAAGTGTGTAGTTATACCTAAATAAATTGTGGTGTCGTTATTATTATTATTATTATTATTATTATTATTATTATTATTACTATTATTATTACGTTACATATTTATAAGGTTATTAATGTATTATTTCAAAATCACGATATAAATATTTATATTACCTTAATAATGATAATAAAATAGGCCTATGTACCACTAACACTAATGCTAACAATATTATATTTTTATTTATGTACTGTCAATATTTTTAATAATACATAAATTCCAATTCTATGAACATAAAAAATACTCACATGGTGTAGAGCGTCACACGCACGTGTTAGAGCACAACTAACACAAATTAACACACTGCGTGCTGTCGTGCAGGGCCACGCGCGGGCGCAACCCCGCCCTGATGTGCGCCTGCCCAGAGCCCGGATAGACTACTCCGCGAGACAATACAACCACTAGACATGACAACTTGATACTATTTTTTCTCTGTCTGATGTATTTAATGACCTGTTGCTTTGTAGCATCACCACTTTATTGACAGAATCTCAGTCAACTCCTACTGCTTCCAAGAAATTATGAACTGATCCCTCCTCAGAAGAAGGCGGATGTAACACCTCATCACTCCTCACGCTATGACGAATTTCCTGAATTAATAGCATAATAATAATAATAATAATAATAATAATAATAATAATAATAATAATAATAATAAAATAGTTCTTCAATTTTAGGAAGTAACATTATTTTAGATACAATTAATTTATGACTGAAATGACTGCAGATTCATTCAGTTCATTTAATAAGAATAATATATTATATATAATCTCATATTATATAGGAGGGATGGGCATAATCCATGACATCATTCTTATTTTTGAAATTGTGGGATGATTGCAACATTTTGAAACAGGCTTATACAAAAGAAAGAACAGGGTGTGGAATATACTATGTGTGATGCAGTTTATGGGTATTAGGTGTACTGGTAAAGAAGATTAGGGCTCAGACACCCATAAATGCCCAACCTATGAAATGCTCGAAATTCGCGCGGAAGGTCCTTAATCCCAAAGCTTCTAACAGCTCCTTGTGGCATTCTCTGGATTTTCACTCTAAGAAAAAGGTAAGAACACTGTACACATCTTGCCATATCCATTCTACAAGGCGACAGACTCACAACATAAACCCTCTGTGCGTAAAAACACTCCATCAATTACGTGTCCATAGAGACATAAACAGAGACGAAAGATTCGAACTGATCAAGGAAAGCAAACATTGCACCAACTGCCTGACAAGTAAATAACTCTATAAAACAAAACTCCGAGACTTAACGCAGAAGAACTATTTCAATTATATAGAAATAAAAATGATATTCCGAACGAAAACTCAATTGAACAGAACTTTTTGAACTATTCTTCAACTTGACATGAAATCATAAAACATAATCAGCTTTTAGTAGTCTCCAAGCACTCAAGGTTTTAAACAAAAAACTTTTATGTATCTATTTATATGTTTATTCACGGTTAGAATAATTTGTGTTTTTATTTTCAGATAATTAATTATTAATGTCGAATATATTTAGTTTAAAAGTTTGATGATTACAGGTCTGCATTACTGTTGACTCCACACACAATTTTTCCAGAAGTTAGATTTAGGCAACATTAGCATTAGGGAAGCGACAATATAACCTATTAATTCACAATATTACATGGTGTTCCTCAAGGGTCTGTCCTTGGGCCCCTGTAATTTAATTTATATGTCAATGATCTTGACTATAGTGAAAATTCCGAAAGTCTCATAATGTACACTGATGATACAACCTTCCTTGTTACTGCTGAGACCATTGCGGAATTGTATACGAGTTTGTCTACTACCGTTGATAAGGTTATGAAGTGGTGTACCGTAAATAATTTATTAATTGATATGGATAAAACTGCTTTTATTTTTTTAATAGAAGCCAAGACCTGTATATGTCATATGTTAAAAACAAAGATATCAATATTCCAAAACTGCTAAGTTTTTAGGTGTTTATGTTGATTCTGATTTGAATTGGGAATCACAATTAGATTATATTTGTGGACGTCTTAACAAACTATGTTTTGCTTTCAGAATTTTAAAACATTCTATGGACACATCTTAATGTATATTTCTCTCTTGGGCATAGTATTATTTCCTATAATATTCTGATTTGGGGCAGGGCAACGAACATAGATAGGGTGTTTATTGCACAAAAGAAAATCTTAAGACTTATTTTTAACTTGGTACCAAAGGAGTCGTTAAGAATGGTATTAAAAAAATAACAATATTTTAACAGTAACTGGAATTTTAATATACAAGGCTGCTTTATTTCATTTTAACAACAAAGAAAAGTTCTTCTTTAATTCAGAATTAAACACAGAAATCAACACAAGAAGCAAAGAAGTTATACATATTTTTAAATATTGAACTTTTACATACATTAAATCGCCAGTTTACATTGTTAGACAAGATATAAATAACTTACCAGCCATTATTTTAAATGTGGGAAATCTGAGGTGTTTTAAATTTAAATTGAAAGAGTATTTGTATGAGAACACATTTTATTCTTCTAAGGATTTTTTTACATAAATGATTACTGTAGTCACTGTAAACTTATTTGTTCTAAATATGTACAGCTACAGGTGCAATGAATTATTATTATTTTTATACAGGGTGATTCAAAAATTCTTTTACAAACTACGAGCAAGGGTTCCTTACACCAAAAGAAGGAAAAAATTCGTATGAACATATGTCCCATAATCCTTGTTCTCTCATTAGGAACTGTTCAACACATTGGTACACTCATAAAACGTCATTACACTGAACTCATAACAAATGCTCGAATTGTCCTCCTCGTCGAATCATGGACTGTCGCATTCTTTCAAATACTCCGGGATGGTGTCGAATGGTTTCGCAGGCTTCCAAGACACGTCGATGAAAAGTTTCTTCATCCGGGATGTCTGCTCCACAAACCAATAGTTTCAGGTGCCCCAAGAGATAAAAATCTAAAGGATTGAGGTTCAGAAAACGTGCAGGAAATGGAACTGGTCCTCCTCTGCCTATCCATCTTTCATGGTAGATACCAGTCAGTGCGTCTCGAACAATGAGACTAAAATGTGCTGGAGCCCCATCATGCATAAACCACATGTTTTGTCTTATTTGCAGGGGCACATCTTCGTGAAGTAATTCTGGAAGAGTGTTCTGGATAAAGTCCCTTTACACAGCGCCTGCTGGTAGAACGTATGGACCTACCATTCAATCACCTACAATTCCAGCCCACATATTTATCCTAAACTGTTGCTGATGTCTAGCCTGAACTACAGCACGAGGATTATGATCTGCACATACGTGTTCGTTGTGGAAATTTGTAATTCCATCTCTCCCAAACGTTGACTCGTCTGTAAACAAAACTGACGAGACAAACAATGGATTGGCTGTTTGTGCCAACCATTGGCAAAAGTTCTCCCCTGGTGGATAATCTGCAGGCGAAAGGCCCAGCACACGTCGATACGGATACAGGAGCTACTCGTGAAGTACCCTCCATGCTGTACTGTGAGATGTATCGAATATCACAGCCAATTGTCTTGTACTGATACTTGGATTGTCTTCGACATGCTGTAAAATTCGTGGCCCGGCGTACAAACAACTCTAGGTCTTCCTCGATCGATAGTCTGTGGTGCAACGGTTCCTGTCTCAGTAACGCGACGATAAACAGCAACAAAGGTTGGATGACTCGGTTGTCTTCGAGTTGGATGATACAGCCGTGAAGCCTCGCGCCCATTACCATTCGCGTGACCTTATATAAAACTCATGTCTGCCTGCTCACGAAACGAATATCCTGCTATTGCTGAACGAAACACGTGCAGTTAATTCTAGATTAAAGCGTTGTAGACAGACTAATGACAAAATATGTAACAAGTCTCCATGGCTACATTTCGCCATATAGGCGACATAAGATACAATGAGTCAAATCCTTCTATGAATGACTGCGTAGAGAAATGAAGTTGCGAGGTCGGACCTCGAAGGTCGTTGAACGCAAACTTTCATTAATAATGAATAACGAGAAAACAAGGATGATGGGACATTTGTTCATATGAACTTTTTCCTGAGAGCAGGAGTTATGTTTATTTTATAGTTATGGTTATTTAAAGAACACAATAGTATAGGTACACGTAATGTCATGCAATATAATATAATAAATATTATAATGGTACCTATATACATTTCAGTAATCGCTGGAATTTGTTACACCTCACTCGCCCCTTTTGTTGTCCTCTCCCCCTAATAAAGAATACGTGCCCTTCCCAACTAATTTTCCACAAACACAAATTATTTTATTATTTCACCCCATCGAGGGTTGCAAAACGACAAAATAATACATGTTAGTTCAAAAATGAAAACATGAAAATACTTTTCTAACAATAAGATTAAAAAACATGAATAGCATGTGCGAATATAAAAAGATATTAACTTTTTAATAAATCGATTTTTAAAATATACATCCATCCTCTAATAATTGCAATGATTGCCATGAAGTAAGTTCACAAGTCACCCTAGCCGGTAAAATTAGTCCAATGACGATATCTTGTTAAGGTCATATTTATTTTTGTACTGGATTTCTTCTCTGCATGAACTTCTTCAGGCTGTCTGCTATGTGTCTCAAATCAGACACTTGAGTCTACTAGGATGCCCCTCTTAGTGGTGGGACTGAACGCAATCATGTCAGTGTGTCTAGTGTTGCCATTGGTAACTACACCATGAGCTTGAGCTTTCATGCCTTCTGCAATCAAGTTCTGAATTTTAGGCTATAATGCTTGGAGTTGCGCAGAACACATCCATATTGGCAAACAACCAGAACAACGTGCAAGGGTTAGAATGAGTAGGCCTAAGATGTGAGTTAAACATGTGAAGTCTGCTTTCAATTCTACTTGCATTATTTATTTATTTATTTATAAGACTGTTATTTCACCACAGTGACTAATTGTTTTATATACGCGACAAAAACTTTGACGAATCGGTCTGAGATTTCTAGAATTGTCTCCATTTAACCTATACTAGACTATTATATGTAGAGAACACAAAGGCGATAAAATTTATTGCCTACAGGAGGAAGTAATGAATATTTAAGGCTCACACCTCGGATTTAAGCCCAAAGCACCCACTATATCAGTTGTTTAACATCAGAGTTGAATTTTTTGTTAGGCGTATAAACTCCATGCCTGCGATGATGTTATGCTAGTTCTATTATTCTGCTGTTTTTTAAAATGAATACAATACCGAACGATTGGTGATAAAAAGTTAAATTGAATATATATTGTTTTAGGAAATTGAATGCATAAAAACGTTTGTTCTGAAGGTTTTTGTTGTAAACCCAATACGTTAAGTACTAGGAGCCAAAGTTCGCCGAAAAAAGTTGGTGTAAAAGTTTTTTTCATAAAAAAGATCGATTTTTGACAGCGAATATATTTTAAAAGTTTACTTGTGAACATGAAAAATAAGTGGGTCAGTTAGAAAATCATATTTTCTTAAATCATATTTTCATATTTTCTTGATAGTATTTATTAGTGACTGTAAATCTTATATTGTAAGAAAGCCAATAATATTCAGTATTCACATAAGTTAGATCTGATGTGTGTTAATTTTTGGCGGCCCGCAGACAAATACTAATTTTAAATACAATGCCAATATTGACAATTTAGCGACACTCAAATAGTGTCAAGTCTCACATTAAATTCAAGAATGTTACTGTGCTTTGTGTTATCCAATAACATTGCAAAATGGAAGACAAAATATAAAACACAACACGTATAATGTCAAATAATTCCTACATATATTGTAATATACTTTATATACAGTACTTGTAAAGTACTTGTGTTACGTATCATGTTATTAATAATCAATAAATCAATAAATAAATGCAGCCCGCTAGTCTTTCACCAAAAAGAATGGGACCCTTTAGTGTAAAAAGGTTGAAGACAACTGATTTAGGTCTAACATTCAAAATGAAACGAACGTTTTCGGTCTATATTGATAAGAAGTAAGTATGTAGACATGTAATCTATTCCTATCCTAATGATTTTAATTGTATTTGAGATAAATATCATTTAATTCTACTATTCTATTTCTACTTGTATTGTTAATTAATTTGATTTCGTAATATTTAAGGACTAATTCTATGACTTAACAGTTTCCATTAAATATAACGAAACAAGAAGCCCAATGGAAAATTAACGAAATGCTGACTGACACACATGGAAAGGGAAATCTCTGCAGAGTAAAGTGATACGAACAATGGAAAAAAATAAAAGGAACAATTCTAAAATAAATTCGATCTCTCCTCATTATCCAGAGAATTGTCGAGAGAATTGGATGTAAAATAGACAAAGAAACAAGAGATCACAGAAATTTATTTAATGATACATACATGATTATTTTATCTATAATAATAATAATATTCTCCTTTTGAAAACCCAACAGTTATATTATCTATTACCATTCACAGAGAAATGTTGTTGCATGTAACAAGAAATAGATATGGATAGTGTTATAGGTATTAAAATCACAGTAAGAGTTTTAAATTCTGTGTTTTATTTGTGTTTTTTTTTCATTTTAGACAGAAATGCCGTTTACAATTATAATATTATTGTTTAATATACCAACAATTTTATGTAAGTCATGCATGATTTTTTCGTCAAACCTAATTATAAAATAAATCGCAGCGGTTCACAATTATTGACTATAATAATAAAATTAATTTTACAAGAAATATAGTGTCAATATTATCAGTTAAATGTTATTAACGACATAGATTTTTAAAATATACTGTCAATATTTCAGCGTAAAGGATAATGAAATTAGTTCTACTCTCATTTAAAAAAAAACTCTCATTTAATGTAGATATGTAATCCATGTGGTTGTAAGTTACAGTTTTCAATAGTTCCAGAACCAAAAAGTCGTATGTTGCGTACTCAACTTTCTGATATAAATGTACACACGACCTAATGGCAGTAAAGCTACTTAGGCCTACTTTGAAAGTCATTATTAGAAATATTTTTAATAAATGCCAGTCAAAGGACTTCAGAAAGCACTTTATATCCAATTACAATGTTTGTATTTCCATTTACTCTATAAGAGTAGTAGTATTCTGCTGGCATTAACTTGATCTAAACTTTTCCTTGAAAATGTGTTGTCGGTACTGTTCATAAGATTTTTATGAATTAACAAGCACTCTTGAACGTGGTTCTGACATACTAGTTTCATATAAAAGCATTATATAAGGCCATGGGATCATAACATAATTATGGATTCAAATTTAATAATAATAAAAGTTACGGGAAATTCATAAGCCAATTCACGGGAGAACTGTTAACTGTGATACAAGTGTAAAAGAGAGGATTTGTTTTGCGAATTGTTACGTTTGCAAAACGATCCCATAATAGCGAGTGTAGAAATTCTAAAAATAGAATTATTTTACCTTGTGTATTATACAGTATTTGTAGACTGCCGTTAATATTTGTGAAATAATAATGAATATTAGATTTATTTTAATGGATTTCGTACCGGGGATATATGAGCTTCAAGAGATGCACTACCGACTCAGAGGTGATTTAATTTCTGATGAACGGTTGCCATCATAATAAATGGAGTCAACAACGCTTGTCTACCATAAAGTATGACGACAAATATTTTAAAGTAAAAGAATAATTTTCATCTGAATGAACCGAAAGTTAGTTACTATGGATTTTGAGACACTAGTAAATCTTTGTGAATCTTGTGTTATAAAGTTCTATTTTTAATTCAAGCTTCTAAAAATAATTTTAGCAATAATAATAAAAAGGTCTTAGTAGATGCTATACATAGGTAAACCTCACATATTGCAGAATATGATAAATATTGAGTGCCAGAATGGTACTTTATGAGATTGTTTGGTGGATGGAAAATGTCTGTCCGTGTGACTGTACGCGCCATAACTCAAATACGCTTTAACGTATTTCCATGAAACTTGGTATACGTATTTATAGCGTCCCTGAGAAGAAGCTTATTGATATTGGACGAAGTCTGTTGACCGGTACCGGAGTAATTCCCAATTTAGTTCCTGTATTATGGTAATAGTTAGAAAGAATTTATCAAATATAAATCAGTCCTCATGATAACATATAGTTTTACAGTGTTCATATACGCCTTTGGAAGATACAATACAGTTAGCTACGACAAATAACACTACCCACATATTCCTTCACATACGCTTATCAAACTAGACCTTCGTCCTTCCGTAAGCTCTGCTTAATGAATCGATCTGGAGGTTAACTAATAACTTAATTTTAGCATATCATAATTGCAATTATAACTGATTAAACAGAACCATTTTGGCACTTTGTTGATTTCCATTTCTTTCTCTATAATGCCGGTATTGATATTTGGCCTATTGGATGTTTTCTTTTTTATTTCGAATAGAATTATTATTGTGAACCGGTACACAATAAGAGGTATTGGGACAGTCGCCTTAGCAGTATCAGAAATTAATGAGAAGAAACTGGAGGAATATTATGGAAACTGAAAGAATTTAATGTACAATTAATGAAGATGTATTCAACGTTATGTATTCCCAATACTCCAGCGTGGAAAGAGATTTTGAGCTTAATACCTTAGCAAATGCAGTTGAAATGTTGATAGGCTAGCTCATCTAGAGGAACAAATACATCAAAAGAAATGCGTCCAGTTACAGTGAGTGGTAGTGTTTATAGCTCTGGGAAGATTAAAACTAAAAACAAATCTTCGTTTCATTCTTTTTCTGCGACCAAAATGACTCGCATTTTCAAAAAAGAAATTCCTGTGTGCCTCAATGTCAGATGATTGTCACAACTGAAAGTAACTAATTTCGGAATAATAATTACGCACACTATTTCAAACTTATTCCTCACTTTTTACGAGTTGATCAATATCATATAAGAATATATTTTGAAATCAATCAATCATAGTGCTCTACATGGACAACTATCGAAATCTGCAAATAGCTATGAAATTTTAGGTTTAAAATTATATAATAAACTACCATTAACTTTAACAAATAAACCGTTAAATCCTTTTAAAAAAGCATTATATAACTTGCTGATTACAACACCTTTTTATTCGTTGGAATATTTTCTTGACACAACATTGACAGTAGACTAAAGTTCTAATTTCCTATTACATATAAAGTTCTAATTTCCTATCACACATATCTCTATCCTTATTTCCCATGTGATGTCACACTTTCTGTATTGTAAACTTGCTTATGTTAAATTAATATCAGTACATTATAAACTACTGTCCATTAATGTTATTTTCTTTGTAGATAATTTTGTAATTTTCTATTGATATTCTAATAGCATGTGTTGGGATGTTTACATGTTTAGGGCATTTCTAATGTAAATCTTTTATAATTTCTCATGATTTCTTCACTTAGTGCATTTGTTGTATATTCTTGTACTTTGACTTTGTCTATTGTTTCTGGCTTAACGACAATAAAATATTTATTATTATTATTATTATTATTATTATTATTATTATTATTATTATAATGCGTCAGATGTTATTAGTGAATATGTCCACATCTCCCCTTCTCTGAACAGGTGCAAGCAACAAAATTGACCATGACGAGCCGTCGATTCAAAATCTGCTGTTAGGTTAACGAGTGAAACGAGTCAAATATATTAAATAGTTAACAGACAGAAGCCAAGGATTGCGTATATGGCTGATTCTTCAAATACGGAAAAATTTGCGTTCCGGAGTGATATTTCCCTTCAAATTCAACTTAAAAAAAATTAAAATAAAAGTTTGTTTCTACTACTCCCATACTACAACTATCAGTTTGAAATGTCACTAACTTTAAATTCTGATATTCCAAAATCGAATTTAATTCAATGAAATGTCATCCACATGCCCTGTCCCAAACCTCGGTTTTGTATATTCTAATGCATTTTTCCATAAAACAAAATGTTATTTCCTTTTCAACTTTTTTCATGTCAATGAGTATGAATGGGTGAAGAATATTAACCCCTAAAAAATAAAATGAAATAAAATTGTCACCCCACCTAATGAACATAAAGAATGTCCCAAGGGTTTTTGGTCATCCACATGGCTGAAAAGAATGGAATTTTTTCTGCAGAAATGAGAAATTTGTAAAACTGGCAACAGTGTTAGAAAGCCAACAGGGCAGCTTGTGGTTGAATTGTAAGTTTGAATTTTGCTTGCTTACAAACAGTTTGGGATTAACAAAGGACTTTGTATCATTTTCAAGGAAAACGTTTTTATTCCCCGTCATTAACATGGCTTCTAGAAAGTAGGCAGAAAGTGAATATTAATTAATTTTGATTATGCACTATGATAAACCTTCCAATTCAAAGTACCTGACTGAAGTTGAGCCTACAGAGGTTTAGAATTGGCTTGGTGAGACCACTTAAACTCCTTTTTTGTCATCCACATGCCTGATTTTTGTGTCATCCACATGTTTCATGAAGGGGTATGTGGATGACTCTCAAGTCATGTAGATGATAAATGTAGGATACTATTGTGTTTGCGGTGTCTGTGACCTGTACTTGAGATCTTAAAACTGATTAAATGAATTTCTGCTTGATTCCCCCCTCCCCCAAAACCATAAAAACACAGTCACGTTAAAATTACATTAATTCTGGAGTATGCACACAAATTTGCAATTTGATGCAAAATCAACTGAAGTGTGCTGAGAAAAATATGAAATCACATAAAGAAAAGCAGATTGTTGCCAAAGTTAGTCATTAATGTGGCCTTCTGCCATCCACATGTACACGGATGTCATCCACATGGCTTTAAAAAAATAAAGAAATTAAAATAAATAAAAATATAAACATTTAAGCTCTGCTGGTGTCATATTATAATCAAGTAACCCCTGAAGTATTTTTGTTATTTTTTTTAGATTTTTTAAACAAAGTAAAAAATTTGGTTTTTACACACTCCAAATTTTCCCGTATTTGAAGAATCACCCATATGGAGGCAGTCTAAAGAGAAATGTCAAATATGTACTCTCCTTGAATTATCCCATTAATAAATTGACCACTGTAACATGAAATACATTAACTAGGCCTATTTTAATTTGATCCGTAATGTAGTAATTATTTTGAAATTCTCTACATAAACCCCACACCTGCTTTGCTTATGCATTTATCGACAATTTCAAAAGTACTGTTGCATTTTATTAATATTTTGAATTTCCTATACGATTTATTCATACAAAGAATACAATATTATGTGAATCGTTCACAATGAACGCTTCTACAAAGATGAAGATAAAAATATATGTCACAATCAAGTAACATGCATCTAAAGCAAATCACCATGTCTCAAGATTGCATATAGACTATATTACAAACTACTTTACAGGAGAAAACAGTATTACAAAATTATTTTTCTTAAACTTATGAAAGGTGATGGATTTATTGTTACTGTACGCAAATCAGGTCTACACTTATAAGTATATACTGTAGTACATTTCACTTGGCTTTCTAAGATGATTTACACACCAAAATATAAACGAGGTATTTTTTTCTATGCTCTACTCACACAACCATATGCCTCACACGATGACATTTTCAAAGTTCTTCGAAAAATCACTATCCAACATTAGAAGCCACGAGTTCATACGGCGCTGCACCACCTACATTCAGCTTTTCTAATTTTACGAATACGGCAACCGTGAGAAGTAATCGGCTTTGGTTAAATTCACACCACCGTCTCTATTATTATTCCCTGTTCGCAAGTCGGCAGAGTACAATCTCGCTCTCACCAGTGAAATCAGGAAAATATCTCCCTTCAAGTACATTAGGGCCTACTTATAAGGGTCTTCTTTCTCGTTGTCTGTGTAACCTGCGAGTTAAGAAACAGACCTTACACTGTAGGTCTTTGCACAAATAATTTATAACAACATAGATGGACAAAAAAGAAGAAGAAATCAAAAGGTCACTACTAGTAATATTTGCAGTTGAGGATAGTTTACGGTTTCACATTATTTGGGATGTTTCAGCTGCAGCGGCAGTTGAAAGCAATTTTATCAGTAGGCCTGTAGGTTTCAATGACAAAAGGGTGCTCGCCAATACCCATTCTATTTAGATGTCTATTTTCAAAACTCGAAACAGCTTCTAGCTAAGAATAATTTGATTGGCTAAGGAATATAACTTATCACTCGTTATGATATCATGCGGTATTACGTTGGGGTGAATTTTATCAGCTAATATCCCTTTCGTGGACTGACATTATTCATCGTTCCTTTACACTCATCTTGTAAACAAATTGATCCGACAGTGAGGGTTGAGTCGAGTGGACAACAACAGGTCAAGTTCACGATGAGGAATGCAGAAGTTAGGAATCAACATTCCGTACTGCTTGGAAAATTAGTGCTTAGGGCGTATGGGATGCGTTCGCTCCTCTCATGCAGCGGGCCCGGGTTCGAATCCTGGTCGGGACAAGTTACCTAGGTGAGGTTTTTCCTCGCACGTGTTTTCCTCGTCCTATGTGTCCGTGTTGTCTCGGAGGTGGCCCCGGCATTGGGCTGATCACTCATCTGGGGAGGCCCTCCATGTCCTTGTTTCATCAAAAGAGTAAGTATGTGGTCCACAGATAATCCCTCTCCTGACAGGTCACGGCCCTGTAAGGCCCGAGCTGCGTGGGTTGCTTAAATGTCCCTGTTTTTAATAAATGTTTGCTACTTTGAGTATTCCCAGATGCCTGGAAAGTTGCCATAGTAAAAGTCATTCCCAAACATAATTCTGGGAAAAGAATGTTCACAGCAAATACACTCAGACCAATAAGTCTCATACCAGTATTAGGAAAGATATTGGAGAAATTAATTATAGACAGAATTATGTTTCATTTGTATTCTAATAACTATTTAAGCAATAATCAATATGGCTTTACTCCTAAGAAATCTACTGAAGACGCCGTTTTTTCGGTGGTAGCATGGATGAAAGAGACATTCCGACAAGGACTGACTGGAGTTCTCATCTCCCTTGATATTACCGGGGCATTCAATCATGCATGGTGGCCCAAAATATTAACTCAGCTTAAGTCCATGAATTGCCATAAAAATCTTTATTCTTTAATTCAGAATTACTTCACACACAGAAAAGCTCAGCTAACATTATGTGGATCCACAGTCACCCGAACCATAATTAGAGGGTGCCCTCAGGGATCTGCTTGCAGTCCAGGGCTGTGGATAATTCTATATGATGATTTATTAAAACAGACACTTCCGAATACTTGTTATCTAATTGCGTATGCCGATGATGTTCTCCTTCTGGTGCGATCAAAATCTCTACATACTCTAACAATATGCTTGGAGAATGCTTCCATATAAAAATAGATTTCCAGGTTTTAGAGCAACTTATTCGATTCAGATGTGCTAGGCTAAAGAAAAGGGTTTGAGTTAACCGGCATGAAACAATTGAATCGAGCAGGCTGCACTGACATATGGGAATTGAATTTTCAGTGCAAGCATTTATCGGGAAGACAAGGTTTCACCAAAACGCTACGTCCACATAACAGTAAATGTTCTATAGCAAAGAGTCGCAAGGTAGCCTATTCTAAAGAGTCACATGGCGTACACTCAATAAACCTGACATAATATAAAATAAATTCTGTTCGTGTTAATTTTAATATCGTACTAAAATTAATTCATTACTTGTTGTAAAAATCCATTAGTTTGAAGAAAAGAGCAAAAGAAAGCTTCGATTTGACTGATGCCGTGAGATGCCATCTCTCGTAGAAGATATGAATTACGTCAACCAGCTGGTGCAAAGGTCAGTGAACTGAAGCGTGGCCGGTTCGTTTGTGTGGATTTAAAATCTGAAAATTACTGATATTGTATAGTTAACATTCAAGAGAGATATATAAGCATTCATGTACCACAGATTATTGTCTCAGTTGGTAGAGCATTGGCGCGAATAGCCAAAGGTCCTAGGTTCAAGTCCCAGTGTCGGAGGAATTTTTCTCCTATAATATTCTCATGTAATGTCCAACAGAGACAATAATCTGTGGTACATGAATGCTTATATATCTATCTTGAATGTTAACTGTACAATAACAGTGGGAGCCTGGTCACAAAAATAACTAATTAGTGTGCCTTACAGTACTGCATATGACATAACTTGTCTGTCTGTGAGGTAGACCATTAGGGCAATCAGTCATAGGAGAGAGGTTCCATCTGGCGCTGGGAATTGAACTCCGGCTTAGCTCAGTTGGTAGAGCATTGGCGCGAATAGCCAAAGGTCCTGGGTTCAAGTCCCAGTGTCGGAGGAATTTTTCTCCTATAATATTCTCATCATATTTCAGCTTGGTGTAAAGTTACTGACATGATTTTGGTTCCATTTAAAAGCTAAAACAATAATATAGTGCCTGAATTAAACTAAAATTTGATAGAGTTTAACAGTAAATTATGAATGGGCACACTATGAAAAGTTGCATATTAATATTTATATAATATATATTTTTAAATTTCATACACCGATGCTGTGAGGTAATAAATTTCATTAAAAATTAATTCAGGCACTAGAGAAATGTCTTTGCTACAATCTAGTGAAAGAATTTTGAGAATATTTGCATTAGTACAGGCGATACTATGTTTCCCTTTTCTTTAATTTTTTAAACAAAATATTTACTTGTTAAAACAATAATTTTATTTTGCCCATTTTTTAGTAAAATCCCTTAATAATGAGTTAATGAACCATGAAAAAATTTAAAGACAGTAACTTAAAAATTATAGAATTTTACCCCTCAGGGTGTACTCATACCTTTACCCAAAATCATTTGAGTTGTTTGTTTGAAGTCAATACAATTATTATTTATTTATAATTACATAAATTAAAGTTAATTGTCTTTATGATTTCACATAATAATTTATAGAGAAAATTGTACCAAGTTTTAAAGTAAATACCTTTATTTATAAATTTTTCAATTTTTTGTTACAATTTATAAATAAATTGAATACATTAAGGTTATTTAATTTACTATTTTAATTTCAAAGGTGAAATATCATGCACTAACCACTCTTTCTTTTCAGCAGTACTTAAATATTTTGGTGTGAATTACGAAAAATTAAATGAAACATAAATCCGTGTGAAGTTAGGAAACAGAATTCAGAGACAGACAGACTGACTTCCTCCTGACCTGACAAAACAAAGTGCCGACTTAGACTCCAACCATCTTGACAAACCGGGCCCCAATATATGTAATTATTTATGTTTATACAGTGATATATGAAATATGAACACTTTATTGAGTTATGTACAGTATCGTTTTTATTCAGTTGACATTGTAATCCAATTGCCTTACTAAAACTAAAGTTGCGTATAACGTCGTTGAACGGTTGTTTGGTTGATCGCTACGCTTTATCTACTCAAAAAATGTCAAACGTCTTTACCTCTAATCTCCATGTACTACAGTTGCTCAGATAAAATCTATTTGCGTGTAAAACACCATACATACGTCACATATTCGTCATAATCTTCAACATGGAATATGTGGCGTGGGAGAACAGTTGCCTGCATTACCGTATATAGCGACGTTTGACATTAATGAAAATATCTAGTTTCAACATTGTTTTATTGCTTTCAGAAGTTGTAATCAAGGTAAATGAAAAAAAGAAGACCCGCAAACTATGAAATTGTTCAAGAAATCGTAAAAGCAGCTAATAATGATTTCTAACAGATCGTCTTAAAATTGGATGTATAACCTCGAAATGCAATCACAAGCAACTGCAAATGACCGGCTGTTACAGATTTCGGCCATCTTGGTTATTTACGTACAGCTTAAAGAACACTACTACTAGGCAGTATTGAGTTAGATACATTTACTTGTTTACGCAGGGTTTATCAGTACCTATTCTATATTCGGCTAAGATCGTTCTCGATATAAATGATATACATGGACTAACTATTAGTAGGACTTAATGCAATCGATGTAATTTTACTGGTCGTGTAATAGCTCTAAATATAAACAATATACCATATACCATGTACCATATACCATAAAATAATACGTTATTATTTGAACCAGCTGCCTTGTGTTTTCCATTGGGTCTGTGGACATGTTCTTCCCTCCGCTGCCGCAATCAAGGTGATACTACTAACTCTGGCTTTGCTCTGCTCCACAGTATAGCGTTGACCGTGATGCGGTGCAGTTCAGTGTGAGTCTGTGTAGTGCAGTTGTTACGAGTTTTTATTATGTACAAAATCATGGATCAGTGTAGTTTACTATTGATATGATTCGAATTTGTTAACGCAATCAGCAGTCCACAATCTGTATAATAAATTTCAAGCTACAGGTAGCGTTCAGTCTAAGAAACCTAACAGACCACCGTAGGGTTCTTACCGAAGAAACATCAGACGACATAATATGTCACGTGTGGAGACTTCCCCCAGAAATCACTCAGGTGTCTTTCACAACAGGCAGACATTCGTATGGCTTTGCGCAAAGAGCTACTAAATGTCTGAAGTTAATACCAAAATATCCACCAACAAATTGCGAGCATTTCGCAACGTGAACTAGGCGAGTGATACATGGTTTCTTAAAGAGGTGCCAAAAATGTAGGGTTAACGACGATGGCCAATTTCAGCACTTCCTTTCACCTCCTTTCATAACGTTGGTAAGTAAAGCATTTAAAAATACTTAAGGAAATTGTTGTATGGTTGCATCAGTGCCACTCTATAATAGCTGTACAGAGCAATGTTCACTGCCATCGCATAAGATAAAGACATCGCGCTACCAGTTCAAGGTTCATTGGGTCTCTCTGTATATATCGTAGGTCTACAAAGGATTAAATTGATTTTTTTTATATAAACAGTTAGTTTATAGTAGAAGTTAACACCCTTCTAGGAATCCAAAATGAAATACCGTATATAAGTCCATTGAATGAGCCTACCTACACAACCACTAAGATACCATTGTACAAATTAATAAATTATTATTTACTACGTTTTAAATCAGAATTAAGATCGACTTCAATACGATCCCACTACAATATGATCCAGTTTTCATGCAAAATTTTCAATACGGTATTGGAAGTAAAGTTTCCAAGAGAATCCACAGAATGCGCTTGCCCCACACTCCACGACCAATGGAACCCTTCTCGCCATACACGAGAACACCACGAGGACCAATGAAATGTTTGCTTATCGTAATGAGATCTAATTGCATACGTGGTAATATTTTCATGGCGTTGCATACGATCTCAGTCTGACCCTTTCCTACGTTTCAGGTGTATTGACCTTCAGACTCAATTCGTTTTCATGACAATTTCAATGTGGTAAGCATATTCAGACCGATCTGAATTTTGCGTGGAATTGTAGTATTGTCTCACGCTTGACACAAACCAGTATTCCATCAGTAGAAAAAGCATAGAGTATAGTTATCAAAGAACGTAGGTTTATACCTAAACTGCTCGTCGTAGTAGAAATTCACAATAAAATTTTCAGTCAATCAAGTTTCTCTTGGGCGTAAAAAAGTGAAGCAGAAATGATGTCAACGTCGGCATGGAAATACCAGGTCTTACCTCAGTGATAAGAGAATGCTTAAATTTGTATCTCATTACACCAGGTCTTCAATCTAAGATTCTAAAAATATTTTTAAAATTTCATTTACTTTACTCTCACATATTGATAAATCTCATTACATGATGCTTATTTAAGCAATATTTGACATGGATGATAATTTTTCGTAAAAAATATGCAATTAAATTTAAAACATGCAGTATTTTCGAAATATTCACAGATATGTAGTGATAAAATTTTATTTTATTTTAATAGTATACTACTTCATTAAAATGTTGAGTTTTCAAGCAGATACATATCTATAATAGACTACCGGTAACTTAGTGACTAGGACAACCACTTTCATGATTTATTTTAGGGAAATTTTTACTTTTAATTTCTAATAATTATGCTTCATTGTAGGCCTACTGCTAACTGTATATATAAATAATATGAACCAGTGAGATTTTTATCAACAAATTATTTTTGGCAGAACTTTAAATTGTACAACATTGCTGGCATCACGTATGATTTACTTTATAACATATTATTTAATGTATACATGAAATGGACGTAAATTTGAATAGTAGCCAATCCCGTTGTAAAGTCTTTTAAAAACTAGGTGCAAGAATTATAATTTACCGCGGATAATGCTTTATGCTTTAATATTCTAATTTATGTACTTTGCCATTTTCGGATCTGCGGTAGTCCGCAGTGCATAGATCTACTCTGATATTGTGAACTTTATGCTTGCATGCCTTATAGTTGTCCTAGTAACGACTAAACAGTATTATAGTAAAATTCTCATCGTGTACTTACAGTATTGAAGGGGATAAGTGCATTCTCATGCAGTAGAAGAATCTACTCACCTGGAATCAAAAAAGTAAACAATAATGAGCTCTCTTGCTGAGTTTTATATATGTAGTAGGACTTAGAAAAATATAGCGTAGATCTCCATTCCAAGTTTTCCCAAAATGTACATAATTTCAAATCAATTCTTATCTAGAGAAATACTACTTCATTTGCCTACTCATCTGGCGATTTTGGGATGAAGGGGACAGGGTACTTTCTGGTCCCCTTAATATAACTTTTATCATTATAAGGTATATATATAACTACTAAAAGTAAAATTTTTTTCCTTCCAACAATATTTTCAAAACGGCTCCTAGCCATTGACGGGAAGAGTTTCCTAGATGCAATAACTTTGCTTTAGAATGGTACAGCTACTTTCATGAAACGAATAATTCAATTTGGACGTTCCTAAAGGGAATATTTACTTAAATTACAAACTACGAGTAAGCATATTAACCCGAAAATCCACTAAAACCTGCAAATAATTTTTAAACATTTTAGACGGTTTATTGTTACACAAAGAAGTTTATCAAAACCCAGATTACATTAAAATTTTAGGCTGTTATCTGCCTATCATAGGATCCAAAGAACTCCAGGAATGTTCAACAAGGTGCGGGACTATTTGGTAGGCGATGTAATTTATGGAGGAATTTTGAAGTTCTTCATTGAGAATCATTCCTTTAATCAAGTTTACGAGTGTAATAATACAGGAATTTTATTCCTTCCCCTTTTATCTTACAGTACTGTATTCACATTTTCTTTCACTCCGAATGTAGTGCAATTGTTTCTTCCTGTACAGTCTGCAGAATTACTTGCTGGAACTTAATAGGACTGTGACTTCCCATTTTGCCCTTTGAAAACAAAAGGTGAAACTATTCTATTTTCGTTTGTTACTTATTATTTATACTCCTTTCGCTGAAATATTGAACATAAATGTGTCACCAGTAAAGTTCAATTAAAAATCAGCTATCATGTTTCTTACGTTTTAATGTATTTACATTTACAATACTATGGTCAGTTCAGTCACAGGCCAGATTCTTCGTAATCAGACCGAAGGCCAACGCTATTTATCTAAGGATTTTAGGTGGATGTTCTTACTACTACTATTATTATTGCTATTGTTTTCTACCACAAGCTATGACACCGCTATCGGTTTGCTGGAATGTTATCCCGCAGTTCCGCAAATCTACAGACATTCACATAGGCCTTATGCACACATAAATGCTGTCTACCTGTGGTGGAATTGAACCGTGATCTTGATTAACTGTACTAATCCATTGATGAACTTCATTCTTCAACTAGTGCTATTGCATTAGTAATATTATAGGTTAAAATTTTTCCACCTTATGCACTAGTATATCTTAGACATTGATAGTTTCTGCCAAGATGGCGGATGATGTAGATAACCTTATAGAAGCCTCTCTGGAAGACTTAGTAAGTGTAACGGTTAAAAGTGTTAAATTAAGACAAGACCTGAAGGATCTTATTTTAAGGTCAGTAAGCAATCTTAGGAAAGGATTTACAGAACTGAAGGCATCATTGGTAACACATAATGAGGAAAACAAAGCTTTGTATGTTAAGGTTAAAGAAATGGAAGAAACGTTAAAAGTAGTGAAGGATCAACGCCTGAATGGAGGACAAGTGGCGCTATCTCGGGGAGTTCTGCAGAAACTTCCTACCATGGGTCCCGGTAGTATCCCGACATCTAGCGGTGCGCAGCGGAAATGGTATTCAGAAGCCGTTGGTGGAGTCGCTCAAAAGGTGGAAAAAAGATTTAAACTCCTGGTGAGCTCCAAAATAAAAGAATCCGCAGAATCTGTTAAGGCAATCCTCAAGAGCAAAGTAGACCCAACGTCTATCAAAGTTGGAATACAAACTTTCAAGTCGCTAAAGGACGGAAGAGTACTAATAGAGACAGGAAGCAAAGAAGAAATAGAAACTATACACAATAAGATAAACCATTGTTGCGGGCAAACTCTTGAAGCAAAAGTCTCTAAATTAAGAAATCCTAATTTAATCATTTATAACATCCCCAATGAGATCAATAAGGATAATGCCAAAGAAATAATCATAGCTCAAAATTCTGAATTAGCGCTACGAGATGACGCCATCCTACCGAAATTTACATTTCGGGATAAGAGGAATAACCTAAATTTGGTTGTGCAAGTTACTTCAGAAGCGCGGAAAAAGCTATTGGATCATAAGATCAAAATGGGCTGGGTAATATGCAGAGCAGAGGATTACATTGTACCCCTGAAGTGTTTCAAATGTAGCCGATTCAACCACATACATACAAAGTGTGAAGGAGAAGAAACTTGCCCCCTGTGTACAGGCAGCCATAAATTAAGAGAGTGCAAGGCATCGCCAACGGAATACAAATGCATAAACTGCATGGCCTACAACAGGTATAATAGAGGGGAACAAATTTGTGAGAACCATTCTTCTCTGGCAAAAAAACTGCCCAAGCTTCCTTGCGGCAATTAGGAAATGTAAAGAAAATACAGACTATTGATTATTACCCCTAACAACGTCTTCAACTACAAAGACAGTTTACGACAGAAGGTGGTTCACTCATCTAACTCACAAATAAAGTGCTTACAGCTTAACCTCCAATATTCGAGATCGGCGACACACAATTTTACACAATTAGTCACAGAATTAAAAACAGAAATTGCCCTCCTACAAGAACCCTACCTATCCAACAACAAGCCAACAGGATTACCATTAAAACATAGATTATTTTTCTCAGCCAAAGACAAATGCAGGACAGCTATATTAGTGCTAAACAGAACAATTGATGCTATCCTTTTACATCAGGTGTCGGACGGAGATACAACGGTACTTGAAATCAGATACGGACAATTATGTGTAATTGTAGCAAGCCTCTATTTTGACATACAGAGGGATATAGAAGTAGATCTGCTAAAACTAAAAAATATAATACAACTAGCGAAAGGCAAAGGTTTAATAATAGGCGTTGATACTAACGCTAGATCACGACTCTGGCACGACGTTCTCACAAATAAAAGAGGGAAAGTTCTAGAAGAATTCATAATAGAGAATAAATTGTTTATTATAAACGAAGAAAATGGTCTGCCGACATTTCAGTCCAATCAAGGTGCCAGCAATATTGATTTGACGTTATGTAATCACTCGCTGCTTAAAGTAATTAAGAATTGGGAAAATAACCTTGAAGAAAGCTGTTCGGACCACAGTATAATTACCTTTACCTTAGGAAACACGAATCCTACACAGCACATAGATCACCAGGGCCTAAGATACATAGTAAAGAAAGAAGACTACAAGAGATTCAACGAAAATTTCAACAAGGAAGCTAAAAAACAAATGAATTGTGAAGGAGACGACTTAGACCAACTAGATAATAAAATGGCGAAGCTTACATCGGAGCAGCAAGATCCTGAAGAAATGGTCAACACATTTCAAACAATAATTACTGAAGCTTGTAAGAGATCGTTTAAATGTCGATCACCTACAATGAAAGAAATCAACACCAAGTCAGTCCCATGGTGGTCCACTGAACTAACAATCATGAGGAAACGAGTTAACGCCCAAAGAAGACGGTTCCAGAGGACAACAGGAAATGACGAACTGCGCCGAATAAGGAAAATAAAATATCAGGAAGCTAAAAGAGAATACCAAAACATTATAAATAGGGAAAAGATTAAATCGTGGAAGGAATATTGTAACATCACCACCTGCTCTAACCCATGGAACGCTGTCTACAAGTTAGCGTCGGGAAAAATAAGACATAACAACACGCTCTCCACCCTAAAGAAAACTGACGGAACGTATACAGCAGGAGTAGTTGACACAATGAACCATATTATCGAGCATTTAACTCAGGAAGACAACGAAAACACGGACAGTGAATACCACACACAAATAAGAAATAATATAGTCCAGCCACCAAATACGGACAACGACAGGCTATTCACAAGAAGCGAAATCAGGGAAATAATTGAAAATATGAACAGTAAGAAAGCACCAGGTGAGGACGGCGTTACAGATGACATATTTCTACATATATTCAACATGGTACCATCCTACATAACAGCAGTGTACAACAAGTGCTTGGTTGAGGGGATCTTTCCCTCCCTGTGGAAAAGGGCAAAGATCATTCTAATAGTTAAACCAGGGAAAGAAAGCTCTGATGAAGCAAGTAAATATCGACCAATTAGCTTAATAAATGTTGCGGCTAAGGTCTTAGAAAAGTTATTTATAAACCGAATCATGCATCACCTCTACTCAAACGATTTGCTTAACAAAAATCAGTTCGGCTTCAGACCTCAAACAAGTTCGATCGATGCGATAATGACGGCCAAGGATTTTATAGAAGGAAGCTTGATGAACAAAGAAAGTGTCGCAATGATTAGTCTGGACGTGGAAGGTGCCTTCAACAGCGCTTGGTGGCCAGGGATACTGTACTCATTAAAACAATTTAATTGCCCCAAAAATCTATATACTCTAACCAAAAGCTACCTCAACGACAGACTTTGCTTCCTGACAATAAACAGCACGAAAATAGAAAGAAAGCTTACTAAAGGTTGCCCTCAAGGTTCCTGTTGCGGACCCGGTTTGTGGAATGTGCAGTATGACTTACGCTACAAGACGGGTACCAAGGTTATCGCCTTTGCAGATGATGTTCTAGTCCTCGTAAAAGGTAAGACCATTCTGGAAATCGAAAACAACGCAAATATTGAGCTCAACAAAATATCTAATTGGGCTAAGCTAAATAAAATATCATTCAACAGAAATAAAACAAAAGTACTGTTGATTTCAAGGAAAAAGCCAAGGACACAACAAGGATTACAAATCTACCTCAAAAACAGATAACATGAAATACCTCGGGATTATAATAGACAAACGATTTAAATTCAATCAACACATAGAGCACATAACAGAGAAGAGTATAAAACTAATTCACGCGCTGGCAAAGTCTGCTAAGATTAACTGGGGACTAAACTCCAGAGTTATGAACATAATTTACAAAGGAGCCATAGTTCCTATACTGTCATATGGAATTCCCGTATGGATTGAATCCCTTAACGCTAAATTCAATGTAATGAAACTTAAACGGGTACAAAGGCTGATCAATATAAAGATCGCTAAAGCTTTTAGAACGACGTCGCACGAAGCATTGTGCATACTAACAAGAACAATCCCGATCAACATTGAACTCTCTGAAATATCCAAGTTCTATTATATAACTAGAGGAATAGTGAAAGGCCCTGCGGGATACACACCCCTGGAAACAGCAACTAATTATAGAGAGTGGCCTCATCCCTCACTAAATGTAAAACTCCATGAGAAAACAAAAGAAGACACATACTCCATCCAAATTTACACAGACGGAAGTAAGACCGAGTCAGGTGTGGGGGCCGGTGTAGCCATCTACAGCCAGGAAGGAGCGTTACAGCAACTAAGATATCGACTGGACAATAGATGTTCGAACAATCAAGCCGAGCAGATAGCGATAATGAAAGCCCTTAAGGAATTACAAAATAATAACGACATAACAGAGAGATCTGTGGCGATCCACACCGACAGCAAAATAACACTTGATCTGCTAAATAATAACTCAAAGCACGGAGCTATAATTGAGGAAATAAGAAGGAACTTACGATCCCTAATAGAAAAAAACTGGAAAATACACTTTCAATGGGTGAAAGCTCACGCAGGGACTGAAGGAAATGAACTTGCCGACCAGCTGGCCAAACAAGCAACACGCAGCCTTGAACTAGAGCCGATATACGACTTACTACCTCTCAGCACAGTAAGAAGAGATCTACATGAGGAATCGATTAACGCATGGGAAGATGAGTGGGCAACCACTACCAACGGAACAATCACAAAGTCATATTTTCCTAATGTCCGAAGCAGATTAAAGTCAAACCTCAAGTTAACGCACAATCTCACAGCAATGATTACAGGTCATGGGAAATTTGGAGAATATTTACACCGGTTCAAGATTTTACAGGATCCAACATGCAGGTGCGGGAGAGATTTGCAGTCTACTGACCACGTTCTTTGGGACTGCGAGTTACTACAATCAGCCAGAGATGAACTCCGCAGAGAAGTGCTTCAATCGGGTGGACGATGGCCTCCAAATAAAAGCGAACTTGTTATAAAACACTTAAAATGTTTTTCCCAATTTGTAAATAAGATAGATTTTGAAACTTTACAAAATACTAATTAAGTGATTTAAAAAAAAAAAACTGAAAATATGAAATCTAAGTACTGTGACTGTTTTTGAAACTTTACAAAATACCAATTAAGCGATTTACAAAAAACTGAAATGATTTTGAAACTTGACAAAATACTAATTAAGTGATGTAAAAAAAACTGAAAATATGACATCTAAGTATTGTGACTGTTTTTGAAACTTTACAAAATACTAATTAAGCGATGTACAAAAAACTGAAAATATGAAATCTAAGTATTGTGACTGTTCTCATAAGCATGTAGTATTACATTATGTAATGGAGCATGTAGCTAAAACTGTGGTGTTAATAAAAATAAAAAAAAATCTTAGACATTGAAATGAATGAGTGTTGACAAGGAATCTATAGTTTGTATCTGTTGTTTAATTATACATGTATTTACAAGTAACCTGAGTATCAGTAAATTACAATATACCTTATTGAATAGTCTTATTATGGTAAACTAAAATTTTCTACAATTGTTTAAATTACAATTAAAATATAGGCCTATAAAAAAACGCACAGGTAGTTGTATGTACTAATTTTTAAGAATAGAAGATACGTCATTTAAAATTATATATACAGCATTTTATCTTCTATCACTAAAAGATTATACATAAAAAATTGTAAGTCCCAGTAAAAGGTAGAATAACATTCTGCTATTTAGCATTGATGTTTAGATCTGGAACGATGTGTAGTTGTTAGGCTATATATGGAGCCGTGGAGTTGTGAAGTAGCTTTATAGAGATTCCTATGTCATCATGCATCCGAACAATATCTGAGAATTAAGTCAATGGTTATGCATTTCAATGCAGGTTTGCATCATCTTCAGTCCAAATTTCACACACTAGAAATGAGAATTGAAAAATTAATGTAGTATAAATATTTATAAAGCAGAGTTAATTATAGTTTTGTTAAAGGGGTATTTATTTAGTTTATTATAAAATGTCAGAGTTTTACTTACTGTTTTCTATGAACTTGTAGTGGATGTTGTGTTCGTTGCATGAGTAGGCTAACTACTAGCTTGATTAGTATATCGTGTTTCTGTAGTTAATTCTAGGTATGTTTCAAAAAGTTTATTGTGGTCAATAGTGTTTTCATTAACTGTATGTTGTTCATGCCTGTATATTTAAAGTTGTTCGAGGGTGTTTAATTTCATGCTTTTTTATGTCCATGTAGGATTTCCATGGTATTTTCAATTGTATTAAATGTGTGTGTATTATTAATGAGATGTTTCGCGAAGGCTCATTTATTTCGGTTATACTTAAAATCACTAATGTGTTCAGAAAATCTTTGTTTAAAAGTTCTACCTGTTTGGCCTACATATATAGCGTTACAATCTGACCATTTTAATTTGTATACTCCACATTGTTCATATTGATTTTTTATTTTGTTTGTTGTATTTTGTAAATAAGATTTGATATTGTAACTGGTTCTGTAAGCAATTTGAATTTTTTCAGATTTTAGGGGTTTAATGATTTCATGTATCTTTGGGTCTGTATAAGTAAATGTAATATATTTTTTTATTTTTTTGTTATTAATATCTCTAGTGGGAGTTAGCCAAGAGATGATGTTTTTATTTTTGTGTAATTGTTTCTTTTTTTAAGTAATTTATATATGAGTGATTTTTTGTAGCTGTTGTTAACTGCAATTTGGATTATAGTTTGTAATTCTTTACTGTAGTCTTTTTTATTCATTGGTATGTGTACTAATCTATGGATCATATTTCTAAAGGTTGCTAGTTTTTGAGAATGGGGGTGATTAGAAGAATTGTTGATTATATTATCTGAAAAAGTGGGCTTTCTGTAGATGCTAAAATTTAGTTTTTTGTTAGTGAATTTGATATTTAGGTCTAGAAAATGGATTGTTCTGTTGTTAGCTTCTTCTATTGTGTAAGTTAGGTTTTTATGTAAAGAGTTAAAATATTTTAGGATTTCTTGCGTACTTTTGGAATGCATATTAAAAGCAAGTCATCAACATATCTTCCATAGAATTTAATTTTGTATTTTGACATGATATTGTGTATTAGGTTTTCTTCAATGTTTTTGTAAAAATGTTTCAGAGAGAATGCCTGATAAGGGAGAGCCCATAGCTAGGCCTTCTTTTTAGAGATATATTTTTCCGTTAAATTCAAAACAATTTTGATTTAGTATAGTATTGAGTATATTGGTTATTTGTTCAGCATAGAGGTGGCTATCTCCATTGTTAATCAAACGTTGATTAATGACATTTACTGTTTCTTGTAATGGGATATTTGTATATAGATTTTTTATATCAAGTGATATGATGGTTTCACTTTTATTAATTTGAATATCTTATTTTGTTGGCTAGTTCAGTTGAGTTTTTAATGTGAATTGATTTTTTTAATTCTAGTCTCTGTTGTAATATATTAGCTATTGATTTTGAGATTCAATATGAGGGAGCATTTATAAAATTTACAATTCATCTGATAGGTTCACCTGTCTTGTGTAATTTAATTTGGCTTTTTAAGTTAGGAGGTTTTGGGCTTATATTTATGTTAGATTTCTTATCATTATTATTAAATATTAAGTCACTTGTTTTTACTAATTTCTTTATTTGGTTTTGTAATTTATCTGTTGGATCTTTATTTATTTCAATTATATTGTTTTCATTGAAAAAAATTATTGTCTTTTGTATGTAATCATCTTTGTTCAGGAGAACTATGGAGTTTCCCTTGTCGGCTTTTGTATTTATAATGTTATTTTCTTTAAGTTTATGGTTTAACTTTCTTATCAGTATTGTTTCTTTTTTCTTTCTTTAGTTGTATTTGTATTGAGATGAGTAAGGTAAGTTTTTTTCTAGATTATTAGCTATTTATTTTCGAATGTTGTTTTGTTCAGTGATATCAAGTTTTGAGATAGCTGTCTCGGCGTCTATGACAATTGACTTAATTTTCTCATTATAATTTCGTGTTAAATTATTTTTTTATCCCATTTCTAATATTTTATTTTCATCAGATGTTAGTTTTAAGGAGGAAAGATTAATTAATCTAGTATTAAATTTCATGGTAGGTTTAGGGTGTACATTTTTAGGATCTTGCGAAGGAGATTTATTGATATTTACTGATTTTAGTTTTTCAATTTTCTTATTTAAGGTGATGTATTTTTTGTTTATTTCATTTTTTAGTTTGTGTTGTATATCGCTGTATAAAGTAGGCCATTCATTTTTAAAGAGTGATGATGCTTCTAAGTGGGCCCGATAGAGTTGTTCGTTAATACAATTTTTCTTAGTGTATAGAAATTTGATTTCTTTATTTAACCATGCTTTTTGAGCTATTCTTATTGTTTGTCTAGGATTATAAGTTTTTGTGTTTGATTTTATATTTATGTAGTTGGGTGTTAGGTTATTTTCTCTGCATGTTTTGTTAAAGTAAATATTAGCATTTGTCTTATATAATTTTCTACTAGGATTGGTAAATCTATTCAGTATTTTGGCTTGGTTAGCCCATAGATCATTGATGAACCTCATTCTTCAACTAGTGCTATTGAATTAGTAATATTATAGGTTAACATTTTCCACCTTATGCACTAGTATATCTTAGACATTGAAATGAATGAGTGTTGACAAGGAATCTATAGTTTGTATCTGTTTAATTATGCATGTATTTACAAGTAACCTGAGTATCAATAAATTACAATATACCTTATTGAATAGTCTTATTATGGTAAACTAAAATGTTGTACAATTGTTAAAATTACAATTAAAATATATAAAAAACACACAGGTAGTTGTATGTACTAATTTTTAAGAAAAAGTAGATCTGACATTTTATAATAAACTAAATAGATACCCCTTTAACAAAACTATAATTAACTCTGCTTTATAAATATTTATACTACATTAATTTTTCAATTCTCATTTCTAGTGTGTGAAATTTGGACTGAAGATGATGCAAACCTGCATTGAAATGCATAACCATTGACTTAATTCTCAGATATTGTTCGGATGCATGATGACATAGGAATCTCTATAAAGCTACTTCACAACCCCATGGCTCCATATTTAGCCTAACAACTACAATCGTTCCAGATCTAAACATCAATGCTGATTAGCAGAATGTTATTCTACCATTTACTGGGACTTACAGTTTTTTATGTATTATCTTTAAATGATAGAAGATAAAATTCTGTATATATAATTTTAAATGACATATCTTCTGTTTTTAAAAATTAGTACATACAACTACCTGTGTTTTTTTTTATATATTTTAATTGTAATTCTAACAATTGTACAACATTTTAGTTTACCATAATAAGACTATTCAATAAGGTATATTGTATTTTACGGATACTCAGGTTACTTGTAAATACATGTATAATTAAACAACAGATACAAACTATAGATTCCTTGTCAACACTCATTCATTTCAATGTCCAAGATATACTAGTGCATAAGGTGGAAAAATTTTAACCTATAATATGTACTAATCCAGTTGCACCAGCGCTGAAACCTCTCATTACTGCTGCTACTGTGGAATTCGGAAATCTTCTGGCATGGAAATTAAACACAGAGAGAAACTAATACTCATGATCAAGGATCTCCCTGTCATAAAATCAGGCCGTTAAAGAACCTACATTATCGTCATATTCTAACGCAACAGATAAACAGTTATCAGTTCTGACCGAACGACCATCATCATTTATTTATTTATTTATTTAATCAAGAATGTACTTTACAGGTATACACCCAATTACAATGCTCATGACTATGCTTGCAGTACGTTATGTACTTACAATACACAAATATGAAATTTAGGTGATTAAAGGTTAGAATAATTGCCTATGTAAAAGTATGGAGTAAGAGAATAGGAGAGAGTAAAGGGAACGAAAGAGATTGAGAAGAAAGCATGAAACACGGAATGTTTCACTATGTAAGAAATTTAAAATTTCAAAGTTCTAATAGAAAGGCCAAATACTCAATTTCATAGATATTCAGAAGCTCAGGAAAACTTTGGAAGCTGGAAGAAGGAAAGAGCTGGGATCCAAAGGTAGTAAGATCGAACGATCTCTCTCAGACATTAACAGGGGAGAAAGGTGACTGATTTCCTGGACCAACATGTAGAATATTCAAACCCCAACAAGTAGAATAAATCCAACTATAACAAATATATTCTCTATCAGATTGTATATATAAGATTAAATAGATAGCATCACAATACTCTATAACAATTACAAATTACACTGTAGAAAATTGCATATTAGACTATGAATAATTCATTAACAAACACGAAGAATTATAATACTCGTTAAAAATAGTAGCTCTGTTCAATATACTAATTCCCTGAATCCAGATTCCAACCGCTTGAACAAGTAGTTAGGTTAGAATAAAATAATTATATACAATTACTGCAAGTGAGAAAAATATTACATCAATGCTTCAAACAAGGAAAATAGAAGAGCTTCATTTTTTACACATGAATAGTGCAGAGAGAGAAAATGCAAAAGTGACCGAAAAGTCAAACTCATCATTAAATACAAAACCTTAAGAATCAATTTTAAAGTGAGTGAAGTCGGCAAAGATAGAATAAGCAAAACATAATATACGCATCTAAAGTACTGAGTAAGGCAAAGTTGATATAGTACTAATATAGAAATGACGAGAGAGCAAAGTAAAAGGGCAAAGTAAACAAGCTCGGAATATGCCTAACATAAGCGTGATCACAGAGTACCCGCAATATAAGACTAAATCACCAGAAACAGAAAGTAAATGCAACCTTAGAGCATCCCATACTACTCAAGTTACAACTATAATGAAAATGTCCTAACCTGCTAAGGAGCGTCCCATACCACTCGAAAGTACAGATATATTAAGAGAATATAGATGAAAATACCTTGAAGCGTCCCATACCACCCCAAAGTACAATGAAAAACGTTAAGTATGATAATCAATTAATCACCCATGTTAATAACAATAACTGATCGGAAATACAAGAAATTAAAAAACGAACAACACTAGTCAAGGGAGACTAAGTTTCTCACATAAAAATTCCCAATTGTACACAAGTCTAGTCAGGAGAAACTAAGTTTGTTTTAAACTAAAGTCTATGACAGACAGACTATCGAATTACTGAATGAATACATAAACCCCACTATACTAAGAACTGATTGAACTAACTGCTGAATCACTCTGTATATTGACTGCAATAACTGATACAATTTTTATTTAGTATATTTGACAGTATGACTCACTAGACTGAAAGACTGGGATTTTCAATGATATTTAACTAACTGAATTGATTTATTACCACACTCCCTGTGAAATATCAGACTAAAGTAACTGATAGAAAATTTGACTCTATATAGGCCTACTTGACTATATGCCTGAGTGCAGAAATAGAGTGGAATATAACTCATCATTAACTTAATTAATTAATTTCAACTTCATACTGAAAGAAAAGTCACTCTTTAACTTGGCTACAATTAACTGATACAACTTTTATTCAGTATATTTGACAATATGACTCACTGCACTAATAAACTGGGTAATCATTCATAATTACTAACTGTATTAATTAATCCCAACTTACTTTGAAATATGTGATTAGAATTACTGAGAGATGTCACTCTATAACTAACCATGTGAATTATATTTATCTTTGATCGAAAATATTTAAAATAAAGCATTTCAAGAAAACTCTATTACCAAATATTTACATTTTTCACCTTTTTTATAAGTGTGTCATTCTTTCTCAATTTGTTTTTTGTTTCTCCTCTTTCTCCACTCTGATGTTCTGAATCTACACCCGAGCACGAGCAGTCTGCTCATTCGGGTGTATTTCTAATTAAATATTTGGTTCTTTTCTTTCTTTTTCTTTTCTGTACTTTAATTTTGAAATTTGTAAATGTTTTTTGTTTATTTGTATATTTTTGTATTTGTATTTGTATTTGTACATAAGTTTGTAAATGTAATTTAAATAAATAAATAAATTTAAAAAATAAAAAAATAATAAAAATATGGGAGCACATGGGTGGGTGTTTTACAAGACAAACTATAATTAAGTTACAGTAAGAAATGACGTCACAACATGGCGGTGACCAATACATGAAAAGTTAAAGGCAAATACTTTAGAATATTAAGCATCGTATGTGAGAGCTCCATAACTTCTTTAGAAACTTAGGTGACAAATATCAAAGCTGAAATTGTAATAAATAACTCTGAAAGACTAATAATGTATACGGGAATCTGAAATCTGTAAACGAGATAGAATAACTTATGAAGATATAGCAACTGACTTTTTGATAAGAATATCTGAGAACTTTAATTTAAAACCCAAAAAAGTTAGAAAAGGGAGGAAAATTACGGAATCTGCTCACTCACCCCATATCAGAGCCCAACCCCGAACTCCAGATCTACTGTAGGATATTGTCAAGTCATCGCTGTGATCGGCCAACACACTCAACGTCGGCCAGGATTCCAACCCCCAACTTGAGTAGAGAAAGCCGACGGCAGTGCGCATGACCAAACAACGAGCAAGAAAGTAGTACAGTAATCTGTCGCCAAGGAGGAAGTTGTCGGTCGCAAAATAAACATTTCAAGCGACCGTTACACAGTGGCGGTTTCTCCTGTAGTGCTGCAGTGCTACAGCACACAGCTTCTTTTCTGCTCGTCGTATAATGTTATTTTCAAACGCAATACTATATTTTCTTTTACTTAGATTTTGAACTTGGCGCGTCCACGCGAGAATTCCTTAGCTGACGTTGGAGAATGGAAGTCGGTAATGTGAATATTATCTTTCTCGCTTCGTGAATGCATGTTGAAAACAGCTCTTCTCTTGTAGGGTGTGACGTCATGCTTAAACTTGCCTTTATGGCGTGTAAACTGGTTTCAACGTACAGAACGGGCTGCCGCTGAATTGCGTTCACGAGATTTTAAGGCGACTCACTGGAGCGCTGTGATCTCGCCACAGATATAGACACAAAACGACACTTGCCGCGACATCTATTGGAATATTGTTGAAACTGTAGTTCTGGTTTTAGCCACTAGAACAGATTGAAAACAGAACTGAGTGTTTTGTATGAAAGAAATGATTACAGGAAAATTGATGGAGCTGTTCCACTACTATGATTAAAAACAATTTGGTAGGAACATTCTCCGAAATAACAAAGCTTCTCAGGATTATAGTCACCACTCCTATTACCACAGCAGAACCAGAAAGATGCTTTTCTACCCTGAAAAGGATAAAGACACTCCTAAGGAATACCATCAAAAGAACGTCTTACAGCTCTCGCAATGCTTTCCATAGCGAAAAAGATGGTTGCAAACATGGATATGTGTCTATATAGTAGGGTAGGCCACGAAACTACAGTATTCATTGTCAATTGTTTCTATCATTGGTGTATTTTTATGGCGTAAATTTCAACAGATATTAATTTAAATGGATATGATACAAGACTAAATTGTGAGGATGATTCATGGTATGTAAATATCCAATTCGGCATTTGCCTTTACGACTGGGGAAACCATAAAAAAAACACATTTTAAATTGGCTTGCCACGAGGTATGAAACCCGTCCAAGACGTCCAAGACGTTACCATCTCGGACCCCTCGCTCGGGATGTCTCTGTTATAGGCCTAAGTCATTTTGACCGCCTGCATGATCTCGTGGTTAGCGACGCTGGCTACCGATCCGCAGCCCCAAGGTATGGAGATCTGGAACGGGGTGCACTCAGCCTCGTGTTTCAAATTGAGGAGCTACTTGATAGAGTGGCTCCGGTCATGAAACCACCATTAACGTCCGTGGGTGTTGGCATACTGACCACATTTCCCCCAATCCTGTCGTCTGCCTATGGTAGATATGCAGCGGTCGGATGGTAGGTCTAGTCCCTTCAGGGATGAAGAGTCACGGAATAGTAAAGTAGTAGTAGTAATATAAATCAATTACTTTTCCTCTATGTGTTGGTAAACTACATGCACCTGCCATTAAATGAACATTAAATGGACGAGGCATCAGTTCACAAAAAATTCTTCTGGTAACTTCTTTCGCACTGATTCCTGGATTTCCCTCTGTTTTTATTGTACAAAACCATCGGCATAACCAGCTAGAGGGCAAGATTGGCCCTACCAAACTGTTAGTGACAATATCGCATGTACTATGCAGGCTGTTAAATTAGTGATTAGTACATTATGCAACTGTTATGGTAATACTTGACATGTAAATTTTCCAATTAATAGCCGTTTCCCTCACTACAGATCACATACAATTGCATGAATCTTTAACTTTTTAAAGGGTGTGGTCATAACTGAGACATTAAGTACAAATGTACTGGGGATCGGTAAGATTAAAAACCATACGATCAGATTTTCTTAGTAGTTTTAAAAACTAACGAAAATTTAGTATTTTGCAAAATTACTTTTCAGTTACATTTATCATGGTTAATATGAATTTTGTGAGTGATTAAACCGGCATATCCTAAGATTTAAAAGGTATGTAAAGTAAAAAGTTATTTCTTAAGGAAAGTAAAACATCACCTACAATTTTATTTTATTGCAATTTAAAATACGAACATACTGGTATTCACACCTAGATATGCAGTGTGTTAATATTTTAATTCGTATATATTAACCTGATTGGCATGCTATTTGTGTAGTAAGCGATCCATTTTTCTTTTTAATTAATATGTTATTCTCTTGCAACGGAAACTGGACTATATATAATACAGATTGAGATTGTGTAAGGTGTGAAAACCTTGGGCTGAGGCATGCGGAATTTATGGACAATCGGAACATGAAGCTGGGGAAGCGTTTCCTTTGCTGTCATGTAGTTCACCTCCATCATCTCGAATATTTTATTCCTATTTTCTACATCCTCTTTTTTATTTGTGTAGTGTAGGCCTACTTCTGCGATGGCTACCGCACATGTTATGGCAAGTTTTTTTTTCCCCCACGATATTGGTAGTATGGCAAGAAAGTTTTCAATTTATAAATGGAAATCAGTTTAGATGATATGATAAAATAATAAACATTAGGCGCTCGTTACAAAATTTATTTAATCCTATAAATACAAATGTAAATCACGTAGACATGCTTGCATATACTATGGTTTCTAAAACCCTTCGAAATTATCTCCCGAAGAATACATCACATGTTGCAAATGATGTGGAAGTCGCTAAAAACCTCCATGCTAACTATGAGAGAATCTTTTGATGTTAGGTCTCCTTGTGGTGACATTGTCTGTCCTTGCCATAAAAATAAAGCTCAGAAATCAGCAAAGGGAATCCAGTGCTTCGTCATTAATAGGCCTTAGTTAACTACCACTGACCAATATTTTAAAGAAAGTATAGTCCTCCCCTCCCCCATTTAATCTGTAACGCACGGCATAATACCTTAGCTTAATAAATATTGATTATAATTTCCATTTTAATAAGTTGAGATTCCGACAATACACGTTTAAAATGTGAGGATAACTTCTTAATTTGAGGTTGAACCAATCAATCAAAAATACCTCTTGTATCTTTACAGCAACTTAATTTAAGGTTCATTCATTCAATTGATTATTCCTTGCTTACTAAAACGTTTGAAGATTATGCTGAGTAAGATGTAATAATAACAAAAATAAGTCTGGTAATAATAACATTATTAATACCAGTATCATAATGCTAATAATAGTTATTCGGTAGTAATAACAATCAATATTACCTAGGTATTAAGAATAAAACATTTTTTTCCGACCCGTTAGATTCACATTAACTTACTAGAAAAAATTTGATCCCATAATTTGTATTCCTACCTAACTCCAGTACATTTTGTACTTAACCTCTCAGTTCGGGGATGTAGAGATATAACAACGTATCTACAAAATCTATGTTTTGAGATAAATACAAAAAAAGTTATGCAAAAACGGTAACCCTACCATTGTTACCACCCAAGTGGTTGTGCTTCATATATATGATAATGCATTGATATTAGAGCTTGTTTACATCTATTTCTACAATTTCTTTGAGTTTTAACAAAGCATTACACATTAAAAACGTGTGTACTGTTGTAGCTACAATGTCTTGTCGTTAAACAAAGGTATTTTTTGCAAGTTACAGTTTTGGTTTATTATTAAAAAGTAGACTCAGTGAAAATCCCAGTTCAATAAATAAAATTTGTTACTTAGATGTACTGCTATTGTTCAAATAATACCGATAAGCAAGATGGTTGATAATACACCAAAATATATAAAATACCAGAACAAACGAAACTGAAAAAATTACCACGGTAGTAGTCAATAGTTTCGTGGTCTATTAATGTCTCATAGAACTGATGAAATTGTTCAGGAATAATATCCGTATTGCATAGATCTTGGAGATCCTTAAGCTTTTCTTTCTCAATAACAACTTGAGAAGAATACTATGACTGAAGTAGTCAGAAAAACGTTGCAATCTTGTCCTATTTCTGCGAGCAATTTTTATGCTTCTAATTTCTTTAGAAGGGTTGTTGTTTTACTTAAAAATTGTGTTCTGGCTCTTCTTTTCTGCACTGGAACCAAGTCAACTTCAACCAGTTGATATAGTTCCCATCACTGTCAACTTTTCTCTTTTTTATCTTGTGACGCCTCAGTTTTGGAAAGTGAAATGTAACTTTCTGTTGAATTTCAGTCACATGGTAATTTCTTAAAGCAGACAATCATCATGATGGGTCGAATATATCAAGAGATGTTGTTCTTTTCTCTATTGAGCCATGAACGGAGTTACACTCTATTTGTGAATGGCCTGACTCAAAAAACATATTATGACTGATAACAGGGATATCAAGACGCTCAAGAGCATGCAGAATCATAACACATATATTTACACTTTTTATTTGTCTGCCACATGTGCCGGAAAAGAAATAATGCCGGAAAATAAATAAATCTTGCCATCTGCATTTTTTTGCAGCAACTTCTACGGATCCACGTTTGGAAGTTCTTTCCCTCCACACATAGCATTCGACTTCACTGGAAGTTGTATTTTAGGCCTATACAGTTAGGTCATACACAGTCAATCTTTGCTAAAGTAATGCTTTAGCATTGGTCTTGGGACAGTAACAGACAGTCTCCAGATTAAATTCAGCTCAATACATTCTTCCATAATCAACTTCTGCCTTAATGCTGTCATTTATAGCCATGGCCAAACATTCCGTTCGTTATGGACATCCTGATCATGACGGTTGAGCTCCTTCTCTGTGGCAGTTATATGAGAAAAGTGTAGCATGTATCGCACAATCATTTTTAGGTACATGGAAAGATGAATTAAATCCAATGGTAAAATCGTTTAAAATGGCTCTTTTTCAGGAGTGATGCCATCATTTTCACAGTTTTAAAAATAGTGTTGGTACATTTTCTGAAGATTCAACTCATGAGACCTATACTCCTCTGAATATTTTCGGGCATAACGTGAAACTATTTTTATGGAATCTGATTCTTTCCTTTAGAGCATAATATGACTTCTGCCATCCTCTTAGATCTCTCAAAAATATGTTGTGTTCATTCTCTTTAAACAGCACTTGACAGATGAACGATTCAGACAAATCAAACGTTTGGCACTTTTCTACTATCTTTGGTTAAAAAGTATTTATTTGTAAATGTTCTACTAGAAGATCCTGAAGAAGCTTTTTTTAAAATTTTGCTTTGTGTCTTTTCCTTCTCTGAAAGGGAATTTATAACCGCTGTATTTCTGTGTAACAAAGATTCTAAAATTGTTCACGAATTTCTAGCCTTTCAGTCCCAGAAAATATTGATCTGCATTTTTTTCACAGTTTGAGAAACATTCCGTTTATTTGACCTTCCAGCAATTGGTTTTGCCTTTTGGAGAAGAGTACTGTTACCCTTATTGACGTTATTTTTTCTTATTTTTTTGTCATTTTCGGTTCCTGCCCTGGCATTTCAGAATTTTCGTTTACTAAAATTGGTTCTTCATTATTATTATGTGAATTAAGCCATGAAATATTACTATGACTGTTTTATTATACAACTACATTTCCAGTGTCAATAGCAGCTTTTGTTACACTTTATCTCTCATTGTTTAGATTTCTATCTTCATAAATCTTCATATTACGAGAGTATTCAGTTTGTACTAGAAATTTTTTAGTGAAATTTTGATTTATCATCTTGAATTTTGGTGTCGTATCTTCAAAAGCATGATCCACAGTCAGAGAAAAACAACGGATCTGCAATACGCTTTTATGTCATTCAACACCATAGCTTATAATATATATATATATATATATATATACTGTAATATATGGAGCCAAAGTAACGTACCAGGTGATACATTGTTGTGACATTAAAAAATAATATTCATTTGTAGATACGCAACACACTATTTCTGTAATGGTACACGATAGTCTTTCCGTTGTTTTGTTATTCAATAGATCAGTTCCTGAAGTCAGTAATGATGTAGATATGTCAAAATAGCCAATTTTGTAGATACGTCGTTATGTCTCTAAACCCTCGAGTTATGACCAAAGCCTAAAAGATGTTGTAGATACATGCAATAAATACATGACCTGTAGTGAGGGAAACATTGAAATTCCTTACTGAAAATTGGATGTAAGGAAACAGCAAGTAATTAGAAAATACATTTGTCAATTACGAGTACCATAGCAGTCATTTTTCAGACGAAAAAGAAGAATCACAGTATTGCTGCAAGAAAACTTTATTGCTTAAATATCAAGGAACAGCTGCCGCGGAAAGGTTGTAGTTGTCGTCACTATGTACGTACTGAGCTTACACTTTCAAACCTAGCACTGCCATCTCTCGAGTTCAGTAGATAACGTTTCGAGTTACAAGCGCAGCGCCGTGGAGTGTTCCGGCAAAACTAGTTAACACCAGGGCCTGGATTTTAGGTATTTATAAACCTCATGTTAGTTTTTTAAGCATGTTAAAATAGTTTCATTTCATTTTCTTACCATTTTCAGATTTACGTACAATCATCGCATTGAAACGAATTTATTAATGAACCTAATTTAATTGTTTACCTACTTTTCCCATGGCTCTGAACAAAAAAATATATCAACATGTTTCGCTTAGATTTCTTTAGTTTATATTCAGTATATAGAATACAATTAATTTTGGGATAACCCCTCACAATTCCATCTCCAAATAAACTCAATAAGAACGTTTTTCAATTAATCAACCAACTTTTAGAATACCTTGCTTTCTCCATATTGCTAGAGAAAATACTGAGATTAAACAGCAAGTGTAAACTAAAAAAAAAACCGGGGATTTCGTTTCACTAACAATTTCCTTTATAGGGACTGTGGGTTACAAAATTACGCTACTCCAAAATGCAATACTAATATATTTCTCTTAAAATGTTCTGGCAAATTCAGCAAGACTCATTATGTGGGTGGATACTTGGGTAGAACATTAAAATTTGGTTAGTTTAACTATTTTATCCTATTTTAATTAAAGTAGTTTTAGCCATTTTTAGTTTTTAGCCATTTTTAGGTTTTATAAGATTGGACACGTGAATGCCATGCTAATAACAATAGTAATAGACTATAATACAAAATTTTGGCGTTTCTTTGATTCTTATTTCCGAATGAGACGTGACACTTAACACCGAATTTTTCCGTCTTGCGTTAAACAAACAACACTTCAAAGACAGCACAGCTAGCGACGAAAAAAGTTAATACACTCAATGTAAATAATGAACATGACTAAATAAGGAAGCAAATGACACGAAAATGACAAAATAATGACCTAAAAATATAAAATTGCATAAAATAACACAAAATGACCTAATAAAAATGTATTTCTATAATCTAGAGGCCACGATTAGGATTTATCTACAAGTTGGCAATGTCTATGCAGCATCAATAAAAAGATGACATGTCATTAGAATCCGGGCCCTGTTAATAAGCCTTTTGAATGGGAAGGAGAAAGAATTATATCTTTAGTGATATCTTTCTGGACTTTAAAGTTCGTTAAATTTACGAAAATTCTATTCGTTTAATTACGTCAATTCCTAAAACAAAGCCATTTCAAGGATACAACTGTATTCTATACAGAACTCACAACACTAATATAAGGATATTATATTAAAAGTTTAGATTAATTACGACTTATATTTCAACCCTAATAGTGTACTTATTTTGAAGTTACTGACACTCTATAATAACAAACTTCCATTCTTTATTCATATCATGCTTCTTGTGACGGCATAAACCCGAATTCCCAATATAACAGTCCCAAAAATTCACGACTGCTGCGGTTTGAGATCATGATCGTAGATTCAAAACTCACAGCCTTTCAAGATCGACAAAAGAAACCAATGAGGGTAACATCCACTAAACCTTTACTACAGGAATCACTACTTTGTGTGAACTTCTCATTAAACTTCTCCATTCATTTTAGTAAACCTTGTACTACTAGTTCTGTGAACAGTGAACCTCTAAGATAAGTTAAGACGGCCAATGTCTTGAAACTGAGTCAGAAAATAAAAATCCTTAGACATACGTCGATTTTGATGTCTTCAAGAGTTATGTATGCCCAAGTGGAAGACAATCAAAGAACACGTTTGAAGCATCCTTTCCAAAACTGTCTCAATCCATTTTTTAAAAAAATGAGAAAATGGCGATTTCGTCATGTACCTACATATCTCTAACAATGTAGTAATGAATAGCTTATTGTGCCTAAACATCCTTTTTTATTCCATAATTAAGCTTCGACAAACAGTTTAAATACTTTCTTATTCCATCCTATGTACTGTTACCAAACTGTCTCGTTCCATACATAAATTTCTTTTTCAAAACTTCCTCCATCCATAACAAGGGTTGGTATTATTCATTGTTTAGCTTCCAAAACTCTCTCCGTCAATCTTTTAAATTCCCTTACAAGTACCCTCTCATTTTATGTTTCCAGCAGTTGTCAGCAGTGTATTAGCACAAATTATAATTATGAACATTGTCACTCTCATATACCCATTGTTAGAAGGTCATAAACAGTACAGACTCTCTGTAAATAAGAAGCTAGTGTCTTCAGTCCATTGCTCACAAATACAAGCTAATTAAGCACTATTCTTAAGAAAGGGAAGGTAAATAGTGATATCACCTAGTGGTAAAGGACGGAAGAAATTGAAAGATCTTTCGAAGGGGAAAAAGAAGTCAAGAAAAACGCAAGAGGTAGGTGGAATTATTGCTTCACTAAATCAGTGGAAAATCTATATTATTTGCACTGTTGAATAAATTGCTTGTAGAAAGAGACGATTAATAATCCTTTGTGGCTTATTTCGATTTCAGGCATAGACCAATTTCTATCCCAAGACACCCCGGATGTAAGCACAAAAAGAGTACGTATGGTTGTGCAGATTTGACAATGCAGGACATCAGAAAATGTCATAGCGGCTTTTATGAAAAAAATACAAAAATTGACAAAGATAAATTCATTATGAAGCACACGTCGCAATGGATGCCTATAAGGAAGCGTCTCGTAACAGGAACTCGCCCAGGGAACTCATTTACTGTACTACACGTTCACTTTAATTTTGCAGACGGCAGAAAGAAGAACTACTACTGTTTTGAACAAACACAGCCGAATGTACTGTAGACAATGCACGAACATTACCGAACTGCAAGCAGTACGTCAAGTGACACGGTGCAAGCGTCTCACGTCCCGCCTTCCAATAGGAATCCATGTGTACTTATGTATACAGTTCGCAGCGCTCCATCACAATCTGCAAATTTAAAGTGAACACGTAATATCTTATTTTGTAAAAACAAACAAAGGCACTGCTGCTGCTGCCTTCCTCAAAATCCTTGGAATTTCAAGGTTTCGAGTACAAAATCTGATTACAAATTTCATGAACACTGGCGTATTCCTGAAGAAAACAGAGGGGGTGATAAACGCAGTAATCATTTCAGGAGTCGTAAGGAGGCAGTTGTTACATTCATTTCCAAACTAAAATGTATTGAAAAGTAAAGAAATGTTTTCTCGGCAATATCTGTATAGTGACAGTAACACTAAGAAATTGTGGAAGATACTTTGTACAGAAAACAAAGACCTTGCAGTCAAGTATGAACTTTTTAGGAAGTTGTTTTAACAAATTTCAATATTAGCTTCAAAACTCCAGTCTGGTCTGAATGTATTAGACTTCAAGGTCGTAATGGTGATTGCAAGGAGCAGGAAAAAATGTTGAACTCATGACCAAACTTAGGGTACATAAAACTAAAACAAAGGCATTTTACCATGACCCTAAACTACCGAAGATAGAACAGTACAATTATCTTTCGATTGTCAAAAGAACATGCTTCTTCCGCGTGTTTCCGATCAATCTGCCTATTTTTCAAGGCAACTATACTATATATGAAGGTCTCTCTAAGTCTCAACAAAGTCCTGTAACAATAAGAGCTTACACTTGAACCGAAAATGAAAGACCAAAGAGTTCAAACGACATATCATCAATAGTGTACAGTAAGCTGATATCGTTAAATCTGGGAGATAATGAGGTCGTGAAACTGTATGCCGACGGGTGCCCAGGAAAAAATAAAATTATAACAGTAATGGGAATGATAATATCTTGGTTCTACAATAAAAAATCAACTGTGAAAGAATTGCATGTTATTTTCCCTATTGTCGACCACTCTTTTCTTCCAGCCGATAGAGTTTTTGGGTGAATAGGGAAAGTCATTAGCAAGAGGGATACTATTATGAAACCATGTGAATATAGAGATAATATTGCACAAAGTGCAAATATGGACAAACTGGGAAAGGATTTTGTTATTTTTGATTGGAAGAAAATAGTGCAAGCTACTCTGAAACCTCCTGGACAGTGGCATTTCCAGTTTTCGGAAGCTATTCGAACCATTCTAAGAAAAAAATTTATTATGAGAGTGGAAGTAAATACTTTACAGATACAGGAGCATTCAAATCGGTGTTAAAGAGAGGAAAAAACATTTCGCAGATTACCCCAGAATCTCTCCCAAATCAAGTTTCCTTGAAGGAAGATAAACTATCCGATGTCAACATTTTACTGAAGAAGCACTTTGGTTCCTAGTGGAGAAACATGACTGTAATAGAGGGTGATTCAAGGTTAAACAGAGAAGAAAATGCAAATGAGGATTTATATATGGAAGAAGAAGACTTAAGAATTTTAATTGAAGTATAATAAACAAAGAGAATAATGTATTCATTTCGTATGACTATTAATTTTAGTATTAGAGATGAATATCATGGACAGAATATAAATTGTAGTAATAGATTATTGTATTTAAATTAATAAGAAGCCTCTTCTAAAATATTCGGAACGAGAAAGAATTGTATAATTTTACAAAACTCTCTCGTTCCAGCCTACAGTTTCATCTCTCTCAATCCAAAGAAAAATGTGAAATAACTCCTGAAATATCGATCCCTGATTTTCAGGAATATCACTCATTACAAAGTGTTTCTCAACTGCAAAATAAAAAAATAGAACACTGCAAACAATTAGGAAAAACGTTATCAATTTTTGACGTTTCCTGAACATTTTTAAAACTGGATTGAGACAGTTTTGGAATTGGACACTTTATTTGGTCATGACTACGGAACAGACAAATTTATACACAGGCGAAATGCCGGTAAACCATTGAAGTAAGGTCGAACTTAAGAGTAGGGATAGCCTTTAAAAGTCAATGTGTGAACCATTCGGGTAGACTCGATGAAAAAACTGAACATTACATGAAACGGGAAAATTAGCGGCAAATAACTTGAGATGGATTTTTTTAATCCGTATAGGCCTACATAAAAAAAAAATAATGACTAAAAGGAACATGTATGATATATTGGAAGAAAATGGAACGCGTTTGGTCCTAACTAAAACTAAACTAAATTCCGTGACGCTACATCCCTGGAGGGACTTGGCCTACCACCCGACCGCTGCGTCATCTACCACGGGCAGAAGGCAGGGTTGGGGGCATGTGGTCAGCATGCAGACACCCATGGCCGGTTGGTCGTAATTGCATAACACCAATTTATTGACAAACAGATGAAATGCCAAACGGTAAAGTTAAAAAAGGAGCTCCCTTAACTCGGTCAATAATATAGTAGAGTTTCTCATTGCAGACCCAGGCGGCTTCAAAGGAATAAACCATTAAGTCGGCGTTTCTTTATGTTAATTAATCTGACCAAGTCGGTCTTAATTTCCGCTTTCCAAAAACAAAAGCAACGTTGCAATATTCTCTCATTGTTATTCCTGACCTCAGGTTTTCCTCCGGTCTAATCAATTTACACGTGTTATTGTTTATTTTAACTAGATTTTGCAAACCCGCTTTATACTCCACGCGAAACAGACGCTGTCACAAAACATTCTTAGAATTTGATTGGCTGAGGTAAGGATGTAATAGGTGCGGTGACAATAAAAGAATGAGTTGAGCTGGCGGCAAATTTTTCCTCCTAAGAAAATAAGCCGCCTGGGTATGCAATTAATTACTGCACTATAAGGTCCACTTTTTTTTTCAAAAGGGGCATGCGATGGTATTAACAATTCTGAGACAGATCGGCAATTTACTATCAGTCTAAAGGGAGAAAGAAACTTCATCCCACTCAACTAACAATTTTCTGATCTATAACGGAGTATAATAAGGACCGAACTGATAACCTAACTCAAAGTTTGGCGTAAAGTGAAATTTAATATTTATTATACCTACTTATGTATGCCCGTGAATATGCACTATGGTTTTCATGATGACAGCTTTAGACTAAGTGTGGCATTATTATTATGCAAATACTAGTTCACAATGAAGTACATCAATGAATAATGTATCTGGCATAAATACTTTAGTTCAAGTTCTCTACATGGAGTAGCCTGACATATCACCATGGACTGTATTCAATCACATCATCATCATCAAAGCAACACCGATTCTTCATTTTCTTGTTAGCTCAGTGGCCATACAGGAAGTTCCATTTCAGTTTATAGCTCATGCACCTGGGGCTTGATGCGAACTAGCAGTTAGTTTTTCCATGGCCACAGAAGCTCTGTGATTTAACATTCTCTGTTACAGGGACCAATTCCATTGTAACGCACACAGGGCATACAAATGTTTATTTGTGTCCACAGTGTCATTTCAACGTTTGGTTTCACCAGAGTTAACTAATATCACTGATGTAGCCACAATGATTCATTAAGTCTGTGCCAGATTGAAGCAACAACAAAGAAGTAGCTCACTTATATATTCAACCTTTAAAGATCTCCCTTCATTATTCTGGTGGGATGTCATAAAACCCGTGGCTTATATTTTATATATAATAGTTTAACGTCGTTCAGTATTTTAGTACACTGCACTTTCCCCTTCTGTGAACGTTGCATTAAACGCAGAGAGGTCTGAAAAATAAATTATACCTTCAACAATAACAAAAATAAATTAAGAGTTATTTTCGGGAATTGATAAACTCATTAGCTTCCAAAAGGCACCACGAGCTGAAGTTACCAGTGCACATCCCTCCTGTGTTACAATCTCCTCGAACTGCATTAATCAGTCAATGTTTATTAAAATGATCACTGCAGATGATTATATCTATTATTATTCTTTCTAGTTTAAATGCCCTGACGTTGCTTGGATATTTTATTGTTGTTGCACTTTTAAGTGATCTGGTTTTTATATTTTACCGAAGGATTTAGATTTTAAAACGCTTGATAACACAACAGATTAAGAGTTAATCTGAAAGGAATATAATGTAAGCTTTTATAATAAGAATACACCCCGAAACAACGATGGTTAACAACTTAGAGGACATAGACTTTGCATCTGCATTGCATTTGCATCTATAGGCTGTAATAACCTATTATTATTATTATTATTATTATTATTATTATTATTATTATTATTATTATTATTATTATATCTATAATAATTATCTATAGTAACAGGAAATGTGTGTCTGTCTGTGCGCAGTGCCTAGCGAAATCTACTGCACGCAGAGATTTTAAATTTTAAACATGTATGGACTGAAGGGTGTCCGAACCAGTTTTTTAATTTTCGCTTGCGTTCGCGAGTTATGATTGAAGGACTGGAAGAAATCGTAAATATTTTGCGCTATCGAATAATTAGTTTTCAGTACCGGTAATAAGTTACATTTCAACTGCCAAATCAATTGCAGGTGGCTTTGCTTTTTTTTTTTGTCATAACTTGGAAATAAAAGTATCGCGATTTTTTCAACATATCAGATGGCTTTATCGAATGCTTTCATTCTGTAAGCCCATCCTGGTAGATTCATTTGTTTATAATGTCAACACACGCAGTCATTTGAAATTTTCAACATAACGGAAGAGGAATAATGAATGTGGGCTTAAATGGACAAACATTGATCGATTTGTACAGAACTCACTACACTGGGCCAGGAAACTCGAATCCGAGGTCGTTTTTTCCAAGCGGCGCTAATAATTATTTATAGTGGACTGCACTTCAAAGTAGGATTTTCATCTGTCTCTCTATAATAATTAATCGTTTAGTTTTTAATGAATCGCATGTAAGTGCTTTAAATATAATATTTTAATTATTTTTCTCCATTTTTTATTCTTTAATTAATCATCGCGAGCCCCTGCTAGTTATAGATATAATCGTGCAATCATCAGTAAACTTATCTGTGGGCTGTATATTTGAAACATGTGAATAACATTTCAAAAACACTTCATATAGTTTATATGAATAATAATTTTAACAAGTGGATAAAAATTCCCATATTTTGCATAAACCGATACTTCATTAAGCTGACATTTCTGCTTTCATATTTCTTTCTTACAATTTATCGAGATAACGCATTTATACGTCAATAGCAGCGTAAATGTTTATACTTGCCCGTTAACGTATATTGTATATAATACAAAAGACATGATATATAATTCAAAACATATCGTGTGTGTATATATAAATATATATGAATTTTATATGAAAAATATTATGATATATAACATTATCTGATGGTTGTGAACGTAGGGGTTGAAATAGTGAAATAATTTGAACATAGTAGCAATACCGTAGGTATAGGTAGTTGACGTCTAGCGTCGCGACGTCCCAACTCCATCTTAAACTGATTTCAGTTAAGCCCTCTGGACCATCTTGGCTATCATATGACACCACTCCCACCCTCCTCCGACAACTCTAACCAAAGTCATGGCTAGTCCTGGCTCTACTTTGTCTGCTCCCAAACCATGGTACTCCAGCCCCATTTAAGTCCTCTGGGCCATGTTGGCTATCATATGACGCCACAGCCACCATCAAGCAAATTATTTTACATAGTCCATGAGTACGTCTTCCTAATCTGAAATGTGTCACGTTATAATCAAAGATAATCAGAGATGTATTTAAACTGTATTGTTAACGAAAGACAAACATGAAAATAAGTGTATCAAGATTGTATCACGTAATGATTACTTTATTGCAACGTGAATGTTATTAGAGAATAAAGACGAGTTTACTGTAATGAGAAAAACAATCTTGGAACAAAGAAGATAAAACATACACACTATTTTTATTAGCTGGACGTGATTTAATATGTTGTAAACAGATTGTATGTTCTTGGAAGTTTCATACATGTATTTAGTAAAAATTCAAGAGTCTTGCAGAGATCATTATTGCAGTGAACAAGCGTTCATATTTAACCCAGAAGAATGGATTCTTCACTGAAACTGTAAGTACTCAATTCCCCCTTTTTTATGTAATAACTATGCTTCAGTATGTTTTAATATGGATATTTAACACAAACAGTTAAGCTCTTTTAAATTAAAATTTCAAACTTCTAGAGGGGTAGATTTTCACGAAAATAAAATATAGACTTTACGAACTAGTGGTATTTTATAATGTGTTATACAAAGAGTTAAAAACTAAACATTGTAGCGCTACATCCCTGAATAGACAAGGCCTACCACCCGACCGCTGCGTCATCTACCATAGGCAGATGGCAGGATTGGGGGTTGTCATGTGTTCACTCCCACTAGGGGTATTATTTATTATATTAGATAGACGGTTCAATAAATACTTTATGATTACTTATTAATTATTCTATCTCAGGAGGGTAGTATTTACTCTCACAACCAAGCTAACCCAATTCAAAAATATTTTTTGACATTTAAACATCGTATAAAGAGTGGTTTTCAAGGTCACACATGTTTTTCCACAAATGAATAAGTTACGATATAATACATAACTTAAAGGATGTTTTTGACCGCAATAAACTATCTAACCTATTAAAAATATAATTTTTTATATTAAACTATCGTACTGAGTGAAATCAAATATCTGACATGATTTACACCACGAAAGGGGTTAGTTTTATGTAGGGGTGGTTTTTCTAGGTTTCACAAGTATTTTCACAAACAGATAAGTTAAGTCATTATGCATCACATAAAGGGTATTTTTCACTCCTCAACCAATCTAACCCAATAAAAAGTTATTGTTAGATATTAAAATATCGTACTGACCGAAATCAAATATCTGACATGATTTACACTCCCAAAAGGTTTAACTTTCTGAAGGGGTGGTTTTCAAAGTCACACAAGTTCTTCCACAAATTAATAAGTTAAGCCATTATACATCACTTACAAACAATCTAATCCAATTGAAAATTACTTTTTCGTCATTTAAACATCGTATTGAGTGAAATTATCTATTTGACATGATTTACAACCCGAAAGAGGTTAATTTTATGAATGGGTGGTTTTTAAGGTCACATAAGTTTTTGCCAAAATGGACAAATTAGGCCGTTATAAATAGTCTAAAGGGTATATGATATTTTCCCGGGCTACTAACCAGGTGGTGAATAGGATTCATTCCGACAGCGGTATCCAACTAAGCCCTGCCTGGTTCCATGCTATTGATTCGCTCAGGTCCATACGAGCCAACCGCACACCTTCCAATGAACCACCAGAGTAATTAAAAAACATTGGCCCTCATTTGGACCGTTTTCCCTTTTTCCAATTTTTTCTCGTTTCCACCACCACCTATATAATAATAATTTATTTTCACTACCTATTGACCGTTGGCCCTTATTTGGACCGATTCTACTTCTCTAATTTTCCCTCCTGTTCTTACAGCACCCATCTGTTTCCTGATTGGTTGATCTTCAACAAATCCTTTCTCCAATCCGGATGTCCCCATTCACAGCAGTCCTATAAATACACCCCATCTAATCCCGGCATTTCAGAGGCACAGACAGGCAGAAGCAGAGAGCAAGCAGACAGAGAGAAGCAGAGCGAGACAAGCAGCAGAAGCAGGCAGCAGGCAGCAGAGCAGAGAGCATCTGAGTTCACCGGACTACTGATCTCTTCAGTTGGCTGAGAGGGAAGCCTCTATTACTGACTACTGTTGGTGATCGATCTTCGATCTCCATTTGTTCAGCGCATACTGCCTGAACTTAAAGTTCTTTTTAGAACTTAACTTCCGCCCTTCTAAGGGCTTTCCGAAAGAGCATCCTTTACTCTCCTTCCTTAACCCTCCTTTCGTAGCTGTTCTTTTTAGAACACTACGAACGGCCCTTTTCAGGGCACCTCAGGAAGAGCTAGCTTGTTCTACCTTTCCCTTCCTATCCAACCCACCTCTCGTAGCTGTTCTTTTTAGAACACTACGAACGGCCCTTTTCAGGGCACTTCGGAAAGAGCTTGCTTGTTCTACCTTTCCCATTCCACCCAACCTTTCTCTATTTTTTCTAGGTCTCCTCTACATGTGGCAGCCATGGATGACTCCATGGAATTCCTCGACAAGAACTTCCTCGAGGAGAACTACTCCAGGTTACCCCCGACTCTGCGTGAGAAGCTGGAGAAGGAGATGAGCGTCCTCTACCAGAAGCAGCAGAAGAAGGAGAAGAAGAAACGAGCTACAGCGTCGAAGAAGTCCGGTAAGGCAACCGCCAGACCGGCAAACAGGCCGAGCGAACGACCCGCTGGCACTGCGCCAGCCGGGCAGCAACCTGGCTCGTCCGGGGATTTTGCGAAGGCCACAGCCAAACGCAAGGCCACTGAGGCAGTTTCACCTACCTCTGCTGGTTCGTTGGAACCAGCCACTCGGCGCCCGGCTCTTGGGCCACTGTCCTTAGCCGGGAATGCGTCCCTGACTGTGGCTGAAAAAGCCGCTCAAGGCCTAGAGGCCCCCGTAGTCTCTCTCTCCGCGGGCGAACAATCCACTTCCAGTGGAAGCCAACTGGGTCTAACCCAGGAAAGAGCACTGTATGCTGCGGCCTTACAAGCCCAGCCTACTGCTCCTAACACGGCATGTGGGCCTAACACTGTCAAAGCCAAGGTCACTGGTTCACCAGTTACCGCAGAGTCGATGGACTCTGCACTAGGGCGCTCGCACAGCGAGTCTGACAGTCACTTAGGCACGCCTATTGGCACCACACTACACGCCCAAGCGGATGTTGCTGCCATTCCCGCAGGGAAGCTCCGCAACAAGGTCCCTGTGTATGTCACTGGTGTGACAAACACTAGGAATTTTTTGAGATGGTTGCGAGAAAAGACTGGTGGTAACGGCACGGCAGCTATGCGGGGCGATGCTCTTTTGCTAGTTCCGGATACTGCCGATTGTTTCCGGGCCACCATCTCCGCTCTCCGCGCCATCGATCCGGAGAAGGGAGTCAGGTTCCATACCTACTCTCAGCCGGAGGAGCGGTCTGTCAGACTGCTCCTGAAGAACCTAGGGCGTCGAATGCCAACAGAAGTTGTACGCGAGGAGCTCATTGCACTTGGAGTTCCCGTACTCTCTGTACTGCAACTTCGGTCGCAGCGGCGCGACGCCGATCCTGCGAAGGATAGGCCTTTAACGCCGCACTTTATTGTGTCAGTGTCGCGTGGACCCTCGGCAGCGAAGGTGAGAGCTCTCACCACTTTGTGTGGTCTGCACATCTCTGTGGAATCTTACCACGCTCCGAGCGGCCCTCTACAATGCCGCAACTGCCAACGCTTTGGTCACACAAAGCGTAATTGTGGTTACACTCCAAGGTGTGTCGCTTGTGGCGGAGACCACCCCTCAGGGGGTTGTAGTACGCCCAAGGACGCACTGAGGTGCTGTAACTGCAACTCCTCCCACACTGCCAACTATAAGGGTTGCAGTAAGTGGAAGCAAGTTAAAGGGGCAGCGGCGAAGCGCACTAAGGCGGGACCCAGAGGTTCTGGGAGCTCACGCTCCGTTTCTGCTGTGAAGAATGGCATTGCACCCAGTCTCTCCTCTGAGCAGGAGAAGCTTGGACCCGGTTGGAGCCATGTTACCGAGCGGGGGCGTGTTGTCCATAACCAGCCACCCACTTTACCACCCCAAGTCCCTAGCGACTCAGGCGCATCGCAGATGTCGTCTGGTAGCAATCCAACTGCTCCGGGACCCGAACCAACCACACCGGACAGTTATTCCGAAAAGTTAAAGCAACTTATCGATGACCTTCCTTTGGAAGATTGTTTTGAGGTGACCAAGTGTCTGCTAAAACAAGCTCCATTCCTTCCCACTGGGAATGCCCGTCCCAAGGCAGTTCTCAAAGTCATAGCCCTTTTCCTGGCTGGATATGGCAATGCAAACTAAGCAAGGAACGCATGGCCCTTCATGAGGCTCGCTCACTGGAACGCCGATGGAGTTCACAGCACTGTCCTCGCCTGATATAGGCGTATAACTACGTCTATAACAGGCAGACTCTGGAGGACCTAAAGGTTTCTCCAACTGCCAACGACATCAGAAGTATTGCACAGAGTTCCGACTCAAAGCTTCTCGATGCTGAGATCTCTTTAGAATGGCAACTTGGAAAGCGCTTGCGCTTCCCAAGGGACGAGTAAAATCGTCAAACTTTTTGAGGCCTTCAGCCTGACAATGCCCCTTCCAAATACGTAGAAGCCATCAGCCGAAACGTATCCCAACTGGTTGGTTCAACCCCAACCAGGCATTACAGAATGGAGGACCATGACCAAATCCCCTTTGCTAGTTCCGACCAGGGTTTTCCGTGGTTTTCCCTGGTCGTAAGGTGAATACCGGAACTTTAAGTTAAAAAAGGGACACGGCCCGAACCCCAAAATAAAAGACAGTTGCCCTGCATAGGTTAAAGTCCTATGCGAAACACAGTTAGCGTAAGCAAATATAAGTTATAGGATAGGAACCCGTTTTCATTTCCAGCAATGCATTTCGTATGCAGGTATGGACTCGGAGTCGAGATCATCGCATTGCGGGCTTCGCCCGCAATGCTTTGATCTCAGTTAGCTTATTTGGTCTGGTCTGGTCCGGCATTTCATTCTCCTTGACAATGAAGCCTCAGTTCGGCTTCGAAACGTCGGAATTAATCCAATTCACCACCTGGTTAGTAGCCCGGGAAAATATCATATATTACCAGCACCAGGAAAAATTCATAGCACATTTCAGTCTAAAGGATGTTTTTCATCCCCAAAACCTTTCTAACCCATCACATTCATTTTTCGACATATACATATCGTATGGAGTGATATCAACTATCTAGCATGATTTATATCCAAGGGTCACACAAGTTTTTGCACAAATGGACAACTTAGCCATTATAAAAGGTTTTCATCCCTAACAGACTTAAAATCTATTGCTTTGTAAAACCAAATGTAGGACTTGCTTCAATTTGTACCACAGTAGCCAAAGTTAAACCAGGGCAAAGGTATGCCCAACCCAACTAAAGTTAAACCCTGAAAATAATAAAATGGCATACCCACCATAAAATCATGCAGCCTCCATCACTTAAACTATTTTATGACAGAGACGTACTGGATGAACGGAGAGGAATTGAAAGTTAAAGGTAAGAGGAAAGGTGCATTCAAGGATGCCTCGTTCCTCCTTTGAAATAAAAACTGGAGACATGATAGTAACGTATGTTCATGATATTTCAATGCAGCCATTGAATATTATGTAGAAGTACTGTTCAGCGTAAGAAAGTTTATTTCAGCTATAGATAAAATAACAAAATTACCTCACAAAGAACGATGCAAAATTGTAGATTTTTCTAGTCTTAAGTTGTACATCCTCTTCAGCACATTTGTAAGGCACTTTGGAGCACAGATGTTCACACAGTTTGGGAAGATGCATACTGATAGAGCTTTTCCACCACTTTTTTCCAATTTCAGATGCCTCAGAATTCTTCATGGAGGGGTAATACCAAAACTGAGGTACAAGGTCCTTCGAGGGTTTAGAAAGTATGTTCGTCTTATCAAAGCATGTCGATGACGGACAGGATTCGGCTTTACCCTCTTCTTGCAGCTCGTATCTACGATCTTCTTAAAATTCTTTCCTTCCCATGATCAAGCCATAAACTGTTCTGGCGATGAAGAACACAGCCCTTATTGACCTGAAACAGAGGATGCATCGTGTCTGAGCGAGTTGTCAAGAGGTCAGCGTTTATTCCGCTTTACACGGTCGTTAAATTCAAGTCACTGGAGCATGGTGTGGGCGTGCTTCAAAGCACAAGGGACGGCTGGAAATTTATGACAAGGTAGCCCACAGTTGTACTTATGTAACAAATTGCACGGAGGAGGACAAAAGCGTTCCTTAAAGTTGAAAAAAATTCTTATGCAGATATTTTCCAGAAAATTGCCTTTTTGTTGACCAAATGCGTAGAGAGCAGTGAAACTATACACTACTTCGTTCAAAATAATGTTTAGAGCAGATTAGGGCATGAATCCGTCTGAGAAATGTATACAATTCTTATTTCACTTGTTCTGATCGTAAATGTTAGCATATGGGCTGGTGAAATGGTAGGTGTGAATCACATCGTGGCTGCAAAGAGAGTTCTTTAATGATAGATTCCCACTTTGCTCCAGAGAGATACTCAAAATCCGCCACCAAAACTCGAAATATCTTGGGAAAGACTAATGATAAAACAGCATTGTACTCACCATTTTATTGGCGTGAACGACACGCTTGGCCCCTCGTCTTCCACATGGAGGTCCAAAGGTTGCACGAAACATGGAAACAACCTGAAGATCAGGCGGTGCTGCCCTGTTTCTGTTAAAGATGTCCACAGACTTCTTCAAGTCCAGGCCTCTGTTCATACAGTGTACACACATTCACGCGAATTGTCCTCAGACTAATGAAGCTGTGCTATATTATACTCCCAGAAGGTGCAATTTCCACTAATAAATTGTCTTATGGAGGGAATTAGTGGTGGAAGGCCTTAAGAATCAAAATACAATCCCATGTTTTTGTCTAAAATGATAGCAATCCAGTGAGAGCCAGGAAGAGAACTCGGATCGAAATTAATAACAAATGAATTTTAATACTTGTAAACAAATCGTGGCAGACAATCACTAGTGTAAACTCCTGCAAATCCATCTACATGTCGTAGAGCGTAATAAACCTGAAGGAAATTAATCAAAAGTCTGTAATGATTTGTCTCTGGTTTGTAATCTCTATACAGTTTTTGTATTCAGAGTGAAGGATACAGGTGAAATTGCCGTTGTTAACCAAAATGTTGTGTCCTTCCGAAGTGGCATTATGTGAGGTATGATCAAAGAGTAACATTACAAACCCGATTGTATACATTTCATGAGTAATTTGCATTCCTCCACTGGAATGGTGTATCGCTGAACCACTAAGTAGATTATGATAAAACAAACTCGAAAATTTCTCGTGATCTGTGGAAATTGAGAGGCCCTCCGGTTGAATTTGATTGTCCGTTAACAATAATGACAAAGAATTTAGATAGAAATGTCGTAAATCATAGGGATTGGACGTTTAACATCCCCGTGAAGGCGCTGTTTTATAACATGGCAAAGAGAATAGGATTAGGGATAGTGCCCAATATGGCATTACACTTCACGAAGATGATGAGGCTTTTCACTATTTATCTCCGTGGCATTTCCTCATTGGTAAGGTGACATTGCCAACACCTGATTTCACCGGTGGTTACTGTTTGTGTTCTTGCTGTGACACACTTCATCAGTTAATAGTCAATCTTTGGAAAAGGTGGTCAACCGATTATCTTTCAATTGAATCTCCTGTGTTGCTAATTGAAGACAACATCCCCCCTCTAAAATGGATTCTAAGCGATCAGATTCACCCAGGCCCTGATGGTTTGATGCGAGTCGTAACACTTCGTACTCCCATTGTTTTGTACAGGCGTGCCATTGTTAAATTAACCCCATTACCCATTTACGAATAATATTAGATTCATGTTTCAAGCTTCGGAATATGCACATTCATCTACAATTTGAAATGATTGATTTTTACGTTTTATTCCATACAATCAGTATTTTGTACACATCAACTTTCACAATCCCTCATTTTGGTTGATTTTCTGGAGCCTCAGGAATGCGATTCCAGCATTTCTCAGCGTTATTGTGGAGAGAGCCCTGACTATAAGAGTTCCTTAATACTCGATCATAGGACGTCTAAATTTGATCTAAATCCGTTCTAGGCCAATCTTTGAAAATCCGTCACCCTACTACTATTAATATTATCGAGGGAATATGTAGTCCAATCCGATGGATCGGATCGGATCGGACAGTGTAACATCAATGAACGTGTCCCCCCAAAAGACTAAAAACCATTCGGTGTTTTGGGTTTTATTTACTCGTGGCATACAATTAGTGTGTTCGCCTGTGTCTACTTATCTGATCAATATCTAACATGTTTCATCATTTACTTATAATTCAGCGTGACTCTACATGAATTCACTAGACTATTTTTATAGTAATTCGCCGTATGCAATATGTAATGTCACGCCGAATTTTAAGTTATCTAGGTTGAGGTTATGGTTACCTACATTTAATTTGTATTATTATCACGTGTATTTTCTAAAAAAGTTTAACTAATGTTCAATAACTAGTTTCATGTAGATGTGCATTCGTCATGTATATTTATCATAATGACTAACCAATTTCTATTCATCATAGGTTAAAATATTAATTATTCAATTTGCATATTATGCCATGTTACGAAGCATCGAGCGATTCACTTGTTGAATTGTAGTTCCAATCCCATCCACGAGTCAACCGACACAGTGCTGCCAACTTCTTCAAAATTTCACTAAACATCACTAGCATCACTAGATGTCACTAAATTCCTGCTTTACTATTTCTTCGACATGGTATTTTAATTTGAATAGTAATTTAAAGGTTCGGGACTACTACACGCTTCAATAAATGAAGTTAGCATTGGGCATTAGTTCAATAAGCCGTAAATCAAAACTGCTTCTTAGCCTGGTGTGAAAATTTCCAAGTATGGTATCACACAGAGCTTTCACTGAAGACTCGTCTTGTATAATTCATCACGTTTATCCACTTAGGAAGATCTCATATTTCATCATTTAAACTTAGCCAGTGTTTTATTTAAAAAAGGAAAGTAATTCCTAACTTTGCATTTTAATTATTTTTCGCTGTTGAAAAATTGGCCATCCATCATAATGGCATAGTTATCTCTGATTGGTTATTTATGACGTCCATTAGATACGAGTATTTTCACCCAATCAAACTTTAGATGATGTCATTTAGTTGGAACGCAATTTCAAATGATGTAATTAATTAACCCAGATAGCGCGGAATTATTTTTAACACGTTCTCATTTATTAAATTGCATAAAACACTTCAATTTAACTAAAGATTCCTACAGAAATGCGATTTATTCTTGTAACTTACATACTTCCTGAAATAATGCCCATGCTCCTGGAAGGACGTCAGCGTAATGCACATTGAAATTTGCCTATCACAAAAAAGAATTAAATACACTTCTTCGAGTACTTTATTGTTGTTATTCACTTTGCTTTGTGTGATAAGCAACGAAACATGTTACACGAAGTGACAATCCACATTTCACGCACTGATTTGTAGCTTTCTTGTGGCATTTTCAGCAATGGAGCTGTTTTTTTCTGTCCTGTAACACTGGTTGTAGGCCGGCAACATAATGCTCCAATTTGTCTAACCGAGGATGAGCCTTTGATGAACCCAATGGCCGTCCTCTTGAAGAAACCACTCTTCTATTTGACTCCAAAATAGTAGCGACTAGTCTTCGGCGAAAGTATAGATGATCTTATTTACCGCCATCTTGCCGGTAAAGATGCCACACATTTTGTTCCGCAACAGCGCAACGTGAGGGAAATACAATTTCTCGCCTCTGATTGATACAAGGTGCAAAGAAATGTTTTGGTCAGCTCTGTCAAAGCCTCCCATGTGTGTATATAGTTGTGGATGACTGTGGTTGATCGACACTAATTCGCTTTTTTGCTTTTGTGAGTAGCGAGATACCTGGCGAGTTGGTAAAACTCTGTCAAAGTTAGTAGCCACATTCACCACACTATGATCATTCCATCTACAGGGTCTTTATTATAAGTTGAGACCGGGCGACCGGTGTTTTCACTCTCCGCTACGGAGTCCGCATTAGCCGCGGGCGGCACGCGCGCGGCTTCCCTGCTTAAAGTGTAGGCTATATAGGCTTACCTTATAACATATGTTGGAAGTGTCGTCCTTCCTGTGTTGTACAGGCATTGTATCTGGAAACCACATTCTGGCTGACGCGAGTGATTTCTTCCACTGTAATGGCCCTAATTTCATTTTAAACAATTCTAAACAATGGGCCCGTGTAAATCTGTACGGTTTGAGGTGTAACAACTTTTATGCTTTGTGTACAGAAGAAACTGAAACCCCTACTTGTTGGGCTAATTTGGAGAGTGATTTATTTGGTGAATGTTCAAGATAAGCGCCAATCTCGTCTAGCTTTTCTTCTGTTAACACTGTTCGTGTGCGAACATGCTTTTTGTTTTGCACTGAGCCAGTATTTACAAATTTATTAACAATTCTGTGAATTTGTGCTCTTGAAGGTGGCACATCAGCATGAAATGTCCGAATAAATTCATCACGTACACGTCTAGCAGACTCGTACTTAAAATAATGTTTACACACAAAAATACGATGCTACAGCGAAATGGGTCTCACCATGTTGACACTTTAACAATAACTGCACGTGCCGCTGTTGCATCAAGGTCAGACTGGCTGCGCGCGCCTTCCGTCGCCCGGTCTCAACTTATAATAAAGACCCTGTAGTAACGAGGACGTTGCTTGTGTCATCAGACCTGAAGTCGTATGTACCCCGTGGTGTTTTCTTCATCACTGTTGGTCATATCGCACTCTTTCCCAATTCTATTGGCTCTCATTGCCCCTGTGGCTTCAATTCCTCTCTTATGCAGATCCCTAAGTAAAGGTATTGAGGTAAATAAATTGCCAAAATACACTCTATAGGGCAATCGTTCCAGTTTGTGAATATAAGTCAGCATATGAAAGTCTTTTTTCAGCATATTTATCAGGTAATGTACCAGCTTCTTGATATGGCCCGAACCAGCTTAGGTACCCAAAACTAGGTCCACCACACCAGAACTCATAGCCATACCTAATTGCCTTTCCATGGATGAATTGTTTTGCACTAGGCCTATGTTTGCCAAAGTAAGGTAACATGCTCTCGTCTACGGAGTGGTTTTGAATATGTGAACTGTACTCTACACATTTCTCATTTATTTTATATATTAGAGGCCGTACTTTAGCAAATCGATCACCTAAAGGTAGTTCCACATTATAAATCGGAATCGATCCCTTGTCACAGTTTCGGAAATCAATATGTTATCGGCATTTGGTGACTTTTCCCAATATAAGTTATCTTTCTGTGGCAGGCCGACATAACCACTCAATAAAAGCTATGAAACACTTCATCTCTTCTTTAGAACGGTCTCCAAGCCTATTTCTTTTTGCGGCTTACTGAATTGTATATGTCACCAGCAAATTTACCACATAATCATCGAAAAAAAACTCATGGGACTGTTAGTTTGGCACAAAGAAAGATAAATTTACGTCATCTTCCCATAAATATTCACTTACAGATATTTCTTTACAATAATGAAACACCAGGTTTTATTCTTCAAAAGAAGTTCACAAACAAATTTTTAGGGTCCCATTACGCTGACGTCCTTCTGGAAGGAAGCGTTACGAAAGTCGGCTGTGGGGCCTACAATATTGTTCGTAATGTTTGTTTGGTGAATCACTATGGTAAAGAAGATATTTAAGGCAATTAATGAATAACAATTTGCAACAAAAGAATAAGAAGAAACATAGAACACAGATCCATCTATCCGAAGGTCTCCGACAGATTCCATTTTGTTAGAAACGTAACTTCACAGCAAAATATCACTACTAACCTCTCAACAACGAAGACTAAAATAACATAAAAGTTAAAGCGTGCAGTTTCTAGTTACGAAATATGATGCTGCATTCGGGCGAGTAATTGAAGAACTTTCAAAAAATAAACATGTTACCTACTGCTGTTCGCTTCCTTCTGGAAGGACGTCAGCGTTATCTGGGTCAAGACGCATTTACCCCACATATAAAAAAGGGATTTGTGCCCTGAAGTGCTCGAGTCTGCCTAGTCAGCCTGCTTCGACAAGACAGCCGATTGACGTCCGCGTGGTGGCCTATTACTTTACCATTATTTGTTACAATGCAGTTTCATCAGTAACTTGCATCATATTGAACCGTGAATATTTGCGGCACAGTGTATAGACACGCAAATAATATAACCTCCAAGTTCTTCAATCAACACGTGTGATTATAATTCCATAAAGATGGCGTCGACCATCTTTAACCATTTATTCAGTGCCTTCTCGCGTCATTTCCATTAACATATAGCCTGCCGGTCACAGACCATCTCTTCATCGTCAAGTTTACTTCATTGATATGTGAACCCAGCTTAAGCATTAAATAACCTCAAACTTCATTTGAAGTACATTCAATATATTTCAAGTCCACCGTATTGACGGTCCATATCCACACATAACCTAAAAGTAGGTTAACATTCAACACGCAGTGTCATCATTTCCATTACATAACCTTCACTTTAACACAGTGACACTTCATATCCACACATGCCAAATTTGGTGAATTATTAAAATTACTTGAGTATTATCACCATTATTCTACAAACAATGTTACAAGCATTTACTGCAAGCAATTACGAAAGTACTTACTGCATGCCACTAATTTCAACTGCAAGACACATCAAGAATTTTTATTTTTATTCTGAACATTATCAACAACGAAGATCATGTAATCAGCACAATTCAACCAACATTCAAGAATTGTATTATTATTTTTATTAAATTTTTTGTGTTGTTAAGTGTCATTTAAATTGTTGTCTTCAAATACAAACTTAAACAGGCTACAAGCTATTAGAGGCAATAAATTGTGACTAAATTAAATTTATTGACTCCTCATTTTTCTATGAAAGGGTTTCCAACATTTTTATTTTATCACTCCGCTTGATACATATTTACATAATTCATTTTATTAATGGAATATCTTTAATAAGTGCAACTGGAGATAACGAGTTTCATGAAAAAAATTCTATCGATAAACTCGTAATGTCTCATGGTATTACCTATGATAAATATATTAAAAAAACTCGTAATCCCATGGGATTACCTGTAACAAAATATAGTATATTGGGAATGAAAACAGAGTTACGGGTCGTTTGTTAAATATATAAATATCACGTACCATTTCCACTAGTTTTGACAGACCTTCGTGCAAAGTTCGGCAAACATCAAACAAAGAATGCAGATGTTGAAGAATAATGTAGTTACCAAAGGGGAAAGGAGGATACGGGAGGTTTTTCTTAATTTTAATGTTCTCTTGCTATTTTCTTGCATTTATTTAATACGTAGCGATAGAACTTGGCGTATTGTTGTCCTTTCCTCGAGCGATCCCAAATATACCGTACTTTATTAAATAATAAATACATACAACTCACACTTAAAAACTAATGCTAGTTGCTGAAGTAGTAATAATTATTACTATTAAGAGTGATACCGAGGTAACTGAATGGGAACAAGAAGAAGAGGGGATAACGAAAGGAAAAGAGAAAAGAAATACCGGATCGGAGACACTATCTCCGCAAGACAGATGACTAAACATAGCGAAAATATATAATTATCTGAAGTAAACAGCCAGCTCAACACACATTTCCCCATTGATTTAGGACATACGAGAAAGAAAAACGGAGCAATAGAGCAAGTGCGCCGAAAAGTTGTTAGAACCGGAGTATGGACTATGGTCCAGGGCGCGGGGGGTGGTGGATAGCCAAAGAAAAGAAAGAAAAACAGTAAAAAGCCTTAATGGGCGTGCATTGAAGCATTTGGAAGAACGTATGCAGGGGAACTCGAATCAAAGTTTAATTTCTTTCCATTCAGCGCACTGTAATAATGAAATGCAATTTATTGCTTTTTAATATTAATAATTGTTTTAATTTCTTATGAATGATTTGCTTATAGGCCTCTGGGCAAGGTTTATGAATATATGGTTCATTTTAATAGTTCCATTTTGAATCTCTAGGCCTTTGCCCGTGTAGCAGCAAACGATTAGAAGGTGCCTATTCCAAATGCAAAATTTTGTTTTCATACGAATTTCCGTTTTGGAGCTAGGCTGTTCAGACACACACATAAACACACACAGCGATACATACAAACATGTTTCTAGAAATAGTATTTTTGGATTCTGGGGCCCTCGAAACGTGAATTTATATTAAAAACTCTACTTCGAATTTGGGGGTCGAACACAATACTTCCCCTATCTATAGTACCTATGGTACGAGCATAGGAAGTAATAAATTACACAATTCATGTCAGTGTTAATAAATATAAAGGTATAATTATTTTGTTGTTAAATCAATTATTTAGAAAGGCATCTAGCCGTTGAATTAATAAAAGCTGGCGTATCCGCAGGCACCTGCTGGTGAAAACAATCTGTAGATGATATATTGTTATGCTGTGACAATAGGCTACATATCCAGCTAAGTTGTACGAGATACAGGAGATTATTATACTGATTTTAGTACGGCTATTTCGGGAATTAAAACTTCTTTCAGACTATAGACTAGTATAACAGTAGGCGCCAAAAATTTTAAGTAAAGAACCAAATATTTATTGTTTAAAATTTTGTGGGCCAAGAGGAAAATTCGAAAATACCTGTGTAGCTAGCCTAGGAAGAGAGGAGGTTAATTATATAATTTCGTCGATTGCGTTCAAAGTTAGTACTCTATTTCATCACAATGTTTATAAACATTCGCTTTTCATGAAGTTGACCTGAATTGGAATTTTAGATATGGTATCTACGAATGGTTTTTGTTATAGGTAAATATTGCCAAATACAGATATTCACCAAGCCTATGGCCTTGATTGGCCATATTTGTTGCTTGTTAAATGTATATAATTTTCTATTAGATTCTTCTTTTGAAATTTGCATTTAATAATATAAGTTATTTAATATATTTTATTATATTTAATATAATTTAATACAGTTTTAAAATTACAATTTTATTCGAAATTTAATAAAAACTGGAAATTTAAAATTGAATTTTCGTTTGCTGTCAATTTATAAAAAAAGGCGTCTTCGCAAATTTAGCCCCCGGCCCCTGGTTTTCCGACAGATGGACTAGTACAACCGGCATACATGTGGACTACATATGCTATATAAGAGGAATTTATTATATTTCAAGCATATGCATTATGTTACATATAATAATAAATTATGCAGGAAGATACCATGTTTACATTATCATACGTTTGTTTGTAAGCAAAACATTCCTTTCTCAGTTCTAAAACATGATATGTGCTGAAGTTAAGCCATCAATGTATGTAAAAACAGGTTACAATTATTTTTATATCATACAAAATCATTAAGTATGAACACACCGAAATAAATTAGTCTTAATATCTCCTGCTACTCTTTCTTCTTTTTTCTCAGAGTTTAACCTGGCGGAAGTCCGAATTTCTATGGATTACTAAATACTTTTTGACCAGACAAGGACCAGTCGAATGTGGGGCCACCTCCAAGACAATACGAACACATAAGACTCACAAACACACACTCATTCCCAACAAGGTGCGGATGGGGTAAAGAATATAATGGCGGGAAGATGATATCCGGCGACCACGAGGGCCTAAATTTTCCTGAAATTATTCTCATAGGTGAGGAAAATGCCAAAAAGCACCCAGGAAACTGGTTCCGACTAGGAATCGAACACGGGAACTCTACTTGAGGAGAGCTGACGCATGCCATACAGGAAAAGTTTCTACATTTCATATCAGGTAGGCAACTACTGAATGCAGAATGGTCATGTTCCATACTTCTCTGTGACGTATCGTATCTCAATTCTTTGCCTAGCAAATGCATTAGACTCATATTATGAAAGTTTTAATGTCCAAAGCTTTATGTGAACCCTATATTTAATAGCCATGGAATGTTAGTGCACTTTTGAAATTTATAAAACTTAAAGTTGTAACATTTTTAATACAGAATCATAGGAATGGTAGAATAACTAGAATATAAGCAGTTTTCATATTAAACATCGCTCACCTACATATTTTAATTGTATTCAATGAAGAATTATTTTTAAGTACTGTGGGTGTTATACGTATCCTGCTGTATCATAGTCACTAAGTCCATCATGTGTATAAAAAATCTACGCCTATACTGAATCTTTCTTTTAATCTACTGTAGGCATATATAGTCTATATATTATGTACAGTACATACAAATACGAAGGTTATGCATAAAGTAACCTCCGTTTATTTTTTAATGTAAATGACGGTTTCTTTGAGGGGAATCCATACTTCTCATATATTTTTAATTGTATTCCTATGGCTGAATGTACCCGATCCCTACCTCCCTACCTCTGAAAATCTGAAATAGGGGAGATTGCTCCAGTGCCGGACACTTAAGCCTTTTGCCCGTTTTCTGGATAACCTGTCAATAAATTGAAATAAAACAAAAACCCGAGGATCAAGGGCATTATTAGTTCTTATATACATTTAGAATTTCAACATAACTTACCTTAGTAGATCTATTTTTTAGATTTATATATTGAATAAAACGATACCACCCGCAAAACTGTTCCCAGTACCGGACATGTTACTTTAAATACAGAAATAGAGTAAACAATTTAGACGGAAGTCAACATTAAATAAAATTCATATAACTACAGTATTGGCACTTATTTGAAGACAGTTATTGTCTCTGTTTACAATGCATACAAACTAAGAATGCTATATTTTTACTGCTACCAGAGCCAACATGAGCAAGTACAACAACACTCCCATCCTTCTAAATAGACGATATTAAATACGATATTCATTCTTCCTTGGCAATCTCAATCCTATCTCCAATTCCAAAGTGAAATTTTCTTTTGGATAGGGTACAATTTGAGATTGGTTTTGTTTGGAATGGCCTCTTTACACAGGCCCACTAATTTTTTTTAGGAACTTATTTTTCCTCCATTTTATTTTAAATTTATGTAGATATTAACATTAAACTTAATTTCTCTCATGTTATCTCCTTTAGTTACGATTATCTCCTCTTCAAATAATTACTGACTACATTGCAAATCAGTCGAATAGCATTTTTGGAAGCTTTTAACATTAAAAGTTGAAGGTGGACTGATATAACCACATCGACTGGAAGAGGAACTTGAATTTGTGGTAGTGGGATATTTTTATGGTTTTGCCAACACGATAGTAGTTCTTGATAGCAAATAATGATATTATTTTATTTTCCAAGAAACTTCTTTTCTAGTACAATGATGATGTCCGGTATTGGAACCATTCGCGAACTTAGAGAAAGATATCTTTAAATATAACCTAATGGGATATTTCTCGAAAAATACATATTATACTACAAATATAGAATTTTTAACAACATATAACAAATTTCTTGAAATTACATTTAGATGTTCAACGATCACTCCAAATATTAACTACCGAACTAACTCAGCAGATGATGTGCACTTAAAATTGTATATCTCCCCAGTGGCGAAAGGAAAGCAAAACATATTCTACCAAGTAGTCTCCTTGGTATAGTTCTAGGACTGTACAAACGAAATCCTCTGCCATCTATTGGGGAAAGAGGTGTACTTCGTACTGTCCGGTACTGGGACAATCTTCACTATACTATTAGAGATATCATACGGGCCTGGACATCCGTTAGTCAGCAATGATAGGCTAATAAGTAGACCTCGCAGTTAAGCGCTGTAGCAATGGATTGTATTAATCAAAACCTATTGAAGTAGAAAATATCGCTAATACGTTTTGCTGATAAGTTAGAATTCTTCAATAAATCATTATTTCAATATTGTAAATTTTAGGTTACTTGGAAGTCAGGATGGTTTTGAATTTCAATTGGGATTCCAAATTGTATTATCCTATATGGAATACTGATTGTTTTCATTTGCAATTAAGATTTCATTGTTAGGTTAATTTAATCAATTATACGGACTAATGAATCAGAATATTGGTTGGATGTCATAGTGAAACGACATTACGTTGCCACACGAGAGGGGAAATACGGCCATTATGAAGGTATAATAAGAATTAGATTTCACGGAATATAAACCACAGTATTTTCCATCAGCAGCAGCGAATAAGCAATTATTGCTGTCGTAGGCGTTCAATCCTCACAAAAGGTTTTTAACTCCACAATTAATGCTGCTACAGAGATTAATAAGGAATAAATTAATATTTTCTACTAATTTTATAAGTGATTGCAAACTTCCATTCAATCAAATGCATTTTACTAATCAAATGCAATTTTTATTTGAACTATTAAAACGATGAAAGATCAATATTAGTTTGAATTCATTTAACCCTTTGTAAAGCTGAATTTATAATAATATAAGCATTCATCAAGTGATATCAGCCGGATTATAAGTTTTAAATCAATGTAGAAAATTTTAATGTAACAGCTCATTTCCATGAATGGCAATCTTAACGCATATTGTAACATAAAGCATTACTCGATTCATTATATATTAATTTTTCGGTGAAAATATTATACGTCAGTAGTAGTGAAAAGGTTCACGACTCTACAGGTCTTTCAATATAACTTTTACAGATAATTAATTGAAACGGTTATTATTATTATTATTATTTTTGTTATTAATCTCGAAGTTCTAGCACCCTATTTCACCCTAATGTACATTAGGGTTGTAGATATATACTATATATAATAAATAAATACATGCGGCCTCTGCCATGGCAACATTCCTACCTTCTTCCACCATGACAGAATTTTTTTTATGTTTTATAGTTTATTTTGTTTATAGTTTTTGTTTGTACATTACATTATGGTGATTGTACCGATGAAACTGGATTATTATACTCATCAATAATCTGGGAACTTTAGAAACCTTTGTATGAAACGTTATTCAGAAGTTGGTACACGAGCTATATATACATAGGTCTACATACGAGGGTGGATCAATAAGTAACGCACAATAATTTTTTTACAAAAAGTTTAATAGGTACAATTACAAGCAAATTCACACAAGAAGGGACGTCTTTTGTCTATTTTTCTGTACACTCGCCAAGTTTCTCATCACATATATCCCATCGTGTTACCAGTTTCAAAATGCCCTGTTCATATAAGTCCATTCGGTTGGAGTATAGCTATCTGCAGGCTGCTGTTTTCACCTATACTTCTGACGCAAAGCGATTACCGGCCAGGAATTACTTCATGGGACCAAGCAAATGAAAGTCCTACGGTGCCAGGTCTGGACTGTATGGAGGATGCTGAAGCACCTCCCCCAAAAAATTGTTTATTTTCTCACGAATAGCTGCAACAACATGGGGCGAGCATTGTCGTGAAGAGGTTTTACACCACGCATGTACCTGAGAATTTCACTCAGGGTTATGCCATTTAGCCCACAAAAATCGCACTACACCTCGCTGCTCTTCACAAATAGACGATAGTAACATGCGCGAAATCTTTGTTGCATAAGTAGTATGGGTCAAGCGGTGAATCAAAGTGGCGGCCAACCGACGCCGCCCCGACGTCGCGTCACGTCTAGGATCACGTGACGTCATTATAGTCGATTCAAACAAGTGAGACAAGCCCGATCGCTCTGTGCTATTCCCGACTCATCCAGACGCCCCGTTTAAGCGTTAGGACCTTAGGCAAAACCGACGCCGCCCCCGTCACCTATTTAGGTCCTTTGATCCAGGGGTGTCCTGTGACGTCACGGGAGTCGATTCAAACAAGGGAGATACGCCCATTCGCACCGTGCTATCCCCAACCCATCCAGACGCTTCGTTTGCGAGTTAGGCCCTAAGAACCATTGTTCCCGTTACGCAACAGAAACAGGAACTATCGTTATGCCTTTTAGACCAGGGGTACGTGTGTGACGTCATGAGAGTCGTTTCAAACAATGTAGTTACGTCCTTTCGCACTATGTTATCCATATGCATCCCAAAGGCTGTAATTAGGCCCTTGCTTTGTATGTCAACGGACAACAGGTTCCCTCGGAAGGATTACACATTTCCACAGATCATGAAAAGACTACTACTCTAGCTTACGATACACTTTTTAAAGGTTCGGGGATCCATCATAGCAATAGCGGGATGCTAATCACTCACGACATGTATATAAATGGGTATTTTACACTAATGTATGATCTTACGCCTGATGTTTCGGCATCGCATGATCATAGAAGTTTGCCCGGTAGTGGGAACATTATATTAGAAGCAAAGTTCGATAGGGCTTTAGAACAAGCCATCACTTGTATCCTCTACTCTGAATAGGATAGTTGTATAGAAATCACTAAACATAGAAAAGTGATTACGGATTTTTAGAATAATGAATAGTAATCAAATAAATCATGCATTACGTCATGTATAAACATTCGATGGGGTTTACCCTAGCGAAATGTTACATCATGTTGTAACGCACAAACCTAAGATTTATATCATTAACTTTGATCCTCATTCTTCACCTGGTTCTCATTTGGTTGCCGTGTTTTTCAAAAATCAAAATTTTGCCTATTACTTTGATTCTTTTGGTCTACCACCCATTATTCCTGGGATATCTAAATTTATAAATCAAAAGTCTATACAATGGCTATACAACACTCAAACACTACAAGGACTGACAACGGCTGTATGTGGACATTATGTCTGCTTGTTCAACTACTTCATGAATAAAGGCTGGAAGATGCAGGAGTTTGTAAACATGTTTACTACGTCTCCCGACATAGAGGTCGCTCGCATCTTCCACAATATCCTTGGATCTCTGTGTGGAACGAGGAAAGGAGGAGGAGGGCAGAGATGTTTTCCAGGACACATGCATTGTAAGTATTTAGCAACAACACGGATTTATTTTCAGATTAGAAAGTAGTTAACACATATGTTAAAACCTGTACTTTTTTGTTTTCTGAATGAAAGCAGATCGATTTCATTGGACTAGCTCAGTTTTGCTGCAGTGTCTGGAACGAGAGGTCCTCCTCCTCATTGATCCACCGAGATGTCTTCGTCAGAGACGAGCAAGAGCAAGACCAAATGTAAAAAGGTATGTATTATATATTCGTTACTCTAATATAATTAGATTTCTTACAAGTATTGTTTGTTTGTATGTTTGTTTTAGGTTTCATAATCAAGCTCTGTATAAAATAAGATTTCTTACGAGTATTGTTTGTTTGTTTCAGGTTTCATCGTCATCAGGCTCTGTAAAGAAACAGAAAACGATCGACAACGTGGTGAAGGAAGCTGTGACAACGAGAGTTGCTCCTTCGGTTTTAGCACGCAGAACCTATTTCCTCAACGGCAGAAAGGACCGGTACATCAGTTTTGGATTCTACTCCATTATGAATTATACTGGGTGTGCCGAGATTGGAAATTCTAACGGTGCTTGCCTTACCTTGTCGCCCTACCTCTTGTCCTTGTTTTTGTTACATTTACCTAAAATGTGTGAAAATATGTGTTATTCTAATCCTTATCTGTTTAAAGAAGACTCTTTCAAATTACAGACATGTAAAGACTTGAAAGAATGTGTGATGCAATACGATAGTGCTCGCATTGTTTTACGCAATGTTGACATTACTTTCCTTGTGATGAATTCTATCATAATCAATGACATTATGAGTGCTCATGCAAAGTGAAGTGTTTAATTATATAAACAACAAACAAAGTGTTCCTGCAAGTTTGGATAATCTGTCTTTATTCGACATGGTTACCGATGAAATAAATCATCCGGCTCTATTACTGTGAAGCCATTTGTTTATACACATTATTTCATAGGAGCGTGACAACCTTATGATACAGAATAAAGTTGTGACATTCTGAAATGAAAATATAACCTTAACCTTTTTCTATTGCATACATCGTCATTTCAATTAGTTGATAGTAATAGTAAAAGTGTTCATCAGGAAGAAGAACAGATGGTGCATAGAAGAAGAAGAATTGGTTATGTAAGTATAAACTTATTTTATCTTTAAATAACTAGGCAAAGGTGGGAAAATAGTGAGGTATTCATGCGCCCTTGCGCCATGTTGTTGTACGTATGTCCATATTACACTAAATGGCATAACTCCATTGTTCGAATCGACTACCATGACGTCTATAACTTCTCCTTGGTCCAAAGGGCCTAATTACAGCCGTCGGGATGAATCGGGGATAGCATAGTGCTAAATGGTGTAACTCAATTGTTCGAAACGACTACCATGATGTCCAAAACCTCTCCTTGCTCCAAAGGGCCTAATTACAGCCTTTAAGATGCATAAGGATAACATAGTGCGAAAGGACGTAACTACATTGTTATAAACGACTCCCATGACGTCACACACGTACCCCTGGTCTAAAAGGCACAACGATAGATACTGTTCCTCTTGCGTAACGGGAACAATGGTTCTAGGGCCTAACTCGCAAACGAAGCGTCTGGATGGGTCACGGATAGCACGGTGCGAATGGGCGTATCTCCCTTGTTTGAATCGACTCCCGTGACGTCACAGGACACCCTGGATCAAAGGACCTAAATAGGTGACGGGGCGGCGTCGGTTTTGCCTAAGGTCCTAACTCATAAACGGGGCGTCTGGATGAGTCGGGAATAGCACAGAGCGATTGGGCATGTCTCACTTGTTTTAATTGACTATAATGACGTCACGTGATCCTAGACGTGCACGGCGTAGGGGGCGGCGTCGGTTGGCAGCCATTTTGATTCACCGCTTGCCTCATACTACTGTTCCCGTTACGCGAAAGGAACAGGATCTATCGTTATTCCTTTTAGACCAGGGGTACGTGTGTGACGCCATGGCAGTCGTTTCGAACAATGTAGTTACGTCCTTTCGCACTATGTTATCCATATTCATCCCAAAGGCTGTAATTAGGCCCTTTGGATCAAGGAGAGGTTTTGGACGTCATGGTACTCGTTTCGAACAATTGAGTTACGCCTTTTAACACTATGCTATCCCCGATTCATTGTGACGGCTGTAATTAGGGCCTTTGGACTAAGGAGAAGTTTTGTACGTCATGGTAGTCGATTCGAACATTTGAGTTACGCCATTTAGCACTATGCTATCCCCGATTCATCCCAACGGCTGTAATTAGGCCCTTTGGACCAAGGACAGTTTATAGACGTCATGGTAGTCGATTCTAAGAATTGAGTTACGCCATTTAACACTATGCTATCCTGATTCATCCCAAAGGCTGTAATTAGGCCCTTTCGTCAAATGATACGTTATGGACGTCATAGTACTCGTTTCGAACAATTGAGTTACGCCAATTAACACTGTGCTATCCCCGATTCATCCCGACTGCTGGAATTATGCCCTTTGGACTAAGTAGAGATTTTTGAAGTCATGGTAATCGTTTCGAACAATTGAGTTACGCCATTTGACACTATGTTATCCCCGATTCATCCTGATAGCTGTAACTAGGCCCTTTGGACCAAGGAGACGTTATAGACGTGATGGTAGTCGTTGCGAACAATGTAGTTACGCTCTTTCGCACTATGCTATCCCCGATTCATCCTGGCAGCTGTATCTAGGCCCTTTGGACAAAGGAGATGTTATGGACGTCATGGGAGTCGTTTAGAACAATGTAGTTATGCCCTTTCGCACTATGCTATACATATTCACCACAACGGTTGTAATTAAGCCCTCATGACCAACGGGAATATTTGTCAAGTCATGGGAATCAGTTCTAACAAAACGTTACGCTCTTTCACACTATGCTATTCCCCGATTCATTCATTCTGTCATCGTGTTTGTAAACCCAGTATGTTGAAATAGACCATCCAGCACTACTACTGTGAAGCCCTTTGTTTATACACATTATTTCACAGGAGCGTGACAATCTTATGATCCAGAATAAAGTTGTGACGCTCTGAAATGAAATTTTACCTTAACCGTTTTCCTAATCATTACACACAGTCATTTACAACAAGTTAATAGTAACACTGTTCATCTGGAATGAGAATTGATGATGTATAGAAGAAGAAAAAGAAAAGGTTATGTAAGTATAAACTTATTTATCTTTTAATAACAAAACATTGTTAGGGAAAATGGTAATTATGCGCTCTACAGGCATATTGTACGTAATTGTTATCATAGGTCCCTGATACAGTATCTGTAAGTATAGTAGGGACACTTGTTATTTACCTCCTAATTGCATAACAGCGACTCTATGCGTACACATTTTCTAACAAAGGGCCTAAATGGTAAACGGTGTCTGAATGAATGAATCGGGGAATAGCATAGTGTGAAAGAGCGTAACTTTTTGTTAGAAACGATTCCCATGACTTGACAAACATTCCCGTTGGTCATGAGGGCTTAATTACAACCGTTGGGGTGAATATGGATAGCATAGAGCGAAAGGGCATAACTACATTGTTCTAAACGAATCCCATGACGTCCAAAACGTTTCCTTGGTCCATAGGGCCTAATTACAGCCTTCTGGATGAATATGGATAACATAGTGCAAAAGGGCGCAACTACGTTGTTCGAAACGACTACCATGACGTCCATAACGTTTCATTGGTCCATGGGGCCTAATTACAGCCTTTTGGATGAATATGGATAACATAGTGCGAAAGGGCGTAACTACATTGTTCGAAACGACTACCATTACGTCCATAACGTCTCCTTGGTCCAGAGGGCCTAGTTACAGCTGTTAGGATGATTCGGGGATAGCATAGTGCTAAATGGCGTAACTAAATTGTTCGAATCGACTACAATGACGTCCAAAACCTCTCCTTGGTCCAAAGGGCCTAATTACAGCCGTCGGGATGAATCGGGGATAGCATAGTGTTCACTGGCGTAACTCAATTGTACGAAACGAGTACCATGACGTCCATAACGTATCGTTGGACAAAAGGGCCTAATTACAGCCTTTGTGATGAATCAGGGATAGCATAGTGTTAAATGGCGTAACTCAATTGTTCGAATCGAATACCATGACGTCTATAACCTCTCCTTAGTCCAAAGGGCCTAATTACAGCCGTTGGGATGAATCGGGGATAGATAGTGCTAAATGGCGTAACTCAATTGTTCGAATCGGCTATCATGAATTCCAAAACCTCTCCTTAGTCCAAAGGGCCTAATTACAGCCGTCAGGATGAATCGTGGATAGCATAGTGTTAAAAGGCGTAACTCAATTGTTCGAAACGAGTACCATGACGTCCAAAACCTCTCCTTGGTCCAAAGGGCCTAATTACAGCCTTTGGGATGAATATGGATAACATAGTGCGAAAGGACGTAACTACATTTTTCGAAACGACTCCCATGACGTCACACACGTACCCCTGGTCTAAAAGGCATAACGATACATCCTGTTCCTCTTGCGTAACCGGAACAATGGTTCTAGGGCCTAACTAGCAAACGAAGAGTCTGGATGGGTCGCGGATAGCATGGTGCGAATGGGCGTATCTCCCTTCTTTAAATCGACTCCCGTGACGTCACAGGACACCCCTGGATCAAAGGACATAAATAGTGACGGGGGCGGCGTCGGTTTTGCCTAAGGTCCTAACTTATATACGGGGCGTCTGGATGAGTCGGGAATAACACAGAGCGATTGGGCTTGTCTCACTTGTTTGAATCGACGATAATGACGTCACGAGATCCTAGACGTGACACGGCGTCGCGGGCGGTGTCGGTTGACCGCTTGCATAGTTTACGCTTCTATCGCTAGAGCTATACATGAGAACAAAAGAGCGTCCTTAGCGGAAGCTTGAAACTCCGTCTTGGTGAAAGTTCAATATCCCAGCCGCAATACCAGCGCAGAAAAATTTTGTGCGTTACTTTTCGATGGGCCCTCGTAAATAAATTGAACATTGAATGGAAATACCTAGGCATGGAAAGTAAAAGATTCAGCCAATAATAATAATAATAACAAGAAGTCAGGTAAAGTGACATAACGAAGTGTCAGAATGCTTTTATTCGACCAGTAATAATTGCAATTATGAAATGTAGAAAATAAGTTACATTTGTAATCAATTTCCGAGTTAGCTTCAGATCGATTCATTAAGTAAGGCTTATGGACGAACAAATGTCTAAAGTTCGATAATCATATGTTAAGGAATATGTGGGTAGTATTATTTGTCAAACCTAACTGTATTGCAACTTCCAAAGCCGTATATGAACACTGTACAACGATATGTTGTCATGAGAACTGATTTGCATTTGATAAATTCCGTCTAATACATTACCATTACCATAATCATAATCATATGATCCTAGAATGCGATGTCAGAAAATTTTTACTTTTTACAAGTAAATATTTAATAACTACATTTTCATATACGTTTGTTCCCACACCTCAGAAAGCATTCAAGCTACTACAGTGCTAAATTGTAAATTTCACTATCTTTTGTGTGAAGATTTTCATTCATGTGTTATATTTTTATATTAACTGACGCAATGATTATATATTCATAATTCTGCTACAGAGTTAGTTACATATATGGTGAATAAGCATAGAAAGTTTTAAGAATTGTTTAGTTTCTGAAATAAGGGTAAAAACCTTGCGCATTTTTAAATGCTTTTCTTCCTCCTCTTAATAAAAGTATTTTTCTTTATTTTAATCCGTTAACTTAGACGAATAAGCGACATAATTCTGAATGTTTACAGGCTATCATGTAAAAATTTGATAATAATATCCTTTATAGTTTTTTTTTAATTTACTACACTTTAAGTACTGTCCACAAACAAAATGGCCACACTACCTTGTTCCCTTAATAAAATTTACTAGGTCTCTTGTGGGTAAACACGAGCATAAGAGTATTGTTTTCACGTCAATCTTTTAAGTACTTTCCTGGTGGCAGCCAAGTTATCTTTGTTATAGTCTACTGAGTTCCATTTGGGTCATAAAAACCCCAAGAATTTTACAATGGATATGTTGGTAGTACTGCAATAAAACTTGCAAAAAAACATAAATTTTTACATTTAAAACAGAAAAAATATGTTTGTACACATCCTTAAATAATGTTACATTCAGAGAAAAAAGCCAAATATGAATGAGATCATACAGACCCCAATGATGCTCAGTGAAAAGGCAATTAATACATTCTAATGCGTTGAAGGTACAAAAAATAATAAAACATAATCAAATATATAATACAGTGGGTTAGGTCATGCATTTTGAAAATTATAAATTTATTGAAAACGGAAATTGTTATTTGAAACGTGATTTTGAAGTCATATTGACTTACATTTAAAAATTACCTGGCATATTTTGATGGTATTTAAAAACATAAAAAGAAAACGTTTTACACGGAATTTATTTTTCACGATTGAGAAATGTGTTTTTTGTAACGCATAACAATTCTATTTAGGCGTAATTTATAGTAGTTTGTTCAGTATAGGAGTTTGTATTCTTACCTGATCGAATACAGTGAATCTAGAATGGGCATCATAGTTAGAGCAGCGGAATGATGTGCGGTACCCTTGGGTTTAATCGAAACCGGGTCCATAGGTATAAACGACTAATTATACCCTTGAGAAGACGGGCTTTGAGAGCCTACATATAGTTCTGACTGCCTTCTTTACAGATACACCGCTGCAGAATGCATTGCATCATTCAACGCTACTAATAATAGCTAGAACATTCCAACTTTGTAGCATTGATATTACGGGATTCTCTTTATTACTATACCAGAACGCTGAAATACGATCCCTACCCACCCACCGCAGGCTGCACACTGCCAGTGATTAACATTTGAGCAAATCGCTATAGCAATAGTGCAAATGAATATATTCATTTGAGCAAAGTAAAGACATACAGAAATGGTACTTACATTTTTCCTCTAAACGAGATGTAGCAACACTGTGTGGTTTTATCGCAATTTCTTGGGCATGTCACTTCCTAAAGTTGGCTTATGTCCACCGCCTTTTGATGGGCACGTCCTGATGACAATGTCGAAATTACAGTGATTGTCCTTTATATTTAACTCTCATTAGCGTCACATATCTTAATAAATTAATCTTTCCCGAAACATAATCGTCCCAGTTCTTAATGGCATAAAGTCGGTTAATTTCAGATTTACGTGACAAAATTGTTCACCTTCATTTGTTTGTACTGATGCATTATGTAACTGCTCTAAGGCCTCTTGTTCTGACCGCGGAGCTATTGGTATGTGCTTCTTTCTAGCTCTGTTCACTGCTAAACGAGTGTTCTGAAAGTCATTTATTTGTAGAGACGAAATAACAGTATTCGTACCATTTGACAATGATTGACAAACAATTTTAGTGGATGGCAATGTTAACGGATAATTTAGAAGTATAATAGACTGGCAGTTGAATGCGGCGTTGCCAAAACGTTGGAATTCAAGACTAATTTGTGCTCGAGTGAAGTGGATATTTTTGCTCAAGTGAAGTAGACATTTTTGCTCAAGTGAAGTAGGCATTTTTCCCTCATTTGCTCAAAGGTACGACCCGCACACTGCATTGAGTATAGATAAACTGTAGCTATAAGAAGATTTCAGAAGTGGTATAAATCCAAAGAACTTCTGAATCTATAATCACAACAAAGTGGATATCATCTCTCGATAACCATAATATAATATAACGTCATAATGTAAACCAGCATGAATTAATTCTACAACTTTTGACCTACTAGAGTGACACAAAAATATAATTACATAAAATAATACTTTGTTGGTACGCTGCTGCACGTGCATTCATGCATATCTAATTGTTCTTTTATTTCATAGGCAAAAATGTACTTTACACACATGGGATTTAACCACGTATTAGCTGTTTTTAAAAATTGATAAATTGATATCCCCAGGTTTAATGTAAAAAATAATTCTTATAATGTTTTCATTAACATTGTACCCAGATAATCATACGAAACATGATGAACGCTTACTCCATTGATAGGCACTTTTACAAAACGTAGGTAGGAGACGAATCTTCAATGCTTAGAAAGTACTATAATTTCTAAAAAGATCTTCTGAAATAAATATATTTGTTTATGATTTTGAAAATACCGATGTACCTTTTGAATGCTAAAAAGTGTACTATCTCCTTTAAAAACATAGGCTATATCCGATTATACATGCGCTTGCGTCATGAAAAACAACTCAGCTAAAATGTAGAAACATTAAAAAAATAACCTTGTGATATCACTCTAGTTTAATTTTCTATCTTCCTGATACAGCATGAACGTACCAGTACTCCTGTTCATAGTTCTCATCACTACTGTTGCTGTTACTGTGACGCTTCCTCGAGGTTATGAGGTCAGAGATTATGTTTATACTTTAAATTATTTATTTATTATTGGTATTATTATTATTATTATTATTATTATTATTATTATTATTATTATTATTATTATTCGATCTGAAAACAGAAAAACCTACCTCGCTTCAAAAAATCTAATGAATGCTCGTCATTAGATAAAACAGTTACCACAAACGTCGTTTTAAAGACTTCAAAGAACATTCATACAAATCGGAATAATGCTTCTTGGTCGCGACTGCGCAGTAAATAAATTTACAGATAAACAGACGAAATGCCGGTAATCCATTAGCATTACATAAGAAATGCAGCGTACTGGAATTAAGTTGTAAAAAAAGATCACACTCGGGACTGGACATAGTCTTCAAATTTTTATAGCATGAACCGTTTTGCTAGAATAATTGAATGTAATAATTAGTGAAGTGTAAAATCGAATGATTTTAAGAATCGAGTAATCTGTTCTCAAGTAATATACAGAATCAAATGGTCATTCGATTGAAATGTGTAGGATCCGAGTACTTCTCGCGATGCGAGATGTGAGAACTCGAGTGTATCCGAGAACTACTAAAAACTGATTCGATTGATAACTCAAATCGCCATTCCAATGTTCAGCTTGGCAATTTCACATGTTACAAGATTTCCTCTACTGGTTACCGCAATGGTTGTGGCAAACTTCTCTCGCTTCAAGCTTCCGTAGCATTAAATAATTCTAATGATCATTCGAATACATTTTATTCGATTCTTGATATCTCGAGACCTTTCAAGAATCGACTAATTTCGAATTTTTAAATCGACAAGTTATATCACTAAGGTGAGCAATACATTAAATGGAACCATGAAAACCGCCACCATCTTGAAACGGAATCCAATATAAAAATGCTTACGCTTACTTTGTTTCAGGACTTTAAGGAATATTGTGTGAAACTGGAAGAAAATTGAACAATGCGTTTGGTTGGAACTGCGTAGGGGAGAGTGTTGTACCTTGGGCCATTTTTATTGTGTTGCCTTTAACTCGATTTCTAATAGCATTTTCTTAGTTTTCTTTAGTCTCTTACCAATGTACTGTGCTTTCTTAACATATTGGCGTTTGTTTTAAATATGTACTCCAGTAAAAAATAAGTATAAGAAAAAAATTAAAATATTCTGCACAGTGGCTCAAGGTACAACACCCTCAAGTACCATGGACCATACTGCATAAGGGCATAAATAGAAATTTCCAGAGGCTGAAGCCTATGCGAAGTGTATGGGGGGAATGTTACCATCACTACACCAGCAGGTGATGCCTTTTCCAGAGCATCAATAAACAGATGTGTCTCGTGATTGTCCAAGATCAAAAGAACCCTATTTTCTTCAGTTAAGAAAATGGTCAAGAAAATTTAAAAAATGTTGCTTCATTTGACCACCCAGATAAATTAGCAGCTCCCATACACCCTAGAAGGCCACCAAACAGCATTCTGTCCTTGAAATGAACACGAGGGAATATGAACAAAGGAGGTAGTTAGTTTCCAACAGCATTCACAGCTCCAGTCAAAGTGACTAGTTGCCCTCTTTCGGTTGCTGTTGCACTTCCAATCTGTTTTAGACTTTTAGGATCAACGATGTTTCACTGTCCCTGCACAGTGCTTAGGCCAGTTTCGTCCAAGTTCCATATGTTTTCGAGAGGAATGGGACCAAATCTGTTGTGAACATTTTTGATGTTATCGAAGAAATATTTTCTTCTCTGGATCATTCGAATTAATTTTCTTAAGAGCCTTTTTCAAAACTCTTGCGTCAGTAGGCTCCCGGGTCTTACTACAAGTCATTGTTGTCCTGACAACAATACTGGAACACATAAAAATAAAATATAATGTAACCTCTTGTACCATGGTCCGCCGGCTCAAGGTACACGATTGTCTGTTTCCACACGAATATGGCTATCGACAAGATCTTCCGGTATCTAAGTAACAAAATGTATGGTCATTTTACTCACCAAATAATAGTGAATCCAATGGATATTCGCAAAAACATCTTTATGCACAAGATAAACTTCAATTATCAAGCAACTGGAGAGGAAAATTTTAGTTTTCACAAGAAAAAACAACTTTTTGGTCTTGCACACGCAGATCTGAAGCAAACACGTCGAAAATTGCACAGAGAATGCCTGAGGCCACGAGAAGCATATAGTTCCACGGTTAGCGCGCTAGATGTCAACAGTTCTCAGATATTAGAACTGGTCCAAGGTACACTATGGTCTTGGTACAACACTCTCCCCTACGCCTAATACACAAAGGCCTATACAAACAGTTGAAATGCCAAATCTGGGCTAGTTAAAAATGTTGTTTCGCTCAGTCGGTTATTGTTATTGTTATGACTCCAATCAAAGTTGTCTTATGGTGACGTTATGAGTAAGTTCATTACTATGAATTTCTCCAAAGTCGCCTTTGTGCACATTACTTTTGAGAAGTAACACAGCGTCCCTTAAACGAATTCGATGTCAACATATATAGTCCAGTCGATATAATGAAAAATATGGGGGTAGCTGGAAAATATTCCAAAGTTAATGACATTTTTACAGGTTATTTGGGGGTACTCTAGGTGAAACTTAGACAAAGTATCTCGAATTGTAAAAAGATATCCGAAAAACGAAGGTTTTGGCGCTGTAACTATTTATTACCATCATTTCCATGTTAATTATGTTAATCACTCATTAATATCATTTTGGAATACCTATGACCTCTTCCTCCACCCCCTCTTCTCACCCCTCCCCCTCCCCCAAACGTGAAGATGCCTCATTTTAATGTAAGAACTGCATTTTAAGAAACCTTCTCACACCAAAAACCCTTTCGTTGTACACACAATGTGATGTCACAGGAGGGGGGGCCTATTGTCAATGCTGTCAATGCTGTAAGATGCATTCCTTCCTATCGTGGGTGAAGACGTTGATTTTGGCGCCAGAAAATTCAATATGATTGATGGTGGGTTTCTGTTGAATAGGGTTGTTTGTACCAAGTCAAGTGAAGCCACATTTCAGGTAATCTTCCAAAACTACGTGGATTACGTCCATAGGCACTTCGGTAGCAATGTCATAGTGGTTTTTGATGGTTATCCTGTTGGGATAAGCTACCAAAGCACTAAAGCAGCTGGACGTTATCGGCGTTCTTTGCTGCACACCTCAACAAAGTTTGTCTTTTCGAAGACAACTTTGATTAGCACGATTTCGCAGGCGAAATTTATTTCCAATGATACCAACAAGACCAACTTCATAGCCATATTGAAGAGGGAAATGGAAGCCAAGGGGATCCAAGTGAAGCAGGCAGTAGAAGACGCCGATGTAATGATTGTGAATACTGCCGTCTTAGCTTAGCTGCTGACAAGTATGATAGTGTCATCAAACAGGTTATGACATATATCTTCTGGTGCTACTCACTTCTTTGGGTTCTTCCAAAAAGGACGTCTATTTCCAGAAGAGTGGAAAGGGTAATATCCCAAGTGTGCTGTATTCATCCCACTCGTTCAAGTACGAACCACAGGACATTCGTTTCCTGCATGTGACACCACCTCAGCACCCTTTGGTATTGGGAAGAAGGTGATGCAGATGTATAGCAAGAACTCTAGCCTTGCAGAGATGTTGGCGATTTTTAAAGACCCCGACGCAACTCCAACTCAAATCGCTGATGTTGGAGAGAAACTGTATGGAGGGACCATCGAACTTGACAACCTCGAAGACCTGAGGTACAGCATTTTTCCCACAGTTATGGCAAAGCCGAAATGTCAACTTGCCAGACTGCCACCAACCAGAGATGCCGCCAGGATGTACTTGCAAGTCCAGGCGTGGATGGGAAGCCAAGGGAGAAATCAGAAGTTGCCTTCTGTATGGGGATGGAAGCTTACCAAACGAGGTGGGTATTTTTATGCACTTTATCAATACTGAGTGATGCTGTAATAGTACATTTTCATTCTTAAAACCTGCCCCACGATATCTTATTGCTTTTCATTCTTGTAACATAATAATGCACGTGTATTAATTGAGTGCAGTATGCAAGCACTGCGTGGGAACAGCATGCTAAAACTCCCCCTCAGCCTGACACCGATGACGAGAGTGAGGATCCCACTGACGTGTCCATGGACCCCGACAATGACGACGACGAGGAAGGTCCGGCAGACCCCAAGCGCTCCAAGGTTTTCGTAGCCTGATACACTATGTATTAATTATTTGAATTTATTTCTACGTTGGTCATAACACCTGCAATTATATTAATTATTTATAATTATGCTATAAATTATGATTTTTTGTCAATAAATTCTATACTTCTATAAACTTTAATTCTTGATTACTAATTATTTATTTTAAACTACCTGATCTACGTTTATTGAGGTTCAAGATTGTGGGTTAACAGGAATTCACAGTAGGGTGATGACCAGGCACGAAAATATGTAAATAACTGCAAATCACAATAGGCTCTAGGTCAGCGGATCCCCCCCCCCCCACCGGTGACATCACATTGTGTGTACAACGAAAGGGTTTTTGGTGTAAGATGTTTTCTTAAAATGCATTTCTTGCATTAAAATGAGGCATCTTCACGTTTGGGGGAGGGGTGGGAAGAGGGGGTGGAGGAAGAGGTCATAGGTATTCCAAAATGATATTAATGAGTGATTAACATAATTAACATGGAAATGATGGCAATAAATAGTTATAGCGCCAAAACCTTAGTTTTTCGGATGTTTTTTTACATTTCGAGAAACTTTGTATAAGTTTCATCGGCCGTATCTCGGTTAATATTGGATCTACAAATTCGTTTAATCAACCAAATTTTAGAAAATTTAATGCTCTACAACTTTGTATTTTACTATGGTCAACACAATATGCTTAGTTTACATTATAAAAGCGAAAAACTGAAAAAAGTCCAAAAAATTTGAGGTTTTTGACCTCCCCCAAGTTAGCACAGGGTCCTCGAGGTCGAAAACTTAGGATAACCATCCTAGAGTACCCCCAAATAACCTGTAAAAATTTAATTAACTTCGGAATATTTTCCAGGTAAAAAGTGATATCGACTGGACTAATACTAACTAACTCCGTGATGCTAACATCCTATAAGGGACAAGGTCTACCACCCGAACGCTGCGTCATCTACCATAGGTAGACGACAGGACTGGGGGCATGTGGTCAGCATGCCGACACTCACGGCCGTTAATGGTGGTTTCCATGACTGGAGCCGCTACTTCTCTCAATTTGAATCACGAGGCTGAGTGCACCCCTACCAGATAAAAACACCCGGGCCGACGGATCTCTAGTCAGCGACGCTAACCACAAGACCACGTCGGCGGTCATGCCAACGTATAGTACCTATTTATTTGACATTTAGAGAACAATTGACACTATCGGAAACTGGTGAAATTAACAAAAATAAGTTATACTATTGTGACAATTTACTGCCCTAGAGGAGGATATAGGAACAACAAGCTTGCTTTCAGTTCTTTTTATTAAACTTGATTTCCGTTAGAAAACGCACTCTGACGATCGCCCGTAGCATCCTTCCCTCATTTCCGGGTAAGCCATGATGCTGTTAAAATTCAATTTAAATGTACTTTTACTATCTCTAATTAATTCTTTCTATACTGCTTTCTTTGATCACAAAGTTTTCTTCCGCAGACAAAGAAAATAACTTTGTTAATAACTTTCATAATGCATGCAAATTACATTATCATATTTTGCTCACCTTCCTTTTCAAACTGTCCGATTTCTGCGGACATTTCAAGTACACGAATGCCTCAGTTGATGTGTTTTTATTTGTTTAAAGTTATCCCTTCAAGCTTCTTCCTATATTTATTATTCAGTGATGTTACTGATATGGGACTAGGTACGAAAATAAATCTCCCCGAAAGCTGAACGGACATTAAATAATAACACTCGTAAAATTATAGGAGTTGTGGGTGGAAAAGTTCTAAATTTTGGTAATAAAATAAAATTTTTCACTTATTTTATATTTATATTTTATTTATATTTATACAAAACAAAACAAGACCACCCGAATGAGCATGCGCTCGTGCTCGGGCACAATTCAGCCATTTACATTACAAAATACAAATTACAAATACATAAAGAAAATATAATATTAAATCAATACCTAAAAAATAATAATAACAAAGAAAGAACAGAATAGTAAAAAGAAAAAAAGGAAAAGTAGTAAGAACAAAAATTGAAACCCTGAGTTATTACAAATAAAATCGTTCCTTAATTGTCTACTAAGTACAGAGTGAAGTAACTTTTGAACTATGAAATAAGATTTTTTATAAGCTTATTGAATTTTTTGTTGATATGTACTATTTCTGGATGTGACCTAATTATAGAGTTATAGAGTCTTGGACCATAATAAATTCTATGTTTAGAGCCAGAAGAGGTGAAGTATTTTGGTTCTATTAAAGGCAATGTTTTATTTCTTCTAGTATTGTAGTTATGAGGATCCGATACATGTACGTTGCGGTATTTTTGAAAGTATTTTAAAAGTGTGAGCTTATAAATTTGTTCTACAGTCATCAAATTAAATTCAGGAAATATCAATTCTGTTGGATATTCTATAGGCTTTTTTAAACAAATGTTTATAATTCTCTTCTGTATTAGAATCAAAGGAGTCAATACAGATGTGCCACTTCCCCCCCCAAGCCAATGATACCATATTGGAGGACAGATTGTATTAGAGCTAAGTAGACTGTTCTTAAGACTTCAGTCGGTAAATATTGTTTTAGACAGACAAATTTGTATAATGTTTTTTCTTAATCTTGTACATAAATACGTGATGTGTTTGTCGAATTTCAGATGACGATCTATAATAATACCAAGGTATTTGACCTGATTTGTCTCCTTCACATCCTGGCAGGTACATGAATCAGATTCACAGTTGATATCATGTAGTCTTACGCACAAGTTTTGATCCATTTTTAATTGTGGAGTACCAGCAGTTGTTAATGAGAATGGAACACAGTTTGTTTTATCTATATTTAATACTAACCTATTGCAGTCAAGCCAACTTTTAACTACTCTTAATCCCTTATTAGCCCATTTGTAAGTATCCTGCCAAGTTGGAGCGGAAAATAGCAATACGGTATCATCGGCATAAGAGTAAAGACGGCCATGGAAATTAATTAAGTCCAAATGCAGCAACTCATTTATGTAAATAATGAAAAGAATTGGACCCAAAATTGTTCCTTGTGGCACACCAGTATCCAAATCTCTGATATCACTAAACTGATCCTTAATTTGGTTATTTGCGTTCTATTATGTAAATAAGACCGAAATAAATTTAGTGCAGTACCTCTTACTCCACTTTGCTCTAATTTTTCTATAAGAATCTTGTGGTTTACAGTGTCAAAAGCCTTTTTCAAATCCAAAAAAATACCTAGACTTTTATTTCCCGCATCTAATTCTTCGATAACTTTTCCTGTAACATTAATTATGGCATCATCTGTGCTTAAGTTATTTCTAAAACCGAATTGATTTGAATTTAATATATTATTTTTATTTAAGAAGTCCACCAGTCTATTTTTTATACATTTTTCAAACAGTTTCGATAGGCTAGGGAGTAAGGATATAGGTCCATAGTTATTTAAACTATGCTTTTCTCCGGATTTGTATATAGGTACTACGACAGCTTTTTTAAGATCATCTGGGAAAGTTCCTTGTGATAAGCAAAGATTAAAAATATGTTCGAGGGGCTTCGATATGTATTTAGAAATTGTTTTCAAGGTGTTGTTTGTTATTCCGTCCGTACCAGGGGCAACGTTATTTTTTAGTGAGATTATTATTTTATTGATTTCATCTTCGGTTACAGGGAGAAGAAACATTGACGAAAGCTGAGCAGGTTGTGGTATACATTTTTTATATTCAGGGATACTGTTTGGTGCTAACTTAATATTTGAAGTGATTCTTTTTCGTATTTTCGAAAAAAAGGAGTTAAATTCATTTGCAATTTGGTCACTTCGCTTAATTTTTTGTCCTTTTTCATTTATGATTTCTAAGATTGGAATTTTATTATTTGAATTAGTATCAGTAGCTTCATTGACAGTGGACCAGAATTTTCTAGCGTTATTTTTATGTATTTCAAATTTATTTTTGTAATAAATAACTTTCATGGCTCGTATAGCTTTTGTTAATATATTTCTGTATCTCTTGTAGTATAATATTGGATTTTCGTTTGTTGGGTTTTGTGCCCACCTGCGGGTGACACTATTTACGTATGCTGGAAGCATAACATACGATTGTGAAGGTAGATCTGGTTTCGACCATTTTTAGCTAAACCAAGTAAACGCCCTGCTGAACCTTCACACTGTAGCCCATTATCCCCATATGTAACTCTGAAAATTGATTGGACAAATTCTGGAAACCTCGGGTGACTACAAATACCATTAAGAAGCAAGGGTAAGGTTTAATTAACAATTTTATTGAACAAATATGGGTATATCTGGTACTGATTATTGATACCTGTATGGTTCTTTAGATATAATAAATATGCAAATAAATTAAATAACTATTTATAAATATTCTAAAAGTTAATATATACAAAATGGCTAATTATCCAATTTAAACAGTAGCCAAAGAATTACTCCATTAAAATTACTCTGTCCATACACATTTGTGGCATACAAGGTTATTTCAAAATTACGTGTCAGATTATTTCCTGAAAAAGCAATCACGCTGTATATAAGTTTGTATTAATAATTTTATTTTGTATTGCCAGTTAAACTTCACTCAGGAACTAATTAGTACGAGCTCTTCGTAATATCAAAGTCTAATTCAAAGAAGCTTGAAAGATTGTACCAGTTATGAAATATCACTCTGTATTTCGTACTTGACTTATGCCATAGATTCTACTTTAAACTTGAAATACTGCAACATGGAATCCAGTTTCTGACAACTGCTTGGATTATGTTAAATATAGCAGGATTTCGGACATTCTTTATATTACTTGAAAAATTAACCATTAATTTAGAAAAACCGACGAACGTGGTATTAGTTTCAGGAGAACTGGAGAATTATTTTAGGCGGACGGACGGACGAAGAAAAATGAAAAACATTATATAAATAAATTACTAAATGTGGGCGAAATTTCTAGTAGCCAAAAACCCGAGAAAATGAATAATCTAAACCTCAACAAATAAACAAACTATATATACTTTACGGCAAATTTAGCAGATCCAAAATCAGGTGAGATATAGAATTGAACAGAATTTATGAATTGTATTAAGATAGAAAAGGAACAATCTCACCGAAACAGCAGACACGATCCATGGCTGAATTGCTGTACACGCCCACCAAATCACAGTACCAAGCACTACATTCTCGCGTTGTCAGAGTCAGCTCCCAACTGAAGCACGTAACATCGCCGCTCCAGGCCCTCGCTTCCACGTACCACGTTCAGAAATACCAGACGTAACCGCTGGTAAACTCGGACGCATAAAATCAATGATATTTAAAGTTTTTGTGGTTCAAACAAACAACCATAGGGGCGCTTCATACCACTTGAGCCGAATTTCACGGCTCAGTTTCTCCTAACTTTATTTGCCAAATTGTCCCTTGTCCGAATAGACAAAATTATTCCTCTCGTGATCCATGGCTTGATTTTCTTTAGTTTGCAAGGAACTTTTTTATTATCAGTAAATGAGCATTTGTTTAGATAATTTTGCAGCAAATCATGGAATATTCGAAAACTATTGTTAGCAATATTACAGTCCAATACATTTACCCATGTTTCTTTTTCTAATTCATAGATTAATTTGTTATAATTTACATGCTTTTGCGTATATATATATCAGATTCACAAATTTGTTTGGAAGAACTTACATTTATGCCGGTAGGTGAATAATTAATTTGGAACAAGGCGAAAATTGCATAATGATCAGTAATTGAGCTTTTATAAATTCCGGGTTGAAAACTACCATTACAGTCATCTTTGTAAAATATGTGATCTAGACAAGAATTAGATGCAGGTCTAGTAATGGAATTTAAATACTTTTAGAAACCATATTCATGTAAAATATTTGTATACCTACTTCCAAACAAGTCGATATTTTCTTCTACAATCTGTAAATTAATGTCTCCAACAATGACATGTTTCTTACATTCTTTAATATTGCGTCAGAATTGTTCTAGGCTATCGAGAAAGGTATTTTTGCAACAATTTGGAGATCTGTAAATTGCTGTTAACATAAGTAGATTATTTTCATAATTAATGTTAAGATGAATTGAATTGCATTCGTCGATGACCATTTTTCTTCTACTGTCACATTTAAATAATTTTTTAAATAAACAACTAATCCATCGCATTTACTATATTTATTAATTTTTGTAGTTTTTTTATATCCAGGTAATTCGTATCTAGTGTCATGATTCAACCAGGACTCTGTTAAAATAATGATATCAAAATCCAATGAGAAACTTTGCAGTAATGTACAGAGTTCCAGGTAGTGTTTATTTAAGCTGCGTATATTTAAATGAATTAATTTAAAATCATGCTGCTTGGATCGGATGAAATTATTACAGTAGTCGAGGTCCTCAAAGACAGCAGTTTTTACATTTTTAAAGTTATAATTATTACTTAATTGGTTTATGAAGTTGTCACCCATTGTTGGAGGAATTAAACACAGATTTAAGCGAAACAATAACATCTGTACAATAAGAGCTTTGTAATAGGATACATGGTAAGAATATGTGATCAAGACATGAGTCTGAAGCAGGCCTAGTAACAGCATTTACAAATTTCAAGTGGTTTTCTATAATGTATACATTAATATCCCTAGTAATCACGTGATTATTTATATTGTTATTGTTGACTAAAAGTATTTCCAAATCTTCATTTAAACAGTTATTCAGTGATCTGTAGATGTGTAGAGTATTGTTTAGCTCCATATAATGATTTTTTTTCCGGTTTAAATCTTACAACATATGTTACTTGAGCTTTTCAAGGTCCTCACACTTGTAGATTCTTTTGATGTTAGACTGTTCATTTTTCCTTACTAGAATTTTTCCGTCCTTGATCCACACAAATTTATAGTTCAGTTCCTTGGCGGTATCTGTTGTTTTATTTAGCATGTCCATTGTTCCCGCTGTAAGGTGCTCACCTGCCGTAATCCTGCTAGGGGGGAGGCATTCTAAAGAGAGTTTGCTGGAAGAGATGACAGGTCCTTCTTCATCTCGTTTGGCTTCTTCTTTGAACTTTGACAGCCAGGTGTCTCTGCTGGTTCTCTTACAAAATTTTATTACAATAGGTTTTCTTTTCCTCTCTTTTGTTGGCAACCTATGTGCTACACTAATATCTCGCATGCAGTCCTTCGCATTTATGAGTGTAGAAATACGATCAATTATGTCATACACATAATCAGATTTACTTTCTGGTACACCATGTACAATCAGATTATCTCGCCGGGAATACTGTTCTAAATCATTTATTCTCACAGATAACTTTTCATTTTCTTTTTTTAGATTTGTATTTTCACATTTCTGCTTTCTTATTTCTTCTTTCATCTCGCTAAGTTCTATTTTGAAAGAATCGAACTTCTCTGATATGAATTCAATGGATTTTTTCATCTCATCCATCTGGGCATTTATATCACTCTTGAAATCATCAAACATTTTTCTTAGAGTTGTCAGTATATCATTGGAGTCATTCACCTTGTCAGTGGAGTTAGGTTGCTTGTTTCTTCCCATTTTTTCTTTCTTTGAGTAGAGCACACGACAAACACGTCCGTCTGGCTTGAGAGTAACTGCTAAAACTGAAACTGAAAGTGAACTTTTTGTCGAACATTTAATCACGCATCCCATTCTGTAAGTAATTGATTTATTTCAGAAACCCCGTAAGACAAATTTTAACAAAAATAAGTTTATAGTGAATTCCTGTTTTATAGATACACCAACTTGTAGAAAAGTAACACGGTATTTCTGTTCCGACGTTCGCTAGAAAATTAGGTTACGGGGAAAGAACCCTAAGTGACTGATGGGGTTCCTCAGCTGTTGTGTTTGGTAAATTAATCATTTTGCGTCTGAATTTTGGATTTGTTAGAATAATCCTTTGTGTAATGTAGGCCTATGTTGGTACTGATTACCTACATGGTCTCGTGCTTAACGTCGCTGGCTTCGGATCCACACCGGGGTTTGTTCCCCGGTACCTGGTCGCATTTTTCTGAGGTAGGGAGATATGGAATGGGGTGCACTAAGCCTCGAGATTCAAATAGAGGAGCTAGTTGATTAAGAACTGGCGTCTCTGGTAATGTACACCATCATTAATGACCGTGAATGTTGGCATGTTGACCACGTGCCCCAACCTCGCCATCTGCCTTTGACAAATGATGCATTGCCAAGGAGATTTGTTTCTATTATTATTTCATGCAGCAGTTTATTATGCTTGGCATTTTTATAACTTATTTTCAGATTGTGTCTGAGGATACTCGAAGCAGAGACTCGCTGAAAGACACGATGCTTGATGTATGAAAATTCATTTTGAATTCAAATACGCTACAGTTCCTGCAAAGAAACAAATCGATATAGTCATACTGCAGGGAATGTCGGTATGTTTCCTTCATAACATCTATCCAGATCAGGCGGGCCATGGCCCCGGTTTAAGGCACAGAAACCAGCATAACTTTATTATATATCCCTGAGAAAATATAATTTTCATTATCATTCAAAACATTATTTTCAGTTTGCCAGTCACTTCTTCGAACAGCCTTTAGAAAATAGTCAGAGCAATCCTGCCTCATTAATTCTATTGTAACCGAGGGCTTTTTTCTCCATCACATAGATCCTGCTTTGTGACATCTGTCGAACAATGGTTAACAGTTCCTTTAAATTTGCTGTCGGAACTAAGGTTCATGATAATTGTCACAAAGTTTTTCGAATGCCACTTAAGCTGTTATATGAGCTAATTTAAAAAAAGGGTTTCGAATAATTATTCCACGAGAAATCAAATACAATATATTAACGATAATCTTAAAATAGAAAACTACCAACATGAACTGTTTTTCAATTCATTTGATTTTTTCCACAAAATATCAGGAGGTACAATAATATTAACGTAGGCCTAATTCTGTACACTGGAGGTAAGGATTACATTTATATTTTCACATAATTGACTATTTTACATCATATTTATTACATATTTCATACCCATTTTCCAGAGTTTAAGCCACAATTTTCTACGCATAATAATAATTTCCTTGCAAATATGAAAAGACCCTAATGGTATTGAGGCAAAAAGCACAAATTTAATTATAATATCCAAAACGAATTAAAGCCCAAATTTAGAATTATTTGAACCACGTTCAACTTGAACGACCATAAAAAATAGTATACTCTCCTGTGAAGTTCATTATTTATGATATAAATTACACTACTGCCCTTAGTCTCCGGCATGCAGAATTAAACAGTGATGTGTAATTTTATTTACCTGGATATTGATAAAGTCAGTGCGAGTTTAAGCCAAATTGTAACTTATTACTCATTTTACAGAATCTCTTTGATATCCTTTGTTTCATCTAATTGGGGCAAGTGCATATCACTAACAGCTTTTAAACTGTTGAGTGTACAATACAATAACGGGAATTAAAGCCTTTAGCTGATAAGAAGGCTTGCAATGATTGTACAGCGATAGTTCACTAAGCACGTACTATAGCATAATGGGTGGATCTGTCACGAGAAAGCAAAGATTTTCTCAGGTTAATCCAGTATAAAATATTCCGGAGGTAATAGACCCTCGTTTGGATCTCCTGGTCCGGACTACACTGAGGGAGTCTAAAAATCGTACGAATTATAGATGTGGAACGTGGAATGTTAGAAGCTTCTGTAGGCCTGGAACGTTTAAATTAGTAACTAGAGAATTAGATAAATACAGGATAGATGCAGTAGCAGTACTGGAACTTAGATGGGGGGGGGGGAGAAGGTTCAATACAGACAGACGCGTATACCTCTCTCTATAGGAAAGGGAATGATAACCATCAATTAGGGGTTATTCACACATAAGAGAATCATCAGCCATTAAGATAGTAGAGTTTATTAATGATAGGCTTTCTAATGTTATTCTAAAAGGACGGTGGTGTGACATCAAAGTTATGAATGTCCATGCACCAACAGAGGATAAAGACGAGGATGACAAGGACAGTTTCTATGAGGAAAAAAGAACGACCATTTGACCAGTTTCCTGCTTATCATATGAAAATTGTACTAGGAGATTTCAAGTCGAAAGAAGGAAAGGAGGATATTTTAAAGCCCACGATTGGGAACGAAAGTCTCCACTTGCAAAGCAGCGACAATGGGGTTAATTTTGCCACCGCTAAAAATCGAATCGTAAAGAGTACAAAATTCCCACATCGTGGTATTCATAAATATACATGGACCTCACCAGATGGAATGACCCACAATTAAATCGACAATGTGCTAATAGATGCAAGGAAGCCGTCCTGTATAAATGACGTTCGAACCTTTAGGGATGCTGACTGCGATTCGGATAATTATCTGATAATGGTGATTGTTCGGGAGAAACTTTCATTAAACAAAGGGATTAGGCAAAATTTCGAAATAGAGAGATTCAATCTGAAAAAGCTAGATGATAACCAAATTATGAAAGCTTACCAAGTCGAATTTCAAATAGATTTGCAGTTCCAAAAAACACTGCAGAACAAGAAGCTAGGGATGATATGAATGTCGATAAAACCTGTGAAAGCATTAAAGACAACATTAAAGTATCCGGAAACAAAAATTAGGTCCGCTTGATGTGAAACCAAATAAAGCATGGTTCGATGATGAGGGCATGAAATTGGTAAATGCCAGAAAGCAGGCGAAACTACAATGGTTACAAAATTAGAATGAAACTATTGTCGGAAATCTCAATAATTCTAAACCGAGAAACCTCTAGAACCATTAGAACAAAGAGAGGAAAGTATTTCAAAGACAAAATAAATGAATTAGAGGTAAATAGTACAGGGCAAAAATGTTATCGATAAATGTTATAACGTCTTCAAGAAATGTTTTCAACCTAGAACAAACATAATTCAGGACAATGATGGCACTATACTCGTGGCCCCAAATAATATTTTAAATAGGTGGAAAAATGTCTTTAATCGATTATTAAATATAGGCTACATGGAGATGTCCAAATTGTAGAAAGTGATATTATGATGAATAGAGCAGCCAGAACAGAGCCGTGGGTTGCTGATCCAATCTAACAGAAGTAGAAACAGCTATGGGTATACTTAAAAAAAAACACAAATCTCCAGGCGTTGACCAAATTCTAGCAGAAATAATTAAAGCAGGTAAGGATAGATTAAACTCAGAGATCCATAAACTCATTCTTATAATTTGGAGAAAGGAACAATTTCAAAAGGAGTGGAAAGAATCTATTATTGTACCGATCCATAAAAAGGGAGAATGTAATAGCTATCGAGGAACTTATCTCTTATCACCATCATATAAAATTTTGTCTAATATACTTCTGTCAAGATTAACCCCATATGCGGATGAAATCATTATAGATCACCAATGTGGATTTAGGCGAAACAGATCATCCATTGATAAAGTATTTTGTTTTCGCCAAATCTTGGAGAAAAAGTGGGATTATTATGAGTATGTTCATGAGCTCTACATCGATTTTAAAGAGGCATATGACTCAGTTTGGCGAGACAAATTGTACAATATCCTCACTGAGTTTGGGATACCAAAGAAGTTAGTTAGGCTGATGAAACCTATAGCAGAGTCAAAGTAGGAAAACTTATATCACGAATGTTCACCATTAAAAGCGACTTGAAGCAAGGAGATGCACAATCGCCTTTACTGCATAATGTTGCTTTGGAATATGTCATTAGGATAGTCCAGGAAAACAAGGTAGACCTAGAACTAAATGGCAGTCACCCTATTTTAGCTTATGCAGATGATATTTATCTCTTGGGCGAAGACATAAAACAATCGAGAGAAACGCAGATAGTCTTTTTGTTGCCTGCAGGATGTTGGATTAGAAATTAATACAGAAAAAAACTAATTAGACTACATGTACATGAAACGTCAAAATAATGCTCTAAACATATTAGAATAGCCCGTAAATCGTTCGAACAAGTGGATGAGTTCAAATATCTGGGAGAAATAATTACAGATAGGCTTTGAAATAATATTAAGGCCGAAGTTAAGTGTAGACTCAATTAAGAAATGCTTGCTTCTATGCAACTCAGAAACTGTTATCTTCTGCTATTTCTGTCCAGAAATCTAGAAATAAACATTTATAAGAAAATCATCCTGCAGGTTGTATTATATGGATGTAAGACATGGTCGTTTACTCTTCAGGAAGAACATAATCTGAGAGTGTTCGAAAACAGGGTGCTTAGGATAACGTTTGGGACTATGAGAGATGAAAATGGGGACTAGAGAAATCTTCATAACGACGATCTTCATAACCTGTACTCGTCATCGGATATAGTAACGGTAATTAAATCACGGTGGATGAAATGGATGAAATGAGCTGGACATGGTGCGCGCATGGGGGAAGAAATATATATGAAAAAAATATTGACGGGGAGACCCGAAGGGAAAAGACCACTTATAAGACCTAGACGTAGGTTGGAAGACAATATTAGGATAGATTTAAGATAAGTAGAATTTGAGAGGGATGGTTAGATGGAGTTAGCACAGAATAGGATTGAATGGCGGGCTCAGGTAAGCGCAGCAATGAACCTTCGGGTTTCACAAAATATATAATATTTCTATAGGTTTCTTGGGAATTGTCTGTTGCCATTGAGTAAGTAGCCTATGTAAGCAAGTAATCGGGCGGAGTTTAAAAGTGAATGCATTCCATTGTGTTTTTATGATGATTATGGTATAATTTATCAAATTTGTCATTTCCATTCCAATTCTACACATAAACCATGACCAGTGATATTTATGAACAAAAGTAAATTGTCAATTATCTTCATCTAGACTACAATAACTTCACTAGAGCCGCGCACTGTTTATGCTCTGAAATGTATTGTCTTACAGTGTGACACCATGCTAAGTACATGCCACGCCAATCCGGTAAGATTACGAATGTTTAGCTGCTGTATGAGTTTAAAAATTTGGATTTACCTATTCCATTATCAAATATATTTCAAAATATTTAGTTCCTTCAGATTTCTTTACATTGATAAATGTCCTGTGCAATCTTATTATCGCCATAACTCTAGTTAATTATAATTATCTTTAACAAAACGAAAAAGAAAATGTTCTTCTTGTAAAGTGGTAGATTAAATCGTCCTATCATATAAACACACATTTCTTCTACTTAAAATATTTTAGGATTCAGGGGGATTAAATCATGTACTTATGCTAGAAACTCAGGACAGATCCATATAATGTTCGTAGGCTACATTAGAATTACCTAACTCATTATGCGCATAATATAAAAATATCTTAGTAACACTTCAGTAAATATTAGTTCACATTAAAATAAATTCTAACACAGACGGTAGCACTTTACAGTACTAACCATGTTATCGTATAGAAGCGTTTGAGGGACATTGACAACAAGTGATATTAGCGGAATGCAGGAATAAAATCACTCTGGAGATCCAAACGTTAACCAAGACAAATTGGGGAACAGAGACTTACTTGTATGGGGCAAATAAAGAGGAAAGTTTTGGTTTAGCCTGGTTCCGTCTAGGAGCTTGGCGGGCAATTAAAATTACAAATGATGAGGGGGAGAGAATATGCTCGCTTTGTGGGGCAGGAGAAACTTCACACCATATTTTGGCAGAGTGTACGTTCACGGAAACACTGAGGCAACGGCATCTACCAGAGTCTTTCACTGCTTCTTGTACGGGTCAGCTGTTCACATACGATCTGCTACTTAACACTAGATTTTTTAGGGGGGTGGGGAAATTTATGTCCAAAGTGAGGCAGCTTAGGATGGAACTGGCCGAGGGAGTGGGACCGAGGGAGTAAGGGGAGTACTCCGATGGGGTAGACGGCTGTATATAGAATAATATGTAAAATATATTTGGTTGGTGTGTTTTAGGGTATTGCTGGTGTATGTGCTATTTTTTGGTGGGGACGGAGTGTGTGTGTGTGTGTGTGTGTGTGTATGTGGTGTTTTGTTTGTATATTTACTAGTTTTTAACAGTTTGTTTTTTAGATTTACTTTTAGGGTAGGCCTACATTTTTGCTTGTGCACAGTTAAAGCATGGACAGCCTAAGGGCTCATGCAACGGATAATGTAAAAATATAGTTTTTCTTGTTAACAATAAAAGCACTTCATTCATTCATTCATTCATGTTATCGTATAAATATTGTCAGTGTCGTTTAATTATCTACAATAATTAATTCGCACTGTTATTAAACAAATTATTTATTTTATGAATTTTTCTTACAATCTTATTTATTACGTTTATTCAGAATGCATGCCTAGAGTGGGTCCCCTTCGATTACAGCAATCATGGGCAAACCCCTATCCATTGACACGCAACCCGCAAACTTGGTCAACTTACACATAGTTCGAAAAGAACGGGTAGATGGAGACACAAACAGACAATAAGTGCAGTGGCGGTTGCTCATTCTTAGGGAAACACTAATTTCACTTTATAGTATACATTACAATATACAAATAATACAAACAATTTTGTATTTTTAATTATCCTTTTACGTGTGCAATTATTTCATCATACAAAGGCTTAGAATGTGCAATAATGCCTTTCCAATCGGAACTGTGTGGCATACCGTCACTGCTTGCAAAGAGATATGATTCATGCACGGGAATAATCCACCACGTACACCGAATGTCAACAATGCCATCTTGTGTGTTATGCGGGAAGGTCGAGAACCACAAGTGGTTCGCGAACCAGTAAATGCCCATGTATGGATTACAGTGTATTTCTCGGGGGGCCCTTCCATAAAACTACTTACAACAATTTCTTACAAAGCAAAAAGCCTATTTTTATAATTATGATGTTTACGTGATAAACGCTAATTCTGTCAATCGTAACATACTTAACTTAATGAACAATATTAACAATACTATTAAACATCATTAGCTAATATCTCCTGTTCTTTTGTAATTGAAACTTCCAACTCCTTTTTAATTTTATACAATAGTAGCCCCAGACTTCTCACATCGATTGGTATGTTTTATTTATCATTCTGCCATATATGATGCTCGGATGAGTATTTAATATTTCGTTATTTAGATATTTTACTCTCCAATTTTCTGTATTTGGGCACTCTAATATTATATGCTGAGCATCTTCTATCCCATGCATAGTGGGCATCTCCCTTTGAATTAATTTTTCTAATTCCTCTAAGTTTCCGGACTCCCAATCTCCACCAAGCCGAGTCCATAAATTCCCGTTGAGAGAATTTCGTTATATAGTCTGTAGCTTCCTGGGTTATCCCTCTTTCCCCTATTTTTAAATAGTAACCCCCTGAATTAAATAACATGTTGAAATGCTTATTCCAATCCTATTCTGAAGGCATGAGTTTGTTATGGATGTCCCTTTTTATAGTTCGGAAATAATTCCATATCATTTGGATGTTATTATCCCCAAGCCATTGATTAATTTTAGTTCTCTCCGCCCTGTTATAGTCACTTTTCTTTTGTCTGATTAATTCATTATAGCCTACTCTCTTCTGAACGCTATAAAATTTTCCCGGGTTACTTTATTGTTTTCCTTACCCATAATTTGTATTCTTTTCTGACACTATTTCTTTTCAACAAACATTCATTATCATAAAAGTTATTCGTACTATTTATCTTTCTCTCGCTATTTTTTGTTGGTGTCCTGCTCTAGTTACTAGCTTTCAATACCTTACCATTCTCAGTATAGTTATTTATTCCTCTTATTAATAAATTTGTATTCTCATCTGAGAGCTTATTTGCAAATATTTCATTTTCTTCCTCTTTCCATATTATCCTAAATTGGCTTGTATAATTGTTATTCTCTCTATGAGTGAAAGCTATCAAGGCATTACTTTCTCTTGGTCTTTTGCAGGGGAGGGTGATGTACAGCTTTAAAAATAAATTGTTGCTTGTTGTCGTTTCAATTATTGGGAAGTTTACAATCTGGTTAATTAATTCCTGTGAAACTAACGCATAATCAATCATACTCTTCCAAATTTACTGACATACGTGAAATTTCCTTTCTCATCCCTGTACAATTACCATTGAGTATGAATAGATTATTAGCCTCAACTAATTCCAGCAATTTATCCCTTTCCTTATTGCTTATACTGACACAACTTTGTGTAGTTTTTCCGCCCTATTGATTACTTCGAAAAAAATTGTGTCCTCTATATTGAATTCCTGTCTGTTCCGATTGCCTATTCTGGCATTCAAATCACCAAGAATGCAGATTTTTTTATTTTTTAAAACCTTGGAGAACGACATAATATCTTCCTCTATCTCCTATTATACAATTTCGCATTATAGAATTTCGAATCCCGCGGGTGCTGATATAGTACTCCGATTAGTAATTTAGTATTACTGCTAGTCTTTGAGTACTCAATCCAAAGGCTCCCCTCGTTCTTGGCGTTTAACACTTTCATATTCTTAGTTACAGTATCTTCAAATTAAAAAAGCCACCTCTCCTGGGATTCTTCCGAATCTACTGCTCCTTTCTCTATTTTTACTCACGTATGTAAAATCTTTTGTATTGATCTTGACTTCCTTATCCGCCCATGATTCTACTAATCCTGAGATATGTGCAACCTTACTAGGTTGTATATCTCCCTGTTAGCGATAAATTTTAAAATCCCTTCTGTATTGATATATCCTATAGAAAAGTTAGTCCCATTCTTAATACTATCCTACTGTTTTTAATAGCCCATTTTCTAAGCCCTGATTGGAGTGTCTGGAGACTTCCATCAAGGTACCCTGCGGTGATGATACCGTCTCCAATCCCCAAGACCTATCATTTTTTTATTGTTACCTTTTGGGGTTGGGTTATCAGGATGTTGCACTTGTCCGCCACTATTCTCACATTCCACCGCACTTCCATTATCCAGCTGAATCGTATTGCTCGACTCCCTCCACATGCACACCGGGCTCTTGAGTGTTGCTGATGACTCGCGCCTTCCAGGGTGTTGAACTGAAGATGTCATCTGCTCGCGTAAGCGGGCGGGTTGATGCCCACTCGCACCAGGCGTACTTCCACTCTTCTGAGCGCCGTACTCGATCGACCCCCGTGTTCCCCCATTCGTCTGGTCTTCTGAATGTTTTTGCTGTTTCCTCCTCTCTGGTGAGGGACTCCTCTCCCTGCCCCTCTCGTCAATCTCCTGGGCTTTCCTTAAAATGTTCCAAGTCGTATAACCTCACGTTAATTTTTTGTTTATCATGTACCAACACCGCGTTCTTCCCTTTCTTTCGTGCCTCAATCATATGTTTTACCAATTATCTTCTTTTCACTATGGTGTTGTAATCGTAGTCCTCTGAAATCCTTATGTATATCCCCTCAGCAATTTAGTACGTTCCATTATCGTGTCTTTGGTCAATTGGCTGACGAATTTCACGAGTAAAGGGCATCTCCGCTTGTGTCCTTCGATCCAGTATAGGATTTAAATATGTAGGTCCGATAAGTTTACATGCAGTACTTGCGCGCAAAATTCAAGCACCCTGCAGCAGGTGTCCCATCTATTCTCGTACTGGACCTCCTCAAAGCCGAATATTATTATATTCTTCCTCCTTGCATCTTTTCCAACACTGCTTTGTATTTGTATTTGCTTTTTCATATTATTCACCTCCTGTTTGACTATATTTAATTCCTTTTTAACTTCGCTCATCTCCCAGCTTAGACCCTCCCATTCCTCGTGGGCCCTATCTAGTTTGTTGTTTATGCTCGTTGAAAAGGACTGCAATGTTTCCAAGATAGCATTTATTTTATCTTCCATGCCACCACAGATTATCTCCATTGTAATAGGTCCTGGGTTCATTACAACCCCGCCGATTACTAGCCTAATAAAACTGTTAATATTAATATTAGGGACCATGGCACTTTCCTGTTTTGGTCAACCTCTTTCTTCATCCCCTTACGTCTGCAATTTCTTGCGGTGAATAGGCCAATTCTTGCACTGTGCGCTTGAATATCAGTCCCCATTATGTTACCAGACTCACTTTCACAGGCTTGCACTTACATTCTTCAGGCACCTCTTTGCACTACTCAGCATCACAACACAACCGCTTCCTGCATTGATTGAATTCTGAATGACAATGCAACAATCGTATTGCTATGGCTAGAATTTGTATGACAATATCATGTTTACTGCTAAGAGAAATAAGTTATTAAAATATATTTGATGAAAAAACTAATTAAATGAAAGCACTTTGTTACAGCATATTGGTTCATATAATTTTAAGAAATTTAATAGTCCTAGAACCAGTACCAAACATTGACCCGTAGGTCATACTTCAGTGCTCATTGTGTAAATGAAACATTTTAAAATCTGATGAAATTCTAGTTTAATGAACGTAAAAGGTAGAAAAATGTTTTGTCAGGAAATAATGTTATATTGATTATTCCATTCATACGTCTCGTGTTTGATATTGACTCATAACGTCTAGCAATTTGTTGGATATAGACCAACCACGATCGTTTATCTTATGCAATAACGTTTAGCAATTCCTCGGATATGGACCAATCACGAACTTTGGTTATCTTATAGAATGCTTGCTCTTAATACGAAGGTGAAATTTTATCTGATAAAACGTCAGCTCGTTACTGGAAATGTAAGTATCAATGTGCAGTGAATAATACATCACATGCTGTCAGTGAAAACAATAAAACACATTATTTTATATAACATAACTTGTTTAGAGATAATTGAAATGTACATTCATTAAAAGACAATTTCTATTCAGTGCTAGCCAGTTCGTGTGCTTTTACTCTGTTCTACTGTTACCTTACCTGAATTAGGTAAACTGTGTCTTATATGCGACATTGGTAGCACTGATCACAACATGGTAACTCGAATAGATTCATGGATGGTTTATTCATAGTATGACTCAATCTCACAGTTGTTAATTTTGTTTTTATACAACAAAGTACGAAAGTAATTTTTATTTGTATAATCCGTTATATTTTTATTCATTGAATAGTCTTAATAAACCGGACTTGAGTTTACTAGTTTCATCAGATAAACTCATGAACTCTCGTATGATTACCTATGTAAATCCAGAGTTAGTGTCAAGTAATACGGTTTAGATTCAATTAGTTCTCATTGCATCAGTATAAATATAAAGCTTTTCTATGTACAAAAGTTTTGTTAACTGATAATAGGCAACTATTTGGACTTGAAAATGTGTACGTGGTATTCATTCTTTATGGCAACAACTATCTGATAAAATAGATACTGTTAAAGAAGGTAGTGAAAATTCCCAAGCATTATGTATTTAGAAACAAATTTACATGTCTTAAAATTCTTTAAATTTTACTTTTTCCTTTTCAAGTCTTCACTTCATTAGTTTAGATAACCAAGTTAATTATTTTAAAAAATGAAGAAAACAACATTTTATAAGGAATAGGCTACTGAAGGACATATTCTTTGAATGTTTAGGTCTTAAATGCTGTATTTTATTCGGCTATAACTTATAGGCGATTTTAAATCATAACAACCCTTGCTTTATTCATTAAATGTGATTTAAATATGACTGCTATTTCCTAGTATGAGTATATTTTCTATATTTGAATTTTGTACTTGATAGGCTACCTTCCGATTTCTAGTAATTGCGATGCTTGCGAGAACATCAATGAAACCGACACCTTCTCCATTGTTTACATATTTCTTCATTCGATCATTTTTGCTGCGCTAAAGTCTGCCTCACTTGTTCTTCTCCCACAGAACATAACCACAAAAGTCCCCTACAACTCGAATAGAAGGGTAGTGTAGTGAACGACAGAACTGACGAGGACGAAAGAAGGGTGTTTGTGTTTTGTTTTCATTTTGTCTGTCTGGTGGAAACAAAATAAGAATTGAACTCGCTCAGTTGCCCCCAAAAAACTATACACAACATTCGCCAACAACTCGTGTTTATAATATGTTTGTAAAATGTTCATCACAACTGTGCTATTGTTTTATAGGCTACGTATTCGATTTAAAATGTCGAAAAAGTGAATTTCTTATTTATGTTTTATTATTCAGATGATTTCCTTCTTCCGTTCGATATAAATACATGTGTTCCTATTTCACTCTCAACGTTGCCATAGAAGTTTCACTTCTGTCGCGTGGCGTTCCACGCACCCGATCTTATTTTCCAAATCCCTTATTTATGTTAGGTATATCTGATACAGTATTCGGTGCACCATAATGGCCAAGTCTATTATTGCATATAATACATTTTACAATGCGAAAATAAGGTTAAAAATCCCAAAACACGATATACAAAAATAAAAAAAATGGTTGTTCTCTGAACTCTCTTATCGTCCTAACGACTTGACGTAATGTCAAATGTAAGGTACTCATTCGATGCAGGATGTTGTGTATTTTCATTTATAAAAGAGTAAATGTTTCCTGTGAATGCATCATTTATGAGTTATTAGTGAAAAACTAAAGAAGAGTCCAAAAATGTCTAGGTTTTTGGAACACCCCTCATACAACACAAGCAGAAAATTGGTGCAAATTCTTTTTACTTGCAAATGAAGAGATTAAAACCGTTTCCATCATACCGAGAATTAATTAGCCTACAAACATTATTTCGCCTGGCCCAGTAAGAGTCAAATGTAAAATTTCCAACTGTACTTAATATAACATTGGAGTGTCTCAATATGTAAGAAACTCGTTTGGGAAAGGCCTGTTAAATGAAGAGTTATAAAATAATAAGAAATACTATTGGGAGCTGACGAGATGATCCCTGGCCTGACGGTGGAGCTCTTATCTGCAGTCAATAGCAACGCTCCCCTACACGTGCAGTTATAGCACAATACCGTCTTCCCCCTGCATGCCACCACCAAATCACGGATCATCTCGTCAGCTCCCAACAGTATGCAAGTACAATATTCTTGTACAAAATACGAAGTTTCAACGCCTAAACGTTAATTAATAATAAACTATAGAAGTACAATATTTTTTGACAAAATACAAAATTTTTACGCATAAAATCTCACCATTAATAAATTTGGCCTGAATAATACGTACTCTCCCAGTGAAAAACTACGATTCACGAATGTACAGTGAGTCCCACGCAAGAGTTGGCCAATGACGGAGGTTTCTGCGTCGCGGCTGGCACAGCTCCAACTCCCGAGCGATCGGGTGAAATATCAACGCAAATAATGCCGCGGTTGTTGTAATGATTCAGGTTCTCACATTTAAAGTTAAAATTACAACGACAATACCACGTACCTCATCACAAGAGATGTTGGAAATGTCTCCTCTTGCATAAGCACAACACTGACACCTTTTTAGAGAATTTTCTTTCACGCGCGTAAGTTAGCTTCCGAGATAGAGTTAATTTCTCTTGTGATATTGTCTTTAAGTTCTTCTTGTGTATGGGAAATTGACCTATACACTTTATTTTTGAAGTTTCCCCATAAATAACATTTACATACTGTTAGAAGAACTTGATGACAATATCACATATTCCTATCACAAGAGAAAGTAACTCTGTCTCGGAAGCTGAACTTATGCGCGTGAAAGAAAATTTCCTAAAAAGGTGCCAGTATTGTCTGGATGCAAGAGGAGAACATTTCCATCATCTCTTGTGATGAAGTACGTGGTTATTTTTATTGTAATTTTAACTGTAAATGTGATAACCTGAATCATTGCAACGACCGCGGCATTAATTGCGTAGATATTTCAGCCGATCGCTCGGGAGTTGGAGCTGTGCTAGCCGTTACGCAGAAACCCGCGTCATTGGCCAACTCTTGCGTGGGACTCACTGTATTATGTAGCATGGTAGTTGTAGGCCTATCTTGCATGGGGAATTCCTATATTCTACTGTAACATAAGCATGCCGTTTATTAAGTGTGTACAAGACTACCAATTATAAAATTACAACCGGAAGGGCTCTGATGTAATTTTTCACGATGCGATCGATTCTGCGCATCGTTCCCCCGCCTTGAGTTTTTTTTTTGTTTGTTTCTTAATACTCCAATGTTATCAGGAGACATTTAAATATCCATATGCACTAAAAAATATAGTTACTCAACTTAATTTGAGATATTTCCCCTAGACATTTTCTAAATGTACATAGGTCGGTTTATTTTATATGAATCTAATATAAATTTGGAGTTCGAGGTCTAAAGAGGTAGGTGAGAAGTATGCACAAATTTTTGTAAAGTTAAAGTTAATTTTTTGGAAAAATGGAACTTTATAAAAATAAAATTGGGTTTACGTTATTTAATTTCTTTTTTCAGGGAATCTCCAGCAGTACAAGAAAATAAAGCACAATTTTAAAAGCAGTATTTCAAAAATTAAATGTTTCATTTAAATTTGAATATCCTTATCTCTTCATCATGGGGATGCATTCGCACCAGACTGTAATTTATAGTTTTGAAAAATAATAACTTAGAAAGTTAATAAATTAGTTAACATCTTAGAAAGTTTCAGCAGTAATGTCATGAAACTTGAACCCTTGATAAAAAAAAATAAAATACACAATTGTTGGATAAATTTTAGATAAATGCAATGGATTTTGCATCATTTAAAACTTTCGTGGTGAATTCATTTGAGACTAGTTGCGGGGTAAGGTGAATGCAGTCATTCACATGAAAACATCAGAAAGTCACAACGCGCATTCTAAAAGCACGGCTATATTTAATGAAAGTAAGGTGCAGTTGAAAATTAGGATGTAAAACCCTTCTAATCGTGTTTTAGGAAATTACTGTGCCCACTTAAGTGCCACAGAGACTTTCAAGAATACAATTAGCCTAAGTCGGGAAGTAGGTACTGTCCAGACTAAATTGAATAGGAACGGGCCATGGTAAATGCAGGTCGACGTTCTCCAAATGTATCCCCATAAGTGACTGGATTTGTTGCACATAAATATCCCCCTTAGCTAAGTATCCTATTGTGTACAGCAGTTTTCGTCAAGTACTGAGTAGCCTACTCCGGTTTGGAACTTGCCTGCTCAGTACATAAGCGTGGGCCACTGAAAGAGAAGCAAAGGGGAAAATATTGACGCCATCCAAACCTCCTTCCACGCAGTGACCGGCCAGTTTCACTCCTTTCGGGAAGTGTTTAATCAATATATCGCCAAATTACTTCCGTGCAGTTACAAGAACCGCCACTGAGTTTACACACCGGTCTGCTGCTCAGCTTTCCTTGTGGTAGATCAGGCCTGTCGAGCAGGACTCCCAAGGTGTGTAGTAATTCCCATACTTCCCCTCCCTTCGTGATCTCCAAAGCGCAACTGAACCGATCGCTACAATTTGGAGTTCACGAAGGGTGGGGAAGTAGAAGAATGACTTTACACCTTCGGAGTACTGTTCGACAGGCCTGCGGTAGAAGCTAACGGGAGTGATGCATTTAAAACCGGCTTCCTAGAGCTGCGTACTGATGATGGCTAGTGTGGAGAGGTGTCTTAGTTTTCAACAAACTACCTAGTCCAGTGTCGGCTGCGGTGGTCTAGAAGTAGCGTGCCCGCCTCTAGATCCGAAGGTTGAGGGATTAAACCCGGCCGCAGTCGTTGGGGTTTTCAGGACGTAAAAATCCTTGGCATGGAGTCCTCCGGGAGGGACTTTCATCTGGGAGCCCGTGTCTTAGATTTACGGCACGTAAGAAGAACTCCAAGCTTAAATTAGAGCCTCTGGACAAAATTTCTCGGCCCTTTCACGTCCAAGTAATGCCTTACTTTGCGGAGGGGATCTGTCCCACTGCCCTCTCTAGGAAAATAAGCGTAACAAAAATTCACCTAGGCAAACAGAAACCTCCACTTGGAGGTTGGGGGCAAAGGATTCGAGAAAGAGAGAGAGAGAGAGAGAGAGAGAGAGAGAGAGAGACCTAGTCCAGTCAACGGAAAGGTTGTAGAGGGAAATGGAAGGAACACGACTTTTTATTTTGGGACTTTGTTTGGACTAGTTAAGAGGTAAAGGGAAAATACGAAAGTTAAGTTTTTCTGCAAATATCTCGGAATTTACATATAAAGTTAAAGTTGCTCTAAATTTTGAACAGTTAAAGATAATTAGTAAAATAACATATATTTTTGAAGAAACTTGAATGCTCTACAACTTTCTTTCGCAGGACTTTCTCGTTGGACAAATGACCGAAAAGTTAGAAGGTCAAATATGGCAATAAACGTGAGGCAATTTTTTTTTAATTAGCTAAGTTTGAGCGCGGATACCTGGGAAACATGCGAGATCGCGAAAAAATGAATAGGGTCAATGTTGTGGATTATTTTCTCAGCTTTAATTTTATATAGAGTGGTATGCTCGCTAGGACCGATAGTTTCCAAGATATGAGCGAAAAATCGAAGAAAGGAACCTTCCATTGGCTCAACCTAGCACCCGCTCACCTCTAACTAGTCCAAACAAAGACCCAAAGTAAAAATTTGTGTTCCTTCCATTTCAATCTCCACCCCCTTTCGAGCATTCATTGACTGGACTAACCCGTGGAGTTATAACATCCCTGCCTCACCCAATGCCATGACGGAGTAATCAGTAGGCTATAAATTACACCTTTTTAGGTTAGATAAGTGTCTAGTTTCTCATGATTCTTCTTACAATTCGCATATGAATTTTACAGCTTCTGTAGTTTCTGAAATATGGCTGTTTTTTGTGTTTGTAAAAAAGACACACACATAGCGTACAGAGAATCATACCATTTTTGTTAGATATTAATAAATCTCCAGTACAAATTGCCAATATTTTAAATTTAAAAATTTAGATGAGACTTTACATGAGGAAACGTCGCTGCCAAATGCAGTACTTTTATTCAGTAATTAGCATAGTTCTGAGGTAGAAAGGGCTGGAACGAGTTGCAATCAGAATCATGAGAAGGGCTATGGGGGAACTGGAATAGATATAGAGCTTCTTCCGTCAAGGAGACCATCATTAATGTCCTTGGCGTCCACATGCCGGCCACATGTCTCTATTGTGCATTGTGTTAACGAAGTTTAAAGACAAATATAAACTATCCAACGGATGGTAGGCCCTCTTTGAAGGAATGTTGTGTTCTGAAATGTTATTTAGAACAGTATATGAGTAGCATACAAATCAAAGGCAACCCAGTGTAGGGAAACAATTGACACCTGGTATTACTCACATGACTGACTAGTCGTTATTAAGTGCCAGTATGGTACTTTATGAGATTGTGCGGAGGACGGGAAAATATATTTCCGTTTGTACGTCCGTCCGTCTGTCTGTCCGTCTGTCCCTGTGTATCTACGCGCAATAACTCAAAAACGCTTTATCGAATTTAAATGATATTTGGTATACGCATTTGTAATGTCCATGGGAAGAAGCCTATTGATATTGGACGAAATCGGTTGACCGGTACCGGAGTAATGTCCAATTTAGTGCCTATTTTATTGTAACATATTAGAAATAATTTATGAAACGAAAATGAGTTATCATTACAACATATTGTTTAACTGTGATCATATACGGCTTTGGAAATCGCAATACAGTTAGCTATAACAAACAACACTATTCCTTTTCATATGCTTATAAAGCTAGACCGTTAAATTGAGCAAGGGGGCCCAGATGGCAACGTCTTGGATTTACGTTCTACAGGTCCTTAGTTCTAATCCCGAAACCGGCCATTTTGATTCTTTTAATTTGTAAGTGAGTGTGCGATTGGTAAGATATCACAAATTTGTACAGTTCAGCTGATGCTGGACAGTTGTAATCTGGAAAAAAAACTGGATTTTTTTCTTCCGTAAGCTCTACTCAATGAATCATTCTGGAGCTTAACTGGGAAATCTGTTTTAAAAAATACTTATTTTCTGCATATTATAATTACAATTATAACTCATTAAACAAAAGCATACATCAGTTTACCTGATGTTATTACTATACAGTATTTTTTAGAGCAACAAAGTATTGCTTTGTGCTGTGCTGGTGAACGGACGTGTTTCGCTTCCGCTCCTGACTAAGACAGCCTTAACCTCAACATGGGTGAAAGTGACAAGATGGCGGCCAAAGGACCGGACGAAAATGAAGGTGTACTAGCTATTAAATACTGCAAAAGATGTAAAGCTAAAGTAGTTAGCGGCTTAACGTGTGTCGAATGCAACAACCATTTCCACAACAGTTGTGCTAAAAAACAGGTAAATGTGAAATGCCTTGGCGATAACACAATAACATGCTGCATTAATGAAGAAAATTCTTTACTGTGTGAGGCGAATGACATTCAAATCACTGAGGTTAGTGATGCTGACAAAGCATTTTTTTATGCCTTGGAAACCACAAGTACTACAAATAATATGGTTGACATTCGTATTTTTAAGTATATAGTGAAACAGAAAGACGCAATTATTAATCAACTTGAGGAAAGAATTAAATACCTAGAGCAGATAAACTCTTTGGGACTATCCAGCATGCCACGGACATACATACACGGTCTTCTTTAGACGCAAAGATACCTAAAACTAAATGTAATACAAGTGAAACAATTCCGCGAGTTGAAAGTGTTAGTGATGGCAAAACACCATATGAACTTCCTAAACTTCACCAAGAGCAGCAACAACAAAATAATGATTTCCCAACTATTAGTGGACATGCCGATTGTTATGGTAAAACACCATATGAACTTCCTAAACATCACCAAGAGCAGCAACAACAAAATAGTGATTTACCAACTATTAGTGGACATGCCGATTGCAACAAGAAGGTCGTTAACCCCCGTATATTATCGGAAAGGAACGAACTTATCCCTTGGACTGAGGTAGTACTCAAGAAACCTAAACGTCAAATAGTGGTTGGTGTGAATGAAAACACTAGTACCGATCCTAGTAAACCAAGATTATTAGGGGTACCTAAGATGGCTTCCCTGCATGTTTTTAGGCTTGCTCCTTCCACGACGGCTGAACAAGTTGTGAATTTTTTTAAATGTGATTTTAGTGAAGTCAAATGTGAAAAGTTGACATCCAGAAATGCTGATGTCTATGCCTCTTTCAAATTGGACGTATTTGAAGATAATATCGAATCAGTTCTAAATTCAAACAAATGGCCGAAAAATGTCTGTATAAGACTTTTTTTTTACATTCGAAGCCCAAAACTGCAAACCTGAATATTCTAGATGATGAAGATAATGTGTACAATTCTAGTTTAATCAATTCCGACAAAGAAATTAATGTTAGCAGGCACTTTGGCCTTAATATTCTACATTGGAACACCCAGAACCTACTTAACAAATTAGACTATATCTCAGTCTTAGCCAAAGAATTGGAAGTTCATATATTGTGTGTACTCGAGCATTGGTTAAGCGATAATGAGTTATCTGTGATAAAGGTTCAGGGTTATTTCCTGTCCAGTTATTACTGCAGACCCAGTGGTCATCATGGAGGCTCTGCAATTTTTATTAAGGATGGATTAGATGTTTCTAATTATGATGTCTCTTCTTTAGCTGCGCAGTATAATTTTGAAGTCTGCTCTGTTTTCTTAAAGAACTATAATATTGTATGTGCAACTATCTACAGGTCACCAGATCCCAGTAAAAGCTCTTTTGAACTATTCGTATCTAATCTTTCTGATCTTTTTAACTTAATATATAAGTCCAATATAAAGAAACGCATTGTTTTATCAGCAGATTTTAATTACAACTTTTGTGAAAATAACAGTAAACTTGATGAACTCTTGAACCTATTTGATAGCTTTGGGGTCTGTCCCCTGATCTCTAAACCTACTCGTCCTGGTCGCAACGGTACTGCCGGAACTGGGTTAGACAATATTGTCACCAATATAGACAGGAGTATCTGTTCTGCTGAAGTGGTCCCAACTGTATTTTCTGATCACGATGCAATAATCCTGAAAGTAAATATAGAAACATGCAAGAGAGCAAAATCTTCCAATCTAAACAATTCTAACTACAAAAGACTTTTTTCTTAAGCCAAATAAGTTGGATTATGCTATACAGCTTAACAAATTTAAATGAGAAGGCTAACTACTTTATTAAAGTTTTATCAGACATAGCTGACAAAGCATTTCCTATTGCCTTAACTAGCACTGGTCCAAAGACTAACAAATCTGATAATAAGTGGTATTCTGACGAGCTCAACACACTTAAGGAAAGGTGCTTATCTTACTATAGATTATATTCTTATCATGGTCTGCTTGAATTTAAAGATAAATATCTTGAATTAAGGAACATTTACAAAAGGACCCTTCAAGAGACAAAAATTAAATATTTTTCGAACATAGTCAATAATTCTCCTAATAAGTCGAAATCCACGTGGTCAGTTATAGCTTCTCTACTGAACAATGATTCCAACCGAAATAAACTCGACACTAAGTTGGTCGCGGAAGAAATCAACTCATTTTTTATTAACAAACTTGAAAACACTGTGAATGGAATAAATAATAACATTGATCCTATTGACCTTCTAAATAAGCTACCTAAGTTTGAAGGTACCTTTTCGTTCAATCATTTAACAGTTCAGGATGTATATTCTACTATTTTAAAACTAAATTCTAGTTCTTGTCTTGATGTATATGGTTTTAATTCAAAAATTCTGAAATGTGCTGCTATGTTTATATGTGAACCTTTGGCTCATATTTTTAACCACAGTATTGACCTTTGCACATTCCCTGACGCCTTTAAACTAGTTAAAGTTATACCCATCCATAAGAAGGGCCTCGTAACTGATTACAATAACTATAGGCCTATTAGTATTGTGCCCATTGTGTCGAAGGTCTTCGAGATGTTACTTAACCAACAGATAACTAAATATTTTGAAACCAATTCGCTTTTTTCTCCGAGGCAATACGGTTTTAGAGCAGGTCGGAACACTATTGACGCGGTCTTAGCTCTAGTCTTGATAAGTTTAGATGCTCTTGATAAGGGCGATTTTGTATGTAGTCGATTCTTTGACCTCTCTAAGGCCTTCGACACAGTCTCACACGATATTCTTGTAAACAATCTCAGATTTTATGGTTTTAATGATCTAAGTGCTGATTTTATGTTTTCATATCTAAGTAATAGATTTCAAACTGTGTATTATCATAACCAGATCTCTCAATTCACAAAGATAAAATATGGTGTCCCCCAAGGCTCGATTTTGGGGCCTGTACTGTTTTTAATTTATATTAATGATATTCCTGATCATATTAAGGAGGAATGTCTAAATGTTTATTTATTTGCTGATGATCTGGCATTAAATGTTTCCCATGATGTAAATGATTGTGTTATCGATAAAATTGAAACCTTATCTGGTAAAGTTCAAGAATGGTCCAAAGCTAACAAATTAAGCCTTAATGTCGACAAAACAATTGACATAACATTTAGTTACAATTATGCTATAAATTCTCAGATTCCTCCGGTTAAGTTTGTTGGCATTCACCTAGATTCTGATCTCGGGTGGCATACTCACACTGCTAGCATTGCATCTAAAATAAGTCAAGGCATTTTTATGTTAAGAACTCTAAAATATAGTTTATGTAAAGAATCTCTCTTAAACGTCTATTATGTCCATGTTAACTCTCACCTAAATTACGGTGTTATGCTTTGGTGGAACCATACATCCTCCGATAAACTTTTCATCTTGCAAAAAAGAGCCATTAGAACTATATGTGGAGTCTCCTCGTCAACGCACTGTAAACCACTGTTTATCAGACTTGGCGTTTTGACTCTTCCAGCTATGTTTGTTTTTAATTGCCTTCTCTATGTATGTAAACATTTGGAGGCATTTACTAAATGCCCTGAAATCCATACCTATGACACACCCAATAGAGGTAATATATATATGCAAAAATGTAAATATTCCAGAACATTCAATAGTTTCGAAAATATTTCTCTTAATTTATATAACACCCTACCTGTAAATGTAAGACAAATGGCTTACTGAGTGTTTAAGAGAACTTTAAAATTCCAGCTGAAAAGAAATCCATTGTACAGCATCCAGGAATTTTATTCTATACATTGGTTGTAAGCTTTTATTGTTTGACGTTGCTATACATTTTTTTAATGTCCTGGCAAAAATAAATCTATATCTATATCTATATCTATTAATTTATATTGGATTTCATACGGAACAAAGATGTGTTTTATTCTTATCTTTGCTATAACAAGGAAAGTTCCAAAGGTTTCATGCCGAAACTTACCTTGAAATTTTGAACCAGAGTCAATGTAGCCTATCATAAGCTTATAAGCAAATAACTATCAATGAGTTGAGTGATCTTTAGAAGATGTATGCAAAGTGGAGACGTGAGAAACAGTTTGGTTAGAAGGAAAGTCATACAAAACTACAAAAGCATTAATCTTACTTGAACTAAGATGTGTACGGAGCAAAAGTAAACAACAGACTTGCCTTGACTAACCGTGTCCTGTCGTTTCATTGGTTAATCGCACCAGCGCATAGTTCACGTTAGTGCGACAAGCTCAGTCAGAAGTTTACTTCCATTCCGTACACATTGTGAAATTATTTACATCTTATGTAATTGTAAAGAAATAAGTTCTGTTAAGTGTACTTTTATATTTACACTTTACTTTCGTATTTATATCATGGGCTTACATGTTTTACAGCATGTATCTAGCAAACAAAATTTCATTTCTTTTTATCGTTGCCTTGAAAAATTTCTTGATTCTGAAGAAAGACAAGTGACATAAGTTACTAAATGCAGGACGTATTTTATTATATAATTATTAATTAATTCATTGCACTTTTCATTTACATAATGTTTGATGAAGTAACTTACACCACATATTGTAAGTATTTGCACTAAAAGTCTATTGACTAAGCGAAATAAGCACTATTTAAAAATTAACCAATGGGAGAGACAATGGTCTTGAGTTTCTCCTATTTTGTATAATATTTACATGGACGAAAGTAAGTAAAAGTAATAGGAATGGCCTCTAATAATTTGTATTATAGAAGAAAATTGCTACCCAGGGCCTTCGAGGAACGTGCGAGGAAAAGGTTTGTTCAGCGGCGGAAAGATGCATTTGTAAATATTATTGCAGTTCATGTACCCCAGCAAAGAAATAAATTAGATAATTAAATTAAATACATTAGATAAATAATTAATTGCTGAAATTAATTCAAAGTAGCTAGTGTTTGGTATCAAAATGACCAAAAGAAGATGAAACATTCATTATTATTTTAAATGTTATAAATAAAGCAAGGTGTAAAAGTTAAACAATTTCATTTAAATTTTTAATAAAATGAAATTGTATTTATGAGTAATGGAGGGACTGAGGAAGCTAGGAAATCCCATTAGAGTGACCGGGATTTCCCGGATTGATATAAAAGGGTATTGATACACTCAGCTATTTTAAGAAGTCGCCTATTGTGTTAAGGGTGAAACTTTTGACTCGCAGTGGTGAGACAATAGCTATACGGTTTCTCCATTAAAATAGTTCTTAGTAGTCCCAAACATTAAGGTGCAGGTAGCCATGGAAGGACTCGCTACTGGCCACCGTTCAGGATGATCTACAGCAACATAGATCTTCAGCATCGATAACTGTACATCCTCGCTTTAGCTACAGTCCGGCTAAATGCGGTCACATTCTCATCAGATGTAGTCGCAATACAAGTTAAGTAAAATAAAGCAAATTGTATTAACACACAAAGCCAAGTAAGGCTTAGCATCTTTATGTCACTAAAGTAAATACTGCTTATATAATTGTAGGGAGTTTCGGCATCCTTGCAGCTCCTCTTTTCCTCTACGTGCAAGCTAAATATGCTGCCGTAGTAGTTTTGAATAAATTATAGTAATCTCACAAAGACCAAGGAATGGTCTAGCAAATTAGTATTTTTCAAATAGTAATTCAGCGTTTATCAAGATAAGAAGTTTTGGCAAGCAATTGCAGCTTCTCTTTTCCTACTTGCAGATAGAGTATACTGCAGTAGTATTTTGAGCCAATACAGCTCAATTATTCCAGAAGTTTGTAATTTTTTAGATTAAAATAAAGAACTTTATATTACTGTTGTAGATCACAAAACATGGTGTATTCTCACAGCAAATGAACCTTAAGTCATTCCTGAAGTATACCTAGTGAAAATAGCAAGCACTATTCAATATTGGTCTATACCAAATACAACTCCAAGTAAGAAGAGAAGCAGTAGTCTTCAAGAAAAGAAGAATAGAGTAACAATTCTCTCTCTCCATTATTCCTGCTTCCTTCACTATTCCTACACTTCTAAACTTATATATTTTCTGGGTTCTCCCAGTGGTCCTCCGAAAATCCTATTGCAAATTCTGTTAGGCACACTAGCCTACAAGCTGGTTTTCTTGATTTTTGTTGTCTCTTTTGATGCACTAGTTTTTCAACATCTGGAATCAATGTTTGGGCAGCGGCCAGTCTAAGTTAACATTTTCCGTTTTCGTCTGACAGTTGACTTCTGCTGCTGGTTTTGTTTACTTTCATCAGTGAAAAAGAAACTGTTCGCATATGTACGTAGATCCGCACATAGACAAAATACTAGCAGCATGTCTATGCAGTCGGGGAAATACAGTTCGGGGAATCGTCCCTCACACGTCTATATTGGTATATATTACCAAAAATAAAGGGGTCGATGGCCTACATATTCGATTACGTTCTACACCCGACATAATATTAATAAATTTCATAATGCTTGGAAGTTGGCGAAAGAAACGACCCACCCTGTCAACGGAACCCGGCCTCAGACTGACGTAACGTGGTGCACAGGGGTCGCACGGTGCAAGCCTGATTGCACGCGCACAAAACACAGAGAGTTGGAGACCACTGGTCTACTCTGTTACGTTCTTATAGTTCTACACCTAGGTACCTAATCTGGCGAGAGTATTGTATTGTTCTGTCTAGTGTTCGGAATGTCGGGGGTTTTCTTGGGTGTAGACTGTCATATGTACTATATAATAATAATTGGCTATCACCTGATTTTCAGGACCCTCGACTCTAGGCAGTACTCTGTGTAGGTATGTTTACAGTTTTCGTTCTGCTTTTATTTTGTTCCTTCTGACTTTCTTACGTTTATAGCGATATGATTGAGTTCCGATTTAGTCTTTCTAGACGTTGGTTCTGTTTGTTCATCAGTCTCAGCTTTCTGGTTTCTAGCTTTTTATCTTTCTCTGTTACACATTAGTTCTGTTTGTTCATTTTTCTCAGCATTCTGTCTTTTTCTGATATACTTTAGTTCTGTTCATTTTTACCAGCTTTCTGATCTTACTAGCTTCTTTGTTAAAACAGGAACTATGACTCTCTGATATTATACCGTCTTATTCTTATTCCCTCCATTGCCGTTCCGTATGGTAAACCTTTTTCCTATCTCATCGGCACCTGCTGGGGGAGTCGAGCTAATCCAGGAGAACCCTGGTACCCTTAGCAGGGGTCCAACCGGGGCATTTAATCGCCTCCGAACCCCGAAGCGCCATGCACAACGCTCCGGTACCTAATTCATTGTAGGTAATACCAATCAAGGCCCGCCAGAAGCCAACCCAACTACTGAACTACCACGCGCATGCACGTGGGGCTAACAGCCCACAACCTGGCTACCTTGAGTCTTCTCCTCGCCTAAGGATCGCCCTTTACGACACGGTGGGCGAGACCGCGGATCGGGTAGGTCCTGAAGCACCAGGACGCCTACCTGAGGTACATAGAATGCCCTAAATGGGTACAGGCCGTATTCATGGCCCGTACTTCTGTCTTCCGCCTCACATTCGCCTTTTCGCACAATGTGGATCGGGTGGACATGTGAGGTCCTAGCTTCGTCCCCAGAAGTACAAAACAAGCCTTCAACCTGGTCCTATCCAAAAAGGTCAGTACTTCAGTCTCCCCGCTTTCATCCATCATTCTTTACCACGATGCCATGGATCGGGTAGACAAATGAAGACAATTATAAACGCCTTCCTGAACGTGGATGGGGACGAACCCCCACGTACCTCTGTCTTACTTCCAACACATCGTCACGCCGCATCCACGCCCACACCAAAACGCAGAAGGGTGTGACGTCTGCGCTGTAGCCGTCTCACATGCAGGTCCAAAGAGGTACATGTCCTAAACACAAGGAAGCAATTTCCCTGAACTTCAAAATTTCCTGCTGGGGCCAATCCATTTACCCAGAAACCTGGGATGGGGCAGAGATATCCCAACAACTATGCACCCTGAAGTACTAATGCATAGCCCCCTTACTATCCGGAAGAAGTGCCTTATTCTCTCCAACTCCGCTTGCCCAAGTACGGAGCAAACAATCCGCAACAAACAACATGGTCTCAGAGAAATGGCAACCTTAAAATGCCCCGTACACGCCGACCTGTTAATATTGGCACTGAAGCTACCCCTGCCTTTTCCGTTAATCCTGGCACCACCCACGGGTGTTATGTACTGTCGTATATCATATGTACTTCTTTTTGGCCCGCCACCACCCACGGAGATCCCCAACCGTAGGCCATACTCCGCTCCCAACAACTGTTCGGCGCTTGTAGTTCTACTACTAGGATCTTTCTAATGTGTGCCTAGCAAGTGGGAAATGTGTATATATAGATCTGGCTGCTTGTTTCAGCACTGGTAGAACTGTGTAACTTTGTCTGTGTCGTTTATGTGTCTTGCGGGGGTTTGTCTCTGATCTGGCATTCACCTAGAGGGTGAGGAAAACCCCGTAAAAACCTCTCTCGGACCAACTGCTGCGAGAATTCTCAGAGAATCCCGGCACTTGGGCTGAGGGCTCAATTGCTCGGTTTAATCCCGAGGGACTGAGCTATTCCCCAGGATACGTCTCATATTTGGTAAGTCTCAAATTACTAATCAAGGCATCGTCTATTTCTTGCTGCTTTCTAATTCCGATTAGCGTTGTCGCGAAATTCTTAATTGCTGCGTTTGCTGGTTTCATGGTCCAGTACTGAAGGTCTGGAGGCCATCTTTGCTTATCTTGTGTGGCTACCTGTCGTAATTCCCGTCTAACTTCCCTGTATCAGGGGCATGTATATAACGCGTGGTACATACTATCAGGTCACAATCCTCGCAGTAGCAGAGGTAGTCCTCAGCTAACTTGAACCTAAAGAGATTTGCCGTAAAATAGCCGTGTCCTGAAAGAATTGTATTGTAGCGTAATCAATCTCTAAGGGTGGCGTGCACCAAACTCATGCCATTTACTCTTTTAGTAAGCCTTACTTCTTTAGTTCTAACTACTTTAGTAAGCTACTCTTTTAGTAACCGTACTCTTTTAGTAAGGACGGCGTGCACCAACCAGGAGTAAACTAAACTCGGCGGCTTTCAACATAGAGGAATGTACTAAAGAAGTAAACATTTTATTTACTCCCAGAGTAAATGAACTTACTCCACAAGTGGTGGAGAGCACCAACACGGAGTACGTTACTAACGTAGTAAGTTGTGGAGTAAATAAGGCCAATATTTACTCCTACTCAGGGGGTGGAGTAAAGTTGTGGAGTAAGTGTGTTCTGTGGCATTTGCGTGAGTTATGAGTTACATATCACATTAAATGGATTACATAGTTCAAACTGAGGATAAGTTATTGAGATGAAGAAGGTTGTATACCAAAAATGAGAGTTGTGGCAGGTGATTTAATAAATATTAAGCGAACCATACCTAGTAGGGCATTTAATAACGTAAATAATTAAGCTCATAAATCCTTACATGAAATTTTGGCGTTTGGAAGAAACGATGTCAGATTCTCACTACATCCATGTGATTTCAGCCAGTCAAATGTGGAAATATCATTGCGGAGAGCGATCCAACTAGGAAGACGTCCACCAAAGGTGAGGGGAAGAGTGAGTGGAAGGGACGTTTGCATTGCACGGTACAAGGAGCTCATGTGCTCTTAAATATCTTCCTAGCTGGATCGGCCTTTAGATGCTGCAGTTCTCCCTAACTTTGGGTCAGAAAACGACGATGTATTTCAAGCTAATCATATGGATACAGATATCGGCGAGGTATAGTATATTCCAATAAATGAAAGCCTCCGGTCTTGGAGCTACCCAGAAAACACTTCCCCCTGCTACTTAACCATAGAATTACTGAACAATAGGTGATATTCACTGTTAAACGATTTAATGTAATTATTGTAAATTAATTTTATTACATTATACTTCTATAGCTTAACTTAAAGCACAACATTGCGAATGCCAGATTATAATAATAATTATAAGAGCTAAAAGTTCAATAGTTGCACCCGCAGTGTTAATGAATAATATGTCCTTTTTTCTGACCCAGGTGTAAAAAATGTCCAAACAGGCCACATCGGAAGAAAATTTGACTGACTCTGGGATTAGCGTACATTGAGAAGGGGACACATTGTAAAACCATTCCTTAAAGACTCCCCAAGTCTCGAATGGTGGAGTGAGACGAGACTTTCATGTTTGGGAATAAACTATAACAGATGCTGCAGGTCTATAGTTATGCTGCTAACTATTTAATTAACCCTGTGGACAGGAAAGTGAGAAGCATTATAAACTATTTAGAAAAAAATGCCAACATGAGTGCCGAAAGAAAATTTTAAGGAGGGGCCCGGAGGTTGAAGCTGCACAGGATCTAGAGTAGTAGTCACTGAAATTATTTTTAAACACACAACCATCTACATAATTATTATTGGAGTTCATATCTTCCGAAATATTGTACCACCATTTTTTGTTTAAATATTACATTTCTCAGTTGTAATATTATTATTTTTATAAGGTAATATTTTTTAAGTAAATGTTCTGTGCATTTGAAAAAGGACAGAAACATAATGCCCCTTATTAGTTTTGTTATCCTTTTTATCCCCCCTTTTTCATGATTTTGTGTAATACTTCTTATTAATATTGTTAAACAGTCAATAAATATTAATAATTCATTATAGTGAGATTTATGATAAAGAACTGTAGAATAATTGATTTATCGTTTTCGGGGAAGAATATGTAACTTTAGGAAGTATAAATATTTTAATATATTTTAGAACTTTATTATTATTATGAGAGAAATAATTATAATATTGACAGTGAATTAATTATGAAAATCAACTGGAAATTCCAATTGTTTGCATTATAATACAGAAATAGTTTGCACAAAAATTGTAATCACAGTACCCATACGTAGGCTACTAAACTGAAAATATTCAATTGAAGGAATTAAAATTAGTAATGAATAAAACATTACTATTACACCTATTTTAAAACATGAAGATTGTCATTAGTAATATTTGGAACAACCCAAATTCATATTCATTGTTTCAGCGAACCTTTCCTTTTCATTATCTGGCACTTGAATAATACTGGCAATTGAAATGCACGTGTTCTGCTGCGCTGCACTAACGTTTCTGCTCTGTTCTGCGCAGAATTCGACTACTTCTTTAGTAAAAATTGCTTACTACTTTAGTTACAACTAAAGAAGTAACTATCAATTGAGCTCTCCAACACCAACTAGAAGAGTAAGTTACTAAAAGAGTAGCACTAAAGTAGTAAATTTAGGAAGGGAACCTTACGTAACAAAAACCGGTTTGTCTGTCTCACTCTAGCACATACATTAGTATGACTTAAGAGTGAGACAGATGTACTGGTTCTTATTTACTTCAGGTATCCGTCTTAAATTTACTACTTTAGTAAGATTTACTCTTGGATGGTGCACGCCACCCTAAGTGTTTTTGGCAGAGTCGTTCCGTTACGCTCGGGAAGAAATCTTTTGTAATTAATCCCTTTGAGGTCTGCTTCCATCGATCTTCCCATAGGGTTAACTTATGCTTCCTTAGGTTGGAGTGAAGCTCCTTGTTATTCCGGATGTTATATGTGTATTGTGTAATTTCTGTATTACCAGTCCTTGTTGGTAACTGTTTTATAAGTTTGTATGAAGTGACCCTTTCTTCTACAAACAAGTCTGCTGGTACTTCTCCAGCTATAAACTGTAGCGATTCATTTGAGATAGTCGAATGCGCGTTCTACTTTTAACAATGCTTTCCTTTGAGCTGAAATCAATGTTCTTATGTCGAACTAGTTAGTATGGGGCACAACCGTGTGCCAAATACCCTATTATACTTTCAAATATTGCTCTATCTAGGCGGTTATAGTTCGTAAAATTATATCCCCATGTTAGGCCTGACAAATAGCCGAGTCCATGGAAGAGGCATACTGCCGTATTAAAAATTTTGTTAACCTGGTTTTCCAATCTATTCCCTGCTTGTAGTTCGATTCCTAAATATCTAAGTCTTTGTACGTTACGTAAATTCCTCTCGTGTGCTCTAATGTTTGGAGGTTGCCTTAAATTGAGCTTCCCCTTAAGAAACAGGGTTTTCGTCTTGTCCGTTGAGATTTTAAGTTTGACCTCTTTGCACAATTGGTGAATCTTAACATGGTTGCTGTTCCTTTCCTTTCAAGTCCCGGTAGACCATCATATTCGATGAGGAAGACTATGTCATAGGCGTATGCTATTACTGTGGCTTCTTGCACCCTTTCTACCTCTCTGATGTCTTTATCAAAAATGATATTCCAAAATTTTGGTCCAAGAACCGATCCTTGGGGACAGCCTTAGTTACTACTCGTAGTTTGGATTTCGTATCTTTCGAATTTCGCATTATTACCTCTCTGTCCGTGAAATAGTCCTTAATTAACTTATAGAGGTCTATCGGGCAATCAATTTATTTGAGTGCGTGAAGGACGAGGGGCCACCATACATTATTGAAGGTCCCTTCGATATCAATAAATATACCTAGTACGTACTTCGCCTCAGAATTGCGAACGGTATCTTGCAGCTTAGTTATTGCGTCCTCGGTGGACCTATTCGGTCGGATCCCAAATTGGGCATCAAAGGAAGTTTCTTCAAGTGGTTGTTCTAGCCTGGAGAGAATAAGTCACTCCGGTATCTTACCTAGGACAGGGAGCAAACATATTGGTCTGAACGAGTTTGAGAGATTGTGGTCTCTGTCTGGGGCTTTAAGTATGGAAACATGCTTTAGGAAACATGTGTAATCGTAGGCAGGCGTTATATATGTTCTAGAGGTGGGTTTGGAGTTCCGCAACACCTTCGGTGATGAGTTCCGGATTGATGCCATCATTGCCGGGCGCTGTTTTGTGTTTTGTCTAGGCTATTGCTTTTTGTAAGTATTGCTATTGCTATTTTCGTAAGGGTCCAAATAGGGTTGGCTTTGTTGGTATTTTTCAACCTTCATATGTACTGTCGTATATTATCATGTTGCATGCACACATTCAGTTTCGTTGCGCGACGTATAAGCACAACGTTATTTTTCAGCCACTCACAATGTGCGCAGACGCCGTTGTAGTTGGCTCTACAAGACTTAGCTGTACGAACAAATCTTATATTGGTTTTTCTTTGCGGTCCAATACACGTCTTCGCGGTTTATTATGATCTCTTTTCAAAGCTTGATAGTATAGTCGAGTCAGTGTCCTTTAATATTATCGCAATGCAACATATTAGCATGGCGCAGTATTAACAGATATGATCCCAAAGCTACGTCATGTACTTTCAAGTACCATGACACCTGCGCACATTGTGAGTGAGCTTAAAAAATGACATAGCACGCATACGACGCGCAGCGAAACTAACAATGTGCGCATGCTTAATGGTACACCACGGTACACGAATTGACTTTGGGAACAAACCTAATATTCGCTGAACTCGGCATTTCGGTGATCGCCGTATCAGATTGGGCGCACCAAGTGGGACCAAATGTAAAATGTCGCCAACATCACAAAACCTAATTACTCTCCGACTGAACTTAGTAGACGATCGAGTAGATTATGGATTATAAAGGAAAAGCCAATGGGTGGGATAATACGATGGAAAATACCGAATTTTGAATAAAATCAATATTAGTAGAAGTTACATTAAGACATGTTTAGAAATGAAGTCGTTGGACTTCTTAGTGTAACGAAGTTTTACGAAAGGTGTGGGAGGGTAACGAATCTCCTGCATTATGGTAGGCCTAAGTAATGACAGCTAAATTCTAGGTGAGTGACAACGTAGTGCCAGTGATAGATTATGATAGGTTAGGAACAGTTACAGTATATTAGGTCATTATCAGCACACTCAACAGCAGGGAGTTGGTTAAATGGCTTATTGAATCTCTTCCTGCGTTAGAAATTTCATCACTGCGACAATCGTTCCTCTTTTGTTTCTTACGGCTCAGATAGGCAAGGGCGTTTGTGGAAGGGGAGCATACTTCACCGTTGACTGTCTGTCTTGTCAAGCTTTTCCAATTTTTTCCCCTGAATGTGAAACATTCTGATGACAGGTGGCCATGTACGTATCTTGCAAATAACCACCGTCGTGCGATCAACATATTTACATAGTAATCCAGGTCCCATTTATACTTATTTGAGAAAGTTTGTATTTCTTTCCTTATTTATACATATTATACATATTGGGGGTATAAGGAGTGACAAGCTTTCTCAAACAAATACATCCCCCCATCGAACCAATATGAAATTCATCAGCTCCCATTAATACTATTTTCATTTAACTGTTTCTCTCCTTCTCTTAGTTTAACTTCTCCCGTTGTTGGGATGCGTATGCGGTCCGGGCCTTACAGTACCTCGACCTGTCGGAAAATGGATTATCATACATACTTTTCGACCACACAAGGACATGGAAAGCCTCCCCATATGGGAATCAGCCCAATGCCGGGGCCACCTCCGAGAAAGCAAATACACAGAGGACGAGACTCATTACTTGCGCGCACACTCATACCGAACAGGACGCAGGAGTGATGAGGATAATAATGACGGCCAGATAACGTCAGGGGACCACAATAGCCTTAAGTTACCCGACATAGCCTATGTCTCAAAGGGAAAGACAAATAACGGAAAAACCCTGCCTGCGTGACTTGCCAAGACGAGCAGTCGAACCCGATCCCGCTGCGTGAGGAGAGAAAACGCATCCCCTACGCCACAGCAACTGTAAGTTGTAATAATAATGACATCTGTAGGGTTACATAGGAAGTATTGTAATGATAAAAGGATTAAACCTCTGGCATAGGGTGGAGGACCATTAAACAATTAATTGGAGGAGCTGTGAGAACAATGGACTTATCGAAGGTCACTTGGAACAGAGACCCACGGATCTAAATGGGATTACAACCAAATACATGTTATAAAAATTGTAACTTTAATCACACGTGAACTAATAAATGATTGAAATATATACTTGAAATAAATGAATGTAATGATTAATAAACTGGAATTATACACGATGCAAAAACTGGCGGGAAAATATCACACGTGTCTAGAAATATAAGGTACTTAAATGATATAATTTATATATTAAAACACTCAAAATAAGTACTGGAGTTTGTTGATTTATGTTAAATTACAAACTTCTGAATGTTACGTGTAAATTCCACTATAAGAATGATAAACTGGAAACCATGTATTTCACAATAGCACTCAATCTTATACGAGCTTAACACCGGATGTTAGCTGTAATGACTGTAACACTGCTGTAATTATTGAACTTAATTGCGAATGTTCAACAAAACTTGATAATTGTATGAGAATACTATAGGAGAAAAATTCCTCCGGCACTGGGATTTGAACCTAGGACCTTTGGCTATTCGCGCCAATGCTCTACCAACTGAGCTAAGCCGGAGCTCAATTCACAGCACCAGATAGAACCTCTCTCCTATGACTAATTACCCTAATGTGAATTGAGCTCCGGCTTAGCTCAGTTGGTAGAGCATTGGCGCGAATAGCCAAAGGTCCTGGGTTCAAATCCCAGTGCCGGAGGAATTTTTCTCCTGTAGTATTCTCATGTAGTGTCCAACAGAGACATAATCTGTGGTTCATGATTGCTTATATATATATATTGATAATTGTAGTTTTGTTAGCAATTCATTGTTTTACGAGCACTTGAACAAAGCTTTTCACAATGCGAAAAACCACGCGAATTGGAGCGAGACTTTCATGCGTCTACAAGCAATGAAGTCTGTCTTTGCACTGACTGGAAAGCGTGGCTTCCCTGAAGCGCGATGGCGAGCATTAAATCATCCAAAGGCGCCAAAGCCTATTGCATCACAACATGGAATACTTAGTCAGCGTGGGCAAAATATGGTGGCTATTTGAACAGGATAAATCACTGAACAGTTTGCTTGCACTGACAAAAGCGATAGTATTATTTCATTCCAACAAATTGAATAATGAATATTTTTGATTATATTCTCAAACTGTTCAATATAGAATCTGCAACAGGAAGAAAGAAATTAAGACAGTACGTAATGAACGAGGCACAACCTGTTATGACCTTTCAGAGAACCAGTGGTGTGTTGAGGCTACACAGATAGATACTATTTTCACAAACGTATTAAAGAGGTTCATTCAAAGGCAGTGGTTTCATACAAATCTTACAATTTCCTATTGCAAAATATATAATTTACAACAGGATAGCCTATAGGAATAGTGAAAATTATTCCCTATACCGGCCATGGAGGTTCAGAGGGTTCCAGGAAGTTGAGGCTCCCAGATTTTAGATATTTGGGACGTGAAGGTGGTAAGGTTGTCAGTCTTACACACCGGCCGCCTTTACTCCCAGGATTACTCCTGGTACTCATTTATGTTAGAGGCTGAGTCGACCCCAGTGCAATAGTGCCACCGGAAGGATTAGGCCAATTGAAAAACTCCAACGACCTCATCGGGGATCGAATCCGCGACTTTCCGGTTTGTAGCGCAGTGTCTCAACCACTATGCAACGGCGTACCCCCAAAGGAATAATATTGACAGAATTAATATGAAGTATCCTACTTGATCTACAAATAAAACGTAAAAATTAATCAAATGTCCAGTTACCTATGGGAAAGCAAAAATATGTATGGTTACATTTGAACATACTGTACACAACACTCAATGCTGTCTTCTACCATTTTAAGGTGGATTGGCAATTTCAGTTAAATTATACAGCAAAAGATATCACATTGGTGTAATAAAGTTCATAATAATCTCAAAGGTTTCTACTAGATTTTTAAAATAAAAAAGCACAATCTAATTAGTTTTGAAAGAATGAAGACTTGGAAACTAGGTGGTCTGGTTTAAACATACCCGAGCTGGTTACCGATTGCGGACTGTGATCACTCGACCAGAAACGCTCCGCTCCAATGAAACCACATGACCTTTCCTTGTCGCACTCCGAATGAAGAGAAACTGAATACTTCATCACTTTCCTCCCACCAGCAATACCTCACATAGATTGTGAACCGCCGCAGAATTGAGTTAAATGTAAGGAGGCATGGTCAGCATTTCAAATAAAATGGATATCGATTGTGCATAGTCTTACTTGCGGGAACTGTATACATTTCTCTTCCTCTCCCCTACTCACTTTTCAGGACGATACTGAGTTTCAACCTGATGAAAACAGCATAATACCCATGCTGGTTGATGCAAAATATGTATTCTTTAAGAGCCTAAGTTAGGCTGTAATTTTCAATCGCCTTGGGAATTCTAGCTTTAATCAATTCACACGTGTTATTGTTTACTGTAACTTATCTTGCAGCCTCGCGTTTCACTCCACGGGGAGTTGACGAATAGCTGTCATAGCCGTCGCAAAACATTCTTAGATTTTGATTGGCTTAAGTAACAAACTGATTGGCGAGGTAAAAATAAAGAATAATAAGCTGTCGGCAAACTTTTCCTCCTGATAAAAGGAAGCCGCCTGGCCATGCAGTGAATAACTGAACTATACAAACATGACTACAAGCCGGTGTGTTATTTTCACCCATAATACGATGCTAAATACAGAATGGCGAATAAAATCCGTATTAGTTACCGGTACCTTAAGATATTATTACAAACTAAAACATTGAACTTAGTGCAACGATGTTTTATGAAAAGTCTGGAAGGGTAAAAACGCTTCTGCATTATGGTATGTCTGTTTGCTTTCTGATATCCCCTTTGTTGGGGAGAAGGGCCTCTAAGTGGAGGTTTCTGTTACTTATGTGAATTTTGTTACGCTTATTTTCCGAGAGGGGGCAAAGAGACAGGTGGTAAGCCAATCGCCTCTCAAACCCTCCTCCGGAAACTTGAATGTGAAAGGGCCGAGAAATTTTGCCCAGAGGCTCTAATTTAGGCTTGGAGTTCTTTTACGTGCCGTAAATCTACCTCCCAGCTTAAAGTCTCTCCCGGAAGGATTTTTACGGCCTGAAAAATCCACCGGCCGGGTTTGATCCCACGACCTTCGGATCTAGAGGGGGGACACGCTACCTCTAGATCACCGTGGCCGAACATTAAGGTAAGTAGTGACAGGTAAGTTCTAGGTCAGTGAAAAGTTATGATAGGAACAAGTATGTTAGTTTAGTAGCAGTATTCTGAATAGCACGGGGTTTGTTATGTCTCATATTGAATTTCTTGTGCGATGGGAACTTTTACCCTTGCGCCGATCGTTCGTCTTTAGTTTTCCGCGGCTCGGAGGGACACGGTCGCTAGTGGCAGAGCATACTTCACTGTTTTCTGGGCACGCTATTCTGAAGGAGTTCCCATTTGGGTTATTTTTAGAAGTGATATTATGTCCCATTATCAAAGTAGCTCTGGTGAAAGTAGTTAGGCTTACACGAGACTGTTTCATATGAGATAAATACATGAATATTGATACGAAAGAAAATAAAATACAATATCATAACAGAGATAGGCCTACAAACAAAATACGTCATGTTAAAAATTTGAAAATTTACAATTGAGAATGAATAATGGAAATCAAAGTGAGTAAAAGTACCATTACAAGTTAGTTTTAATCAATTCGAGGACTTGTTTTTTAAACAATTTATTGTTTAGTGTTGTCAGATTAGGGTTTCTTTTAGTATAGCCTTGGTCCGAAATTTATGCTATGCCTTTGACCTACTTCTGTGGCACAATTTGGTTTAAAAGAGGACGAGAGATATTATACCTCCTTGTATTATAGTAGTGATTTCGTGTTATGAATTTTTCATGATGTTTACGGAAATAACTTAATAAAGTGTAGAAGTATAATTGTTTAACATTCAATACGTCAAAATCTTTATATAAACTTTTAGCTGGATAGTCGATTGACTTTCTTAAACATATCTTGATTATTCATTTCAGTGGGTGGAGTGCAGTCAGACATATCCCACCCTATCCTTTTATTCCATATTGTATAACTGATATGACTAAACTTAAATATATTTACCTTAAAATACTCAGTGGCATAATGTTTCTTAATGTAACAAATCTACATATAGTTTTCCGTAGTTTAAGACACAGATATTGAACATGTTTTTCCCACCGTAAATTTTGATCAATGATAACACCTAAATATTTTACTTGCGTTGATGGACTTAATTTTGGACATTTACAAGTAAATGGGATAAAACAAAAGATTTCATGTAAGATTATATTATGTTGTACATTTATCGAGGAAAGTCCTTTAGAGTTTAGTGAAAAAGGTAAATATTTTGTTTTATCAATATTTAAAGATAGAATGTCTTTTGTCGAGCCATTTTTTTATTACGTTTGTTCCAATGTTAGTATTACTAAAAACGTATAAATACCTATCGGGTTGGGGTCCTGGTTCGACTGCATAATGACGACCAATGTGCAGGCATGAATGATGCTCTGTGTCTTATTAAATAATTCATTCAACAATAACTAAACCAACAGGATACAACAAATAGCAAGTGAATGTTTTTCAACTGCAATAATCCCCCTTGTGATTTTTTTTTGTTCCTAAACTTGTTCTCCACCCAGGTTATTTTTTTAAATTCTTAAACCTCCCTCCACTCTTCACGCCGTCCGGATATACACTGGACTGCTTACCTTCCCCAGGAACCCTCACCGAGAATTAGCTGCTCAACAAAACATCATTCTGTGAATACAAATTTCTATCCGCTTATTGTTCCTTAACGTAAAAGTAAAATCCATTCAATAGTTTAACTCTTTTCTTCTTCGTTATGAAACGAAAGTCTGAGTAAATTGTATATATATATATACAATATATATATATATATATATATATATCTTCATTATACTTATGACAGTTCACGAAATTAAGGAACAATAGAATGATCAATTATTGATCCATCTGCCTATTCTTCGGACAACCCTACTGAAATGTAATACATCCAGTGATGCATGATAATTGATAATAGTCAAAGTGTGCACGACATTCAAACAACCCCTTCCACGAGCTATGAAATTATGAGTGAGCCATGCGAGGTAATTTCTTCAGGCAGTACCCTGAATCCCCCTCCACCACCTACCATCAGTCAATGTGATATGTTAACACAGTTAACCACTTTAATTTCCAGTATGAAAAATAAATTAACACAACAGATTACTCAACAAGAACATAAATTGACACAACAGATCACTCAAGAAGAAAATAAATTGACACAACAGATCACTCAACAAGAAAATTAAATTACTCAACAGATCACTCAACAAGAAAATAAAATTACCCAACAACTTACCCAGCCCTATAATAATAGAAGAAATAATTTTCAGAGAGGTAACTGGAATAGAACCAGGAGCTTCAACAATCAAGGATATCGGCACTCAGCGTTCCGATCAGGATACATTGGAGTTCGAAATAACGGAGGCTCGTATAGAATTGCTAATAGATTATGTCCCTTATAAAAATCGAGACAATTATGGGACAGTTCGCCCAGTTGAAAGCAATACGAGACAGAGTGACGGAGAGGAACCTACACGGAACCTCAAAACCGAGAGGAGTCTTTAAACCAGTAAGGGTCGACGGACCGCTTCCGACCAGAGACCCATGCATTTCTTACGACAACGAAAGTCCCCAAGAGCAACAAGAAATAATGCCCGAGTCACATGTGGTAACTAATACAGTAAATAATACTAGTGACCTTATTCAGGATAAAGAAACGGATGATCTAATAAAGATAAGGATTTTACAGAAAGGTGATAATGAATTTAATATCATAGATGCAAGGACGCCTAAAATTGGAAATAATGCATGTACCCATAAAAGGCACGTCTAATAAATTTGCGGACCAGTTATCTAAGTAACCTAACCCCAGGGACTAGATCAGCTCACAGGTCAAGTAGAGAAAGAAGTAAGGATAATGAAAATCAATCTGCGTGATAAATACCATCTGAATAACTAGCTTAAGAAACTAGGGCAGCTCCAAGCGGGAGATTCAAATCTTCAAAAGCTTATGAGAAATATGCGGGAGATCGAAGCAATCCAAGTAACAACAGAGGAACAAGGAACTCAGAGAAATCAGAAGGAACGGAGAACTCAGGAAACGCAGTAATAAGACTATCTTCGATAGGTATGAAAGATGGAATCCCATACAAATTATGTGGTACAGATAACGCTATGTGGAAATCTTTTTTACATGAAGCGATAGAACAAGACTTAATAACAAGTTACCATTAACATTTAGCTCACAGTGGAACTGATAGACTACATAATGTTTAAAAACTTAATTTTCCTATAAGGGTGACTAATTTTGGACGTGATAAATATTCCACCCTAAACCCTTATACACTTACAGATCACTGGAGATACGAATGCTATTACCATTAAAAGTATTCTATAATTAATATTACAGAAATATTTTGATATATTCTGTTGACAGCATATAGTACAAACAGATATTTTACATCATATTATAAAAACAAATAGACTAAAATAAAATTATAAATTATGATTTGGCCACTTTGACAGTTTTTAAATATGACACAACAATATCTCAAGTCTGTGATAAAAAACATTAATTATATTGTGACAATTGCTAAAACAGCTATTTTACATAAAAATTATTTGATCATGTGTTAGTCACACTTTTGGATAATTTGAAGTCAAAGAGAATCCTTTTTAGCTGGGTGCTTCAGTTTATGTTCTTTATCGTACAAGTATGTACAACACTGAATGTTTTTATTACTCACTCTTAATCTTCTTACTTTGGAGATATCCTTAGCTCTGTCGTTTACTCACTATGTTTGTGTGCTATGTGTATTGCGATCTTACACTCTCGTTTTTCTGTGGAATTTGCAAGCGTATCCAATAGTTTTCTTTATGAAGAGAGGATGCATTTCGACTATTCAGTCATCATCAGCTTAAAAATTAAATAAGAGAAACGAATTAGGTTACTGTAATCAGAATGAACCCGGTGAGATGGGCACATGCGATGACAGTGTGGGAGCCCAGAACTGGGAAAAGAAGTGTTGGAAGGCAGAAATCGCGATGGGAGGACGAGTTTAAGAGTGTTGTGGGGAACTTGTGGTCTAGGAGTGCCAGAGACAGAAAGAAGTGAAAACTCTTGACAATTAGTACTAAAACTAGAGTGAATTAACTTATTTTAAATTTTAGCGTTCTCAGGTGAGGCTAGCCTGGAACGTTCTTATTTAACGAGTCAGCCACCCTGGTATGCCAGGAGGCCCTTGCCCGCTATGGGATGCTTGTGGACTAATTCTTAATTCTTAATTCTTTAATCAGACGTAAGCTAACATATAATTTTGGAGGTATCTTACCTGGATTGAGTACTAATAGCTCTGCTATTCGTGTTGTACTGACATAAACTGTGGCGTGTTAGTCTGTTTATTAGGTTTGGGTGTGTTCACTAGTATATTATAGAGGGGGTTATGTTGTATGACGTCATCATTGATTATCTCCTTCCTGTGTGTGTAAATTTCTAAAATTTCGAACGTGTCTAGTTTTTTTCCTTTCTTTTCTATATGTAATATTGACATTGCCTGTTCTATGGGTTGTATGTTTTTCATCTAGCAAGTGTTTCGCATATGCTGATTTCCGTTTCATGTGCTTATAGTCGATTTGGTATTCTTTGAATCCTTGCTTAAATTGTCTCCCCGTTTGGCCTATGTATACTTTTTTACAGTCATTACATTCTAACTTATATACTAAATTTTTTGCAAATTTATCTGTTTTTTGTATACTAGTATTATATAATTTAGTTTTGATGTTGTTATTTGTTCTAAATGTAACTTTAAAGTATTTTTTAAAGTGATTCGTAATTCTGTGTATTCTATTATCAGTGTAAGTGAATATGATTGTTTTATTGTCATTTGTTTTGTTAAGAGGCATCAAAGTTGTGGTTTTGTTTTTCACTTTTTTATCTTTTTGTTTATTGATTAAGTTGAAAATTGTGTTATTATTATAACCATTGTTATGAACTATTTTTAATATGGTTTTTAACGCTTGGTTATAGTTTTTTCTGTTCATGGGGATATTTATAAGTCGATAAATCATTGAATTGAAAGCTGACATTTTCTGTGAAAATGGATGGTTAGAATTGTTATGAATTACTGTATCTGTGTATGTATCCTTCCTAAAAATGCTGAAGTTTATTCTATTGTTCTCCTTTTTCAATTTCAAATCCAGAAAATTTAAACTGTTTTCATGTTCATGCTCGAAAGTGAACACAAGATTGTTATGAACAGGGCCCGGATTCTGATGACCTAACGTTTTTTAAAAAATGACCTATAAAATGACCCTAAATTTTAAAGATAATGACTTAATAATTATAAAAAAATGACCTAAAAACTTATGTTTTATTTATAAAAAATTATTATTGTATACACAAAGTTATAGACTAGTTTGTACATAATTGTAAAAACTGTAAATTACTGTAATGCTGTGAATGTTCTTTTCTCACGGAAATTTATACTGTCACTGAGGCACTGGTGAGTCAAAATTCGGCACATCCTTTTGTGGTCTGCCGGATTATATTGTTGTTTATTGAGGGTAAACAGTAGTTTGCACTCTCAAATCCAAGCAGGTGACAGACTCTGGTGCCAAGTCAATCTAATAAGAATAGTAATATAATACAAAATTTTGGAGTTTCTTTTATTCTCATTTCCAACTGAGACATGTCAACACTTTAACGCCGAATTTTTCCTTCTTGCATTAAAAAAACAACACTTCAAAGACAGCACCGCTAGCGACGAAAAAAAATTAATACACTCAATCTAAATACATGAAAATGACTAAATAGGGAAGCATATGACATGAAAATGACAAAATAATGACCTAAAATTGAAATAAATGCCCTAAAAATATAAAATTGCAGAAAATGACAAAAAATGACCTAATAAAAATGCATTTCTTTAATCTACAGGCCATGATTAGCATTTATCCACAAGTTGGCAATGTCTATGCAGCATCAATAAAAAGATGACATGTCATCAGAATCCGGGCCCTGGTTATGAACCTTGTTAAACTCATTGACTATTTCATTAACATGTTCTTTCTTGCAAATGAGTAGCGTGTCGTCGACATATCTTTTGTAGAGTTTTATGTTGTATTTATTAATGATTTGTTTGATTTTGTCGTTTTCTAGATTTTGTAGAAAAATCTCAGCTATTATACTAGAGAGCGGAGATCCCAAAGGCATCCCGTCTCTTTGAAGATAAATTTCGTCATTGAAGGAAAAATTTTGTTCAAGGATAGTTTCGGTAATTTTTATTATTTGTTGAATTATTATTGGATTTTTTTTGTTTTTATGTAGGTTATTTTCTATTATACGTAAAGTTTCTACAATAAGAATATTGGTGAATAAGTTCTTTATATCTAAGGACAGTAGAACCTCTTGGTTATCTATTGTATAATCTTTAATCACATTGACTAATTGTATGGAATTCTTCAGACTGTATTCATTTTGTAATTGTAGTTTGTTCTTTAAGATTTTTCCTTTTGTCCTGGATATTTTATAGGAAGAGGCTTGTATGTAATTTGCAACTGGTCTTATTGGATAGCCCAAGAGATCAAACATAACACACAAATGAATCCAAAAGCCCCAAATTTAAGGACACAAGTAAAAACACATAAACCTGGCTATCGAATAAGACCAGTTGTAAATTACATACAAGCCCCTTCCTATAAAAAATATCCAGGACAATAGGAAAAATCTTAAAGAACAAACTACAATTACAAAATGAATACAGTCTGTAGAATTCCATACAATTAGTGAATATGATTAAAGATTATAGAATAGATAACCAAGAGGTTCTACTGTACTTAGATATAAAGAACTTATACACCAATATTCCTATTGTAGAAACTTTACGTATAATAGAAAATAACCTACATAAAAACAAAGAAAATCCAATAATAATTCAACAAATAATGAAAATTACCGAAACTATCTTTGAACAAAATTATTTTACGTTCAATGACGAAATTTACCTTCAAAGAGACGGGATGCCTATGGGATCTCCCCTCTCTAGTATAATAGCTGATATTTTTCTACAAAATCTAGAAAACGACAAAATCAAACAAATCATTAATAAATACAACATAAAACTCTACAAAAGATATGTCGACGACACGATACTCATTTGCAAGAAAGAACATGTTAATGAAATAGTCAATGAGTTTAACAAGGTTCATAACAATCTTGAGTTCACTTTCGAGCTTGAAAATCAAAACAGTTTAAATTTTCTGGATTTTGAATTGAAAAAGGAGAACAAAAGAATAAACTTCAGCATTTTTAGGAAGGATACATACACAGGTAAAGTAATTCATAACAATTCTAACCATCCATTTTCACAGAAAATGTCAGCTTTCAATTCAATGATTTATCGACTTATAAATATCCCTATGAACAGAAAAAACTATAACCAAGAGTTAAAAACCATATTACAAATAGCTCATAACAATGGTTATAATAATAACACAATTTTCAACTTAATCAAGAAACAAAAAGATAAAAAAGTGAAAAACAAAATAAAACCACAACTTTGATGCCTCTTAACAAAACAAATGACAATAAAACAATCATATTCACTTACACTGATAATAGAATACACAGAATTACGAATCACTTTAAAAAATACTTTAAAGTTACATTTAGAACAAATAAGAACATCAAAACTAAATTATACAATACTAGTATACAAAAAACAGATAAATTTGCAAAAAATTTAATATATAAATTAGAATGTAATGACTGTAAAAAAGTATACATAGGCCAAACGGGGAGATAATTTAAGCAAGGATTCAAAGAACACCAAGCCGACTATAAACACATGAAAAGGAAAATCAGCATATGCGAAACACTTGCTAGATGAAAAACATACAAACACACCCATAGAACAGGCAATGTCAATATTATATATAGAAGAGAAAGGAAAAAAAGTAGACACGCTCGAAAATTTAGAAATTTACAAACACAGAAAGGAGATAATCAATGATGACATCATACAACATAACCCCCTCTATAATATACTAGTGAACACACCCACACCTAATAAACAGACTAACACGCCACCGTTTACGTCAGTACAACACGAATAGCAGAGCTATTAGTACTCAATCCAGGTAAGATACCTAAAAAATTATATGTTAGCTTACGTCTGATTAAGGTAACCTAATTCGTTTCTCTTATTTACTTTTTAAGCTGATGATGACTGAATAGTCGAAATTCATCCTCTCGTCATAAAGAAAACTAGGAGATACGCTTGCAAATTCCACAGAAAAACGAGGTATAAGATCGCAATACACATAGCACACAAACATAGTGAGTAAACGTCAGAGCTAAGGATATCTCCAAAATAAGAAGATTAAGAGCGAGTAATAAAAACATTCAGTTTTGTACATACGTGTACGATAAAGAACATTAACTGAAGCATCCAACTAAAAATGATTCTCTTTGACTTGAAATTGTGCAAAAGTGAGACTAACACATGATCAAATAATTTTTATGTAAAATAACTGTTTTAGCAATTTTTACAATATAATTAATGTTTTTTTATCATAGACTTCAGATATTGTTGAGTCATATTTAAAAACTGTCAAACTGGCCAAATCATAATTTTTAATTTTATTTTGTCTATTTGTTTTTATAATATGATGTAAAAAATCTGTTTGTACTATATGCTGTCAGCAGAATATATCAAAATATTTCTGTAATATTAATTATAGAATACTTTTAATGGTCATAGCATTCATATCTCCAGTGAACTGTAAGTGTATAAGGGTTTAAGGTGGAATATTTATCACGTCCAAGAGTACTGAATAATTTCTTTACCACGAATGCGTACTGAGTAGTACTGGAGTAAATAAATCCTACCTCGTCCGAACGGTGAAGGGCAGGATATATGGCTTTTGGTATATAATACAACCTATGTACTTTTCAGCTAGTGTGAAGGAACTCCAATAAGGATTCTTATGTGTAAATAGTGTTCACATGATTGAGGATATAACTCGTACTTCGGAGGTCACGCTGAGATAATGTGTTATGGATTCGCCAAACGAGATTAGGAATATGTGAATTTATTATTATTATTATTATTATTATTATTACTATATTGTATCACTTTATTTTGTTTTAAAATCCATTACATTTCGAATATACACGTCAGAAGAACATTTTGTAGCACCAAAATGAAAAATATGTATACAATGTATACTTCCAAAAGTCATAAATCTCCCACCAAACAAGTTATAACATGCCTAGAAATTACTAACAGGTAAGTACGTAGTCTTATATTAGCATAAACAAAATGTATAAGAATATATGAGAATATCAAGCAATGAGAAATGAATATGAATTGATTATTAATTATGAGACATATTGTTGGTTAAAGATAATTAGAAAGAAACATATGCTAATTATTCATAATTCCATGAGTAGCCTATATGTAAAACCATGAATGATGATTAATAAAAGACATAATGCGAATTAATTATTTATTAAGAATTCAAGAGTATTGAAATTAAAAGTCACATTAAACATATCTCTCTCTCTCCCTCTCTCTCTCTCTCTCTCCCTCTCTCTCTCTCTCTCTCTCTCTCTCTCTATATATATATATATATATATAAATATGACTGACTGAGAGAGAATCAACGTAGAGCCTAAACTATACCAGGTAGAGACTTGGAATTTTAACAGTACCTTCGTTTCATAATGTAGGTGCTCACTAAGAAAGGATTTTCAAAAACTTTGGCTTTAAGTGCCAAAAATTTAATGTTTTTGAGAATACTTAATCCCTTTTTACACAAAATCATCAAATCCAAATCACAGTTCACTTGACAACAGTATCGTTGGCAGTCTTCACATAAGGCTTTGGAAATAAATGAAACGAGACTTGACAAATTAGAGAACTATCAATATAATCCATGTTATAAATAAATATTAAAGAATGAAATCCACGAAAATAATGCAGTCACATAACTTTCTGTACCCTGGACATAGAGAAAACAATACGAGGTATGGTAATATGTATGTTATTGTATCGCAGGTTTTTGGAGAGAGAATTATGAAAGTGATATTACATTTCTGTTTAATTTCATCCCCAAAACTGTTTTATGGTAACATGAGAGTGAGAAATAAAATAATCAGCAAAGAGAATACAATTTTATGTTACCGGAATTTATGTTTCTTAGAATTTATGTTTCTTCTTATTTGAACCCCTACCAGGCTTGCTGTGTACAAGCGGTGGGATGCAAAATTCTACATCCTCTATGAGCCATTAAAAGCTACACCAATCGTTTTCTGAGGGAATAGTTTGAGTGTGATAAATCGCTGTTCCTATTTCAAATTCTAAATACCTATATCTGTATCTGTATCTGGTACCCTATGATCCACAGGTGTGGCGAAGGGGCCTCCAATGGAGGTTTCATTACCTATACTAATTTTGATATGCTTATTTTCCGAGAGAGGGTAGAGGGACAGGTGGTAAGCCCATCGCCTCGCAACCCCCCTCCGGAAACTAAGTATTTCTTGGACGTGAAAGGGCCGAGAAATTTTTGTCCAGAGGCTCTAATTTAGGCTTGGAGTTCTTTTACGTGCCGTAAATCTACGACACGGGACCCCCAGCTTAAAGTCCCTCCCGGAGGACTCCGTGCCCAGGATTGTTACGTCCTGAAAAATCCATCGACCGCGGCCGGGTTTAAATGCCTATATAATGATCTATAATTTAAAAATGGAAAGTCCTTCATAAGATAATTTCCAATTACAAAATATTATAATATCCAAATTAACACTACCATTCGATAGAGATATTATTCAGCTTTCATTTCATATATTACTCGAGTAATATAATTAAACGAATAACCATTTATTCCATTTTTATTGATTAAGTACATTATAATTACGTATTTTCATAGAAAATTTTATATCACCAGATCAAGCAAGACACAAGCTACCGGAATATAATATAAATTTCACTATTAATACTTTCAATTCAGATTTATCAAGGAAAGTCCAAAAGTGTCCTCCTCCTGACAGAACTATGCCGCACAGACTAATTAATAGCTTTCCAACAGTTCGACACTTGTTCTTTGGCAAGTCCACGATTATTAACGAATATTCAGATTGGAAAGTGAACGCCTACAAAATAAGAAATGAAATCATCCCAACCGAGGAAAAAATGTATCACCATTACATGACAGCGACACCATTATGCAACAAAATGTGGAGTGGTCGATACCCAAAGACATAGATTAACAAAGTGTATAGATATTGAGCCAATATAGAAATGGGCAATTGCACGATTAAAAAAACTTTTCCCATCATCACATGACAGAAACATACAGGGTTTGCTCCTTAAGATGGACCGCATACATAATTCTAAGAACTTCCTGCAAATATGGTTTGCGATGGGATTTCAACATCATGTGACATCTGAAACAAAGCCATCGATAGAGTGCTTTAGAAAAACACAACAGGACACTATCGTAAAACTCAAGAAAAAGACAACTCCGCTAGCTAAGGAATATTTCAAACAAATAGAGCCTTTTCTTCGATCACTGTAATATGTGATGTGTGTTCAGTGTAAAGGCGTTGAGGTAACTGGGGTTCAGGTGTTCAGCTAAATCAATTTTCTCAGAAAGACTGATAAGGAAGGGATTTCAATGTCTGAATTTCAGAAGTGTATCAGAACTAAATGGAGAAATTCAGCAACAATACAAAAGATTAGATAATTACTTTTTCAGTATCAGTTTCAATGAGGACAATAGAATTTTTTACTGTATTATATGTTTTTCTGCTGTTAATATTTATTTTCTACTGTGTTTGCGGATCTGTAAATATGAAAAAAAGTCCACTTTAAAAACCCCTCTTCCAATAAGAACCCATGGCGCGAACTCAACATCCAATTAGAAATATCTGACAACATAATGACGTCACTACTTCATTACCTATAAAACTGATTTTGCCCACAAAATTGGAGCACTTTGCGAGCACTTTTCAACATATCACTACGACACGCTATAAAGCACTTCTTGACCGCTGTTAGTGCGGGAGTTATAATTTCCGTTTTGGTTATTACCATACGCAGCTATACGATAATATATGCGCGCCAGTATAATTATTATCATTCACATACAGTGAATCTAGCGAAGTTTTTGTTACTAATTGAAGTCGTGCAAGTACAAAATTCATACCCGCGAAGTGACGTGACGAAAGTATAATAAGTTTGCTTTTGGTAAAGAAATAAGTGCAAAACGTTATATTAACAAAGCATACTACGACAAGGAAAATTAAGTAAAAGGAATCAGTTCATAATTGAGTGCACCTGATGAAGTAATCTTGTACGAGTGATATTATTTTGATCCTGAAATTATTGTAAAATGCATACACAATTATTCAAACATCTGTATTTATATGTGTATCCCAGTGAAACACCTTATATTGCTGAACCCTAATACAGACATCACAACTACAAAACCCATTCTGCTCTACCGACTAGCTAAGCCTGCAAAGCCACTATTCAAGGATTATACGGGACCTTTCATTAGACTATCCACAGGAAGGAGCTCAGCCTGGCAACATAGACTACCCATCTGACACCCAATCAATTAAAGCCTATAAATACCTATCAGGGTGTCGAAGTGAATGGACTGTGGTCCTGGTTCGGCTGCATATTTCAATATGTTGCTTTCAGGTTTTTGAAATAGAAATGTAAGGTAGCAATACCTTTGTCTTGAAATGCTGGAGACGAATGAAAATAGTTTACAAAAGAAATGACACAGCAATTTAAGCAAGTACTGTTACCCCAAATAAAGTTTTCTCAATCTTACTTTCACTCTTTTTCATATACACCAGTTTTTTTAACCTTCAGCATTTCATCTCAAGAATTGAACTTTGATACCACGAAGAAATTATTATGATGTTCATCTTAAGATAATTGTTGTTCATAATGAGACAAACTTGAAAATTCTCCTAAGTATAATGTGTGTTACCAACATAAATTTTATTTAGATCTATTGGCTTAATTCTTTAGGAATTCTTTGAAAATTATATGTACGTGCCAGTCTGGACACAAAGCAGCTGATACCAGAAAGATGATAGGCAGATCACGTAATCATGCATGTGAACTCAAAACAATTTTTATTTGATTAAATGTGAAAAAAATACAAATAAAATTAGACAAAATAAAACAGTTTTTAACCTCTTCATGTGACTTGTTTCTTATCGTCTGTATAGCCCCTACATATACACTAGATTGAATAAGGAACATCGTGTCCAATTAAATTTGAAATTTAACAGAGAAATATGCAACAGTATTCCACAAATGCACAACATGAAAATACATTTAAAAGGAAAAGTCTTATATAATTACGTCACAGTTTGAATAAATTGAATACTTTGAAACTTGGAGTGTCTTGAATTTTTTCATTCCTTGATTAAGGCACATTTAATGCTAAATAATTAGTGTAAAATCTCAGTGTAATCTTACAATTGAGTAAGTATCTTCAAGAATAAATAACGTTCTATCACATAGTGACTTAGTAGTATGTTTTTTCTGTTAACTTCTATTTGCAGTCTTTAGGCTGCACCAACAATAAATGCTATGTGGAATGAGCTGGGTAGAAGTAACACTCATTACTGTCAACATTTCTCCCAACACACAATTTTCTACAATGTTTTTCCTTTTGACAAAAGTTTATTCAAATTTAACCGCTACTTGAATTTTTATAAAATTCTCCATTCATATGGCAATCAGAAGCTAATTGAAACATGCAGAAAACATAAATTAGAAGCCCAAAACATAGGTAACACTCTTTGCCATGAATAAAAATACGCACCATGGTTTTGAATTCTTGCCATCCTCCCTCCTCGATATCTGGTTGGAATTGGTCGTAGGGGAAAAAATTAAACAATACTTCATCCCCTCTACATCACCCTCTTTCTCACCTCTTAATTCTTCTTTGGATTAGCACTAGACCCAGTAACACTCCTCACCGTCCTTTTTCATGGTTCACTGAGACAAAGATTCAAATGAACTTCCTTGCTCGGTTTTCATTTTTTAATTCAGTAACACCCTGTAGACAGTTTCATTTGGATATTGAGCTAACATTCATATGCGAATGAAGATTCATTTTCGGCCTTTTCAAGTCAAAATTCAAAATTTTGGATGCAGAATATGATGTGAGACAGTCACACTCCTTACTTTTTTTCATGTTTTTCGACATAAATATGAACGTTACTTTCCACGATGTACTGTATACATAGTAATTATTTAGGGTGACGCACAAACTCGCATGAGTTTGGGGCAAAATCTAAATGAAGAAATTGCTTGATATCCCAACTAGAAGTACCTTTTTCAGGCTTGAGACATCAAAACGGGATTTCTTTTAGAATGACTAATACAATGATATAATCCAAATGGAGATCATAACTTGCGAAGTAATCTGACTGACAAATTTCGAAGCCTTACTAACTAAAACTGACTAAAACTAAATAAACTAAATACGAGTACTATGACAGTTATAAATACTGTCAAGTCCTTTGTTGTTTATGACTGTGTGGGTATACCATAATTGTTGAAAGGAGAGTTGATACCTCACATACTATAAGCTAATACGCTCATTGCAAAAAGAAGAGAAATTTTATCCCTGTGTTATAAAGGATCGTGGCTAACTCACTCACCCACTCAATCACTCATGACATTATTGTTTACAAACTTCCAGACGATCTAGATACTTGAAATTTGGCACACGTATATAGCATTTAGGATATTCAAGATGAAAAAAAAAAACATTTCTTACCACAAAACAACCTTCAAAATTGCGGACGTACATTTTAAGTTAATGTTCAGTTCTCATGACAATATTAGGCCTATTAGCAGTGTAAGCCAGTGATTTGGAAGCTGCAATGCACTGGGCTTTGACAAATTATTAAACATGCCAGCGATAGAAATAATTTCCGTAAATCAATAATGGAGAGTAAAATCTACGTAAATAAATATCGGGTATAATGCATGACATAACTTTCTTTACCCTGGGCATTGATAATAAATATCATTTTCTCACCTGACTCACTAACTTACTGCACTGCTATAAATCTTATCCACTTCCTCATGAGCTACCTTTTAGCTTGTAGACGACTTCAAAATTCAATATTTATATTTCTATACTTCGAAGAAATCCTAAAGTCTTCCCTCATTTTTTTTAGGTTCATTATGGCATAACAGTAATAGGCTATAAGGCAGTCTAAATACACGGATTCTATCTCTGATGCGTTGTCATTTCATGAAATCAACCTTTCCGGAGAACCTCAGTGGGGGTTTGGGGGCAGAGCCCCAATGAGCAAAGCAAGTTAATTTAGTTCGCAGGCTTCCACGGCCAGAGTTATACTTAAAATGATAGTAATTGATATCCGGGTTAGGCCGCGTCGTGTTTATGGTGTCTTCTGACGTTTCGGACAACATATCGTGTCCTTCTTCTGAGAAAGAATTGCAAGAAAATAAGTGCCTGTGATTAGTAAACAGTCGCAGTTCTCATGACGTCAGTGTTATTGTTTCACGCCAGATGTCACTAATCTTATAACCATCTTCCCTGTTTATGTTATGGGGATGTTTAATGATTTCTATTGCTTCTGTGACAAGTCTAGGGAATTTTCTGTTTTCATTTTTAAGAAGAGCTATGTTATCGAAAAGTATTTTGTGACCCGTTTCGTCCGAATGAGATGCTATGGCGGAGAAGTCAGTGTTGTTATGTTTCTGGTGTCTTATATGTTCTTTTCTTCTGGCATCCAGAGAGCGTCCAGTTTGTCCTATGTATACTTTTCCACACATACATGGAATTGAGTAGACTCCCGCTTTATGTAAGATGTCGATTTCGTCTTTCTCTCTTCTTAAAAACCCTTCCAATTTGTCGACAGGAGTAAAAATTGTTTCAATGTCATATTTCTTTAAAATTTTTTGAATCTGGTCAGTGATTCCAGCGATATGTAGGGAAGGTAGGCCTTAGACTTAGGTGGCGGCTTTTCAGTAGGATCTGTTAAGTCTATTTGGTTTCCAGATAGTCTGTTTTCCACTTTCTTTAGACATCTTCGTATTTCACGAGATGGATAACCATTCAATTCAATTCAATTCAATTCAATTTATTCACCAGAAGAATCTTGTTACAAAATTCATGGTTTCGTCACTTAAGTCTAATACAATATATGATACAACTTGTTAACACTGAGATATAAAATACTTATATTAGGATTAAGAGGAAATCTCTCCTTCAAAAAGCATAATTAAGCATAACTAAATTGGTAAATCTACCATCTGTATATCAAGAAATTCATGGACAGAAAAGGGTTGATACAATAACAGGATTTTTTTAACTTTATTTTTAAAAGCATTGTTAGAAAGAGCTTTAAAACCATTGGGTAACTTGTTATAAATATTTATTCCTTGATATGTTATACTATTTAGGCATTTTGTGAGCCTATGTTTATTTAGATGAAGATGATTAGCTATTCTGGTATTATGAGTATGATATTCAGAGTTTTTTGTGAAAGATTCTTTAATCTTATGTACGAAACATATAGTTTCTAAAATATAGATACTGGGCACTGGTAAAATTTTCAACTTTTTAAAAACTTCTCTACTAGGAGTGCGAACTGGCACTTTCAACATAATTTTTGCTATTTTCTTTTGTAATTTGAAAATGGTTGCTATTTTTGATGATGTACCCCAGATACAGATACCATAAGTAATTTGTGAGTATATAAGTCCAAAGTATACAGATTTAATAGTTTCGAGAGAGACTACTCTAGCAAGAATACGGAAGGCAAAGTAAAGTCTACTCAGTTTATTTGCTATGTAGTCTATATGCGTATTCCAAGAAAGATTTGATTCAAACCAAATTCCCAGAAATTTGGTATTTATACTTTCCTCAAGGGTTGTTCCGTTAATATGAATAGTAAAAGGGTTGTCAAGTTTCTTTTGGTGGAATCGCATTAGTATTGTTTTTTTTACGTTGAGGTGGAGTTTGTTATCTTTTAGCCATGACTGTAAGTGTGAAATTGTCAAATCCACTTTTTTTAGAAGTGTAGTTGAGTCAGCGTCATTAAAAACCAGGTTAGTGTCGTCTGCAAATAATATTGTATGAGCATGAGGTAATTCAGAAGGAAGATCATTTATGTATATTAAAAAAAGCAGAGGCCCTAGAATACTGCCTTGAGGAACTCCATCTTTGAGAAGCATGGCAGTTGACTTAGCTGATTTAATTTGAACAATTTGTGTTCTGTTTTGCAAATAAGATATAAACCAATTGTTTGCAACCCCTCTGATTCCATACCTATCCAGTTTTTTACATAAAATTTTGTGGTTGACAACGTCGAAAGCCTTTGTCAGGTCAAGAAAAATGCCTAATGTTTCTTCTTTTTTATCTAAGGATTGTAGTATTTTATTTATAAAAGCAAAAAGTGCATCATTTATTGACTTATTTTTTTGAAATCCAAATTGTGAGGGGGAGATTATCTTATGGGTATTTAGGAAGGAAATAAGCCTATTGTACATGACTTTTTATAAAATTTTTGAAAAGGAGGATAGAAGTGATATTGGTCTATAGTTTTCTACTTTGCTTTTATCTCCTTTTTTGAATATAGGTTGGACTCTGGCTATTTTGAAACAGTCTGGAAATATTCCTACCGATAGTGAGCAGTTGCAGATATCAATTAGCGGTTCAAGAATATAAGAGTAACTGTTTTTTACGACAACGTCTGGTATTTCATCTATACCTTGCGAATATTTGTTTTTTAAATTGAGAATTATCTTCGTTATTTCATTTTTTGTTACTGGATTAAGAAAAATAGAATTTGGATTTGAATTTGAATTTGTTTGAGACATACTAATTAAAGTCACATTCTGGAGAGATTTACTCTTAAGATCCTCGATGACATTGACAAAGTATTCATTAAAAGTATCGGCGATGACTTGAGGGTTTTTTATGACATTTCCTGATTCTATAAGTTTTATATCATCTTGTTTTTTTATTTGACCCGTTTCTTTTTTTACTATCTCCCAAAGGGCTTTAGTTTTATTATCAGATTTATTAATATAATTATCATGGTGATTTTGTTTAGCTTTGGCTATAACTTTTTTTAGGATATTAGTGTACGTTTTGTAGTAAGCTTTGAAAGCATCACTAGATGTCATTCTGTAAACGTTATAAAGAGCTTTTTTTCTCTTACACGAGACCATAATTCCTGGTGTTATCCAGTTTTTCATAGTGCATTTAATGTTAGCATACTCGACTTTCGTTAGAGGAAATGCCACATTAAAGTAATATTGAAAACTTTCCAGAAAATTTGTTGTTTTTTTATGAATATCAGTTTCATCTATTACATTTAACCAGGTTTCCTTGCTTAATAGAAAATTTAGGTATTCTGTGTTCACTTGGTTATAAATTCGTTTCCAAGTTGTTTGCCTTCTTTGTTTTTTATTTCCCGCATTTAGGCTTGGTATAGTGATATGTATGAGGACAGCATTATGGTCAGATATTCCAAGGCTTTTGTTTTCGACATTGTATTCAAATGAAAAATCATTTATTATTATTTGATCCAAACATGTTTGAGAAGTTTGAGTAATACGAGTAGGCGTGCTGATAAGTTTTTTTAGGTTATATTGATTTAGGAGCAAATTGAAATGGGGTACAGTTTTATCTCGTGCTAAGAAATTTATATTGAAATCCCCGCATATAACTAAAGGTATTCGTACATTTTTTTGCAAGAGTTTCACAAGGGTTTCAAATTTTTTTAGAAATATATCAGAATCACCAATGGGAGATCTATATAAACATACAATGTTAATTTTATAATTTTGATACGAAATTTGAGAGACGGCGTGTTCAAAATGTTTTTCTTCATTAAGGTATTCAGTGCTATTTATTACTATACTTTCTATACCATCTTTCACATATATTGCAGCACCTCCACCTTTTTGCTTAGCTCGACAGAAACAACTAGAAAGCTTAAAATTATTAATACTATAGGACTTAATTTCTTCTTTCTCTAACCAGTGTTCTGTAAGACATAAAACGTTTGTGTTCTTTAAGTCATCATGAAGGTATACTTCTAGTTCAAGAATTTTGTTCCGTAGACTTTGCACATTTTGACATGAGAGAGAAATGGTGTTTACAATATTTTTAATCCTATAAGAATCACTACTACTAGTCTTATAGCTGTTATAACTACTGCTATCGCAATCACTGCTATTTCTCTTTATACTACAATTTTTAATTATAGGCCTATTTTCCTTAGGTATATTATTTCTGTTATTTACATAGTTTCCATTAATAATACTTTCAGTGATGATAGTAGATTCATTGACAGCGTTAGTCTTTACATTTGAAGCAAATTTTGTTCCTAAAGTTTCAAAAGTTACCCTTTGTTTAGTATCCCAGATCCTTTTAACGGACTGGGTACGTAGCATATTTCAGTTTCCCTGCTCTATATACTTAAGAGGAATTACTGAATTCATTGATATGCGCTGAGCATCAAGATCTTGTTTTATCATTTTACAGATCTTATTTCCAATAATGGCTTTACCTGATGCGTTGAAGTGCAAACCATGAGTTGTGAATAGATTTCTATCTAACTTACTAACGTCTAGCTCTTTCACATTGTTGAACATCCTGCATAATAATTACACCGAAAGGTATAAGATAAAGACTTCAGTTCCTGTCGAATGTTATCACTGTCACAGATTTCAACAGTCCTCGAGGACAGGGTGTTTATAATTCCTCTCTTAACTGAAGGAGGATGGTGTGAAGACCAGTTTAGATACCTGTCTGTGTTTGTCGGTTTTCTATATACAGCATGGCTTAATGACTCATCTGATTTTCTTTTGACCAGCACATCTAGAAATGGCAGGCTATCATTTTTCTCCTTCTCCATAGTGAACTTTATGTTTCTATGCAAGTTATTGAGATGATTTAAAAAAGTTGTCAATGTATCTTCTCCGTGAGGAACTGAAGTCTTTATCCTATACCTTTCGGTGTAATGGTTATCCATCTCGTGAAATACGAAGATGTCTAAAGAAAGTGGAAAACAGACTATCTGGAAACCAAATAGACTTAACAGATCCTACGGAAAAGCCGCAACCTAAGTCTAAGGCCTACCTTCCCTACATCGCTGGAATCACTGACCAGATTCAAAAAATTTTAAAGAAATATGACATTGAAACAATTTTTACTCCTGTCGACAAATTGGAAGGGTTTTTAAGAAGAGAGAAAGACGAAATCGACATCTTACATAAAGCGGGAGTCTACTCAATTCCATGTATGTGTGGAAAAGTATACATAGGACAAACTGGACGCTCTCTGGATGCCAGAAGAAAAGAACATATAAGACACCAGAAACATAACAACACTGACTTCTCCGCCATAGCATCTCATTCGGACGAAACGGGTCACAAAATACTTTTCGATAACATAGCTCTTCTTAAAAATGAAAACAGAAAATTCCCTAGACTTGTCACAGAAGCAATAGAAATCATTAAACATCCCCATAACATAAACAGGGAAGATGGTTATAAGATTAGTGACATCTGGCGTGAAACAATAACACTGACGTCATGAGAACTGCGACTGTTTACTAATCACAGGCACTTATTTTCTTGCAATTCTTTCTCAGAAGAAGGACACGATATGTTGTCCGAAACGTCAGAAGACACCATAAACACGACGCGGCCTAAAGCAAGTTATTATTTAAAACCCTAATTTAGAAAACTCAATGAAATTTTCTACAGTTGTTTCAATGTACATATCGTATTCTTCCTGGCTAGCAAATTTCAACTCAATTTATTCAAACCTCGAGAATTTTCAAAATCAGTCTTCCTGTCTCTTAAACACAAACAAAAATAACTTAAGCAGGGAATTTTTAGAAGAAATTACTTTGCCTCCTATCTGAAATCACGATCCTCTCCCATATGGCAAACCCTGTGTTCTTGTTAGTTATATCCCTGTATGCAGGCAACAAAATCAGTCCTCAAACTTTAGTTTTTTAGCATACAGATAGATTTTCGCGTTATAGTTGCAGAAAATAGAAGATGTTCTGACTTCAACAATATTACATACTTTAATACAGAGCTGAGCCAAACGTGCTTGCGACAGCTGCACTGCTGCCAAGCGTTGTATTCTGAGCGAGTAAATTGAGAAGATAGAGGTAAGGAAGTAACATTCATCGCGCCCTTTGTTTATTCGTGACACGATAACGTGAGAATCTTTCGGTGCAGAAATATGGCGTTTGGGAAGCTGTTAAAAATGTCTTGCAGCTAATATCTAAACTCATTAAAATTACGAATTTATTATTTGTGGGATCATGAAAAATAGGAAACTCTGTTGTTCGAGCTTGTGCCGTGGGTCTCCAAACTAGGCAATAGCGCACGACTACGATAGGCGAGTCGCGCTAGGCAAACCCCTTCTAGTCCCGCCTTATATGCCTTCTAAAACCGTGGGCCATATAATAATTTATGTCAAATACAGTATATTTCTTATAAACGATTTGAAGCAGTCCCGTCGAATTTATTATATTAATACAAATTTCGCGGGCTTGCACCCGGTCAGAGGTTTTCACCAAAGCTTTCGCTAACACACTCCGTTGCCGTTTCAGTTGCCGACATTTCGTCGGGAAGTCTCCTGATGGTGGGTGCGGAGTGTGGTGCCGAATGCATGGATGAAGTACTTCTGATCCCGGTGAAAGCCCCTATAGACATGAGTAATAAACACATTTATATTTTTCCTTAAATTTCCTCAGTCATTGAATGACCTGTAACGTAAGAATCACTTCAATGTTCAGAATTCAGCTGAATGAAACTGGAAGTTTTTTTTTTCCCTCTTAAAGAAAACTTGGTTGCACACGACTGTTCCAGTCAAGAGAACCACGATACAAATATATCAAATTAAAATGTCTAACATAGGCTATTCGATTATAAAGGAATTAAGCATTTTATGTAATGCAACATGCAGCGTTATATCGCCATTATAGTTGATACCTTCTTCCGTGCAGCTTTATCTCGCTGTGGTCTACATTTAAATTTATGAAATGCACAATCATGAAACGTGATACCGTGACCACTAGCGGTTGGGAAAAGTGGCAATGTATTAAATCGATACATGTTTCCGGCCGAAATTCCAGACATACAAGTATTATGGAATGATAATTCTTTCACACTGGGCGTGTGTAGGCTAAGATGGAAAGGTGAAGTCAGAGTGAAAAAGTCAATGCCATAACCGGGATTTGAACGAGGATCTTCGGCTCTCCGTGCCGCTGCTCTTATCAACTGAGCTACATGCCGGTTACATAATTAAATTCTCAAAATGATTCATATATCCCAGTATACCACCAGGCGTTCTCAATACGAAATATCAACCCAGTGCCGACTTACAAACTCGTAAGTGCTTTGAGATCCGGGCTTCGTAGTAAACCACTAGTAGGTCAAAGTGGAATGATGATTCTTTCACACTGGCCGTGTATAGGCTAAGATGGAAGTCAGACTGAAAAATTCAATGCCATAGCCGGGATTTAAACCAGGATCTTCGACTCCCCGTGCCGCTGCTCTTACCAACTGAGCTACTATGGCAACATGCAGGTACAACATTAAATTCTCCAACTGACTCTCATATCCCAGTATACCATTAGGCATTCTCAATATGAGATACCAACCCAGTGGCGACTTACAAACTCGTAGCCAATGTGTACACATTCCTGAAAATCGATCTCAAATTTAGGTAGGTAGTACAAATACAATAAGTAAATTCAACAATATACCTCCTGTTGAAGCTTTAATTGCTTCAAATTATTATTTACAAATAACTTAGATAAATATATGTTACATATTTCTTATGCAATATTTAGAACATTATGAAGCATCCGAATATTAAATGTAACCACTTTTAGATCTATAAACAAAGCCCATAATATTTTTGAAATATATTGTCTCTTTCATTAGATAACGAAACAGAAACAATTATCAAGATGTTGATTATCTGAAGAATGTGACTACTTAAATAATCTATCTCCTTATAATACTTTAATGGTTTCACGTCAATGTGTACTAACACCTTGGATAGTATAATCTTTACATTTTGTTCGGAACGTATTGCTTTCATATGACTTAGGCCTACATCAACTTTACCTTAATGTGTACATACCAATTAGTAACGATAATATTAAAATAAGTGTTTCTTGATCAATTCATTCTGATTTAAAAAAATTGCAACGTTGTTTTTGACAACCATTCATTATTACTTATTTCACTTATTTAACAAAGGAAAAATAGTAAGCAACATATATTAAAATATCAACCTGAATAAACTGTAAGTGATACTTATGTATCAGAATATATGCAAATTTTAGGACAATTTTTATTTTACAAGAAGCAAAACATTCATTTGCGAGAAACCGTAAGAAATGGGACGTGCACCTCTCATCACGGGACGTTTAAACTCATTGCACGCGCACGTTAAAAGGGTAAATTGAGAAATTGCATAGGGTAAAAAATCATCATTTTTAATAAGAAAGAAGTTGAAATTCATTTTAGGTCGAAAATAATGAAAATTCAGTATAGTATCCCCCTAATGCCCTTTTCCTATTCCTCAAACAAGAATATTCAACGAGTGGGATTCTAGGGTCACCTAACGCCCATAGAGACTGGTCTTCCCATAGCCTAGGACAGGATTCTTTGAAGCTGAAAATCATCTTTAAATATGGTTTCTTAAGTGTGTGTTTTACGCTTTAATATGTACACACAAGACCTTAATGTGCAGACTATATTTCCTGTTCCATTATAGGAATATTGGCCACATAATAATTTTTTTAAGCTGTCCATGCTGATAACACATTTCTCAGAACTTCATACTTGACATTATGAGACGACGTACAGTATGGTGACAAAAAATGTAGATGAGAGATTCCAAGACGTTCCATTCGGTAGGTTATAAGTTGTGGTTATTTCACGACGAGGATTTACTATAACTTAGGCCTTTGACCGTTGATGATGGACGGAATGTTGTCCCGCAGGATTTCTTTTGCATGCCTATGAATCTACAGAGACGGGCCTGTAGGAACTAACTACCTAGGTAGCTCCATGAATCTGCATCCCAGGAGGGAGTAGGCCTACCATCCGACCGCTGCTTCAACTACCATAGGCAGATGGCAGGATTTTGGGCATATGGTCAGGATTCTGACAACCATGGCCTTTAATGATGGTCTCCGTGACCGGAACCGCTACTTCTAACAAGTAGCTCAGTTTGAATCACGAAGCTGAGTGCTCACCCTTCAAGACCTGACTATCTCAGAAAAATGCGAGGAAATACTGGGGATCAAACCCAGGCCTGCTAATCTGTAGCCAGCATCGCTAACTACGAGATTACGCAGGCAGGCCCTGTCACAACTATGCACACATAAATTCCATTGACCTGGCCCTGGATAGAACACGCGATTTCGAGGACGGAAAGCCAAACTCACTGCGCTACCATGGCCGACAAGTTCCATTCCAGTAATGAGAATACAGTAGGTCTATATGTTTGAGTGCATTGACTTGTAGTGTATGCAGTGCAGTAATACACGAAATAATACACCCAAAAGAAATGCTATGTTACTGTAACGTGTCGGTTAACAGTGGTTTTAATAGCAGAAGGCTAGAAATTAAAGCATTCAGGTGTTCTTATCTTATCTCAGTAAAATGAGACGATTGGAACACTGAAAACATAAGTTTGACGTCTTTCGCTGCCGGTGGCATTGTACACAACATATATAGATAAGGTCAATTTCAATTTTCAAAGCACTGTTCTCAAGATGAACAGCCTTGTTCACTTTTCCCGCCAGAACTGAAGTCTCCTATCCAGGGCACAAACAAGCATCAAAGGGAAATGAAAACTGAGTGAAAGTAGAAGAAATATGGTGAAAATAGTTAACTCAGCTTTTTATGTTGATATGAGATATAGTCCATGTATGTAATAACTAAAATCATTTTCGTGTGCATTCACGGCTTTACCAGTAGTGATGAGCAAATGCAAGACCAAGACCAAGACCAAGGCGGTCTTGGTCTTGGTCTTGGTATTGCACTCTCAGTCTTGGTCTTGGTCTTGCATAGGTAACCCTGGTCTTGGTCTTGGTCTCGGTCTTGCATCAGTGATCTTGGTCTTGGTCTCGGCCTTGCATACTCGGTCTTGGTCTTGTCGCAAGAGTCTTGCAGTTTTCGTTTTCGCATCTTACTGTGATCGATGGCGTTTACATGATTTAAAGTTACGCTGATTACATGTGTTATTTCTTGCGAAAGTAAAAAGAAATGCTATGTTACTGTAACGTGTCGGTTAACAGTGGTTTTAATAGCAGAAGGCTAGAAATTAAAGCATTCAGGTGTTCTTATCTTATCTCAGTAAAATGAGACGATTGGAACACTGAAAACATAAGTTTGACGTCTTTCGCTGCCGGTGGCATTGTACACAACATATATAGATAAGGTCAATTTCAATTTTCAAAGCACTGTTCTCAAGATGAACAGCCTTGTTCACTTTTCCCGCCAGAACTGAAGTCTCCTATCCAGGGCACAAACAAGCATCAAAGGGAAATGAAAACTGAGTGAAAGTAGAAGAAATATGGTGAAAATAGTTAACTCAGCTTTTTATGTTGATATGAGATATAGTCCATGTATGTAATAACTAAAATCATTTTCGTGTGCATTCACGGCTTTACCAGTAGTGATGAGCAAATGCAAGACCAAGACCAAGACCAAGGCGGTCTTGGTCTTGGTCTTGGTATTGCACTCTCAGTCTTGGTCTTGGTCTTGCATAGGTAACCCTGGTCTTGGTCTTGGTCTTGGTCTCGGTCTTGCATCAGTGATCTTGGTCTTGGTCTCGGCCTTGCATACTCGGTCTTGGTCTTGTCGCAAGAGTCTTGCAGTTTTCGTTTTCGCATCTTACTGTGATCGATGGCGTTTACATGATTTAAAGTTACGCTGATTACATGTGTTATTTCTTGCGAAAGTAAAAAGAAATGCTATGTTACTGTAACGTGTCGGTTAACAGTGGTTTTAATAGCAGAAGGCTAGAAATTAAAGCATTCAGGTGTTCTTATCTTATCTCAGTAAAATGAGACGATTGGAACACTGAAAACATAAGTTTGACGTCTTTCGCTGCCGGTGGCATTGTACACAACATATATAGATAAGGTCAATTTCAATTTTCAAAGCACTGTTCTCAAGATGAACAGCCTTGTTCACTTTTCCCGCCAGAACTGAAGTCTCCTATCCAGGGCACAAACAAGCATCAAAGGGAAATGAAAACTGAGTGAAAGTAGAAGAAATATGGTGAAAATAGTTAACTCAGCTTTTTATGTTGATATGAGATATAGTCCATGTATGTAATAACTAAAATCATTTTCGTGTGCATTCACGGCTTTACCAGTAGTGATGAGCAAATGCAAGACCAAGACCAAGACCAAGGCGGTCTTGGTCTTGGTCTTGGTATTGCACTCTCAGTCTTGGTCTTGGTCTTGCATAGGTAACCCTGGTCTTGGTCTTGGTCTTGGTCTCGGTCTTGCATCAGTGATCTTGGTCTTGGTCTCGGCCTTGCATACTCGGTCTTGGTCTTGTCGCAAGAGTCTTGCAGTTTTCGTTTTCGCATCTTACTGTGATCGATGGCGTTTACATGATTTAAAGTTACGCTGATTACATGTGTTATTTCTTGCGAAAGTAAAAAGAAATGCTATGTTACTGTAACGTGTCGGTTAACAGTGGTTTTAATAGCAGAAGGCTAGAAATTAAAGCATTCAGGTGTTCTTATCTTATCTCAGTAAAATGAGACGATTGGAACACTGAAAACATAAGTTTGACGTCTTTCGCTGCCGGTGGCATTGTACACAACATATATAGATAAGGTCAATTTCAATTTTCAAAGCACTGTTCTCAAGATGAACAGCCTTGTTCACTTTTCCCGCCAGAACTGAAGTCTCCTATCCAGGGCACAAACAAGCATCAAAGGGAAATGAAAACTGAGTGAAAGTAGAAGAAATATGGTGAAAATAGTTAACTCAGCTTTTTATGTTGATATGAGATATAGTCCATGTATGTAATAACTAAAATCATTTTCGTGTGCATTCACGGCTTTACCAGTAGTGATGAGCAAATGCAAGACCAAGACCAAGACCAAGGCGGTCTTGGTCTTGGTCTTGGTATTGCACTCTCAGTCTTGGTCTTGGTCTTGCATAGGTAACCCTGGTCTTGGTCTTGGTCTTGGTCTCGGTCTTGCATCAGTGATCTTGGTCTTGGTCTCGGCCTTGCATACTCGGTCTTGGTCTTGTCGCAAGAGTCTTGCAGTTTTCGTTTTCGCATCTTACTGTGATCGATGGCCTTTACATGATTTAAAGTTACGCTGATTACATGTGTTATTTCTTGCGAAAGTAACGAAAGCTAATTGCTTTTAGTTGCTTTGACCATGTAAACAATAATGTAATGTCACGTTGTTTACCGAAACGTCCATGGTGATATAAGCGAGAACAGAAAACTTTGAGTGTAAATTTAAATATTCTCTGTTATCCTATTTCAGATCTTTAAACCCAAAATCCACGAGATGCTATACACTATTTGAGAGTGTAAAATTATGAATATTATATTGTAAAGTTTCAAATTGAACGGCTGAGGAGACAAGAAGTAATATTAACAGAATGTGTATGAAATGTTTAAAAGATTTCCGCATAGGAAAGAGGTTCTGTCTGACCTGTTTAAAACTGTATAATATAGTAACAAAACATAACGGCATTGAAGCAGATGCTTTATAAATTGTGCAATCTATAGAAAATCACACAATGACCATTCGAAACCCAAACCCATAGGCTGCAATAAATAATATTTCTCTTTCCATATACCCTAGTTCTAATTTATAACACATTGTGAACTGATCATTTCTGCACTTGAAAGATTTCCGCTAACCCCGTAAATTACTTTCTACTTGCTTTCAAGTGACGGGCCTTCAACTAATTGAGTCATAAATAATCATAACTATTCTTCATGCAAGCAATACTTTTAGTATCTTTTCCCATTCGATATGCATCCTTAATATGAATCAGCAGCAAGAACTTAAACACCGCCACCGTTATGTGTCAATAACAAAATTGTAGTAGTTAAAAAAGGTTTTCAGTGGATGTCCTACCTATCATCTGCAAAATGTAGGCCTGTATAGCTACAGTACAATCAGATACGTAACTGTAAAGTAATAACTAGCAAATACCCGTCAAATAAGTTCCTGTTTTAATTAATCTACGGTTTAATTGTGTTTTATTGAATAATTATGAAGAATACCGGGCGTATAACCTGAATTTTTCAGACTTCACTTTATTTTGAAATTTTCTGCAAGGAGAATGGAATGAGCTGAATAGCTATGTCAAGTAGACAGGAAAGATTCTATATGTGAGAGTAGGCTATGAATATTAATGATAGCCCTAGGTGTAACAAAGGATATCATTGTTAATGAAATAGGTTACTAAGCATGTTAATAGGCGTTTTAAGTTATGAGGGCTACTGTTTAAAGTTTCAAATTCTCAGTCATAGGCCACGCCATGGATCGGATCTCTATGGATCCATGTGGAATTTTTGGTGAACAAAGTGGGGTCGGGGCAGGCTTTCTTGGGGTGCTCCGGTTTCCCCTGCCATATATCATTCCATCGTTGCTCCATTCATCATAGTATAACCATTTGGTTTTAATCATCATCATCAGGATCTAAAGGCAATGCCTTGTTGTAGTAGCCATGTCTTCCTCTTCATCGCTGTTCTCTTTAGATTTTCGTATGACAGCACGTCCATATCCTTTATCATGTTTTTAATAAATGAATTTCTTGGACGTCCTCTTGATTTCTTTCCCAGTATTTTCCCTTCAAAAATGTTAATGAGTAGACCATTGTGCCGAAATGTATGACCCACTAACTTTGCTCTTCTACTCTTAATTGAATTCAGAAGGGATCTCTCTTCCATCACTTCATTAAGCACTTCTTCATTTGTTTTCCTATCCACCCAACTCGTCTTTGTTAGTCTTCTCCATATCCACATTTCTGCTGCTTCTAGTTTCTTGGCTTCTGCTTTTCCTATTGTCCATGTTTCACATCCATAAGTTAATACACAACTTACAAATGTTTTGGCAAATTTTTTCCTTACTTCCATGTTTAAATGGTTATTTGTGAGAAGATTCCTTTTGTTCTGAAATGCTTGTTTAGCCAGGTTTATTCTTCTCTTAATTTCTGTGTCACACTTGTTAAACTTATTGATAATGCTACCCAAGTAACAAAAACTTTCGACCTGGTCTAGGGCTGTACCGTCAAGCTGTATGTTGATTTTAAAATTTTCATTTGTTCTTCCGATCACCATGGTTTTTGTTTTCTTTTTATTGATCTTCATTTTAAAATTTTTCAATGCATCTGATAGAACTTTAAGCATTTTATTCATTTCCTTTTCTGAATCAGCCAAAATAACTATGTCATCTGCAAATCGAATGCTATGAATACTGACTCCATTTATTTTAATACCCTTTGTTTTTCTTTTCATTTCTCTGATTGCTTCCTCAATGAACATATTAAACAGATGTGGCGATAATGGGCAGCCTTGTCTCACTCCTCTTCTTATTCTGGCTTCTTGTCTGCTCCCATTAATATTTATTTCAGTTGTTTGTGTTTTGTATAAGTTTAGAATAAGTCTTCTATCCCTCCAGTCTACTCCAAATTTTTTCAATGTTTGGAATAGTAATTCCCAGTCTACGTTATCAAAAGCTTTTTCGAGGTCTATGAAGGTGGCAAAGGTTCTTCTGTTTACTTCAATTCTTCTATCTAGAATTAGTCTAAGGGCTAAAATTGCTTCTCTAGTTCCTCTCCCTGTTCTAAACCCAAATTGATCTTCATCTAAATTCTGTTCAATTCTTCCCTTTAGCCTCTCTTTTATTATGTTTAGTAAAATCTTTGACGCATGCGAAAGAATTGATATAGTTCTGTAATTACTGCAGTCTGATGCATTACCTTTCTTGGGAATGGTTATAGTTCTACTTTTAATAAAGTCTGGAGGTAGCATTCCATTTTCATAGTAGTCAGAAACAATTTTGAATAATTTTATTTTCGTTGACTCACCTGTTTTCTTCAGCAATTCAGCTGGTATTTGGTCTATACCTGTTGCCTTCTTATCTTTTAGGCTTCCTAGGGCCTTTTCAAATTCACCCATAGTTATGGAGGGACCGATCATTTCCTCATCCACACCATCCTCCGTTTCTATGTAATCATCATTGTAATAATCATTGTAATCATAAAGAATTATTACAAATCCTCAGTCATAGCATTCTTTTAACCCAGTGAGTGGTTAGAGAAACTACTTATTAAATAACTGTATGGCAGAATTTTAAAGTTTATTGATAAATTATGTGGTCAGTATTTTTATTGTACGCAAAATGAAATTTCATATATGGCTTAGGGTCTTTGTTACATCCGTTTGTCTTTCGTACCATAATACTAGAATTAAACATTTTAAAAGTGAATATGGAGTGTTTATCGTGAATTTAACTCCCACCAATTGAAGGAACTAGCTGTATGGAATGCCATTCAGGGAAATCCGTCAAATTAATTATAGGCCTAACAGCCTGGGGACTACCCCGGCTAGCGACTCTTCGGCGCCTCTGAGTAGCTGTAGCAGGCTCGCTGCATACACAACGGGGCTTTATAAAACTTTTTCAAGTAGCAAGACTGCAAGAGTCTTGGAGTTAGGTCTTGTTCTTGCCAGAGTCTTGCAGGGTTGGTCTTGGTCTTGGTCTCGGTCTTGCATGGTCGGTCTTGGTCTTGGTTGATGCGGTCTTGGTCTTGGTCTCGGTCTTGCATTTTCTGCAAGACCAAGACCAAGACTGCAAGACCAAGACTGGTCTCGCTCATCACTATTTACCAGGTACGTGCCCTATGCCATACCACAATCCTGTTCCCCGAGTTTACATGTTTCGTGAATTTAATTTCCTTTGTAACAAGTTAATCTATGTGTAGGACTATAACTCTTACTGTAATAGGTCTGTGATATCGTGGACATTATGACAGTAAAAAAAAATAGTAACAAATCAAGAAGGCCTATATAAACAATCAATATGCATAGCCTACTTACACAATAGTACGGGGTCAGCTGAAGTATCAGAGGGTCTGTCCGGTTAACCGATGCTCACGGAAATTAAAAATTACGTATTTCAGGATCACTATTATGACATTGTCGATTTGGGGCACAATTGCAGGGTGTGGGTCCTCCCTAGCTCGACGCCGGATCAATACTTGGGGGTGGATTCGTCCCGGAGCTTTGCTACCCTCAAACTACTTTCTTCGTACGCACATGTCTTCCATTTTGAAATATGGGGCTGCGATTTCAATTGTGGATTCTATTATTGTAGCCCAGGGTGCATTTTAAACAATCCTTTCCTTAAGTTAAATCAATGTAGAAGTTAAAATCGAAATGTTAGATATCATGTTGGCCATTTAGCAACGATTGTTGTAATTTTGGATTATTGATTAATATTGCATTTGGGCTAAACCACTGCCTTCTATATCTTACAAGCCATGATACTTGAAATCTGGCAACACAGGAGGTAGTCCTATCTGTGGTGGTCTGTGGGAAGCATTTGAATACGTTTTTATTGCAGATAATTTACTTCATCACAAATACTGACTTTATTTAGGCCAAATCAGTGGGCCTATATTACATAGCCTATACTTGTGATGTGCATAATAACGTAACGCGCAGTGACTCCACATATCTGAAGGAATTCGTAGTATTCAGTGTCTCCTCATTTACGATATGATGTCGCGTTTTTTTCTTATTTATTGGTAATAACCTCACTTATCCTGTCAGGCCTAAGAGCTCCGTTATTTGACCCACAACAGAGTCATCTTTTATTAAGCTGCTACACTTCTCTGGGTCATTTTGTACTACCACTGAGCAAGTTGTCTCAGGTTTAATATAGTTAACCTAGAACACTGATATCTCTCTTCTTGTCATTTGCACTTTGTGGAAGACTACGCCCATGGCTGCCACTGAAAAGAATTACTTTGCCTAATTCCTTGGGAACAGTCAGCTTTCCGTTATTTGCTGTCTAAAAGTCGTTCATTCGTTCATCCTTGGCTCCGGTAGTGAACTGTGTTGATTCACCAGCACTTTTAAGGTTAAGGTTTGAATCCCGTTCATTACCTTCACCAAACTGTAGGAAAACGCTGAACCGATTACCTAGTAGTAATATTGGGAGGATAGGAGATTGCATTATACTGTAGGCCTACTACGATTTGGCGTCCGCCACATTGAGATGAATTAGGCCTACTGTGAGCAGCTTGATATAAGTTCATACCAGTAAAAGTGACTCTATTTCTCTTCAATTCTTCTTTAATAGCAGCCAATTTTTCCTGAAGGACACTAATATCATACCGTGCCTCTCCCTTGTATTCGTTTGTAGATGGTAATAGCTTGGTGTTCTGTCGTAATAGCTGATAAACACAAAAATCTTCTATGAAAAACTGTTCTCTTGTGTACTCAATTAGAGGTGACGGTGTGTATAAATCTCTCATTATCTACACGGTTTTTACCTTCTCTATGCTCTCCAGTTGCTCTTCAGGTGTATCCAGATGTTCTCTAAACAATAGGCGATGACTGGGATTACTTTAAGCTGAAATATGCTTAATTTTTCGATGATTCTGATGGAGTTCATTGCTTTATTTACGGCATGTTGATAGCCGATAGGACTACCAATGCGATGTTGCTAGATCTAACAGCATGGCTTGTAAGAAATAAAGAAGGCAGTGGCTAAACATTTTGTAATGCAACACAAAGAGAAGGACCTAAAATTAAGGTTATTTACATTAACATAAGATTCATACGAATGAAAGTTTTGGTCACTGTAAAAAACTTCTTTCCTTATGATTTGGATCATTAAGTTACAAATCCCGGTAATAAACACATAAGTTGTCTTTCAATTTTAGAAGAATTGTGAAACTGTTTCAAATTGTTCTCATCTCTGATTCACAAGATAAATGCTGGTATCATTTAAGAGAGGAAGTAAGCTTAGAGAATTATATTATATATTCATTCCATTGTTCTAAACCTGTAATTCCTATTTTTTAATTAAAATATTTTCATCTAAGTGAATATTTCCAGACATAAATTATCGCAAGTAAAAGAGATCCTTTAATTTCTTAGAAAATTGTAAGATATCTACATGAAAATTGTAAGGGATTAATCCCTAATATCGTGCTTTGGAACCAATTACGGCGTGCATTTAAATCCACTCGTATAGGAATATAGTATCCAAAACTCCTTATCTAAAAGAACTGCCCAAGCAATAAATAGGCCTACTAGCTTTGTATGACATTTTAGGACATGGATAACAGTATCTACTTGTTTGCACAAGAAGAACTCCAAACAAAAGAAAGGAACGCGAAATATTTTCATATTGGTATCAATATGTAAAATTACATTAAGGAAATCATAATAAGCTGCGCTCTGTTCCAAATGAACACAAAGCAATATCATATGAAACATTCACTATGACTTTCTCTAGCATATCCATCATATTTCAACCCTGAGTAAGCGGCTGAGTTCGTGCATTACGTGGTACGGACCTCATTGAAAGACTTAATATTCGAGAGGGAAAACATACGTAAATCCTGAGTTCGTGGATGAGATAAAATTTGTACGTACCCTTCAGAGAATTTATTGGAAAAATGTGTCTATAGCAATTTCAGTTTTAGTGGTTATATACAATAGCACTAGTATTGGTATAATAATTATAATTATAATAATTTTAATATTAGTAACAACAGCAATAATAAAGCGGTAATTTCTCCAGATAATAAAAGAGGACTTGTTCTGGTGATATATTAATAGGTTTCATACTGAAAATTGTGGGAATGAAATTTACTGAATTCACTACATCACTACAAATTTAACTAAATCTATAGAAATCGCTACAGCCGATTTCGAGAACACCGTACAACCGATTTCAAGAACATCACCGAAAAGGAGATTTTGTTCATGTAAAGTGGCAGTAAAATTAGGAAAAAGTTTCCGCCTTGCTTTGTCTCATATCCCTTGGAATTGACTTAAGTAAAATTCAATATTTAGATTTATAAGAATTTTCATTCGTTTTCGAGCTATGCTGTTTACAGAGACACCAAGAACGTTTTCAAAAATAGTATTCCTGGACTCAAAATGTGTATTGATTAAAAATACTCGACATTTAATTTCAAGGTCGGGCTCAAGACTTCCTCTACTCATGAACACTATGGTGCGGGTGGTAAAAGTAAACAAAATGTAGATTCCTGAACAAGAATATAACTCCAACTCTGTAGGGAAATATACAAATAATAAGGTGCTTAAAAAGACTGGAGGGGTGGAATAGTAACTTCCTCTCACTCCTAACCCTTCTCACTTTCTCGCTTTCTCTTCCCCCTTCCTCCCTTCCTGTCCCTTCTAAGTACGGTTTTGTGCTTGCAAAGCCTTTACTGCCAAGATCTTATGGCAATGTGAAGCAATGGGAATTTGCATGACACTGACTGGCTGGCTGGCTGAATTGTTAGCCTACAGGCTCCTTTACCCATAGCTTGAGTAGATCAGTTGTCTGTGTCGTGTCAGCATCAATGCTGACGCCTGTAGTTGCAGACATTTGAGGATACACAGAAGCTCGTGTGACACGTATTAACCTCAATTTAATTACAGCAGACGTATTTCATGAAATCGGGTCCTTCTGTGATAGGATGACCATGATATTAAGTACACAAAATGGGACATCCCAACCTAGTCAGTTAACCCATCACCCGGGGAGTGACAAAATAAACATGTGTCTTTGTAAGTAAAAAATTGCTCAAGGGAATTTAAAGAAAATGATAATTTTATTTAAAACAATTAAATAAGCTTAACAACTTTCTACAAGTCAACATTGAAACTTCTTTTAGTTTTAAATGCAGTCAACAAAGGTAATAATACGCGGCTGAACTGGCCGCTGTGTTAATACGAACAATAATATCATGGTTAGGGGGAGGGGCGTTTTTTTCTGTTGATGCTTATCTCTGCAGTTTTATTAATTTAAATGAGATTTCAACAATCGGTGATATTTTATATCACTCAAGCCGCAACCAATTCTACCCGCTGCGGTAGTCATGACTTTGACGAAAATAAACTTCGAATGCAGGGTTGCCATACGTACGACTATAGTCGTACACATACGACTATTTCATAGATTTGTACGACGTACGACGCAATCTTAAGTTGTATGCCTATTTGTACGACTATTTTTAACATAGCGTTTTATATTTTTTTTAATCAATCTACTGATGAAATTTAAATTTTGACATATATCCAGCTTTTTGTTTTCTCATGGTTTTTGTTGTAAGCATGTTGCTAAAATCAATATGATTGGAAAGCAGTCCTGTGCCTTTTGCAGTAATATCAACACTGTGGCAAGTACTGTTTATTTAATTTTATTGTATCGTAGCAAATTTAGCACATCGGAAGATAATGTAACACGCCTGATCATTACCAAATAAGCTGACGATTTATTAACAATTACATGACATAATGTAAGTTGCATAATACCGATTATTTATTATTATTAGTATTATTATTATTATTATTATTATTATTATTATTATTATTATTATTATTATTATTATTATTATTATTAACGCAATACGTTCATTACACTGAAAAATCACAAGTATACGACAGTTTTAACTAGCATACGACTATTTTCGGATATTGGTACGACTGTTCTACGTTTCTGATCTGGCAACCCTGTTCGAATGTGAGTTGACTCCGAAGTCTCCTTCAATCTAGATTTTGAACTGGGATGTTCGCATATTTAAGAATAGATTATTAATAATACAGTTCCGTAAAATAGTTACATTACTTGTTTATGATATTTATTAGGATCAGCCTATAAAAAATGATTTATAATTCACATAACTTCCTCTGCCCAAATAAAAGTTAGCCTCCCCTTAAAAATAAGAGAAAGTTGTCGCCAATCTTCGTGTCACATCCCCAAAAGGTACCTAACCCAAATACAAAATTTTGTTTTCGTACGATTTTCTGTTGCAAGAGGCCGTATTGCAGAGAGCGCGTATTCAGAGTGGGTGGCTTATAACTACCCTTCAGAGAATTATTTCAAAAAAGTGTTTCAAATAAAAGGTTTAGCTCTTGGTATAAGCAACCTATGTGAAAAATTTAAAGAAAATCTTTATAGCCGTTTTCGAGAAAACTTTATTTATGTAAAAATAAGGAGAACTTGCCTCCAATCTTCGGTTCACATCTTGAAAGGTATCTGACATAAATACAAAATTTTGTCATTTTATCAAAATTCATGTTTCAAAAATTCGAGATTTCACTTGGGAAAACAAAATATAAAAAAATCACTCAAAAAATAAAAATTTGCACAATTTCGGGAGTGTATTTTGGCCTAGATGTTCGCTTTATTAACGGTAACACCCACAGTCTGTCGCTCACGAAAACAATGTAGCCTATATCTATCTGTCAATAACGTACTTTAGATTATAAATAATAATAATAGTAATAATAGTAATAGTAGGCCTAATAATAATAATAGCATTTATTGTCATTTAACAGTACAATGTACCATGTACAGCATAATATGCTTGATATCTATGTCTTTCCTTAATCCTAACAAAATTGGCTGAATAAGGTTAACTATGTCTTATATGCACCATTGGTGGCACTGGTGACAACATGGTAACTCGAATGGCTTTATGGATGGTTCATTCATAGAATACCATGATTTCGGAGCTTAGTTTTGTTTTTATATAACAAATTAATTATTACTAATTTTGTATAATCCGTTGAGTTTACGAGTTACACCAAATAAATTCGTTGCAGCTGCATCTATCGGTAAACTCTTAAACTCTCGTGGGATTATCTTTGACTATCCAAGAAATAACACTTGGAACTGTTCCACCTTTTCATATTTTAAATGGGGGGGGGGTGACAAGAAATTTTCCGCACCGGGTACCACCTAAGCTTGCTACGCCACTGAGTTAACCCCTTGCATATTTTTTCTTTCTTGTTCCTTTCTCCCTATGCCGAGTTTATTGTTATTGTTCATTTCATTGTTATTATTATTATTATCATTAACATTATTTGCAGACCACCAGGTAATAACTGCAAAAAATACGAAGACATTGAATATTATGATGAGAAAATTTTTGGAAGAATATGACAAATGGGGTTTGTTTATATGGGATGTGGAACAGATACTCCAGACTTTTTATTAGAAGTTTAGAAATGTTGCATTAAGGGATGTGAGTAACTTGAATATTTTAAGAGTGAAAATTGACAAACAAGATAGACAATAAAATTATATGATGAACAAGATTAATAAAGGTAGAATAACATTAGGCCTATTAATGCTGAATGATATTTTTGTGGGCTAAAAATACAACTAGAGAAGTAAAAATACAAAATATACAACACAATAGTGATAAGTACTGTCCCTTAGTGGACCTAGAACTTAAAAATTATATCAAAATTTAAAGTAAACATTGTTGTCAGTGGAAATGGATTTCGTTACGTCGCTGACCTGCAGGTAGCGAAACAGTTGTTCTTATATAAAATTATCAATTACATAACTGATGGCAAAGAACTTTTAAAACGTATTAAATGTAATGTAGCACAATTAAATTTAAGAAATAGGCAATTTTTATACGTTCCTGTCATTAAGTAAAATAAAATTTAGAAAGTTCACTGTAATTCAAAAGTGTAAGAAATTCTCTGTCACTTCAGAATGATCTTCTAGATTTTGACTTATCATTAAATCATTACATAGGCTTTCTTTATGAAATGTTATCCATTCCACATGATTTGACTTAGTTTCTAGTTTGTCTTGTTAAATTAAATGTATTTCATACAAACCATTCCTCAATCCTATTCTTTTTCCTCACACATTTACTTATATAATTGTATATAGTGTATAATCTATGATATTATACAACACTTATTGGCGAAATTACGCGAACTGTAATTGGGATTTATTCCTGTAGTTCGCAGACTAAGTAATATCCTGGAAAATGGAGATGTCTCAGATATATAAGATTTTTCTGAATTGGACAACTTCGATGGTGATGAACCAGATGTTCATGAAGGACTTGATGATCACCAAGTCACAATTCATATTGAAGGCAAACATTTATTAAGTAGGCTTACTTACAAAAAAATTAATTGTGAAAATAAATCATTATAGTTCTAGGCTTACATAGTCATATCACTAAATAACAAGACTATACCTAGGCCTACCGTACCTTTCATATAACCAACCTAAAAGTTGTTACTTTTTTTCTAGTTGAAGATGAAAATGATAAACAATCAGATAGTGGTGAAGAAGGCTAAGAATATGCTGATGTTTCAAATAAAACAACTCTTTTGGAAAGCATGAATTTAATTTGGCGTATGAATATAAAGTCTCAAAGGGCAAAACATTTTTATATCCTGAATCAACAGATCACGGATATTTCAGATGCTCAAATTGCCAGGCCTTTTAGACCTCTAGAGTATTTGTCTCGTTATATTCATCTAGTTTGTTTGAAAGAATGCGTTAGATGACAAACAGATATGCACTGCAAAGGGATGCAGATGTTCAGCCATGTACTGTTAAGGAAATTGAAATTTTGATAGGGTTGCTTATTGTAATGAGAACACTGAAATTTACACATGTGGAACTTTGCTGGGATGCTACCTTAGGTCTTTACGTTTTCTTGAACAGCATGCAGAGGATCAGTTTTTTCAAGCTTTGTAATAATCTTCATATTTTGATTAATCTGGAAAGAGAGAACAACCAAGATAATTTTTGGAAGGTTCGACCAATCTACGACGTCAAGAAATGTGCACCTATGTAAAATTAGAACAACGTTTGTGTTAATGAACAGAAGGTCCCATTTAAGGGCAACTGTGCTGCAAAACAATATATCAGGAAGAAAACACGTAAGTTGGGTATAATAATCCTTATGCTAAGTGGTGAAAATGGCATGGCATATGATTTTTCAACCTACCAGGAAAAGACGATAGACGTTGATGGGGATCTAAGAGAACTGGGTCAATAATTCAGTGCGGTTTTACAGTTAACAAAACGTATAACTTTTATTGGTGCTAATGGTCATCAATTAATTTTTGAAAACTTCAGTAAAGCAACATTTTGGCTGGAGGCACGACACGAATGATTAGATTTGCAAATCCCCATTCATTTGTGCCAAATACATGAAAAAGAAGCCTAGGTCATATGGAAGAGGTTTTCACTGAATATGGTTGCGAGACGGTGGTATAAGACTATGAAAACTTACGTTGATGTTCCATGTCCGAAAATTGTGAAGTTCTGCAATGTATCAATGGGAAGTGTGGATAAGTTATCCTTTTTAAAAAGCTTTTATCTGCAGTTTTTATTTTTTATTTTTTCATCCGCAGAAAGAAATTTACTCTCCGCATGATATTCCATGCCATAGATCTGGCTATAACGAACAGTTGGCTGGAGAGCAAAACTGATGCTGAGATCTGTTGGGTTCCAAAGAAGAATGTATTGGATCTCGTAAGGGTCATATGCGTCCTAAGTGAGGCTTATATGAAAAGGGGACAGGTAACCCAGCCAGAAAGCGTGGAAGGCCATTAGCTGAGAGGAGACAAACGAAAGCGAATGGAACATGCTCTTTCGTCTGAAGTGCTCAAACGATGGCTTGGACCATCTCCCTGTACATAATAACCAGAAGGAAGCAGGAAGATTTAATATACCCACCGTAAAGGATAAACTCATTTCAGGTGTGAAAAGTGTCAGGTTCACCTCTATCTCAGCAAACACAGAAATTGTTTCCGCAATTTTCATATCACGTGTTCTTGTTCTATCTGCATAATTCAATCTGTTCTGTAAGTATGTAATTAACTAATGTTTAAAGCCTTCTGTGTAATAATGTTCTTCCCTTAAAGTGAAATTGATTAAAAGGTTTACTCATAGAAATATCTACCTTCCAATGCTTTTGTCCTTGATAAAGGACAGTTGAAAAGGGGCTTAACATAATATTAATAATATGAAAAACGCTGGTACTCTATTGAAACCTAAATGAATGCACTGAGATAATTTCAGATTTTTTAAAATGGACAGTACAGTGCACCCTGCTTATTTTGATCATTTTAAAAAACAGCCAATCTGATATTATTATCCGACTGATAACAGTAGTCTAAATAATTAACTTGATTTTATTTATTCATACGTAAGATAATAAACTACAAAAAAGAATTAAAAGCTATTTATTATATTTATTCATAAGTACAAGAAAATACATGATTGTGAATCGATGAACTACTTATAATACAGTATTAGACCGCAAGTCACTATATTGTCAATCAGTGGTAAGTTCATGTTTTGTTCCTTAGGAGTTCATTAACCAATGTTTAATACCCATAATACGTTTTGACTTGTGGTGAATACCGCGTAGCAACATATCTAACTCCTGTGTCATCAAGTGGTTTCATTTCTATCACTGCTATCACTGGCTCACGGCATGCCAACACTGTAATCTTCACAAATCAAAGATACAGCTAAACTGAGGGGTGAAACATGCTTTATTTATTTATTTATTTAACCTGGCGGAGTTAAGGCCATAAAGCCTTCTCTACCACTCAGCCAGGGAAATAGACATGAAATACATAATAATAATAATAATAATAATAATAATAATAATAATAATAATAACAATAATAATAATAATAATAAATGAAAACAAGAAATGATATACTTGAATACAATGTTTTATTGCTTAAAGGGGAAGTAGGATACCACCTCCTCGAACTGGTCATTCATTTTGTGAGCTGTAACAGTACCGTTACTTCGAATAAAGCAATATATAGTTGAGTTTGAAATGAAAAACAGAAAAACACAACTTTGAATAACTTACAGTTTTACTTGAAATAAACCTGCAGAAAGGAAAAGTCACGATAACATAAACCGAATATTTGATCGCAATAAAAAGTTGTTTTCAATGTACCAGCATTTACCCACACGGGACTTCACAAATGTGATATAATTACCAGACTGACAACATTATCCGCTTATTGCATTAAGCGCATCCATTGCTTTAAAGTGGTACTGAAAGGGAAATTCACATTACTATTAGTATATTATTATTATTATTTTATTATTATTAATTAAAAACCTAACACAGTATGAGAGTATTATAATATAAAATATAAGCCTATAAGTCATATTAATTAATATATATACATCCACGGATGAATGATAGGCAATGATAACTAACTTAATTCTAAGAAGGAAACCTGAAGTAAACAAAAACCAGTCCATCTGTCTACTCGTATGACTTAAGAGTGAGTCCATCTGTCTACTCGTAGGCCTATGACTTAAGAGTGAGACAGAAGTAGGCCCCTACTGTTTTTTGTTTACTTCAGGTTTCTTTCTTAGCTAGTCTTGGGTATTGTGTTTCTGCCATCTCCTGAATCATCCTCCAATAAACTGAGGACTAATACCGACTGAATTTCAGAGACAAAAGAATGCTTCAAGTCAGGATTTAAACGCTGTTTAAATGCACATGGAGTTGAAAAAAGTGAGATTTTATTTATTAACTTCATTCCCAGTAAGGTGTCTCAATATTAAAACTTAAAAAACAAACAATAGGCCTATATACCACCTTAAACTCTTAAAAAGCTTCCCTGGGACCATAACTCAAACATTTAGCATACATAAATAAAAGTTATCACACACACACATTAAGACAATGGTGGTCACAACATTTAAAATGTCAGTCGTGCATGATGCTGCTTGTTCAGTCCTCCTCCTTGCTGGATCACAGATGGTCATTTCTTAAAAAGATGCATTTCAGCAACAATGATGGGCCATCTTCAGTTAATATTCAGGAATTGACGATGTGATCATCTGTCGCTATCACTAGGTTAATGCGAAAACGAAATTGGCTATATATTTATTATCAGTCATCGTACAGTCGTACTTACATAAATCTTGGATTCCCAGGCTTCTGTTCAGTCAGTAGAGCGATGTCCTCTCTTCTCAGGGCTAGAATGGTATTTAGGGATGCAGGGTTGTGACCACAGGAATCACAAACACACACATTCACACGAGTCGTTTTTCTTTAAGGATGGATATATATATATATATATATATATATATATAGGCCTACATATTCCCCCTCCAAAGTTATCTGTTTACATTTTTGGCGAGTGAATTGGGTTCTTTAATCACAGAGCTGAGGCTAGGCGTCATAGGCCCTACACAGTCCTTCTTCCCTCAGACGAGCCGTGTCACGTCCGTTTTACCCAGCTTACTAGGGATGCCTACCTAATTAGGGCGGAGGCATGTCTCCACTTTTTTTTTAAATCCCTGAATTGAGAAATTTTGAACTTAGTCAGGAAAAACAAGGGGATTTTGAGTATTGTCAATATACTTCCCTAAGCACTGGCTTTATCTTAGGTAGACCTTAAGTTCAACCCGGTCACAATTAAATGTCAGATGTCTATTCATTTTCTGCAACCTCTCAAGTACTCGTCCTGGGGGGTAAGACATATAGAACACATTGTTTCTCTGCATAGCAGAAAACTGAGTTCTCGATATTATTTTCTTAATATAAAAATGACATATTGGGGTTTCTCAAATGCCTGGCTATCCGATCAAATTCGTTAAAAAATTATGCATAAGCCTCCTAGCTTGTGATTAGTCACATAAAACAAAGCGTGATAGTACTAGTCATTTTTACAATTAATGGTATTATAAAATATGTGTATGATAGGATTTTTCTTGTTCTAATTAATATAGTTTAAGTTTGGAGAGGTCTGCTAATCATAATTTCCGTAGTCAAGAACACGTAAAATATAACACCTCCATTCCCCCCTAAATGTGAACTTTTAGTTTCCACTCCAGACACTTTGCCACCTCAGCTCTGAAGAATTTTTCCCAGGTCACAAATTTAACCCATTTATAACCTTGTAGTCTGACTGACTTGTACTAATATATTTCATTTCATAAAAAATATCCTCGTTAAACCGCATAATAATCTATTACCATTTGGTTATATAGCTATATATTCTAACGGTCAATCCAGACCTGTATTAAGGTGCAATTATACATTTTCCATCTGACAGTTGTTGAATATCAGATGTGATTTTTTTTAGAATCCGTGCCACTACTGCTTGGTGTATTAAAATGGGGTGGATTAGTTCCGTCTTGAAACACTAGTAAATGTAATGAAACCTCATTATGATCGTCTGCAGAGTAAGAAAAAAAAACAAACAAACAAACAATCATGTACACAACTTCAAAATATTTTGAAAATTTTGATGACAGAAATTCATGGGTAAATACACTGTTATGTATATATATGTATTTACAATTAGAGGTGTACAAATCTTGATTTTAGCTTCCCCACACCCGCTTGAACGCCAAGCAAGCAAGTTGCCAGTGTCACAGCTAGCAAGCAGGCAGGTTTCTTTAGGCTTGCATGGGTCAGGTTAAACCCAACTTATGCAAGCCAGAATAAGCTTGCGACATTCCTATCAGCTAAACAACTGTAGTTGCTAAGTGTAGGTAATGCTTTCTTGCTTTTCTACATGCTGGTTGAAGAAATTCATCATGCAGATAAATAAAAGGTGGATAAAGTATTAAAAATCGTTCTAGCGTCTTAACACATTTATTATTTTTATTATTAGGTAGATTTCGAAGAAAAATCTACCTATTGCAATCGATACCATGTCATGACTTTCAAAAAATTATTTCATATCTTTACGTTTCATGCCTCCCTAAGTTTTAAAAAATGTGATATTTATATATATATATATATATATGTATATATAAATTTATATAATCATATATATATATAGAGTGCCGTTAAGATGGCGGACGATATAGATGTGCGTATTGAAGGTGCTTAAAAGTTACTCCTAAATGTACGGGAATGTAGCAAAAACCTGAGACAAGACCTGAAGGAAGATATAATTAAAGCGGTAAGTCAATTGAGGAAGGCTGTATCAGAGTTGAAAAGTGATGTGAGTGATAAGAATAACGAGCTAAAGAAGTTGCAAATTGAACTTAAGAAAGCTCACGACCAGTTGCAAACAAAGCCTAGACGTGCTGCTTGGCCACTAGCGCCATCTGTTGGGGCTATTGGAAGTTCTTGCAAGCTGCGCTCGTTAGAAGGTGCGACATCTGACAGCGAGAGGAGGTACTCCGACGCCGTAAGAGGAATGCCAACTGGAAATGATAAAACGTACAATTTGTTCGTGAAAAGCAAAAACAACCAAAGTGCTGAATATGTACGAACCCTGGTTAAAACTAATATTGACCCGGTAGAAATCAAAGTGGGAGCCAAAACGTTCAAAGCATTAAGAAATGGTCAAATCCTGATAGAATCTTCAAACAAAGAAGAGGCTGAAACCATTTGCAACAAAATAAATGAGAAATGCGGAGAAGAACTAGAAGCAGTAACAGGGAAACAACTAAACCCAAGAATTATCATATTTAATGTAGGGGACGAAATCACATTAGATAATGCTGCTGAAGCGTTAACTTCGCAAAATGAAGAATTATATAGTCATAAAGCAGAAGTGATACCAGTATTTGAATTTGTTGATAGAAAAAAAAACAGAAACTTAATTGTTGAACTCAGCTCAGCAGCAAGAAGACAAATACTGGGCAAGAAGATCAAATTTAGTTGGAATATGTGTGCCTGGGATGACTATATTAAAGTTAGCCGTTGTTATAAGTGCTCCAAGTATAATCATCGTGCACAGAACTGCAAAGGAATTCAAACTTGCCCAAAGTGCTCAGGAGATCACTTGCTCAAGGAATGCAAAACAGCAGAGGAAAATTATAAATGCATTAATTGCATTACCTATGTTAAATATACTAAAGACAGTACTGCTGATGTGAACCACTCGGCGCTTGACGTGAATTGCCCTTCTTATCAAACTGCTATACGAAGGAACCGACTGAACATAGACTACTAACATGGGTGACAACAGACTAAACTTCTTTCAAATAAATATACAGCATTCCAGAATAGCCACTAATAATTTAATACAACTAATAAATGAAAAAAGTATTGACATAATATGCATACAGGAGCCATATATAATAAACAACAAACTAGCAGGAATTCCTATATCAATGAGAAGATATGAGTGTGGGGATGGAAGGAGACGAGCAGCCATAATAGTTAGCAACCACAATATTGATGCTACATTAATAAGACAGTGTTCAGACGAAGACTGCGTGGCAATCGAAGTGATTTATAAAGGTAGAAAGCTTTACACTACAAGCATGTACTTCGACTACGAGAGAAGTATAGAAACAGATATCAGAAAAATTGAAAGAGTTCTAGACCACACAAGAGGATGCGGCATAATCATCTCGGCTGACACCAATGCAAGAAATACTCTATGGCACGACGTAATGAATAATGAACGAGGAAGAACTCTGGAAGAATACATCACATCCACATAATTATATATAATATATGAAAACACAGGAATACCAACCTTCCAAACAGGAAGAGCTAAAAGCTGGATAGACTTAACAATGACCAACCATCACCTCCTTCCATACATAGTAGAATGGAATTGTGGAGTAGAAGAAAGCTGCTCAGATCATAAAATAATATCCTTCAAGTACGACAGCATACCTCAAAGATATACAAACACATTCAGAGGCATAAAGTACATAAAAAAGAGCACTGACTATGCAACATTTGACAGGCTATTAGAGGAGAACTTTAAGAATACGTTTAACAGCCAAAATACCGGTGAGGAGTTAGATAAAGAACTCGCTAAAAATTTCGAAAACTGCACTGACATAGAACACCTGGTACAACAGTGCCAAACTAGCATAATCGAGGCATGTAATGGGGCTTTCCGTCTAAGCAAATCAAGAACCATGAAGCACAAAGGTAAATCAGTACCATGGTGGAACCCTGAACTAACATTAATGAGGAAGAGAACAAATGCACTCCGGCGAAGATACCAAAGAACTTTCAATAACGAAGAGCTAAGGCAACATAGGAAAAATATGTATCTGGAAGCCAATCAAAACTACCGGCAGCTTTTGAACTCAAGTAAATTAACATCTTGGAAGAAATTCTGCAGTACTACGGACCAAACCAACCCATGGCACTTTGTGTATAAACTTTCAGCGAGCAAAGTAAAGAGGAAAAGCATACTTACAACTATCAAGACCGCAGACGGCTTATATACAGCAGATACAGACGACACTTTAAAACACATGATCGAACACTTCATACCAGATGATGATAAGCACAACGATAACGAACATCATGCACAAATAAGAAGAGAAATAGTAGAACCTTTGAATACTCTGAACGATGTAGAATTTACAAAGGAGGAAATAGAGAGAGTACTACATCACTTTGACCCCAACAAGACACCGGGAGAGGACGGCTTAACCAGCGATGTTCTTCTGAGATTCTTTCAGCGGTTCCCACTGTTCTTCACTACATTGTATAACATTTGTCTTAATAATGGATACTTTCCAAAATCATGGAAGAGCTCGATGATAGTTCCAATAATAAAACCAGGCAAAGAAGGGAGCGAAGACGTCTCAAAATACCGACCAATTAGCTTAATCAATATAGGTGGTAAAATACTAGAGAAATTATTGATTGACAGGATACTCCATTATATGTACTCAAACAGGCTATTCAGCTCTAGGCAATACGGATTCACGCCGCAGAGGAGTACAGTGGATGCTGTGATGGCAGTAAAACAGTATGTACTGGAAAACCTAAAGAACAATAACTACATCGCACTGATCAGTTTAGACGTCCAGGGAGCCTTTGATACAGCTTGGTGGCCGGGCATCTTGAGCAATTTAAGACAAGTGAAATGCCCCCAAAACCTATATGCATTGACTGAGGATTATTTCCGGGATAGGAAGGCAAGTTTATGCACCAATGACTACAGAGTTGAAAAACAGGTTGAAAAAGGGTGCCCTCAAGGCTCGAGCTGTGGCCCTGGATTATGGAATGTTTTATACAATCCTCTATTACAATTAGAATACACAAAAAACACTGAGTTAATCGCCTTTGCTGACGACTTGCTTGTTATGACGAGAGGCAGATCAATATTGGAAACCGAAAACTATGCTAATGAAGATGTAACAAGAATAGAGCGCTGGGCTCGGGATAATAAGATCAAGTTTAATGAAACAAAGTCAAAAGTACTAATAGTTACACGGAAAAGGAAAATACACAACCTAAGCATGAATATATACATAAACAATAAACCAATAGAACAAGTTGAAGAACTGAAATATCTTGGAATTTATCTAGACAGACGATTTAGATTTAACAAGCATATCGATCAAGTACACAACAAAGCCATAGCCTTAATACATACACTATCTAAATCAGCGAAACTAAACTGGGGACTAGGGCACAAAGCACTGTATACAATATATAAAGAGGCACTCGAACCTATTTTTTCTTATGGAGCCCCGGTGTGGTACGAAGCTCTACGACGTGCTAGGAATGTTAAAAAACTACAACGCATCCAAAGGCTTATGAATATTAAAATGACAAAAGCATACAGGACAGTATCTTTCGATGCTTCCTGCATCATAGCAGGCATTCAACCCATAGATATCACGATATATGGTAAAGATAAACTATATAAAGCAACTCATGGAGAGAGTAATTATGATTCGCCCTTAGAACCAAGAAGCTGGAACCACCCCGCAGAAAAGAGGACTATTCAAGGAACTCATGAAAATACAACATATGACATTGAAATTTATACAGATGGAAGTAAATCAGAAGGAAAGGTAGGAGCAGCTGCAGTTATATATCAACACCAAGTCATTATCCGTCAATTACAACACAGATTATACTCGAAATGCACAAATAACCAAGCAGAGCAGCTAGCTGTATGGAAAGCCCTACAGGAGCTTCAAGAGTTAGAGGATATCCCGAATGAGGAAAGAGTCGCTGCAATATACACTGACAGCAATATTACATTATCCTTATTGACGGACAATAGAAAACACAACTCACTAATAGATAGCATACACGATACCCTCATTGCATTACAGCAACGTCAGTGGACAATACACTTCGCATGGGTGAAGGCACACAATGGTACTGCTGGTAATGAATTAGCTGATAGGTTAGCCAAAGAAGCTTCTGCAGGAGAAAAAATAATATACACTAAAATTCCTAAGTCGACCATCATATCAGAAATAAAATATTCCTCACTACAAGAATGGCAAGCCAGATGGAATATCACCACAAAAGGAGCAGTTACTAAATCATTCTTTCCTTCAATTCAAGATAGACTAAAATTAAAGCTTCCAGTGACCCCAGAAATAACAGCCATGGTGACAGGACACGGGAAAACAAAATCATATCTATATCGATTTCATATCGTAAATGAACCGGACTGTACATGCAACAGTCCGCCGGCGTGGTCTTGTGGTTAGCATCGCTGACTACAGATCCGTCGGCCCGGGTTCGATTCCCGGTACCTCCTTGGATTTTTCTGAGGTAGGGAGGTCTGGTAGGGGTGCACTCAGCCTCGTGATTCCAATTGAGTAGCTACTTGATAGAGAAGTAGCGGCTCCGGTCAAGAAAACCACCAATAACGGCCGTGGGTGTCGGCATGCTGACCACATGCCCCCCAATCCTGCCATCTGCCTACGGGAGATGACGCAGCGGTCGGGTGGTAGGCCAAGTCCCTCCAGGGATGTAGCGCCACGGAGTTTAGTTTTAGTACATGCAACAGAGGAGAACAGACTGTGAATCATCTGATATATGAATGTGACGACACAGAACACCAAAGATCTATTCTCATCCGAGAAATAATGATGGAAGGAGGAACATGGCCCGTCAGTAACCAAATATTAATATCCCAATATCTGAGAAGTTTCATCAAATTCGTTAAATCCTTGAATATGTAGAGAAAACTAACTTATAATGAGTAACGGGAAACTCTAGAACAATCTTTTTAAATACATAGACGCTACAGATAATACAAAAGTTATGACATGAACAGTGATAAATAGTGTGAAGAAAATAATGTCAAATGTGATGTAAGAATGAATGTGAGTGAAAGGAAACTCTAGAACAATCTTAGTAAATACATATAATGCAAATGTTATGATATTATCAGTGATAAATAGTGTGAGGAAAATAATGTCAAATGTGAAGTAAGAATGCATGTAATGTTACCAAGGTAACGGGGCATGCAGAATATAATAAAATAAAATTAAAAAAAATAAATAAAAAATCATATATATATATTTACACGCTAGCGGCCGTAATTTTGAAGATATTTGAACCAAATTTTATTATGTTATTTCTAGGTCCAATAGTTCGGACAAGTTCGTTGAAGAGCAAAATTGGCACAAGGGGGTGGTCGGGGGAGAGGGTTGAAATTTTAAAACATTTATATCTCGGCCTCTATGAAGTATAGAGGGAAACTTTGTTTGAATAAATTAGAGTACTCCTTAAAGAGTTCACAGTGACACCAACGATTCGGGGGTTTTGGGGGTACGAGTGGGGGTGGGGGATGGAAATTCGGAATTTTTTAAACTACGTCTTGTGGAGTATCGTTGAAAAGCTCTTGATGAGTACTCTACGAATCAATAACTAGTTTCTTGATAGTTCTCATATAAGGCGAGATTTGAATGTTTGAAAAAATTCTCTTTCCTCTTTCTTGCAGTTATTATTGCGGGTTTGTCATGCCAAGGCTAAAGAAGAAGAGTGCTACGCAGCGACAGTAAATTAAACCAAAAGCACTTCGAAATCTACCTCAGCCTGGAGGCTTGCCTAAAGGGATTTTTGTTATTGTTATTATTGATTTTATGATGTTTTCTCGAAAATGTTTGAAAATTTTTCCCATGCCGGACTAGTACCTTTGTTCATTGATAATTCAAAGTCTCCACATTTTAGTTTCTCCTCGGCTTCCTTCAGGGTAAAATTCTCCATTCTCCTTTTGCTTGCACTCTAAACACATCTGAAGTTCCTCAACTACGTAACTGCACGACTTACCAGTGCACTGATATACCCAGTTTCATATTCTTTCCGCCAGGCCTTGCAGTTTCCTTAGGCTCTGTGAAACCCACCAGGTTATGAAGAGCTTGTGACTTATAGCGACTGTATTTCTTATCATCGTTGCAATCTTGCTTGCTCTCTTGTCAAGCAAGTTAAAAGCTGTGGCTGGTTGCAGAATTCCAAAGGGGCAAGCAAGCTAAAATCAGAATATGTACACCTCTGTTTACAATACTGTTATATATATGTATATTTACAAATTTCTGCCTTTAACTATCAATTAAGGCTTGAAAAAATGTTTAAATATATCTTGGTTAATGTTAAGAATTTTCGTTTAGCCTTACCATTTGAGATTTTCTTTCGCATTGTTATTGGGCTGTAACCTAAATATAATTAAGGTGTAACATTATAAAATTGTAAAGTTGGTAAAAATCCACATCCTTCAAACATTTATGTTGTTATTATGGCGATGTTCAAAATTTTAATGTATTTGTCAATGGTTATTAAAATATGTACATTGATACTCTAGGTAACAGTTCACTCTTAATATAACCCGTGTTGTAATAAGTTTATTGTAATACAGTGACCTTCTATACTTATATTAATTAAAATGTGAGCTCTTCGTGTCCAGAAATGGATATAGTTAGGTGTCCCTGTCGTTCAATGAGATGTATTTCGAAACACAAGTGTATCATCATCAGTCATTTGAACCTGGGAATTTTAATATTCATAACTAGTAGATGAATTATTATTTTCTTACGTTTAAATGTGTAATGGTGAGTGTGCTTGTACTTATAATATGTTATAGCATTGATATAAACCTCTTCTGGGTGCTGTAAATGCTGTTTTTCTTTACTTGTTTCTTGGAAGGGTATTTAAATTATTTTCATCTTCCTACTGAGCTGTATAATTAATTTTTTGAATATAAAGTCGACATATGCTCAGTATGTAATAAAATTTTTAGACATCTAACCTATTTTAAAAAACATAATTTATCCCATGATATTTTACGTTGTTTTTAAGCAGCATAAGCTACTAGTCTATAAATATATAAAATACTTATGAACATATAATATAATAGTCATAATCCTATTAAAATTCTTAACACATTTAAAAAATATGTTTAAAGTCCTTAAAAATTTTAAGTCTTATAATAAAAAGCAGACGTCTTCTTCTTACACGACGAGTTTCGACGTTAATTCGTCATCTTCAGGTTTATAAAACATATCATAGGCATTAAAATTTGTTGTTGTATTAGGAGTGGTTTGTGGTATTTCTTTTATATTTGCTACTTACGTATATTTTGAGTATTCGTGCAGATAGAATAGCTGTAGGTTGTTTATCCGTGGGCTGTTGGACAGGCACTGGTCGGTAGCTTTTGGTGGTGTTGTGCTTACCCCTCCTATTGGTTAATTCAAATAGGGCGCTGTATTCTATTGGCTCTTCGTTTAATATATTCTCATTCTTCCTTTTATAAATTTCCTGTCTTTCCAGTGTATTTAGTTTCCTGCCTTTGTTTTGAATATGTAATATGCTCATAATATTTTATATTTTGTTGTCAAATTCATGTGCTTCATTTAAGGAATGTCTGTCTCTTTGTCCATTTCGGTAGTCCTGTTTGTATTCTTGGAACCTAGTTTTGAATTTCCTTCCCGTTTGGCCCACATAATCTCTGTTACATTCTCAGCATTTCAGTTTGTAAATCCCATTTTTATTATATACATCTTCATTGTCTTTAGTCTTGTACAGTTTGTTTTTCAAATTGTTGGTTTTTTTATATGCTATTTTTAAGTTTTGTTTTTTCAAAACATTTGTGGCTTTATGTACTCTTTTATCTGTATATTCAAATGTTCCGTCTTTGAGTTTCTTCTTTGTATTATCTATTGGTTCTAGTTTGGTTATACTGGACAATCTATTTTCATTTTTTCTTTTGTGTTTCTTAATTAGATTGTGTACCGTATTGATCGTATATCCATTGTTCTTTGCTATTTTCATAATTATTTCCAATTCCTGTTGATAGTTTTCTCTGCTTAGCGGCATATTTGTTAACCTGTACGTCAGAGATGATATTGCTGACATTTTTTGTTTTATGGGGTGGTTTGATGAGTTATTGATTATTGTATCTGTTTGAGTATATACAGAAAAGAAACATATTTTTTAAATGTGTTAAGAATTTTAATAGAGTTATCACTATTGCATTATATGTACATAAGTATTTTATAAATTTATAGACTAGTAGCTTATGCTGCATTTAAACAAGGTAAAATGTCATGGGATAAATTATGTTTTTTAAAATAGGTTAGATGTCTCAAATTTTTATTACATACTGAGCATAGGTGGACTTTATATTAAAAAAATTTAGGAAGGGTGCTTGCCAATATCATTGTTTCAGATCTATTGTATTAATGTATCTTGCCTGTCTTATTTTACTCAAAACTTGTTCTAGATATGGACTTGTTTTTGTGATATGATGGACCTCTCCAAAATCTACATATGGTTGAAATATAGGTGAAACTGGATAATACCTCTATTTAAAGTTTAGTAGTACCTGTGTATTACATGAGAAACTAAATCCGTACACTCTGTAAAATCTTAAAATTTTGTTAACTGTATTTTTAAGAATGCATCTAACTTTCTTTCTCATGAGGGCTGGGAAGCGTCACAATATTAGGCAAAAGATCTGATTCGTTTCTATCTGATGCTCTGACAAATTACACACAATCATCCACTGGATTGGATATTGAGTCGTTAGCTAAATCATTTTCTTTGCCTTCCCTTTTTTAGGTTTTACATACAAATGCCTGTGCAAGAGGACCAAAGCATTGGATCATCACCAGGAAAGAGATGGATATTTTCTGGTGAGGGATATAGACGCAGCAATAATTCTACAAATGAACAGTCAACGGAAATCAAATGTTCGGGGTGGTCGAAGCCGTGACCTCTCTAACGTGGGTTCTCAATGTCAATAACTCACTTGGTCATAATTTAGTTTAGGCCTATGTAATTTAATTAAACGAGCCGGGGCTCGATAGTTACTATCCTCATAGTATCGCTAAAATACGAGTATGCAAGAAAGGTATGAACTATATAGGCCTAGGTTATATTTAAAAGTTTGTCCTCTTATTGCATATTTTCACTGGATTGTACCCTATATCACTTTAGAGCATCGATAGGGAACAGCTTTCTTTACGGGCATTTCCTCCAAACATTATGAATGGGCGATGCTGAGCTTGAATGTGGGAACAATATGTTTTAATTGCTGTCGCCCACAGTTATTATACAGTACAAAATGTGGATTCTGAAAAATGTCGAGGTTACGCTGTAATCTTTAACACACTACAGAATTTAAGAATTTTTATACATTATTATAATATTATAGCTCAATAACTAACTTTCTAGCTCTAAGTTTAATTTAAATATTTTCTTGGAAAAGTTTGTACTGTACTACCTCATTTTTTATAATCCTGAACTATATAAGTTATACAGTCAGAAATGCGTGAGTCGTTGCAGAAGGTTAACACATCCCATATATTGTGAAAGAAGTGTTTTTGGTCGTCATAACTCCCCTCTATTTCTTCCCTGTGGCTACTTTTGAGTGTAATAATAAGTAGGAAAACAGTAGCCGCAGGTAACATTTCTTCCTATTCACAGTTTTTGTAGTTAACCAAATAGACGGGCTATAGTGTATTCTCGCATGAATGACATTCCAAAGCAGCAAAATACTAGGCTATTATGTTCTAAAATTAATTGAAATCTCTTTAAAGACTTGCGACCAATAGAGAATGACAGACTCGCCAACTGAGAAAAAAAATCTGCTGTTGTCACACACACACTGCATGACGTCACATTTGGTTTGGAATTGATCCAACATTAGTTATCCCGAGTTCCTGTGTCCAGGGTCACGACAGCGGACAGTTGCGGTTACTGCTCGCTTTTCTACATAAAAGTGGAGGTAAGTACTGTGATAGAATTTACACTTTCAGCACAAACATCTGACATGCGTTTTGAAACAGTGAGTAGCTATAAGAGGAATAATATGCATTGCATGAGAAACAACGAACTATTATATAAACTGCGCACCGATGGATCGAGTGATCTAAGCCAGTTACATGAAGAGGTCTTATGCCAGTGTTGCAGCCAATAAAACTCACACGCGGTAGTCCACACAAGGGCCGAACGTGGGCTTGAACACTGAGAAGCTATTCAAAACAAGGTTTACAGTGGTAGGCCTACTGCATGCGGTGTTCCCATGCAAACCTGTGCGTTTGTCTGATAACTCCAATTTTTAGTCATAAGTAAGAAGTTTATTTAAAAATTACCTGAAAAATAAAATAAACACCCGAAGGAGCAGATGTCCGTCCTTGGTTACAGTTCAATTTGGACAAATATAAACTATGAATTAAGTTCATTTTATTTTAACAAATACTAGAAAAAATTAATAATCATGGAAATGATTTTAGGATCAAGTTTTATTATAAAAAAGGAAGGAGAAAAGGTGCAAAAAAGCCTGAAAATGGAATAGAAAAGGTGCTCTTTATGCTACAGCCCATAAATCATAATTTTTTCTTAAAAAAAACTAACAATATACAAAATATAAGACATGCTGCTATTTCTTTCTGTCAGCTCTAGTTTCCCCTACAAAAATTGTGCGCACCTGAAGATCTTAATCCACTACAAACAATAGCCTTTATTCAGAAATAAAAAGTGTGAACATGTAACAACAAAACATAGAAAATAAATTTATGAACGCAAAAAACAATATAATACAGAGAACTAAGCAATGAGTAAAATTAATAATACAGATAATTAATCTTTGCATGAATTGAACATGATTATTTTTTTACATAAATTAATGCACATTTAGTACTTCAGGTGCTAGAAATATGGGTTTAAGATCTCAATAATGAAATATCCGGACTGAATTGAAATGAGGTATTACACAAACAAGATTAGTTGAAAGTACAAATGAAACGTTAACTATTAATCTTAATATTATGAAAAATAGAGGGTACTGCATGGCGTACTAGCAGCTTCGATCCCCGATGAGGTCGCTGGGTATTTTCAATTGATCTAAACCTTCTAGTGGCACCGTCGACTCAGTCTCTAACAGAAATGATTACCTGGGGGTAAAGGCCGTCTTCATGTGCTGAATGTTTAAAATCTTGGATTTTCATCCTTCTGGAACCCTCAAGGCCTCCACGCGGCCAGTATAGGGAACACTTTACTTCATTTTATATGAAGAGACAGATAGAGAAAGAGAGAGAGAGAGAGAGAGAGAGAGAATTATATTTTATCAAATATTGCTGTTCTTGAAAAGTTTGTTACACTCATATAATCTAAGTGGGGGAACCGCTGTATGGTGGTATTATAAAGTTTCAGTCAATAGGCCTAAGTATAATTATTATTCGTAATGGTTGTGCTGGTATGTGGTGAATTTATTTCTGTTTTTATGGAAGGATGGTAATATTCTATATTCGAACAGGATATTCTAGGCTTGTATCTGGTCTACTTTCATAACATTTAACTCCGAAATGTCCCAAACGATAATTCTATATCGAAGGACTGACTCTACTAAAGATAAATAAATTATCCAGAAAATATTAGAAAGGAGATATAACTCGATAGGTAAGACCTGGGTCAAACAAACGGATGCGCAGTAGTCTACGATGACGTAATCTAGACCTGCCTGACCTTCATAGCACGTGATGTTCCCTGCCAGTTCATACCGTAAAAAACCTTAGTTAACCTCACAGCATTCAATAGTGAAGTGTGATACGTTAATATGAGCAATGGAAGGCGAATGTAGGTAGTTATTCTAGCAAAAAGGTTGCTGGTAGTAAAGTGATTCACAGTCATAGTAGGGAAATAGTGTGGAATGTATTTAGGTATTTCAAATAGGTGCACCAAGAAGACTCTAAATATGCAATTCAGCAGCGTGTCTCGCATGCTACAGGAATTTCATTCAGCACCATTACGAGAATTATTGTAAAAGAAGGTGAGTAATGTGTTCAAGATGGAACGAAATTTAGTACTCCAAACAAAAAAAGACCAAGAAAAATATGAAAACAGACTTAGATGATTTTGATAATTGTGTAATTAGAAGGACGGTGAATAAATTTCAAATGCGGAAAGGCCAACTTTAAAAACACTATTACCTGTCCTAAAGAACAAAATTAATTTTTCTGGAGGTTAATAGGCTTTAAGTCAAGTGTTGAAAGATTTACATTTCAGGTGGAGGAAAACAGTGAATAAACGGAAGATATTAATTGAGAAAATGGACATCTGTAATTTACGTCTGAAGTATTTACGATATCTTACGGACTATTATGAACCGCATAGTTTGGAATGAATAATACGGTATATGCATTCTCTTCTGCTCCTACTCCATTGATATATGTGGAGAATAAGCTATCTGCGCGTGTTTGGTTCAGGTCCTAGCTTCCCAGTTATACGAGCGAAGAATGCAATTTTGCGTACTTAGTTATTACATAGTGTAACAAATAGTGATTATTCCATCTAAGGTGTTGTCTATAAAGACTTCTAGATATTCGACATGACCAGAGTTCTTTACACAAGGACAGAAACAGTTTTGAGGAAATGTACAAATGTAGGCCTATTAGAGAGTGGGACGAGCAGATAGTGTCTACTCTATGAACGGCCAAAAAGTAAAGAAATAAGTCTGACTCACTCTAGCACAATACTGCTTTCTACTTTAAATTAGAAAAATGGCTTCACTGTAATTTATTTTCTGTGGGTACCTCTAAGACAACAACTGTACCGTTCTTTTTATAATCGTTCGGATATGTTTTAGACAGTTGGATGATAAATATTGTCCGCTCTAGAACTGGCCTTAAAGTAAATACGTAAGTCTGTCTCATTCTAGTAGAAAACTCATATCTACTTAAGAGTGAGAAAGACATACAAATTAAATACGTAACTCACTCGTATGTACTTGAGAGCGAGACACACATAGGCTACATGTTAACTCGAGGGCCGGTTGTAGAGCAGACAATATTTACCTTTCCCACTGTTAACATTTCCGAACCGATTAAAAAGAGAATGGTACAGTTTTTGTCTTAGAATTACCAACAGAAAATAAATTAAAGTGAAGTCATTTTTATGCAAAATAGAATAGTGTTAGGGTTGACCGGTGTTCATGTGCAGCATACTGAACAGCACTATACATACACAATATAAATACATGAATGCAGATTCACATTTGTATTTATGAATTATGACGTTAAATAACACGTTCGCAATATATAAATAAATTTTCCTCTCTTGCAGCTACATAGTCACATTCGGGAAGTAGAAACATTGCCTCTAAAATGTTAATAGTTTTCATAAGGTTAATATTCTAACTTATAACATAGGCTGGCGATTTTATTTCCTATTCGGTACTATAGAGGAGGGTTCAGGTATGTGCACACAGAATATGGTTTTACACGAGACAGGTACTGCATGCATGTACTCTCAGATCTATCATATATATATATATATATATATATATATATTTGTCTAGTGTATATATTTGTCTTTGAACTTCTGTAAATAGGTAAATTTATAACTTATGTTAATATGACAACTAGCTGCGAGGTGCTACTGTTTTAAAATAGTTGCGAAAATCTCTTTTCAGTTTATAGGTACGTATTGAAGGGTTTCTTTCGTTTTGGTAAGATGCTTCAAAATTGGAATACACTCAAAACACCAAGCGCACTTCATTTACTTTCAAAAGGACTGAAACTGCCAGCTCTGCTGTAATGAACCCCATTGCAGTTATACCATTGCAATAATGTAGTTCCAATACGAAGTAGTCACATAGTGCTAGCATACAAAGTCACGGTTTTGTACGGGATGATTCAAACCACTATTCACCACTGTTTACTGATTCGTATATTAAGCATGCTTTCAATAGCCTCTCAGTATTGAAGCTGAAGTACATCCCCTGTCAGTGTAGATGTAATGGATGGATGCCCAAATGGGAAAATATTAAATGATTTGGACAAGACTAACCATGCGGGTTATTTAATTATATAATTTTCTTTCTGGGCTAAGGAACTCGAAACTCAGGTCCATTTTTTCCCGGGCGGCGCATTTTAATCGTAAAATTCACCTCGAAGCCGGTTTATAACTTTTTAATTATCAATCGCTTTAATTGTTAATTGTGTATTATGATAGATTATTGTTGGGTAAGGCTCATGAATTTGTAGTACGCTTTAATCGTTTCATTTCGAATCTCCATGCCTGCAGGGCAGCACTAGATTCCTTTTATTCCTTCAATTATTTACATTTACTACATTAAACAATATAATTAGGAATAAAATTATGTATTCATGCAATTTATGTAAAAACAATGTCAGTGTTAATAAACATGGTGTTTAAATTATTTTTCTGTTAAATAATAGCTAATAAATAAACATATGGCAGTCCAGTAATTAATCGCGATCGAAACCGCGGGTACCTGCTAATTTATTATGTTTTAAAATATTAAATTCATATATATTACAATTATTACTATGATATGGGATCATTCGTCACCAACAAAAATACATTAATATAACTTCGAAGGATTTCACGGCCGGAGTCTTGTAGTTTAACAACTTCTTCCGGGCTGTTGGGCCGTGGTCTTGGCTTAAAACTGCATGATGTTTCGCTCATTACTGTGATAGGCATCTTCGGAGGTGCTAAGTCGCTAGTCGGTGCCGGCCAAGATCAGTAAACTATAAAGGTTGCGTATTCCGGGATAGACCAATCGCAGCACTTGAGTGTGTGACGTCACAAGATTCCAGATCTCGCAATTTTCAGATTTGACTCAGTCTAGAAAATCTTACACCGCGTGATTAAACTCGTAACCTTTTTTTAACCCGTGGTCGGTTTCCTGTGAAATTTATACAGAAATAATCTACACACATCAGCCCTACTGATGGTTAAAACAGAGCCTTAAAAAAGCAGATACAAATGTTTTTATTTCATTTTATAAACATCACCCGTTACACAAAATTCATGGAGGGAGAAGCAAATTTCACTATGCGACAATTTTTTGTATTTTTGTGTCCCGAAAAAACTTCAAGCGAGAAAGTTTTAGTGAAATAATTGAATTTTAATACAAATGAAGTTCCAGCCCCATATCTCGAATGGTTTACGAGTAATTGAGTGGTAATTATTCCAGGCGCTTCAGTGTCGGAGTGATTTGTGACGACCGTGAAATGTTCAGGAAGAAGCATATTTGACTATGCGACAATTTTTTTTATTTCTGTGACCAGAAAATGATCAAGCATGTGAGCTTATTTTATTTCTGTGACCAGAAAATGATTCAAGCATGTGAGCTTTAGGGAAATATTTGAATTTTATTATACATCAAGTACCACGTTTATATTTTGAATGGTTTACGAGTAATAGAGTGGTAATTACTCAAGGCGATAAAGCTATCGGAACGGTACAGAGGTCTTTTTTAATCTATAAAATAGGCCTACTAGCAATTACGTAAAAATCCTTAAATATTTTAATCGTGGACTCAATAATAAAGGATATTAACTGGCTACTTGTACCCATACTGAAAGATTGACCCGCTGGGGAAAAGAATGAATTAAACTTTTTCCTAATCTTGTAAATCTGCACTACTGTTATTTAGATATTTGTTGAATTATTAAGTGCCAGTATGGTACTTTATGAGATTGTGTGGGGGACGAAAAATGTCTGTCCGTCTGTCCGTCCGTCCGTCCGTCCGTCCGTCCGTGTGTCTGTACGCGCTCTAACTCAAATACGCTTTATCGAATTTTAATGAAACTTGGTATACGCGTTTATAATGTCCATGGGAAGAACCCTATTGAAATTGGACCAAATCGGTTCACCGGTACCGGAGTAAAACCCAATTTTGTGTATATTTTAAAGGCGCCATAACTCACATACGCTTTATCGGATTTTCATGAAAATTGGAATACCTATTTATAATGTCTATGGGAAGATGTCTGTTGATATTGGACCAAATCGGTTGGCCGGTACCGGAATAATACCCAATTTAGTGCCCTTTTATGGTATCATATAAGAAAAGGCGCGGTAACTCAAATACGCTTTATCGGATTTTCATGAAACTTCGTATACTTATTTATAACAATCATGGCAATAAGCCTATTGAATTTGGACCTAATCGGTTGTCCAGTACCGAAATAAAGAGTAATTATCAGTCAAATTAATTATAATATTTTGGTTCATTTCGAAGCATTTTGATTGGCTCGCGGCCAACCAATCAGCGGGCGAGTCCCGTAGCTAAGGTAAATAAAGGGTAATTCTGGTACAACCCTTCAATTCCTGTCGAAACCTTCGTTAGTAAAGGAGGGTAAAAAGAAGGCACCTTCTTCAAATGCAAAATCAAATTCTCGGTTCTTTCTTATAGCGTCATCAATTAATGACAGCTTATAAAGCTTCCTTCAGTTGCCATGGACAGTTGACACCTACATGAAAAACAAATGTTCCCATATGTACGATTATAGACGAAATGCTGTTGTATAATGACTAATTATTTTGCTAAAATTGATTACAATTAGATTAAAGCATTGAATTTTACTTCAGCCTATGTCAGATTTATAATCCCTGACCTCTTAATAAATAAAAACATTAACTTCTGAGAATTTGCTTAAGTTGGTAGGCCTACTCTGCTTTAGTGAGGGCCAATTTCGCATCGCATCGAATATCGCGAATATTATGTTACCAATGAATGAAATTATTCTATATTGTAACATAAGATAACTAGAAGGCTCGAAATATAGCCTAATTTCGAAATACGATGATTTTTCTTTTCTGTGAGCTACACCGAGATAGTATTCTATGGTATTGGACACTGAAAAGTCGCAGTGTAGTTTGGTCTTGGGGTAAGATGCTTGTCTAGTAATCAAGAGATATCACGTTCGAGTCCACCCTGAACTTTTTTTTTTTATTATAATCAATTGTGTTAAATTGAGCCTATTCCATTCTTGTGTCCTATTTTGTCAATGTGCTTAAATAAGTATTGCATTTTTCTTTTAAAAAAACTGGGAATTCATTGTCTTTCATTGACCTACATCATTCCTAAAGAATAACATAAGCCTATAAATGTTATTTCACGAACAGAAACTAGCTTTAAAGTTATTGCGTTGCGTTAAAATTGCATAAGCCTACACTCAGAACAAAACTGCATACCGCTAGGTGAAAGTATCCTCTTCTTATTGGCTTACTGTACTATTTCATTGTCAATGCATTTTGTAAAATGTTTACATATTTTAAGAATTAGTATATCAGTGTATACCAATATGAATTAAGGGTAAGAATCAAACTTTAGACCTTTGTTCTTCCGTAAGCCCTGCTTAATGAATCGATCTGGAGTTTAACTCGGAGATCTATTTAAAAAAAAAAAAAAAAAAAAAAAAAAAAAAAAAAAAAAAAAAAAAATCTTATTTTCTGTATATCATAACTGCAATTATTACTGATTAAAAAAGCATACTGGCACTTTGTTATATCAGTTTACCTGATTTTATTTATTTTATTTTTTGATCCTTTGTGCTAGTAACTTTTATTTCTAATTACCTTATCAAATGCCTTATTAGATGAATACCTTGTTACGCCCTTTTCATATTTTAATATAATTTATCAACATGAAAACGTATTACAGTTAAAATTGAATTGCAGAGGCTTTAAGAGCATGCTATCGGGTTATAGTTAGGGCAAGACGATGATACTTTTTAATGAAAAATTCATAGAAAAATCCTTTGAAATATTGTGTGATTTAAGTAGAATGCATTGCGAAGCAATTTGTGTCCTTTTTTTTATGTTGAGACGTCGATTTTAAAGATCCTGCGCCTCTTTTCGTTGTGCTGCTCATGAAAGTTTCCCTGCCCTGCAATTCACAAACCATCCCTTAGTTTATTAGGTCTATATTATCTCTGTCGTCACATAATTTGTATACAGATGTACACTTTTGGCCGTGTTTCACCAATCATTACCTACATAACTTACCCCATATAACCCGGAGAAAATTATTATTAATATAAATGTATTGCTTTGATTACAATATTAACACAAATTAATACTCTACAAATGTCTACGCAATGTAATAATAACATTAGTACTGTACATGTTAATATTGATACATAAAAATTCCCGTAGTTGTTTTCTACCCTTATTATAAGGTACAATTTCTATACAAATATAGGATACATTCTTTAACAAATTTTCATCAAATTATACTAACATAACCTCTAGAATGAGGAATATTTTCTAGGCAACAAAATATTAGAACAAATCACCCTTTAGCTGTTATATAGGCCTACCTGTATTATATAATTTCTATTCAAATCTAGATCCTTTGGGAGATTTTTACAAGATTTTAAAGACAAATGCTGTAGAATCAGAAGAACATTTTAAGTAACTTGAATAACAGAACAGTTCACATCTTAGCTGTTTTCTACAATCTACAAAATTACTGTTACACACTGCCACAGCACATATCTGGCCCGGCATAATGGTTCAGTTAATTGCACTTTCTAAAGCACCTTCCATTTGTATTATTAAAAACAGTATGTACTGGTAATATCTATCCTAAACGACTGCGGTCAAGCGGCCGAGATCAGTAGGTAGAAGCTTTGTCAGCGGCACCATGCTCTCTACTGTCGTGCTTGAAGCGCCAAATCATTCTGACACCTTGAAGCGCCCGGAATAATTACCACTCAATTACTCGTAAACCATTCGAGATATGGGGCTGGAACTTCATTTGTATTAAAATTCAATTATTTCACTAAAACTTTCTCGCTTGAAGTTTTTTCGGGACACAAAAATACAAAAAATTGTCGCATAGTGAAATTTGCTTCTCCCTCCATGAATTTTGTGTAACGGGTGATGTTTATAAAATGAAATAAAAACATTTGTGTCCGCTTTTTTAAGGCTCTGTTTTAACCATCAGTAGGGCTGATGTGTGTAGATTATTTCTGTATAAATTTCACAGGAATCCGACCACGGGTTAATTAAAGGTTACGAGTTTAATCACGTGGTGTAAGATTTTCTAGACTGAGTAAAAACTGAAAATTGCGAGATCTGGAATCTTGTGACGTCACACACTCGCCTGCTCGCCGCAACCCCCTGTCCTATAAACTCGCCGGAATACGCTACCTCTGTAGTTTACAAGCCTTGGGTGCCGGCACCAACTAGCGACTGTGATGCACATCGCAGTAATGGGCGAAAGGTCAGGCAGCTTTAAACCAAGACCACGGCCCACAGCCCGGAAGAAGTTTTTAAACTAAAAGAGATATTAAGTTTCCAAATAAAGCATACCACTTCAGAATATGTTGGCTGTTCGTGTTTTATTTTCACGCATTACATCCAAAGATGTAGTTTGAGGACAAGAAACTGCTTACTAAACATAGCTCCGTGGTCTAATACCCATACCAACTTTTAAAGTACGTTCGGTTGATGAATCAAGTCTTCTGTCACGCGTTTTATTCCGTAAACGTTAATGAGAGTTGTAAATGCTAAAGTTAAAATTTTAAAGCTAAAATTTTACCAAAATGAAAGTGCCTTGCAGTTTCATGTATGAGATAAGTATTTGTTAAAAGCCTTTCCTTTGGTTGACATAACTGTAAGAAAATTCCGAATGAGAATTTGAACATGACATGTGAGGCTTCCCTTGAGAACAAACGATCTTGAGTCTAAAGTGCTCTAATTAATAATTATCTCGACATTGTGCGTAGAGCAGCCACCAGTTGTAGTTAGTGTCAGGTCAGCGTGGTCAGCGTTGAAGGTCCTGCACTAGTTTAATGTGGAGTGCACTAGGGTTATTATTCTTAATGCTACCATCATACCAATTTCGTGCAGTCCCTATGTTTTGTAGGGAAACAGAAAGTAAGATTAGATGACGAAGCATATGACGCGAAAATATTTTATGTTATAAACATATCGTTCAATCTCAAGATTTCGATTATTTATATAAAACCTAACCTAAGTTTTTATACTAAAAACTAAGCTATATGAATTCTAACTAATTTTTTGTATCGAACTAGAGTTTTTTCTCTTGCTCTTAATACCTACTTCCTAGATACTTATTCATATTTGTGGACTCATTTTTTTATTTTGGAAAGTGTGTTTTTTCTGAATTTGTTTATATTTGTAACCAACAGAATCCGTCCTATTGTAAGCGTCAGTGGACTCAGTATAGTAACAATTATAATTAATAACACACGAGAGAAAAGTATACAATAAACATATAAATACTCAGCATGGATATACAGGAACTGGCACGAATAAATTAAAAAGAACCGTGAGGACAATAAGTTACTGTCCCTCAAGGAAGCTTCTTCACTTTGGTCCCAGTCGTTTAAGATTGTGGATTGGGTAGATATTTTCCGCTCTAGAACCGGCCCTGAAGTAAACAAGTAAGTCTGTCTCACTCTTACGTAGATACGAGTAATGTACTTGAGTGAGACAGATATACTTTCGGGCCGGTTGTAGGGCGGACAATGTCTACCCATTCGACTGTCTCAAAATACTGCTTTAGAACCCGCCCTAAAGTAAAGAAGTAAGTCTATCACACTCTTACGTAGATACGAGTAATGCACTACAGTGAGACAGACATACTTATTTACTTTCGGGCTGGTTCTAGGATGGACATTATCTACCCATTCAACTCCCTCAAAAGACTGATCAAAGTTTAGGTCCAATTCCTTTCAACTTCGTAATAGCTTCACGCTTTATTCCTGATCTGTATTACATCCTACAAACAAATGAAAATGAGGTTAGGCCTACAACATGATTTGTGTGATATTAGTAACCTTATATTAATCGTCTTGATTTTTGTTATTGAAGTGTAGAAAATAGGCTATATTGAAAGATGAATCGTAGGCTTTTCAACTGAAATATAAGTTTAGAATGGATTTAAAATAACGTTTTTAAGCATGAAACTTAAAAATTTATCTCTTTTCATAAGCAATTGAATTATTATGTCAACTTGCAAAAATATCATATGAATGCAACAAAAGATGATTCAAATTAAAAATATACTGTCACATACCTGTTAATCAAATTATTTTCTTGTATTTCTTGTTTATTTGCCTCGTTTCATTAACATCCAGTCTTAATCTCTTCCTCTTGTGTCCATCAGGTCTGGAATTTAAATATTTATTCTTATGAAGAAAATAGTTTTAACAGCTGTTTGAAGAATTCCTGAGGGATGTCATGTAGACTTGGATTTCAGGGTAGGAAGTCTGTAGTCCTTCTTAAAATGTTTTTTCCCCTGTTGAATGCTAACACCATGAAAAAATTTGAAGATTGAAACAATATTCTTGAACGTTTGTAGCCAAGTGTCCGATGGTAAAATCAAGCCCCATATGAGAGATATCTGACCCATGACGGTATTGTATAATCATGTTCCATGTGAATTTTCTGAGTTATCTTTATATTTGTCAGCAATATATCCGGCTACATATTCCAAACCATCCTCTTGGCTTTGTTTAATTCCAGTCATGCAAATTTCTTGGTTGTGTTCAGCATTTGAAATAGTGTTACAGTCATCTAATTCAGGAGTCAGACACGTTAATTCAGGTATGGTAATTTTGGCCTTATTCAGAGCTTGTGCTATTATAAATTCGTCTTCATCACGATCAGTTGTGTTTGTCTCTCTGGATGACTCCAGGGTTCTTGCTTAATATAATTATTCTGATTCTGTAAATACAATTTAATGGAGAAGGATGATCATGTAGGCCACCTCGAGTTCGAATTTGAGAAAATAAATTTTCTTGAAGATCTTGATTTAATCTGTGTCAGTATATATTTAATATTGTTCTGTTGGACCATTTTTTAGCAGTAGTCGGAGAGATGTTATGGAAATAATTACAGCCTTCTGAAATAACTGAAATCCATGTTTTGAAATGCAGAGTGAGATGGTCAACACAATTTCCATTTTATTTAAAATTTCATTTTGATTTTCCAGGTGCTTACCATAAGGAATTTTAGTGGGTATTGACTCTATAGGGTAATAAGGATATAATAAGATGTCAAACTATGAATTTATCAACTCTAAGAAGTCGCCTGTTGCTTCGGCCAGTTTTTGGTCAGGTCCAGGCTTATAATGTTTTAAAGCAGTGGCTGCAGTGTGAGAGGGCAATTGTGTGGCTAATAGAACATTTTGCCTTTTTTCACATTGTACATGGTTATTGTCCAATTTTTGGAAGGAAGAAATTTCAGTATCAATGATCTTAATAAGTTCTTCTACAGGAGCAATACTGATTTTGTCTCCATTTTCCAAATAATAAATCCATTATCTGAAAACCAGTTGCAAATTAATTTCAAAAGATGGGGAGTATCAGTAAAACAGTATATGGGATCATTTGAAAATGGATGCTTATACACAGTGTACTATGAAGATACTGATAACTCTTTCCAAAAACCCATATTTCCACAGCCACAATCACTAACACAGGCAACTACCTTATAATTAATATCACATAATTTTGTAATAATCTGCTGCAATAAAGCCTGGTTATTCTTACAATGAAATCCAATATAAATGGCCTTTTTCCTTTTAGAAAATAGCACTCTGGCGATTGCAACGTGCATATAAGAATGAGGCCCCACAATCTCATCTTCCTTCTGGCCATATTCTAGTGTACTGGCTATTTTCATATCATCAAAAGATAAAACTGTTGCTTTTTTTTCAAAAGCCCTCATATTCCGCCCTGTAACATTCATTATATTCAAGACATCAGAAAAAATATCCTGTCGGATTGACAGATTTGAAGACCACCTCTGAACACATGATATTCCAGGTAAGGATAAATTTATTATTTCTCTGATATATATAAAACCTTTTACTGAAATATCTGATAGTAAAAGCATTATACATGTCATTAGGAGACCATTTAACATATTTCTTTTTTTATATTATTACATCTAACTGATCTTCACTTGGAATACCAGTAACTCTTTCTGTAATTCTGTCCTTTAATGCAAGTTATTGTCTTTTTATTAAATTTGGCAAATAATTCTATTTTTTTTTCTAGTTGGGTGATTTGCTTTTTGTAATCCTCAATTTCATTCCTATATTGCTTATATTATTCTTTTAGCTTTTTACATTCTTCTGTAATCGTGTTGTAATTTTTAAGGAGAATATCATACCTTGATTCTTCATTCTGCATCTCAGGTTGTATTTCTAACTTAGCCGCTTCATTATGTTCACCGTCCTCGTTTAGCATGTAATGAACTATACCCTTTAGATTCCTTTTCTCTATTCTTGCACTTCGAGAAGATGAAGAGAATTCTCCATTCGGAGAATAGGCAGGTGTTAGATTTTGTGCTGGAACAGCTGAAAGAACAGTGAATTATGTTAAATGTAATATCCAGAACTACTCTTTAAAGCTTGAAACATATGAGCCATTGAATCCAAAACTAAAGCTGTTGCTTCATAAAATATTTTAATTTGCTGTTGTAATTAAAGTTGGAATAGGAAAAAAAACTAAGAGGGAGAACAAAATATTCTCATCTATTTTACTTTTTTTTTAATGAATGGTAATTAAATTAAAATATTTGCTTACCAGTTGTTTTCAAAATTCTTGACCTCTTTAACTTCAATGCCCAGTAATGAAGCTCTATAATCCAATTCAAAGTCTTCCTTTTTGAAATGCCACAATCCAATGTTTTCTGACATAATCTTTCTTTGGGAAAGTAAAGAAAGAAACATTTTCATTCTTCTTTTTATCGTAAAAACTGTTGAAAATTGCAACAGCACATCTTTGTTCCATCATTGTTTTTAAATGGACTAGCAATAAGTGGGAAACGAGAAGAAACTTGTGACGTCACGACCGTTCTCTCCACCTCACAAAACCCGCGCCGTGGAACGTCAAAGTGAAGCAATCTTATCGTCTACAAACCTTGGTCCTGAACAACATTCCACGGTCACTTTGTCAAAAGGCAATGATTAAAACTTAACAGTACCTCACGCTGGGCTATCTGCACCGTCTCCATCAACAGACTGACACACTGGTACTACTTCAATGTTCATTTTGAATTTAAAACCCATGGGTTAACTGCGGTGTGTTCATCATAAGTTCAAAGCTTTTTCTCTTTCAGATAATTTTATTCTATAGTCCATTTGAAACGTCGGAGGAGCAAACATAAACACGGGAGGGAAGAAGCGAAAAGCGTAGTTCACAAGATGTCGAACCGAAGAAGGTATGGCAGTGTTTAAGTTTAGTTGTCCTTTTGCCATTTTCCCTCGCAATTATCGAGATACTGCTAGCCTACTTAACTCCTCCATGTCCAATGTTTATTACCCTTCTCAACTCACAATATTTCGCAGCAACATTTCAATCACTTTAGTTATTAAAATATTTTTTGTGCATTATAAGTCTACGTATTAGTTGTATGTCAACAAATTAAGCAGTATTTTTAGTATGATAATTTTAAAACAGAATTTACACTTGGACAGCACGAGAATATGAAGATAATATTTACACAATAATAACAAAAACGATGATAATAAAAATAATAATAATAACCATAATACGCAATAATAATAAACATTAACATTAATAATAGCCATGATACGCTGTATTAATAATAAAATAATAACAATAATAATAATAATAATAATAATCATGATGATGATGATGAAAAGAATAGAGCAGTACCATCGCCGAAATCACCTTCATGTACAGTTTAAAAGATTCATGAAGGTGGTAGTATTAGAACGCCTGTACCATAAGATCGATGATGAAACTTTATTTAGTACATCTCTAATCGATATATGTGGATTATCATGCAGTACAGTTTTGTACAAATTGATTATTTGAAATTTTTCGCCACTACTTAATGCTTTACCTCGTGGATATTTTTTTCACCGGTGACTGCATCTTGGAGCTGCCAGGTTGAGGATTATCCTCCATTTTGCAAAGTAGCACAAGTAAACTTAACTCCGTGGCGCTAACATCCCAGCAAGGATAAGGCCTACCACCCGACCGCTCCGTCATCTACCATAGACAGACGGCAGGATTGGGGGCATATGGTCAGCATGCCGACACGCACGGCCGTTAATGGTGGTTTCCATGACTGGAGCCGCTATTTCTCTATGAAGTAGATCCTCAATTTGAATCACGAACGAGGCTGAGTGCACCCCTACCAAACCTCCCTACCTCAGAAAAATCCGAGCAGGTACCGCGGATCGTACCCGGGCCGACGGATCTGTAGTCAGCGACGCTAACCACAAGACCACGCCGGAGGCCTAGTAACACAAGTAAACTACAGTGAGTTCCACGCAAGAGTTGGCCAATGACGCGGGTTTCTACGGCGCGGCTGGCACAGCTCCAACTCCCGAGCGATCGGGTGAAATATCTACGCAAATAATGCCACGGTCGTTGTAATGATTCAGGTTCTCACATTTACAGTTAAAATTACAATGAAAATAACCACTTACCTAATCACAAGAGATGTTGGAAATGTTCTCCTCTTGCATACGCGCAACATTGGCACCTTTTCTAGGGAATTTTCTTTCACGCGCGTAAGTTCAGGTTCCGAGATAGAATTAATTTCTCTTGTGATATTGTCTTTAAGTTCTTCTTATGTATGGGAAATTGACCTATACACTTTATTTTTCAAGTTTCCCCATAAATAATATTTACATACTGTTAGAAGAACTTAATGACAATATCACATAGCCCTATCAAAAGAGAAAGTAACTCTGTCTCGGAAGCTGAACTTATGCGCGTGAAAGAAGATTTCCTAAAAAGGTGCCAGTATTGTCTGGATGCAAGAGGAGAACATTTCCAACATCTTTTGTGATGAGGTACGTGGTTATTTTTATTGTAATTTTAACTGTAAATGTGAGAACCTGAATCATTACAACGACCGCGGCATTATTTGCGTAGATATTTCACCCGATCACTCGGGAGTTGGAGCTGTGCCAGCCGCGACGCAGAAACCCGCGTCATTGGCCAACTCTTGCGTGGGACTCACTGTACTTAATTTCTAGTTCACTCACTACTCCTAATAGTGATAAATATAACAGTATCACATTAACAGTACCGTAACAAAAACAATAACGATGGCGATAATAATAAAATAGGAATAACGATAACAATAATAATAATAATAATAATAACAATATTAATAACAAAAAAGGGTAAAATGCAAAGATTCACTTCTGAAAGAAAACAAGACGTCGCAAATACACTATCACCAGACACTGCGTTTACTTCAAACTAATACAAGAACAAGCGAAAGGTTGTAAACCGTGCTGGCAGGGGTGTGTTACTGTCTCAACCAACGAGAGCCAGGAAGAAAAGGTGACTGACACAGAGAGGGTGTTTATGTTTGCTCCTCCGACGTTTCAAATGGAGTATACTTCCACATTCTTTTTACCGCATGGTTTCTCTAAATGTACGAAGAGTATATTTTTACAATGTACTGTAACACAGTATATGGTTAATGATCGTATGTTGTTTTAAGTTCATTGTCCTGATTCCCAAATCTTCAACGAAATGCGAATACCAGTATAATATAATGCCTATATTGCAACTAATGATCTGATTATAATGAATGGAGCAACGGTGGAATGGATATGGCAGGGGAAACAGGATCACCCCGAGAAAACTTGCCCGTGCCCCATTTTGTCCACCACAATTTCCACATAGATCCACCGAGATTTGATACAGGGTCCAGCGGTGGAAGACGAGCGGTCTAACCATTCAGCCATGGGGAAAATTACATTGTTAGTGCTATGTTGAAGAAACGTTTTCCGTGAGGAATGGATTAAATCACTGTATGTATAGGACTAAGCAATTTTAATTTGTTTTTTGTACAATTCTCTCAGTAGTTTTTGTGGGTTGGCCGTCGTCATCTTTAAAATAAGAGTTCGCGAACAACTCGGCCTTCTGTGAAATGCAGCGGATTGTGCATTCGTGATAAATGTCTGCTCACTGAATATCGGAGATTGAAGCTCAAAAACTGTAAGTTCCTTGCGAATAATAAAAAATATCAGATTGGTGTCTCAGGTCAGTTTCTAAATTGTTTGCCCCTTTAGTTTACTGCAAAGAGATTTTCCGTCACATGGTTCAATTATGAATACATTACTGCAACCATTACTGGTTTAATTCTGTGACGAAATACTAATACGTTATTTCACTTCTATCTCAGATTTCTGAGAGCTATGATCTCACAGATCAACAAAATATCATTGGATTATTCAATATCCAATAATGGTTACCCCCTGAAGGTTGCGTGAAAAATAAGTTATTACATTGTAATATTTTTTTATTTATTCTGTTTATTTAAGCTGGCAGAGCTAAGGCCATTAGGCCTTCTCTTCCGCTCTACCAGTCAAATACAATATAAAAAATACATAATTTAAATATTTAAAACCTAAATACAATAAACTAAAATACTATTAAAATACATGTTAACTTAAACACTACACCCCTAATACAATTACTTAAAACTTAATTACAAAAACAAAAAAATTACTATTAACATTAAAGCCTAAACACTAAAAGTTGGATACATTCCTAATATAAATTTAATTCTAGTTCTATTTTATCTGGCAGTGTTAATGCCTTCTCTTCACTCAATCAGAGACAGAAATTTACATAATTAACTCAAATATTTATTTACATTAAATTCAATGCAATTACACTAGTACCTTTACAAAATTAATACAATAATATTTTAATTTGAATACCGGTGCAATAATATGAGATAAAGAAAAGAAATGAAAAATTATTTATTATAGGTTATACAGCACCCACAGAAGTAAAGAAATAATAAAAGGATTGATACTAATTAAATAATATTAATGTTAATAATAATGATAATATACTAATATGTTCAATTCATTTTGATTAATAACTTCTGAATAACCCTACAGATTAGATTACATAAAGAGAGAACATTTAACAATTGATGTTTTAGAAAATGATGTAGATAAGGAAATAAAGATAAAAATGAAATGTCAGATTGGAAAAAAATTTTGCCAAGTGGTTTCGCCCAGTAATTGTTTCGTTATCTCTGACTTAAAATTATTGAGGCTCCAACGGTTCCTGATTTCATCAGACAGTGAATTCCATCAGCGAACACAGAGACCGTAGATGACTCAGCATACAGAGATGTCCTATGTCGTGGTACAAATAATTGCAAACTTTCTTGGGACAGAGTTTCCAAATCATGGTAAGAAGACAGATAATGTAAGCGTGATGCGAGATAACTAGGTGAAGAATATTTCAAGGTTTGATAGAGAAGGGAAAGGGAGTGAAGCGTAGGTCTTTGGTTTAGTCAAAACCATGAACGTTCGGAGAAGTGTTGCGAGAGTTGGTTATAACGACGTGTATTAAAAATAAAGCGGACGCAAGCATTAAAAACCCTTTGAAGCTTTTGAAACAATTCAGCATTAAGATCAAGTAACAGTAGTCGAATTGTAGGATAATAAGTGTCTGTACTGGACGTTGTTCTAGTGTCTGAGGGAGGAAATTCTTTAACTATTTTAATGAGTGAGGAATATAAAAAAACTAATTTACAGATATTCTATAGGCCTATTTGTATTGTCTAGCTCAGTGTTGAGTCAATGTGCACTCCAAGATTTTTAACCGATCGGCTGAAGAGGATATTTGTTTCTTTTAGGTTAACATGTAATGTGGATTGGATTATACTCAGATATTTGATTTTTGTGACCAATGAAAATCGCTTGAATTTTCACAGGATCAAGACACAGTCCGTAATTTCTTGTTCAAATAGGCCTATATAATGTCTTAGGGTCATCACTGAGCTTTATTAAGCTGCCGCTCAAATTGTCTGGTCGGGAATGAACGTATATCCGTAGATCGTCTTCATAGAGATGTCTGCAATATTTGAGTGATGATGAGATGTCATTAATGTAAATAGCGAAGAATAGTGGTCCTGATACCAATCCCTGAGGAACATCGTACTCCACGCTTCGCCACATTGAAGACTGATTAGGAAAAGTGACACACAGTTGGCGACCGTGAAAACAAGATTTCATCCATGTCATAGAAACATCTGAAATGTGTCAGAGTCTGAGGTTTGCAATGATATGTGAATATCGACAGACTCAAATCGTCTGTATTCTGTAAAAAGGCCAATTCCAACAAATTGACAATTTTTGAATTTTCGGTTTTTTGGATTCATGACTTCAATAGCTGTGGATGTATAAAAACGGTGAATCTCTAAGTTTAATATTAATACTTATATTCCCCAATGTAACAATGGCGAAAACAACATCACTTTATAAAATGTCTTGTAAGAAAGGCTAGCCTATCACTATCTAATTTGTCTTGGTAAAAGGACGAACCTGGTACCGGTATGTAAAAAGGGCGAAACAGTTTTTCGCCATTTTCAAACACCAATTGTAGTAATTATTTAACAGCTTTAAAATTGCAATAGATTTTGAAATAATACGAGGGAGAATCAAATGAAAACCGCAATTATTTTGTTCACTATTTTACTGAAGGAAGAATGCTTGCTTGTACATTATTTTTCTGCATAGTCCCTGCCAGTTCACTGCACTTGTGCCATCGGATAGGAATTGCTTTGATACCGCGTGAGAAAAATTATTTTGGTTGACGCTGAAGCCACTCGTGCACCGCCTATTGGACGTCTTCATCAGACTTGAACTTCTGCCCTCCAAGATGCTCCTTTAATGGACCAAAGATGTGGAAATCTGAAGCTGCCAAAGCGAAGGGGATTGCTGAGTTCAGGTGTTTTGCTTCTACATAACAATGCCCATCCTCATTCTGATGGGGCAACCATGAAAACCATAGATGACATTCGCTTCAAGTGCCTCCCACATCCGCCATACTCGCCAGTAAAGAATGAAGTAACCAAGGCAACACCACACAAACGAAAATGAAGACTGGAAGTACTAAGAGAACACTGAGGAAATAAAATATTTGTTAACATTGATTTCTAGTTAGACCAAGTTTTTGTCTTATTGGTTACGGTTAAGGCTCCTTTTTTTGTTTGAACCAGTTATATTTCATTTGGATCATTATTTGTTTACACTGTAGATGTTATAAGTAATATTAAACAACTTAAATTTGAACTCATTATTCTTAGCCTAAAATACCATACATTTTAAGGGCGTATATAAAAAGAATAATACTGATTGAGTGTTGAAAGGGCGAATATGCTGCGTCCCAAAATGAAATTATTTTTTACTGGAATACTCATTGATTTTAATTAGTTCAACTGTATGAAACACAGTTAAGATATATATCAGGTTTTCAAAAAATAAATGATTAGCATAGGTTTTCTTATCCAACAAGAATTTTCCAGATAAGTACAAAATATGATCTTCTGATATGTAGTGAATTGTTGGATTCGCCATTTTTACAGAATACCGACGAAATGCTTTACTAGAGTCAAGGAGGGTTAAAACAGTAATTTTACGTCTGTCTGCGGGTTCACGAGCATCTTCTATAACTTTCTGTAACCCTTTGGTGGTGCTATGTCCAGTTCTGAATCCTGGCTGATATGGGATTATATAACGCCGTTATATTATGCACGTTTAGAATAGATAGTCAGCCAGTTGCGATGCGATACCATGTGATAACGACTTTCTCGTCATTTTACTATTATACGAAGAGGAAACTTTTATTTGGTCAGAGGAAGTTATGTGAGATTCACATCAGATGTTAAATGTTTATGATTTCAAGACATTATAACTTATTAAATGTTTCTGCTTTGAGTACAATTGGAATCAATATGATCCCATTCAAAATTGATATTTTTTTCTCAATGTAACATTATATAGAAATGCCTGTAGTTGTCCTGTTTTTTAGGCAAAAGATGTGTTTTTACGCTAGTTTACAATAAAAAACTATAGCAATACTACCAATATATCCCATGTAAATTACTTGGGGTCATTAAGACCCCAGGGGTACTCAGTGTAAAACACATTAATTTGAAGTAGGAAGGTTCAGTTAGTTACAGTGTAAAAATTCTTTAATATCCATGCCGAAAGTTTTCCAGTTTTTAAAGTAAAAATATATTTTCTTACGCCAGTTAAAAAAATTGCATTGCTACCGATATCCCATGGAAATTGCTTGGGGTCTTTACGACCCCAGTGGTACTAAGTGTAACAAAAATAAGGAACGTTTAATTTTGGCGGTGGTGACAACAGCGTCATGACTGTGACGTTCACTGCGGTTGCGCGTCACAATCGACCCGGCACGCGACCGCGGAGAGATGCAGTACGACTTGAAATGTCATATTGTGTAGCAGTGTTTGTACTATTAACCATGTGACCAGAAATTATCAGGTATTCACCATTTTATAATACATGATTATATTGATAGCAATATTAGCTATAACCAGTGTGTTAATATCTTCATAACAGGTATTGTATAGCTTTATCTTTGCATCTGAAACGTTATACAGAACGGTCTCCTTAAACCTATCAGGTACAGTGTAATGCAACAAAATACTTCAGATTAGATTGGTGTATATGAAACTGACGGTTATATGTTCATAGCCTTTAATATTGTCGAGACATTGAATTCACAGTCTGTGAGCCATAGACTGATCTCTTGGCCTAATAATTTGCTACCATGTAGGCTATGCTGTTTCTTCATGGAACCACCAAGTAAACGACATTTCATAACTTTTGATGCGAAAAGGTAAATATTTTGATAGTAATAAGTGTTAGAATTGAATAATAGGAGTCAATGCACTGACGTGTAACATTTTAAACATACTGAAAGTTTTATTTATGGTGATGATTATGCTGTTATATCAATCGGGTAAGGACCATTTTTACGTGACAGTGGTTTTAAAAGTTCAAGATGGTACAAGAAAATAGCAAAATAAATATCTAGATATGAGACGTTTGGTTGGCAAGACTGTGCAGTAGCAGCAATGCGCATTGCAACAACGCCGTGTTTATGCATAAACTGCAGTACCTTTGTTGTAATCGTTAGCGTTCAACTTGGAACTAGAACAGACTTTTCAGTTGAAATCTTGCAATCTTATTAATTCTTACGAGTCTAGTTTCAGTAATAATGTTTTCAGATATTCAGGGCTGACAACGTTTCAATGAGTGCAGTGTTGTTATTTTACATAAACATCTCCTGTGTTTATAGAGTTCATTACTGACAGGCAAACAGTGACCAAAATTCCTTAAATATGGCATTCTTTTTATGAATCTTAAATATATTTCATATTGCAATAGGTATCTTTTAAATCATGTAGTCTAAATTGTTACTTATTATATATAATAACTCGTTACAGACGAAGTTTTCAGAATTTTAATAGCTTGTCAGATTGTTTTCTATCCTCGTCTAATGTTTACTAATTTTAATTTATTTATGGAATAAGGTAGAAACACCAATTTGGCAAAAATACAATTAATATCTAGAATATTATTACAACAAAACACAAAAATAAGAAAACAGGTAAATTTGATTTAGCTTGCTTCATTGGATAAATACAGTGAAAAGCAAGAAAAAAGAGATTCCTAACTACTTCTGGGTTCCAGCAGTTGCCACTTTTCTTTCCTAGTCATACGGCATCAGGCCTAAATGTCACTTTATATAGGTAAAACCGTATTTATTTCTAATTGAAGATTTTCAAATTATTCGTAATTTTAAAGTACATTTAATGTTTTATTCGTCTAATTTATTTGTCTGTGTTAAGAATTTATCCAGTCTTAAAGTGGATGCTCACGTAAATTACTGTGCAAATGCTTCAGCTATTATTTAAGAATTTTAAGACTATATTGATGACCACATTATGATTTAATGGGTAATTACTTTAATTTTTTAATATTTGAGGAGATCAATAATTGTTTACAGCTATTGGCTCAGAATTTAGTAAACGTTTCATAAAGTTGAGCCTATCCTCTTTAAGATAGGTTAGCTAATGCTCCCTATGAAGAGGTATATCTACATTACCGGGACACATAGTAACTGAAAGCATTGCTCATATCATCTGTTTTTACGTTATCCTTTCCCCTCCTCTCTTTATTTCACTTTATCCCAAGTATTAAGTTCCACATAATCGAAATAGCTAAACTGTCATATTCAAAATATATTTATCAATAGACCATCTTATAACCATAATACTTAAATTTGTCAGAATTAAGTCACTGTAAAGTTGACTTAATGCACTAATTAAATTACATAACTTCAATCAATAAAAGTAAGCATAAAATAAACTGATTAACAGTATAAGGCTTTATTGTTATTTTAAAATAACATACGCTATTCTGCCTCACTTGCACACATTGTATGGGGAGAAACAAGAACGAATCCATTTCATAACCTAATTATTCGCCTGGTTTTGAAGACTTTCGTCTAAACATGATGCTTCATCGATTCTTCTCAGTGTTATCTCATCCCTGTTACACTGATTACCCGCCAGAAATCAGTGCTAGTACTGTATTAGTACTTAGACTGAGCTCATTCGTTATAAGTGTGGGTGAAATGCCAGGGACAGACAAAACCGAACTAAAGATTTACCCAGAAAATTATAAGCTAACCATTCTACGAGTGATCATTGTAATTTCAATAAGTTGATATCCAGAACGGGTATTTTCTTAAAACTAAATATTACCACTTATTTTTAAGGATGGAAACCCTCTTCCAAATCCTTTACACCACAGTTCAGAAGTCAGTAAGTTCTTACTATATTTTTATGTCCTTTAGTGATTTATACATTGTATGGAGTATGGAGCTTAACCGAAGGGTTTATTTCCAACCTGACTTGTCTTTATGATATAAAAATGTCCACGATAAAGAAAAGTGGCTCTCTGTAATTTTGAGATAAACTAAATTTTTGGCAGATTTGAGATTTTATTGGAAAAATCGAGGGGGAAAAATACGCTAAATATTGTGATCGCATGACTAGGAACTAAGCCGTTTTGATATTAAACAAGCCTTTCGTATAAATTTTCAGTGTAATTAATGATGATTTTAATATTCAATTTATGGGATATAATTAAACTATGCTTATAATGTTGTAGGAAGCACATGATCTACACAAATATTTAATACTGAATTATTAATATAATGCTGTGAAAAATTATGAGGGTTGTTAAATATCAAAATGACTTAAACCCTAATCATGTGAACATATTTCTACTTGTTCCACGTTTCTGTTTCTTATTATGTGTAGAATGATAAAATTCAGATATACTCTTAGCTTTAAGAGTTTCACTTACATTCGGAAAGTACTGACGGAAAATAACATGGGCTGTGGAAAATGCTGAGTTGTGAATTTTGTAATTTATTTTTAATGACGCCATTACATTGCATGACCTTGTTCAATTCTCGATAATTTCTACTTAGGAGTTTTAAAACAAAATATATAACATTGTATAATGAGTTTGGAACAATTCTCTATTCCAGTTATCAAATTCTTTAAATCAGTTCCATAGCGATTGGCGATTATTGATTAACATTTGAAAGCAGTATTTCAGGAAAATAATATGTTATTATAATGAAACACTAAATGTTGAACAGGGTATCCAATAATAATTGTTTCAGATTCTTCAGTATAATTTCACAAGACTCTAATAAAATCAAGAAAAGAGATGTTTCATAATTAACTTGGTACCTATTAATTATTTAGCTAATGTTATCCACATTTATTTTGTTATTCACAGATTACTGGTAAACACAGTAAATTAACATCAAAATTACATCTGTATGCTCCTCTTATAAACTGAAGACGAAATAGAAAATTTTCCATACATTTTGATTGAACAAATTATTACAGGAATTCTCCCCATTTAAGTGTATGCATTGGGTACAATAACCTCTGTAGTTAATTGAATGTAGATCTATTTCAATACAGAACAGTCTTTAATAAGAATATTCAAAATTTAAAGCATGCAGACCTAAAGTCACAAAGAAGTGTAACTACTGCTCTTTTATTTCATAACATTTTTAATTTGTAATTATTGTAATTGTGTGTTGTTTATTTGATTTGATTTAATGCCCTTATTGTTCTTAATATTGTTCTTTGATTGTCAAAGAGTCTGCTACATTATTATTTTTTCTTCCGCAGATTTAAAATAAAATAACTAAAATAAAATAAATGCTACAGTGAGTTTACCTTGAACACATATTATGTGACATAACAAGCGATAATATGCTACAGGCACTTTAATGAAGCTATGCATTTTGTTGTATAGGTTTCACAAAATATATTTATCTGTTTATATTTTTCATCATACGCAAAATGTAACGCAATCTATGTTTTGTTACTCATTGATGTTCATTTTATATAAGTCACAACTATTTCCACATTTGTTGCCATCTCTTCACTCACATCCCCCAGTGTGGTATGTCTGGATATCGAAATTTACGTTTTTCGCGTAATGTGAGGTAAATACAGTGGCGTGCACACAAGACATTCTTAGCTTACTGTTTTAATACATTTTTCCTTTACAAATTAATATTACAAGTATGTAATTTCTTACACAACATTAAAACGACCCATAACTTATATACCTTTCCTTCATCTAGACCAAAAAGACCTAAGAATCCGTTCCAAATCAAGTGATAGTGTTCCAACGTACTTGTGGTAACATGCACCGTCCCTGTTAATGCTGAGTTGTTGCGACACTTTCCGTTTTGTATGGTGCTTGTAAACGTATGAAGCAATTTGCAGCGTACAGCATTGAGGCATTGCGTTTAATTAAGTACAAAGGAGTTTTTATTCAAAAAAGATACGTTTTACCGAATATAGAAATGAATGTATTCATATTAATTGTTTATTAATAAATATAAAGTTAAAAATCAATTAATCTTCTGATCATAAGAAACCGATAGTGAGTATGAAAGAACCCCCGAAAAGTTGAAACATTGATACTGGCAATCAATAAGTTTACTGAGACAATATAGTTAAAGAAAAGAATAATTATTATTATCAATATTATTATTACTATGACTATATAACTGATGAATCAAAGACAAATACAGTAGGCGATGAGGATACGTGCCTATTGGAAGTGTCTATCGTCATAATATTTTGTGGTTTTATTTTGATCACTTTCATTTTATTGTCCCTACCTTCACTTGTTTTGATGTAAATTCACAAGGACTTAACACTGATAAATTTTCAAACCTGTAGCAAAAGGAGATTTTAAACTTTATAACTATTTACATGTGTGATGAAGAGTTTAAATACAATAAATACAATATTAATTACATAATATTATTGCAGCAATGATGTTAATCTAAAAGATAAGCCGGCTGTTCTGAAAAGTGTTGGTGGCAGCACCAAGATCGCGATATAGCGATAGTTTCACCTCGGCTATCAAAATTCCACCCAAGTGGACTATCTCGCTTATAATGTCACTTATTTACCAACTTGTTTTATTCATTTTCTTACTTTCAAGTATTCAGTGCATACTTAATTACGTGAATAGTCGCTAAATGGTCACAATAAATCTAACTAGAGTTCCGGATTCTCTCAAAGGCAAGTAAACACTTTGCGACCCGAGCGGCTCCCCTTTCCATCGGCCCGGTCGCCTTCTCCGCCAGGCAGGCTTCCCCTCCGCCCGCTATTGCTCTTGCCGGCCGCTACTAAGCGCCGGTAATGCAGCTTCCTGTGTTAAGCCGCAGCAGTTTCTGTTCTGTGCCGCAGCTTACTCTAATGATTGCCTTGCACCATACATAATATTTCACAATGTTTAAAAACGATTATAAAAACAAAATAAAATTTCACGAATTATATTAAAACAATACCCTTGTACCAAACATCATATTTCACGATCTTTAAACACCGATTTGAAAGAAAAAAAAAATTCACAATATATAAAAAATCGAAATTTACATAATATTTCCCAATTTTAAAAAACGCCGTGTTAATTGATGCAGAAAAATTCCCTTGAACCAACACTACTCTTTTCATAACAAACAAACCATCTCAAAATTAGAAAACCCGATTCTTGCGTTAACACTCGCTAGCGCCAACTAAATTAGATAACTAAAATATACCGGAACTTCCTTCACTGCTCAACTGTCCTTCGTAGCGTAATGGATAAGTCTCTTGGCTACGATGCTAAGGGTCATGCGTTCGATCCCCGTTCGATCCAAAATTTATTGTTAGGAATAGGTCTCGAACAGTTAGGTAGGGTGAGAGGAAGAGAGGAAAGAGACGGGAAAGGAAGAAAAGAAGAGAATAAAGGAAAAGTAAATTATTTTTCTCTTTCACCATTTCCTTACTAGATGTCGCCACCGTCGCTACTTTCCTAGTAGTTCTAATGCCGCCGCTAGGTTTCTCGTAGTGGTGGGGGGCTTGGTCGGGTCGTAATGTGTTATTTTCCCCTCTCAAATTCCGAACCTCTTGTGCCATAACACATAACATATGATTATTATGATTATTATTATCATTAGTGTTTATATTCTTCTTCCCAGCTTATTTGATTGCACAATCACACTGCTCGCCGATTGAGATCCAATCAAAGACGAGGGACTTTTCGGGGTTAAATGTTCCCCAGGACGGAGGCTGGAGATCGATTTCTGTGCTTCCAAGGGCGGATAAGTTTTATTTAATTTTAATAGAATGAGAGACATAGAGATAGAGAAAAAGACGAGACAACGGATAGGGAGGATGAAGGAGAAAGGCAGAGGGGTGATGGAGGGAGAAAGAGAGACAGACAGATGGGGGTTGGTCAACCCTACGTCATCCTTTTCAAACTAAGCAGGTACAGAAGACAGAATCCATAGGCCGCTGCGATCAATGGAGGATGGTTCTGTTTATTGTTTACATTATGTTAAACATGATCTTTGTCTGCTATAATGTTACAAAATAATGAACGATATATTTTTTTAATTTAGAAATAATAATAATATTAATAATAATAATAATAATAATAATAATAATAATAATAATAATAAAATTATTATAGATGCTGAATGAGGATGATGACGATGAAAATAAAAAATACTGACATCATTTATGAAAAAAAAACATCTACAATAGAAAATAAATTAATATGCAAAAATTATTATCGTATAGACTATACACTTTAGTCTAATAACAAGAAATGCAACCTGTAAAGGACAGAAGTTTCCAACCCTGCTTTTCGGGCACTACTAGTCAGAATGTGTACATTATGGGCAAAAGATCGTTTTAGAATGTAGCACAATCGACCTTCCTAAAGACAGTTTTGAAGCTAAGCATCGATTTAGGGATAATGACAGGTCTCGTCATCGATATCTGCGCAATGAAATATGACATTTTCCATATGTTTTTTGCATCTATGCCGTGAACTTGTCAATAAGAACTTCGCTACAATAATTCCTTTGCCAGTGAGTCTAACCACCTTACAAGTCCTCTCTCTCTCTCTCTCTCTCTCTCTCTCTCTCTCTCTCTCTCTCTCTCTCTCTCTCTCTCTCTCTCTCTCTCTCTCTCTCTCTCTCTCTCTATATATATATATATATATATAATATATTTTTCAAATAGCTTCCAGCATTAACCTTTATGGAAGCCAAGTGAACAGATTATTAGCAACATATTATAAGATTCGTCAAGCTGAGAGCCTGACCTACATCCCACCAGTGGATCTTGGTTAGATGTGAAGCAAGTAGCAAATTTCCGGGGAAAAGAAACTGTTTTTCATTTATTTCATTTTATTTACTCATGTTTTTATCAGTAAGTTTACGTTTTCAACCTAAAGTAAAACACATTCTATTCCAAATTTAGGCCTATTCATACACCACATTCAAGATAGATGTATAAGAATTCATGAACCACATAGGCCTATTATTGTCTCTGTTGGACGTTACATGAGAATATTACAGGCGAAGAATTCCTCCGACACTGGGACTTGAACCCAGGACCTTTGGCTATTAGCGCCAATGCTCTACCAACTGAGCTAAGCCGGAGTTCAATTCATAGCGCCAGATGGAATCTCTCTCCTATGACTGAATGCCCTAATGGTCTCACCACATTCAAGTTAATAAGAATTTATACTCCTAACAACATCCTATGCTGTATTCTAGATGGCAAATACTAAGATTTTACATATTGAGTAGATATATAGGTTAATTAATGGCTAAAAACAAAACCAGTCTTGCCACTCGAATTAGAGGTAATTTCCCTTTCACACGAGTTCGACATGTAAAATAAAATTATCGAAATTTAATATTATGAAATAATAATACTCACCCTTTAAGTTGTGTTAATAAATTTTATTTTGAAATAAGAATCCAAAGATTTATCAACTACTGAAACAATGTTCATGGCAAAATAATATTTACAAAAATCAATATTAATATGATGTAATGGAATTTAATAGTTTTCTTACCAAAATACCCTAAACAATTTGCTTAATTGCATTCTGGTAACGCGAGCCCACTTAGATCTTCATTCTTGATAATCCAACCATCCCTTCAATAGAAGAAAGTTCTCAGGTTAGCGAAAATGCAGAATTCCTAAATACTGTTCTTCTAGCAATATAATATTATGACCATCAAAATTTAACTTGTAATGCTCATTTTTGCGTCTATCCCCGTCTACCTTAACTAAATTATTTATCTCTTATGAAGTCGTCATATTAATAGCTAATCTAAAAATGTGACCTACTTATTTTCTTTGAGATGGTATAAAACATCAGTGGTTGGACTATAAAAGCTGGGATTCTTAAGAGTGTAATTTCATATTACTTCCTGCTTTCAACAAATTAATTGTTTGAGTTATTTACAATGATAACGTATTAGATAAACGAAAAAATTATAACAGCCGTTTTTGTATTATAAGTAATGACTAAATACAGATTTCAATTAAAATAACATCTTATTGAAATTATGCTCAGAAATTATAATCTATATAAGTCTCTTGCAAATCATGATAGTTTAAATGAATAAAGATTTTATTCCTCATTTTGATTATTTTTGTTCCTTTAGTATTTCAGTTTTTGAAGTCTGAAAACTCCTTAATTTTGTGTGTTTTCAGTTTAGAAGTTCAACATTACCAAATTACGTTCGCTTTCTCTAGTAATCCCAAAGATAATATATAAAGATTCAGAAAAAATCTATTCCTCACACCTAAATTCTTTCCCCAAGAGAAAATCAGAAAGAAACTTATTTCTCAAAAAACTTTAACCAAAAGTGGCCTTCCATTTTTCTAAGAAACAGTTAGTCACGTAATTAGTAAGTATATTGAAAACCATTTTAAGATTATTAATAGAAAATAGTGAAAGATGTTATATTGTAACATACAAGGAATTTCTTTACATATAGTCTAAATAAAGTTAATTCTGATGTAAATAAATTCCAGAATATTTAAAAAATAAAATTCTGTGAATATGTACCTTATTATTTACCAATATTAATAGTAACACGTGTTATTTTTGTACTTTGCAGACGATGTGACAATGCCATCATACAATTCACCAGAAAGATTGGAACGGCTTTCACTGCACAGGATGGGCAGGTATGTGGCGGAACTGGGTGTGCAACTGGTAATGACGTCACGCCCTGGCACACCGGGCAAGAAGCACCTTAAGGACATTCTTCACAGGAAGTCCAAGTCCGTTCCAGTACAGCAGGTTTGCAGGCATCTGAGAGAACTACTGCTTAACATGGTGCCCTACTACATGGTGAATGCAGTGACTCTGGAACTTCTCGTGCAACTAGATGAAAGGCTAGATCACGTTTCTGACCTTGCTGAGCAGGGCTGGTGTAAGAACATAATACAGGAGTTCGTGAGGGCGATTCTTCATCCAGAACTGACGGAACTTCCAGCCACGTGGAAATGGAAACATATTGTGGACCTCGTGATTCTTCACATGGGGACTTTGAGAAACCTGAAAGTCTTCAAGTTGCCTGTGAATGTAGAATTCATCGAGAGAGCTCGTACAGAATGCATGGAGTTTTCTATCACCAAACAGTTACACAGCATGGTGAATTTGCAGAAGTTTATTTTCCATCACTACTGTAGCGACGACACGGTAAGGGTGCTGTGTGAGCACTGTGGACTCTTAAGAACTTTAGATATCTACCTGTCCAACAATGTAACCGACTCCAGTGTAAAACACATCCTCAGGTTGAAGTATCTGGAAGAGCTAGATGTCACGGAGACTGACATCTCATACGAGGGGCGAGTCACTCTCCTCAGAGGATTGTCACAGCACAAATTAAGGTCCTACAGATGTTATAGCGTTACCAGCTCGGAGATCTGCGTGCTGTCCAGGGAGTTCCCGGACCTCAGAGAATTCGGAGCCAGTCTTATTTCCAGTGACCTTCCCATCCGTGAATTTAGAAATTTCCATAATCTTGAAATTTGTGATATCTATAGTTACGGTGAATTCTTCTACTGTGATATGTTCAAGTTCATAGGACAAACTCTACGTAGGTTACTGTTCTCCGGACCTTCTGTCAACATAACGGAAATCATCAGCTGTTGCCCTAATCTGTACAGTCTCACCATCAAGGCAGATCATTTGCGCATGCGCCCACAACCGCTTCCAGAATTACAGTCTATACAGCATTTAACATTACGCACGCGAGATTGCGCAGGTGCCACTTTACTTCTATCTCAGTGCCGGAATCTCACCTCGCTACAGCTGTGTACCGTGCAGCTTTTCTTTTTCTCCTATCTGCATGAAGTGATGATAAAGAACAGACTTCACAGCCTGCACTCATTGTGTGTGGGCTCGCTCAATGGAAACCTGCCTCCCGAAGCAGTCTCTCTCCTCACACAGAACTGTTCTCAGCTTGCATCCTGCAGAGTATTTGGAGGACAAGACGCAGAGCTTAGGGCGCTTTACCACGACTACCCTGGAGTCAAAGTTGATCCGGAGCTTTGGGTAAAGCTAGCAGATAATGTTGGCTTCGCAAATAAAGGACGCAAAACCGAAATCGTTAAGACCTGTGTGAACTATATGTATGAGTTCAGATCTCCAAATAGTTTCGAAAACTACTAAACTAAACAACAATCAATCCTAATACAGAGTGTCTTATAAGTTATTCTATATGACAAAGCGAAAAATGAATACTGAATACATTGGTGTTATTAAATTGTACCAAAGAGTTACTCAATTAATGAATACTTATTATTTTATCAAGGGATTACACACACCTTTTTCCGTTAAAAATATAATGTTTAGTAAATTTGATTCCTTCAGTTCTTTAAGTCCAATTATGACGCAATTTTATATGATGATTTAAATTTACTTTTCAGTCTAAAAGAAAAATATTTTATTTGTCACACTCGCATAACTTCTTATACCATAAACATGGCAGTACAAATTCCTAACTTCAAAATCTGATAAAAAATGTCACGGTTATCCCAAAACCACGAATGTGAAAAAAATTCAGATATTGACTTCAGCTTTGCTGGTATCTGTTTAAATTAGTCTTTGCTCTGCGGAACCGCGAACATTGTATTTTCTTTCCTTGGTGAGTAATATTATTTCCTAGCATAGGCACCGAAGTGTAAATATATTTTTTACAGCCTCTTTAGAGAAAATATCAAAACTGAAATTTTTATTCATGCAAAGAGGTAGTAAGTAAAACTATGTGAAAGTTGTCTTCAAGTTTCCTCTCACATCCCAATAAGACATAATCCAAATCTGAAATTTCGTTTAGATACGATTTTTAGTTCTCGATCTTATTAAATAAAATACTTTAATTTAATTTTTTCTTACAAGTAACGCCAGATTCACAAGCTTTAATTAAATTTTTAAGATATCCACACTACAAGAAAAAGAAAAAAAATATTCTTACCTTATATGATTTTGTAATTTCCTCGATTTTAGTTATTTTTATTTTTGTTCAAAATGAGATAAAAATGAAAGTAAAGTATGTTGATCTCACAGAAAGAGGGATTATTAAAGGTTTCATGAAATTACAATTTAAATTGTGGAAATAAAGATTTTAACAAGTTTGAAAAATATACTTCATAGAAAATGAGCGGTAAACTTATAGATTCGTGTAATTGTGTTTGTAGCAATAAAGTACATTTTGTTTTATAAGTTAGTCAGTTTCTACACATGCTAAAGATTCTTTCACAGTTAAAAATTTAGAAGTTCATGTAAAACTGACATATTGAAAGAGAAACATATATTTCTACACTTGAAGGTGTAATGTATGTAACCCCTAAAAAAATTCAACATGAGAGATGAACTTTCTACTGTGAAGAGCAGAACATATGGGCATATACTCCTGGCTAGCTGTTGCCCGCAGCTTCGCCTAGAATGGATTACATAATATTATATTATAAATATTCCTCTCTAGGTACTTCAATCCTTACTTTTTACTAATTTATTTTAAATTACTGTCTATTCTAAATGAGAATGTGTGAGACTACTATAATGTTTCTCCGTATAAACAATTGATACCATTATGACCTCCTTGAGTTTATAAACCTTTTAGGGATTGAATTTGGGAAATGCTGTAATATGAGTATTTTTATATTTATTTCGAATACAAACTTATACCCCCTTTCTACCACCTTAAGGGTTGATTTCCAACTTTTGGAGTACGTTTACTACGTTAATGCAATTTTTAATTAATGATTCTCCATAAACTTCGTTACCCCTGTATGAATTCTTTTGTTCATAAACCCCTTATGGGTTTGAAATTCGGGAAGTGTTTGACTACGCGTTTCATAATTTGTAGACTATTTATGATAAATTCGAAGGAAGTCGGAATAAAAATCACTTTTTTCAATATAAACTTTTACACTCAATCTTGAATCTCATAGGCTTGATTGATTTAAAAGAAAATCGTGTTTAATTATTTATGTACTGGAGTACCTTAAGTAAATACAGGCATAAAGTAATGTTTTGCCGCTTAAACTTTTAACTATCCTTAAGTCACTCTTGGAGTTTGAATTTAAAAAAATTCTAACGAATCTCTACATTATGGAATAAAACAACTGATTACACTTTTCGTTTACAGCTTAAGCGAATGAAGCTCGGTAACGATGAATAAATCAGACACGATAAGTTATTTTATATTCTATCTTTGTCAGTGTGAATTATATTATTGTATAAATATATAGATCATATATATATATATATATATATATATGTATTATTATATCGATAAAGAAAGAGATATTTGGATGCAAATAATATAATTAAGGTTCGTTACATATGAGATCTTTGGTATTCAAGATTTTATATAAGTTAGTTTCTAAAATATAAACTAGTTATATAATATGCCAGTATTCTCAAAATGTGGAATATTTAGTCTATTCTCTGTTACATTGTCAATTACTTCTTAAGTAGCTCATGGCAAACAAATAATATTGACTAGTCGGTTATACTTGTACAAGCAATACTATATCATGTGGCAAAATTAGGCAGATTCGAAAAACTTGTAGATGACACATTATTAATTACTTTCCTAGTAGACCTACTACTTGGAGGTAATGTTTCTTGGAGACTGAGGGGATCGATGAATAGGGCTTTTGGTTGTGCTGTTAATAGAAGTCTCTAGTAAGTCAGTTCGTTAATTAGCTACCTTATGAGGGGTGGTGTTAAGGTTTGCGTGAAAATGCATATATTTGTTGATATTTATTGATAAGGTTTGAGGTAAAAATATTACCGAAACTTTTATACATAATTTTTTTAAATGAATATTGAACATTTATCTTCATGTTAGTGAGAGTATTTCGTCGATATCTTCATAATTTTACGAGCTAAGACCATAAATGTTTAAGAGCATCATGGGAAGAAATTTGGAGCAAAGATGAAAAGAGGAACCCATTAATTTCACTAGTATTTAACTAGTCATTTTCAAAGCGACTTAGACCAATGGGACCTCTTTTTTTACAATTTTTCCATAGGTGATCCCTTTAGCCTTTACTCTGCATTTTAAACAGCATCCTTGAAATGAAGGAGAGGTAAGCTCCCGGTCTCTACCTTATCAATGAGCTTAGGCAGGAATGAGTGTTATGCAGCTAGGATGGCTAGGCCCTTCTGCAGTGCAGGCTTTTCGAGAACTTCTTATAACAAATAGCTATATTTAGGACATTTAAATTTATGTGTTGCAATAATGAAAAAATACGTCTGAGGAAGTATGGAGCTGCCTTATGAGGGGGAGAGTGAAAAAGAACAAGAGAGTGAGCGGAATGTTGCGTACGAGTTTAAGTTAAAATGTGCATTTCCGAAACTACTGAAATATCCAAAATTTGGGAAATAAAACTGGTCTTTTAAAATTATTAATCGTTCGAAATATATAAGTAATTATTATGATCTATCAGTAAATATATACATTTTTACGCAAACATTCGGTCCAATAATCACCATCAAGTTCTCCGACTTAGTAAGGGTACACTAAGTTTAATCCAGCAATCTACTCTAAGAACAAAAATGACAGGAATTGATGCAGATACTGGACAATTCATCGAAGTCTAGGACGTACAAAAGATCAGTTATAGAATTAAAATAATTTACTACACTGGTATGCAATTTGTAGTCATTTGATTGAACAATTGGGTATATTATATTGCATCAATTATATAATAATATGGAATGTGCACTCGAGTTGAGTATTAATGTATGAGTCTTTGCTGTAGTCCGTTATTGATTTTGTTCTCTTCTTACACGTTAAGATATGTTTCGTGCACCTTTGTCCATATAACACGCATTTGCAATCTTCGATAGGCTCATGAAATTTCTTATCTGCACATATTTTTCGGTGAAATCCCTGTATTGCGAGTCTTATGGTGACGTGTCTAAGGGGTTTGCAGTCTCTGGTTCAGTTGTCGTCCAGCATGGCTGATGTAGTGTAGAAATCGAGATCTATTTCCCTCTTTTTTCTGTCCCTGCTATTCACTAGTTTCTGGTATGGTCTTGTGGATGGTAGCCAGTGCTGTGTTCTGATATCCTCTATTAAGTAGGTCTCTCTCATGAATTCATATACCAGGCAGGTTGGCGCTGTTTTTCTTACTCTTAATACCCGTTTCATGAACATTGTTTTTACTTTTTCAATTCTTTTCAGGTCACCGATCTTGAGCTTTTCCCACATAATCTCTATTCCATATGTTGCGACTGGCGCCACCGTCGTTCTCAACAGTTTCATCGCTGTGCTTGTCGATAAGTTGGCTATGTATGGGATGTTATACGAGGCTCTTAATGCTGCTGCTGTTCTCTCTTGAATGTGCATTGAGAAGGATGTTGCTGTCGTCTGCATTGTAATTGCTAGATATTTATATTTTCCTACTACTTGGAGTGGCTCGTTGTATAGTTTTTATATAATTTAATGGTGGTCTCACTCCTTTCCGAAAGGTCTTTTCCACTTTCGTCTGTTTGTTTACGTTTAGGTTGTTTTTCACTGCCCGTATCTCCAAACTTTGTATTGCCTTTTGTACGTCCTCCTTTACTGCTATCCATGTCATCTGCGTATAGGATGATTTTTGTTTTTGAGCTTTTTTCACTTATGCCCGACACGTCAGCAGTGTAGATGTTGAACAACATGGGGCTCATGCGGTCTCCTTGGCTTACTCCGTCCGTTTGTATAATTTCCCTGGAGAGTTCAACATTGTTGTTTATGTGGATTATGTTTCGTTGTAAACAGGCTTCGATTGTTCTCAATAGTGCGTCTCCTTCCCCGATCATTCCTTTCTGTTTCTCAATTAGCTTTTCTCTGTTGATAGATTCAAACGCCTTCTTAAAGTTAACGAATACTGCGTAGTACTTCCCTTTTGAGTGTCTCAGTGCGTCCTCTACTGCTTGCACCGTGCTTCCAACCCTTCATAAATATAAATTGGTTTTCCGGGATGTGTTCCTCGACGATTTATAGTAGTCTGTTATTGAGGATTTTTTTAAATACTTTAAAGAAGGCATTTTCTAGTGTACTCCTCTGAATGAGTTTGCTGATGCTCTATCCCCTTTTCCTTTATAAAGTACTTTTAGCGTCACCATTTCCCATTTTTCTGGTATCTTGCCTATTTGAATTCTTTTGTTCATCAGGTCTACCTAAAGCTCCTCTAGGCTGTCGAGGGAGTCTTTAAGGTGCTCCACGTATATTTTGTCTGGGCTTGCCGCTTTCTTGTTTCTTCCTCCATTGATTGCTTGTCTTATGCCCGGTTTCTATAAACTCGCGAAATACCTATGGGTAAATTATCCAATGGACAACTTAGTTCCAGAATCACCCACCAGAGCAGTAATGGTATAATGAGGAAATAAAAAATAATATATACTACCATGCCGGGGATCGAACAGAGGACCTCTTGAACCGTAATCCAGCACGCTGACAATGAGCTACGGTGAACACTGAGAACATATTTTGAATAACGGAGATGTAATTGTTTCAGCCTATGATTCCACTACTGCAAGTCAAGACATGGTTTTGCAATATATATCATACTAATTAGTTCGGAAGAACATTATCTTCATATAAATACTACTACTGTCGAGATCTAATGCGTAAGAGGAAGGAAAAATGAGAAGTACGACTCTAGTTTGCAATGTTTGCACACTCAGTGCTACCAAATACCGGCAAATACAGCCATTAGCGACAATGTACGGTACATGAAAATTTCAATAAGAAATATGTATATAAATTCTGATAAGTCCATCCTATTACGGAGAAACAAAGTCAACATTACAGATCACCTCAGCACTTCTAAAACTGTATTTTACAGGTACTGCAATCCGTGCACGTCCGCCATATTTATCCTACGAGAGGTTAAATTTTATCCAGCCATCCATGAAAGGATAAATTAACCCAAAGATTTACCCTTGGAAAGATCTAACCCTAGTTTATAGAAACATTTTTTCTCTCATTTTCATATTTACCCAGTGGACTTTTATCTAGAAACTCGCCAAAACTGTGTGTGATCGTTATCTTTAAATTATTTCTGTTCGTAAGAGTTTTCCTTTTGTAAATTCTGTTCATGGGATAATTTACCCATAGGTAATTCGCGAGTTTATAGAAACCGGCCATTAGTCCTGTTGTTATTGGTTTTACGTTAAGTGCAGGTTCTGTTGTTCCCATGTCATATGCTTCATCTGTTCCTGTTTGCTTAATATTTTTGAGAAATGTTCTTCCCATTCCTTCGAGTGAATTTCTCCTGTTGCGTGAGAGAATCTCATCTTTAGTGCTATGAACGGGTCTGATTTTGCGTCTTCTGCTAGCTTTCTTGCTTCTCTCTCTATATATTCATCTCTTTTCTTCCTAATTGTAGCTTTGTATTTCCTTCTTTTGACTGCGTACACGGCCACCTCTGTCTGGCGTTTGTGTGTTGTTGCTACATGTAGTTCCTTCAGTGCTTCTTTTTTTCCTTGTAGCATTCTTGGACAAACCATATTTGTGCCTGTTTTCTTCCTTTACTTATTTTCGTGGCCGTATTACTTCCTTGGCGGTTTCCAGAGCTTCTTCCAGTTTGCCTTCTCCTATTAGGTACCTTGCTTTTCCGATAACTCCTTAGTTTGCATAATTATTTCCTGTTGTATTTTCCTGGTGTATATATTTGTTCCCTTCGTTTCTTTTCTCATTTGCAGTGTTTCCACGCGGAAGGTTGTTAATATCGGGATGTGCTTCTTTATGGGTGTCGCTGTTGAGTTCCACAGCCCTTCTTGTTTGGTTAGCTTCAGAATACTAGATCTATCGTGCTGGATCCATTCTATGCGAAATAGGTTTTTTGTCCACTAGTCTGAATCCTTCTTCTTCTAGGGTGTCTAGTAGTATGTATGTTTTGGAGTTTCGCTTGTCAAGTCTGCAATTGAGGCCTCCGCCGAGTACTAATTTTTTTTCTTCAGTTTTTGTTTGTTCGATGGCTGTTGATATTGTGTCTATTATGTTTTCGATAGGTGCCGTTAGCTGGATGTATACGCCTATTATCGAAACTGTGGTCGTTTTGACTATGGTCATGTTTTTCTCTTTGGTGAGTTCTTTAATGTCCCCAGTTTTCCCTCTAATGAAACCGATGAATCCTCCTGCTGGTCTTCCTTCCGTCGGTGTCGCTAGCGCACGTAAGGCATAGTAGCCTTGTAGTTCTATGGGCTCGGTGAGAAAAGTCTGTGAGAGTATCATGACATCCGTGTTTTCTATTGTCTGCTTTGGTAAGTAAGGTAAGGTATTTCTTGCTCCCTCTATGTTCCATAAAAGTACGTTTATTTCCTTATCTGTGCTGCGTTTCTTTTTCCGTGTTGAGGTTTTAGAAGACTTTGTGTAGTTCAGCTCCGGTGTCTTCGTTATATTTCCGGTAGTATCTCCGAAATAAGAATCTTCTTGCTGTTATCCCTTGAGGCCAGAAATCCCTGCTCTGTGCCTTCGCATTCTATATTTCCTGGGATGTCATTTCTCTCCAGGAATTTTCTTATGTTTTTCGTTGTGATGTTTTGCTTGAGACTCCCTATGTGTAGCCAGGCCATCTATTTTGCCGCTTCCAGCTAGCAGTAATCTTCCACGTGACCTTGTTCTCCTGTATGCAACCCGTTGTCTCCTGTCCATTTAGTGTTTTGGTGCAGCAATTATGAAGCCTCAAACAAAACAAAACTCTCTGAATAAGGATCAACAGAAAAGGAGGGAGAATTTTAAAATCAGACTTCAACCTATAAGTTCTCATCACACATAAAGCAGCCTCAGTTTTACACCAGCCATCTTACATTCGGATGTCAATAAGCAGGCTGCATGTGGCTTAGCTCATGGCTAAATCTATTTAAGATCAACTACATACAAAATTTATTGAACTTCTGTGAGACCTACGTCTCACTATATATTCTGCCAGTGAAATAAAACAAAACAAATCCATAATAAATAAATCCATAGACTCTTCCAATTAAATTTAAGAATCAAGAACGTGTACAGTTTTGAGGCTTAGATCTTATTAAAATGAAGATACTGTGTTGACCTGTGCATGTGATGAATCATGTTCTTTCGATGCAATGAAGGATGGTTGGTAACAGTCATTGTGGGTATCAGACAAGTAATAAATAACAAGCAAACTAAGATATTGTCCTTTTTTGCAAAATTATTTATAAAGCCATTCTAAGAAAAGTAAAAAAATCATGAAATACAGAAAGATTCCAATATTATTATCATCACACCTGTTGATTAAACAACTTCCATTAAAATGTCATCGTTCCTCTTAAGGTTTCTACGATTACAAATTTTCTTCCATATTAATGAAAGTGTATAATTTTGTTTTTAATCTGCCCAATTAGCATTTCAGGGACTGATTTGGGTACGAATCAGTGGCATATCCACTATGTGCAATTTCAAGCAATGACATCTCCCTATCGTCTCAATAATATCACCTTCATTGTATAACATCTAACAAGTACTTATGCCTTACAGAGTTGTAGGATTTTTATATGTGATTTCCTACAATTTGACACGTGAATTACGACAAAAATAAAATCTTCCCTCCCACTTAACACAGACTTGGGACAACATTGTGCAAGATAAGGAATAAAACCTTTGCCAAGACAAAGTTTCCGGTCATGAAAACCACCAATAACGGCCGTGGGTGTCGGCATGCTGACCACATGCCCCCCAATCCTGCCATCTGCCTACGGGAGATGACGCAGCGGTCGGGTGGTAGGCCAAGTCCCTCCAGGGATGTAGCGCCACGGAGTTTAGTTTAGTCAAGACAAAGTTTAAAGTAAATAAATAAATAAATATGACAATTCTAAATATTTATTTTCTGTAAGACACTTTCTTCGCTTAATGAAATCACGTGATGCACACACATAGATATTCATTAACCGCCTTTCTTATTTTTTTCTTCAACGTTGATTTTTATTTTTTATCAGACATTATTTACTATACTGCGAGGCTTTACATATGTGTGTGTGTGTTTTGTCTGCATTCCCTTCATCGCCTATAAAAGTTTCAATATTTGAGGTTGGTGATTATAAATATCAGCATAAGGTCTGCCAGGAAAGCTCCATAGGTATTGGTATTGTGGAGAGAAATCGAAGGAACTTGCTTGTTGTCATTTTTCAGAGATTATAGTAGTTCACATATCTTCAATCACCTCCAAGAAAAATAAAGGAGATTAAGTGGTGTTTATTTCCAACGATTTTTTAGGAATTCGCAACGACCCAACACACATACATATGTTTATAGCTACTTCTGCCAAAACGATTAATTATTACCTAACAGTTCCAACATCAAGGTCTTTCCATTGCTTCATTATTTGGGAATTGTGTTTTATGTAGTACTTATTTAATTAGTGTGGTTTTGTCCTTAGTTATTATTCAATAATAAGTGCTGTTTTAAGTAAGAAATGACTTCTCACGTTTGGTATAGGATAGTGGAAGAGTTTATAGCATGTATTAATAAAGATTTTAAGGAGAGAATAGAACTATAGGCCTATAATTACATTCTTCTTTTTCAATGTTAAACATATCTCTTATATGCAGAATTGAATCCACTTGTACTTAAGAATGATGCGCGAATCGCTTATGAGACACTCTGTACTATACCGCTCATTACAGTTAAGTAGTTGCTACAACTGACACAAGGAGAATTTTTCACCTCACACAAATCGATTATAACTGACATAGCACTATGTTCTCCCAACTCAATTTAAAATTACGCAAGTGCACAACTTTTCGATCCAAGCACTGTAAAATAAATCCTCCATTACACTTTAAATGCATGGTCTTATGTCTGTATGTGGTTGTGGATGTATGATTATGTTTATGTACATGGTATGTGCTGATATGTGAACTTACGTGTGCATGTACGCACAGGTTCCCATAATGTGGGGGTGAATATGAATACGAGTTACCGCCATCTGGAGCTCGTGGTTATCTAATCAATATTGCTAATATAGCTCTTTTACACTTGCTCAATATTGTCACAATTTTACACCTGGTTCGAGTCTTACGACAATCTAAAGGCTTTCCGCCTAATGTAAATAAAGTTTCACAGCAGCAATAAAATATTTCATACAGTGCTTCTGTCCTTCTTTGAGAGCATTTTCATGTTACCAGTCTGTTCCACTAATTATCGATTTCTTCATATGTAGTGTTTGTTTACTTAACAATTATGTCCTCGTTTGACTACCTTATTAAAACTTCCACTTTCAAAATATGCAACAACCTAACACTTGTGTGCAGGGTCGGACTGACTATACGGCCCTAAGAGAAAATGCCTGATGTGCCGCCCTAATACTCGTTGAAAGGCGCCGGTTGGCCTGTGATTATTAGTTTTAGAAGCTGAAAAATGTCAGAGAGGATAAAGCTGCGATGCATAAAGATTGAAATGCAATTCAGGTGAATATAAATTTGAACTTTTTATGATGGGATCCATTTAAAAGAAAGTTTCAGGTAACCTTAAAGATTATGAAATTAATGACGGAGCGCAAAAGAGGGCAGTGGTGGATCTCTTCTGGTTGTTTAATGTAAATAATACGTAGAGTTTAGTATCCACTACATATATGTTTACTATTTTATTGAATTTCTAAAACAAATCTCCCGGCGATTTAATCATTACACTGTACGATTTTACTATGTGTTGGCTCTTAACTCTATTGGTATTTTCCTTATTACAGAATAAAAATATTAGAAGTCACAAGTAGTCTACTTACGAAATTCTACTGGGAATTTTACTCAAATGAGTAAGTTATGTCGCGTACTTTTCTGCACCAACCTGTTGAAAACATAATCGGCAACTATTTAAAAACACATAATTTGTCATTTGTGACACGTCAAAAGAAATAGAGTAACAGTAGTATTAGTATGGAATGGATGAGGGATTAATTATTAGTGGGAGGGATGGAGGCGCCCATATTTTTCTGGATGCTAGAACCAAATTTTATTCTCAGTCCGACCTTGTTTGTATGAACAAGGCCCAAGCTAATGTATTGTAATTATATCAACATAAAGTGCCTAACAAACTCGTTAATATTTTTTAATAAATCAATGTTTAGATACACTAGATAATCTATGAATAAGAAGTTTCACTCGATAGGCCTTTATGTTTTATTATTGTACTGTATAATACGTGTATACTGGTTTCATAGTTAGTTGCATACAACTTCAGAAGTTGACATTACATGAAATATATAAGAGATACTGTATATTGTAATATATTAGTTAAATTGCCCAGGTAACTCTAAACATAAACAAGTGAACAATTTTTGTACGGGACAAAAGATTTTTATGATAATATTCACTGTAAAAGAATAAAAGAGACCCTACCACCATTCTCTGCCAGCATTAAATATTGCTATATTATGATCGCAATAAGTTGTATTTATGTTATTCATTCGCGTGCTAGATTCACTGTCGACCAACATCTCAAAATCCTACATGAACAATAATATGGAGATAAATTATATCCCTTTTCTTGTAAAGTAAAAAGTATAAATAATGTGACTCCTATACAGCCCAAGGAGACCCAGAGGGTTCCAGGAGGTTGAGGCTCCCAGATTTTGGACATTCGACACGTGAAGGTGGTAAGGTTGTCAGCCTTAAGCACCGGCCACCTTTACCCCCAGGATTGCTCCTAGTACTCATTTCTGTTAGAGGCTGAGTCGACCCCAGGGACATAGTGACACCAGAAGGATTAGGCCAATTGAAAAACTCCAACGACCTCATCGGGAAAGAACCAGCGATCTTCCAGTTCGTAGCGCAGCGACTCAACCACTACGCTACGGCGTACTCCTTTTCTTGTAACTAACTTCTAGAAATAATAATGCAACTATTGCAGCCAACTTAATTATGTTTCGAGCTTTAATCACCGAGCATATAATCAAGGAAGATTAATAACTCATTCCATCATTCGATCAACCAAATTTTTATCAAAACAAATTTCCGCCAGTTATAACCCACATCAATCTACTGAAAGTTCGAATGGTTAGCAGGCTTCCCACTAGAACCAAGGTTTGCCGGTCTTCAGCTGAAGGATTGCGGTTTGCTTCTCTAAAATATCTTAACGAAAGGGAATCTATATTTTTTCGAGTCTGCAACAAATGAATATTTTCTTTAACAAAAGTTTTAAGGAAATTAAAAATACGTTGCATAGAAACTGGATGGCAGACTATTTAATTTAAAATTCTTATATTTCGAGACTAGCAGGTGACCGCGGCTTCGCCCGCGATTATTTACTCAACTGTAGGATGTTTTGTTTAAAGAATTTATTTAACAGAAAAATAATTAAAACATATTTATTAACACTGACATCGTTTTTACATAAATTGTAGGAATTCATAATTAGTATTAGCAATCTGATGCGCATTGGGATTTTTTCCCAAAAATGTTTTCTTAGCCGATTTTAATTGCTGTTTGCGTATTGCACTACTATACCTCGCACGTCGCTTTTTAACCTCACATGATCTTCAATCTGGAGACGGCTAATCCTCTGCAGCTCTTTCCTGTTCCATAATTGTTTTGTGTAACGCAATAAATCAATAAATAAAATGGAATCCTTTGAGTATACATTCCGAATAGGATATTTATTTCACGCTACGCTGTGTATAACATCCAACAATGATATCGCATGGCCCACAGTACGTGAACATAACGTATTTTAATGAATTATATCGATACCTGTGATCACAACAAAATTTTCTCAAGCATGGAAATTATCCTATACCGAATTTTGTATCCCATCGCTTGTACACAGCAAGCCGGGCAGGGGTTCAAATAAGAAGAAACATTTATTCTATTGTCTTTGCGGAATATTTTATTTCTCACTCTCATGTTACCATAAAACCGTTTTGGGGATGAAATTAAACAGAAATGTATTATCCCTTTCTTGCTTCTCTCTCCAAAAACCTGCAATACAATAATATATATATTACCATACCTCGTATTGTTTTCTCTATGTCCAGGGTAAAGAAAGTTATGTGACTGCATTTTTTTCGTAGATATTGATAGTTCTCTAATTTGTCAAATTCTAGTCTCATTTTTTTCCAAACCCATCTGAGACCCACTGGCAACAATATGTTTTAATGTCAAATGTGATTTGGATTCGATAATTCTGTGTAAAAAGGGATTATGTATTCTCAAAAACATTTGATTTTTGCCATTTAAAATCAACATTTTTCAAAATCCTTTCTTAGTGAGCACCTACATTATGAAACGAAGGTACTGTCAAAATTCCAAGTCTCTACCTGTTATATTTTAGGCTGTAGGCCTACGTTGATTCTCTGTCAGTCAGTCAGTCAGTCATTCAGTCAGTCAGGACAAAGCCTCTAATATATAGAGATATACATACTCACACACCATACAGGCACAACATACAGACACCGCATATACCACATGAACACAAATCACAACATATATACACAGCACACATCACACAGACACTATGCACACGATAGAATTATAGACACAACACACCGATGCAACGCACACCAAGACATCCAGAACACACCACACAGACACATCAAAATCCACACAAACACAACACAAATCACATAGACAACATACACAGAGTACGATTACTTCCAGAAAGTCTCTGGATTTTTACGTCCATACCTTAGGAGCGAGTGTCACAGTTCCTAGAATTCCTGCCTAGGGGAGGTAGCCACACCCTGATTATTCCAGCTCTTCTATCCCACTCAACTTATTATCTGTCTCTGTCTCGCTGCGGCATTATCCTTCCACTCAACTATTATAGTATTCAATGTGCTGTAAGCGTGACCTTCACTATGTGCTCAACAGTAGCTCACTGATCTATGCGCATGCGAGTCTGCGCATGCGAGTCTGAGCAAGCTGTAACAAGAAGCTCGCTGGCTGGGTTAAGTCTTCAAGGCCAGAGACTTTGTGGAAGTAATCGTACTCTACCGCAAGGACCCAACACACACAGACATAAACAAGACACATACCATACAAACAGCACACCACATAGACACAACACACCTCACAGATTCAACCCTCACCTTACACACAAACCAAACACATGCACACACGACACAGAAATACTCGCACATCACATGGAATGAACACGGACACAGTGGTTTCGTAATATTACTTAAAATGAAACAAATTCGAATAATTCATTAGACTACACAAGGGAGTAGTTCCGCTCTAAATTTGGAAAATAAAGAGTTCATAACAGTTACGAGTAACTTCGCATTCGAGTAAAGTGGAGTTGAAGATTTTTATTTATGATACAACTGATAACAGAGAGATCTAATTTTGCAAGTGGGTGTTTTAGCGAAACAAAGTAAGTAGCAATTCTACTAGCAAAATGAATCATTATACTATGTGTATCGTACACTACATTTCAATCCAGCGAATGCACCGGTTAACCACATTGAACTGTCGAGCTACTCTGCTATCTATGCGCAGTCAGAGGATATTGATTTCCTAGTGCATGGCTGCCAACATAATGCATGAAGTCGACAACACTTTCAACCACCAAATATGACGATTTTTGCGAAAATTGTGAGAAATTTAAAATTTTAAGTGCCCAATAAATTCTTAATTTTTAATTCTTATCAAATCAAGTGTATAATATACAATAACCACATACAAATAAATATTCTTAATGAAAGGAAAATTTTCCATGTACCTGAAAGAAAAGTTGGTAACAATGCAGCAGGATAAAGATTCTATAGTACTAAAGTGCGATAGTGTGCAACTTTACTTTGTTTTTCTTGTGTTACAATTAATTGAAGTTGTCTAAAAATGCATTATTGAAATATTTACATCTATTATGATGCCATGTGAAAACCCTTTTAGCCAATAATCGTTCCATAGCGAATTCGATTGTAGTAAAAATGAAGCAAATGCAATTTGTTGGGGATTTTCTGCTTATATTTCCCACGAATGTTTTCCATTTTTCTTTATCTGAATTTTATCAGTGCATGTCATTTACAGGGCTGGAAATATTGACGCAGAACCGCCCGAAGTTAATTAAGCTGGTACAGACATTAAAACTTATTGATAACTGAAACCGAAATTCTTGATTAGAATATCAGTAACTTGACTTGACAGGAATGTTTTCATTCAACCGTGATCTACGTACAACTCATCTCGTTGCAGACAGCAGAAAAAGGAACTATTATTGTTGTGAATGCACAGAGCCAATCGTACAGTCAGTAATGAACGAACAAAAGCGAGCTATAAGCCAAGCAAGTAACAATCCTACCCTCCGTTCCGCCTACCAAGGGATAGCGCCAATAGGAGCGCATGTATACGGTTCCCAGCTCTCTATCACAATCTGCAAAATTAAAAAAAGACATGTTGTACTCGCCGATCTATTTCTTGGCCCGTGTTCAATTTGGCCTCTCAATGAAAAAGCGACGACACAAGTGACTCTTCTGTAACCCATTAGCTAATCACTATTCTCACACCATCATTTTATGGGGGTAACAGTGCACATCTGATTCTGAGTCACTGCTGGTACAAATGCAATGAAACGCACAGTTACGAAAATATGTTAATACTTTTAATGAGTAGGTAGTATGCACCAGAGCTAATTTAGTATAATCATTGACATCACTCCCAACCAGATATTAGTCTGTAACTACAGTTCACCATAATAAACGATTGTGTTCAGAATCGCAGCAGCTTAATTTAAATTAGAAATGAGATTTACAGTCATTCTCTCGAAACATTCACTGGAAAATTTCAAAATTTCCGCTGTCGACTGTCCCGGCCGTTCACCCATTGTTATTCATGAAATAGTAAATTGAAAAAAAAAATTACGTAACCATGATTGTGATATCCAAAAATAATGTGTATTCTAGCACGCCTTCACTAACATTGATGGTTAGAAGGCATATATGGGGTGATAAAGGGTCCTGAGAAAGGAAGAAAGTGTAAATATCCCACCTGTGAAGAATATATCCTGAATGTAGCAGTCAAACAGACCTCACGTCCATGGTTAAGGGTTAAGCAAGTAGAACGCAACTCAAGCAGAATTCAGTAATCAATTAAACACCCTCTTTCCGAAAAACACGACCGTGCTAAGGAAATTATAGCAGATTGGGGTATGTTTTTCCATAGCTTTTTTTCCTTTCTAAGGTTTTAGAGTACAAGCTATGATAAATGAAACTAATACTTTTGACACTTTAGCCCAAAATTCAAGGGGTTATACACTACTGTCATAAGGCTTCCACACACAGGAAGCTATGATGTGGTACGCCAGAAAATTTATCCAATGCAGTTTATACAGTATGAGACATAGCGAAAACTATGCTAAGCTGAGCTGTGCTAAGCTAAGCTATGCTATATTTCACAGATCGCAGGGCAGGGGATTTTCAAAGTCATAGCTCCACGAAGCTGGCTTTGCGCATGCGTTTGGTCAGCGGTTTTCCCAGCATTGTAGTGTATTCCCGGCATCTATCACATTACATTTTTGTCCATTGCATCTCGTATTTAATTTTATTGCTGTCTTGGAAAACTAACCAAGGGATGTAAGGCTGACGAAGTAATACAAAAGTAGCAGTGTGTCTATGACACAACTTCGAATGTTATGTATTGGGTGTAAATCTTAGTGCCCGATTCTATAGAGGGAGTCAATTTCAGTTACTAATGGACGGAGTATAGGGGATTCTTTTTTCTTATTACAATAAATGTAATACTACATGCTTTTCTCTCTATTACAAACCCTTATTACGATCTAACTGTTTTCCCCTCTTTTTTTACTATGGCTTTTGGCTTATTATGTCAATCCAGGTGGTTTAAGCTCTGTTCAGATTTACGTACGGTTCCTAACGGAGTTTCCGAAACGAGTATTCATATTTATCCAGCAAAACTAAATCCTACCCTCGTCAACCTAGGTAATAAATGTCATTCTCCTTCGACCTACTACAGAAGCTGGATTGGTGTTTGTTGCCTATAATCTAGTAACCTACCATTCAATTACTTACATTATTCTATTTTCATTAATAGTTTTTATATTTATCTATAAAACTTTTCGAATTGACTGCCAGTGCCACACAAATCCTAATGAACCGTTTCCGGTTAAAAAGAAATAATAAAAAATAATAAAAATAAAAAGACTACAGAACCTAAACATGAAATTATACTGTTATATCTTCTGATTTAACACTATTACACAGTCTAGTGGTATTAATATTGTAGGCCTACTTATTATTATACAAGAATTATTATGCTTCGCCACATATAAACTTGCACATTAATTTTGGATGGAGCTTATATGTATTCAACCACTGTGTTCAATATTGGTTTTGGTCAAATATAGCCCATTATGAAGAAGTTTCAGTGTTCAGTCTTTATGAATTTACATAAAAGCAAGTGCACGTAAGTGCGATAAAACTGAATGATAGAAATAAGGCTATAGGCAGCGGTGGCTGCTTCAAATTATAACATGGCAGTTGATTTAGATTCTGCGTTACAAATCGAAGGGTTGACATTTTTCGATTGCTCATATCCTTCTGGTGACCCTTTGGCCCTGGGGGCATACGAGCCTCTAATATATATAAGTAGGCCTACCAGGAAAAATCCGGCCAGTGTGTAAGACTGGGTCTCCATTGTCTGAATAGGGATCAGTTTACTTTATTATATGTATAACAACTAGCAGGTGTCCGCGGCTTCGCCCGCAATTTACTTACTCAACTGCTTGATATTGTGCTTAATTCATTTTCTTAACAGAAAAATAATTAAAACATTATATTTATTAACACTGACATCGTTTTTACATAAATTGGAGGAACTACGTAATTTTACTTTTCATTATATTGTTTAACGTTAAAAATATGAACAAACAAACGAACAAAACGAAAATTATGCTACAAATTCTGAATGAAACTATTAAAATGAACCATAGATTCATGAACCTTACCAAAATCATGCATAAACAATTTTATTATAACGATAATTAAATAAACTAAAAACCCGGCTTAGAGGTGCATTTCACGATCAAAGTGCGCCACCCGGGGGGGAAAAGCCTCAGATTAGAGTTCCCTAGCTCAAAAACCCCCGCATAGTGTGTTTCGTCCAAATCATTCAATGTTTTCCCATTAAGGCTTTGTCCGCGAAACTTGTAAGCTGTAAGGAACATATTGATTAATGCGAACATTTCGATTAAAGGGTTGAATTTACTGATTATTTTACATAATCTACAAAATTTTGAGATACATAATTTACTCAAATATAAATTTTAATAGCTTCTCTAATTTGTCAAAGTCCCGGTTCATTTATTTCCAAAGCCCTATGTGAAGACTGCCAACAATACACTGTTGTCATGTGAACTTTGATTTGGATTTGATAATTAGGTTTAAAAAGGGATTATGTATTCTCAAAAACATATTGATATTTGGCATTTAAAATCAAAATTTTTCAAAATCCTTCTTAGTGAGCACCTACATTATGAAAAGGTACTGTCAAAATTCCAAGTCTCTACCTATTATAGTTTAGGCTATACGTTGATTCTCTGTCAGTCAGGACAAAGCCTCCTATATATACAGAAGAGATAACAACAAGTACTGTTTTTACCGGCTACAGCTGAACTATATAAGACCTGTCTTAAAATTTTTAAGATAGTCTTTTTATACCTAGGCGTTAAACTCCCCCAAAATATCTTACCGAATTATTGATATAATGTTCTCTTTACAGCCTAACACATACGTATTAACAGTATAATAATTATTCGGTCCGACTATCCGTTTAGTTGTCCTAGGTCGAGGAAGTAAATTATAATAGAGAGTCTAAATTAAACGAAATCAATATAATATATAACTTTAATTACACTGCCCAACAATGAAAATGCTTCGGGCTCAAAAATAGCTGATTCTTATGTATTTCCACCTTCTGAATTAAAAAATCACCATAGAAATTACCGATTAGCTCTTGTTTTGGAGATACAGTGACACATTATATTCTCTATAGTCAACATTTTCAGTTTCGGGAAAATTTGTTTTTGGATGTTGAAACACTTGTCAACTGTCAAAATACAACAGTAATCTAGCTGTGGGTAGATTATACGTAAACACTATTGTTGTGACGGTGAATTTCGTATTATCTGTTGTGATTAGTGCAGAATTTTTGTTTTGGAGAGTTTCAAAGAGCAAAATTTGTTACATCAATATGCGACGGAAATGTGTAAATTTAGTGAACAATTTTTGTTACAGTTGTGGTGAAATAACTTTTTCGTCACAGAAACGCAAACTGGCGCCTCTTGGGAAGACTGCTTACCAACATTATTTTGGTATGAAAGTAGGGGACCAGGTTAAGGCATGGGCCCTACATATATGTTGCAACTAATGTTTAGTTTTATTACGAGAATGGCTGAAAAATAAAAAAGCGATCAAAGCATTTGCTGTGCCTATGGTTTGGCAGGAGCCTACAAACCATACAGATGACTGCTATTTTTGCTTAACTCCACCTATAAAGGCAGGATTGTCAATGAGAAAAGAAGGAACAGTTCAACACCCGAATCTTCCATCTGCTACTCGACCTATTCCACATTCAAACAGTTTACCACCCCAAAATTATGAATTGGAAGAAGAAAATGAAGGCAGTGTGGAAGAAGAAGAAGAACTCAACAAGCCTTCAACATCCCATGACCCTGATTTTGAAGTAAAAGTTGATCAACCGCACAGATTGAGCCAATCGGAGTTGAGTGATCTCATTCGAGACCTTGACTTGTCACAGGAGAAGGCAGAACTTCTAGGGTTCAGGTTACAGCAATGGAATCTTCTTCAACGTGATGTCAGAGTCTCCAAATACAGACGTCAATGGAATCTGCTTCCTTTTTTGGAGAAGAAAACAATCTTGTTTTTTGCTGTGACATTAAGGGTTTGCTGAAAACTTTGAATTTGAAACATGATCCCACTGAATGGAGGCTATTCATAGACTCCTCCAAGCTTAGTTTGAAAGCTGTATTGCTTCACAATGGCAACCGTCTTCCTTCTATTCCTATTGGTCATGCAGTTCACATGAAGGAGACTTATGCAAATATGAAAGCCCTCCTCGACTCAATTAAATTTGCTGAAAATCTGTGGCGATCTAAAGTCATTGCTACACTTCTAGGAAAGCAATTAGGGTACACTAAATACTGTTGCTTTTTATGTATGTGGGACAGTAGGGATAGGAAATCACATTATATTCAAGCAGATTGGCCTACAAGAAATTTTAACTCTAGTGAGAAAAATGTCGTTGCTGAGCCTCTTGTGGTTCCAAAAGATGTTCTTCTTCCACCTCTACATATCAAGCTGGGTTTGATGAAGAATTCTGTCAAAGGCATGAACCAAGAAGGCCAGGCTTTTAAGTATTTGAGAAATTTTCTGGACTAAGTGATGCAAAAGTCAAAGAAGGCATCTTTGTTGGGCCACAAATACGTCAATTGTAAAGGATCCTGCGTTCGACCTATTTTTGGAAGTGGAAGAAAAGGAAGCTTGGGAAGCTCTCAAGGGAGTTATGCATGGATTCTTAGGGAATAAAAGAGATGATAACTACATTCAGTTGTGACAGTACTTGTGCAAAAATACCATCAACTCGTATGCAACATGTCCCTAAAAATTCATTTTCTCCACTCCCATCTTCTATTTTCACTCAGCATTGACTTATATCGGGAGAAAGACCGCTCAACGTCGCAGGATGTTATTGGGGCATATTTGAAATAAGTCAAATCATTACTGTTGAATTCAGGCTCACCTTCGTGGAATGTCACTGGCTTACCACTTAGAATGTCGCCAATCTTGCAAAGTGTAGAGTACCCTTCGTTCCGACCTAGCACACGCTGTAGTTTTGCTTTAACACATTCACCAACTTTACCACGTGCAGCCGTTAACTCACTTTCCACATTTGTCACACGGTGAAGAGCATCACAGAGTTTAACACCAGTTTCTTCTAATTGTGTGATTGTTGTTGATATTATACTGAAATTTGACTTAATATAAGCGAGGTCCCCGGTCAGTGTAGAATTTGAAAATAGCGTCTTTGCAGTTTTGATGGAGGAAGCTTCGCCTTCGTTGAACTCATTGACATCTTCGATTACATTGTAGTTGGTACAGTAGTAGTTTGCAGCATTAAGCCACGTTCCCCAACGTGTGAGGATGGGCTGGGGAGGCAAAGGAACAGAAGAGGCAATTTCCTTGAATTTCTGCACTCGAAGTAGAGCTTTGATGAAGATCTTTTTTACTGTTGCAATTAACTTGTCCACATCAGGATAATTTCCCCGAATTTCTTCTGCAACCCTATGTAGTGCATGTGCAATGCATGTTACATGTATCAATTTAGGATAGAGAAGCTGCAGACCTTTGCCAGCTTTCACCATGTAGGGAGCTGCATCAGTTACTAACAGAACATTTTCTCTCTTCACTCCCTCAGGCCACAACAGATTCAATGCGTTGTCGAAGGTAACAGCAATAGTTGAGTGGTTAGTCCTCTCCAATGCTTCACAAGAAATGAGAAATTTTTCACCTGGTCGGTCTTCCCTTAAAACACCAACAACAAAGTTTGCTATGTACCTTCCTTCAGCGTCGCTGGTTTCATCCATAGAAACCCAGATCTTGTTATCAGCGACGCAAGATCGTATCCTATTTAAAACATCTTCGTAACAAGTAGTCACGTAGTTCTTGCGAAGTGTTGTTGCATTAGGAATGTGCTGATTAGTGTATTTCTGCAGAAAATTGCTGAAGCGCTGATTATTAACTTTCTTCAGCGGTATATTAGCAGACATCATCATTGTACATAAATCCTTGTTAAAATCAGACATTTTGCTTGTGGTGGACGATGACGAAATCTTCTCAAACATGAGCTGTTGGCGGTTCTCTGATGCAACATTTCGAGTCAAATTGTTTTTGTGTTTTGCCGTACTGCAGTGCTGTTGCACATTAAATCGCTTTTTAGATTCTACCTTAACTTCGCACAGCTTACAGAACAGAATTGTGCCATCTGTACTGAAATGCTTATCTCCAAACTCCCGTACAAATGCTCTCAGTTTTTCACTTATCGGACCCTTAGTTTTAGGCATGATAAACCAAGAGTATTGAGATTGCGATGAGGCACACCATGCAGCGAAATCTTTTCAATAAGTGAGGGATGGTTGTTCCTTCCCATCACCCCTTCCCCTTGGCACCCCCACGAAGAACTTCTACCTGCTCAAGTTATTTACAGAAGCAGTTAGTTGACCTTGCTATGAAAACTGACAATAGCCATCCTAATATCTCCGTTCGCTTGCTTTACATCTGTCCCTTTTTACGCATCTCTCTCTTTCTCCTAATTCTCAGAAATATACGTAGGACAACGTATATTTTGTGAAAGCAAATAAATGAAAATGGAATAAAAAAACAAAAGCATGGGAAAAAATGAAAAATGATTGAAAATATGACCATAATATGAAAAATGACGGAAAAATGACAAAAAATACTGAAAAAGCCAAAATATGACATTATATGACCAATGAAAATTGCATAAATCTAATCACATTAGATGATATCATGTTTAAATTATATTTGCTATGGTAACATCACAAAGGAAAAAATATGACATGTCATAAACATCCGGGCCCTGGTCATAAGTTACAATGTTTTTAACACGTGTTCGTTAACCAGAATAAATTTATAAGAATTCTTCTTTTAAAGCGTGGTTTATTACAGATTTTCTCTACTGAACTTTTAATGAGATTCATCACGAGTAGAGTAACCCAAAAGCATAATAAGCATAAAAAGCATAACAGGACTTATGTGGAATATAAATTTGGCAGTCTAAGGATCTGGATGGAACTAATTTTAAAAGCACATTAAAACATAATTTTTAAAAATAAAGCATAAAAGCATAATATTTAAAATAGAGCACAATTCTTGGCAAATAAACTGCCTGCTTCATTGCACTATAAAAACACTCAATCAACAACGAGAAGCTAGTTTCTCAACAATGGAAATTTCAAACTTAAGTATAAGTAAATATAAGTAAAAATATAACTGTAGTTCTGTAAGGAAAAGGAAAACAATTAAAATAACCATTATTGAGTACAAGTTAACGGTTTTATGGTCAGTACACACTATTTACATCCATTTAATACCAGCATGCCGAAAACTTTTGTAACTGTGATACAAAGGATTCGCGAGTTTCCTACAGACAATTTTGTGGCTGAAAAGGGGAAACTGTTGTGTTCCTTATGCTCAGAGTGCATTAATTTCGAAAAGAAATCCATTGTGCAGAAACATGTGGAAAGTTTACCATAGATCTCGGAAACAGAGTGATGGACAAGGTTCAACTTCAGGTGGTCCTAGCAGTATACGCAACAGTACGTTACCTCAAGTATGGCAGCGTAAGGAGAAATCAAACGATAATATGAAGGAAATGGTGGCAGCATTCACTTCTTCTGGTATTCCAATGCATGTTTTTCGTAATCAACGTTTTCGCCAGTGGATTTCAACAGCTACATGTATGCAGCCGGCTCCTAGTGAAACCACTCTAAGAAGGTATCTTACAAAGTGTGCTGAAGACGACTTACAAGAAACTAAGTAAAAATGTGAGGGAAATTCTGTCTATCTAGTGGTTGATGAAACAACAGATATAAAGAACCGTAAGGTGGTGAATATTTTTGTTGCTCCACTGGGTGTTGTGAATGAAAAACCCCGACTTGTGAAAACTAATATTGTTGAACACTGCAATGCCGATGTTATAGTAAATTTAATAATTGATACATTAGATCTTATTGGTGTTCACAGAAGCAATTTGGTTGTTCTAATATCAGACAGTGCACCATATATGCTTTCTGCTGGCAGGCGACTGGTTGGAGTTGCACCTCAGCCTTTACCATTCTACATGTTGGGCTCACATATTACATCTGTGTGCTGAAGAGATTAGGTTTTCGTTATAAATTGCTGATGAATTCATTGCAGCTGTTAAGACTGCTTTAGCGAAAACTCCAGCCAGAAGGGAGAGATTGCTGGACTGCCTCAAAGAAGCAGGAACATTTGTTTTACCTCCGGGTGGTAGGCCTTGTCTCTTCTGGGATGTTTGCGCCACGGAGTTAGTTAGTTAATAATAAAATACTGATACCTGCCTCATAACTTATCGCTTAAATTTGGATTTAAAACCTCATTAAGAATTTAATTCACAGTACAGTTTTCGTAATATCACTATCACTGTTCACAGTAGTGAATTAATTCTTAATGTTATGGACTACTATATAGTTTAACCCAATAAGTAAGAATAGCTGTGTTTGGAACAATGCAGAGTTTGCCCCCCCCCACTTAATAAGTTCCTGGCGACTCCCCTGCTTAGAATTTTGGAATAGATCAGAGAAGTGTCAACAAGGTCTAATTCACTAACAAGTAATCTGACTTTTATATTGACCTTTGTGAAAACGATCGCTTCTGCGAATATCCCTTTTAATAAAGTAAATGATTCCACATTTAAACTATCATGGAAAAAATACAGACGAACATATACCATTCGTGATAACAGTGAGACATTAGACAAATGAATTTTCCAGAGAAAATCTTTCTATTGACAAGTGAAGTGTTAGAAGTAGTAATTCACATTAGCCTATAGCTACATAGTCACTTATATAGTCATATAGTACGTATGTGTATTGTAGTGAACTGTAATGCGCCTAAAACAAGTACTGCAGAAGAGGGCATGGATCAGTTAACATAATATTCTGCTACTGAAATATTTGTGTAATCATAAATTGTTGAATGTATTTGTATCTCTCTATACCTGTACTACAGTTTGTTGTGCCGCCATACCCCCTCGCCCCTATGAACATCCTTGGAGCGCATGTTATACAAAGTCTCTGTACTTACTTTGCTATACAAAGCCTCATATCAGTTAACTTATTCTATCGGGCATTGAAGTATATAACCTGGATGTATATAAAGATGCCCCTTCTTAAAATACGGTAGCCATCTTCAAACAGCTTTCTAGCTTATCTTAGTATCCATTTCATGTCTCACCATTACTTAGCTTGGCAATGGGTAGTATGGCGTATCATAGTAAAGCATAGCACCCTGTGTGATATTGAAGTAAGCTTCCATTTAAGCTCTTATGAAGAATATGGAGGTTCTAGCACAGGAAAAATCACAAGAAGAAGAAGAAATCAGATGACCATGGATGTTAATATTACGGCGACTATTGGTTACGATGACGTCGATTATCAAGATGAATTAGTAGAAGAAGAAATAAAGTCGAAGAAGAAGGAAAAGAAATACATGAGGAAGAATGAAAATCATATTCCCTGACCAGGAGCATATTTATAATATTAACCATCACACACACATTATCAGTTAACCTAACTTACCCTGTCCACGGCAGAACTCTGCCTGAACTCTCGAAGCTCGAGCTCCGTACCTCGTATTTGGTCTTATGGTGTGGCTGAGGGGGAAGATGATGCAGCAGCAACTTCTTCCCTCGGCGACTGCTTGCCACACTCACTCCTGGTCTCTGTCTCACACTCATTACGCACACTCACTGCGCATCTCACCTGAAACAATACATTTGTAAAGATAATGCAACCAATACTCATGAAACGACTCATATATTCATGAGCCTACTAAGTCAGAATATTAAAGAACGAGTTGCACTTATAATAGTATATTATACAACATTCAAACCTCGTTTCGTATTTTCATACGTATATCTTATAGGTGAGTTGAAAATTTTTGTTCGACCATAATTAAATGTCCTTTAGATTTTAGATACATGAAAAGAGCAAGAAAAAAGAAGAAGAAAAAAAAAGAAATCTGCTGACCTCGCCAATCAGCTCTTAGCAAGTTCACGTACTTATTGTCTTTTGCTAAAGAAGGCAGCTGATAGCGTAGCTTGTTTCTGGCACTCTTGAGATATTTTACAAGAGGAAAAGAACTCAATTTAGGGTAATATTAAAATTAACATGAACAGGATAATTGATTTTATTTAAAATACAGGCAGTTTAAATTGCTCCATTCAAGCTTTCAAGATCGTTCCGGGTTCGATAACAATAACAATCGATACTGCACTTGTATTATAATGGGGATCTGTTTCGAAATGGATATCGTGAAATACCGTTACATCACATGAATAAGCGTATTCAAATACGACCGAAAAAAAAAGACTATTTTACAACAAACTTGGATAATAGTATATTGTGCATCAAGCCTATAATGGCATTTATTAAGATCCGATAATGTTTAGGAATCAAGCGTAATTGATTTTATAATTATCGTGCGAGCATCTTAATTGCCACTATAGGTAAGATGCAATATGACTGTTTATGTTCGATCACAATTAAATGTTTATGGTTTTGATATTTTAGATTACCTTGTAACTGATTAAACAAACTCCACTTCCTATCTCGGCGACCATTGAGATATTACTTGTTCTCGTCTTTTGCGATAGATGGCAGGGGCCACTCACACACTTTACGATATGGTAGTTTTATTTTCTTGGTTCAGACAACAAATGATTTAGTTAACTTGAAGATTCTTTTAACAAAAATTTCTCATCATGTGACCGTAATGAGGTATTGAGGTACATAAAAATTCGTTTACATACTATTTAACGTAGAATCTGGATCACCTAAAGAAATACGACTTTAATAGTTAGTAGTATTTAGTTGCCGTATGTTGTCTGACAGTTTTAAGTTAACAAGATCAGTAATTGCTCGGTTCAGTTAATAGTATGTTATTCTATATTAAATTAATTTTATGTGAATTAAAAATTACACCTAAGTAATAGATTTTTAAGTACGTGATGGTTTATTATTTCACCAAAATCCAATTGGCATGCAAATTAAAATTTTATTGAAATCAAACATAAGACACAATAAAATACGTTAGATTGTTAACACCAAATGGGCATTGTTCGTTTGTGGGTGCCGTTCAGAATTAACTCTAAACAAACATCTTTAAATACATTAATATGTTAAGTAATAATTATGTAAATTATGTTTAGATTACAAGACGAACTGAGGAAAAGAGGAATTCCACAAATTTACAAATTTATCACTGGAACTAGGACCTGCAACTGATACAATTAATACAAGTATTAGTAGGCAAATCGTAATTAGTATCCTAGTGCATCTAAGTAAGGTTAAGTAACTTATATGAAATTACATACGTAAATAAAAGGAAATGAAAATTACTTCTTTCTCTTAGTTTAACTTCTTCCTGTGTTGTTTGAGCTGCCACCATCGGGGAACGGGATTAACTTTGGATCACCTGTATCTGTATATATATATTTTTTTTACCAGCCAATGAAGTGGAGGGCCTCCCCATATGGGTAATGGATAATCATCCCAATACCGGGGCCACCTCCGAAATAACAAGAACACAAAGGATGAGATACATCGGTAGCAAACACACTCGCTCCGAACAAGGAGTCAATAGGGGTGAAGACGATAATGGCCGCCAGATGATACCTTGGGGCCCCAAGGTCTTAAAGTCACCCAACATTCGTCCCTAAGTTGAGGAAAAGCTCCAGACAGCTACCACATAGGTAACATGTCGCGACCGGGGATCGAAGTTTGTCCCGCAGCATGATGGGAGCGAAAGCATCCCTTGCGTCACAAATAAGGCATAACAGAATGCGCAACAGAAGAAGAACCATTTTGTTATATCATCTAATTCTGCACGGAAATGCACCTTCGATTTCCAAAAAATAAATAATATTCCTTTAGCTTACTTAGGAATTGTCTATTGCTATTGAGTAAGTATGTAAGTAATCTTATTCCACTGTTACATAATATAATGTAAATTCATATTAGGCTATATATACCTGTTATATTTTGTAATATATTGCGTCACACAAAAATTCTACCATGTATTACATTTAGAGAAACCTGGTTCTCATGAGCGACGGTTATTACGAATTGTGTTTATTACCATGAATAAAAAGAAAATATTTCGCTTTAAACATTTCTATGCAGAAATATTGTAGTTTTACACTCGCAAAAAAACGCGATATTTTACGTTTTGCGAAATTTTAGTTTCTTAGAGCGAAAATGTTATTTCTTTAACGGAATTGTATTTTTCGAGAGAAGATTTATTTATTTATTGCGTTGACAATATAACAGGTTCATTGCCAATTCCTATCCTCTCATATACTACCTACCCCATTTGTTATTATGAAAAGACTTCTCCACCTACCTATTACCACAAACGGAAAGAAAAAATGAAATTTATCAACTCTAACTATCCCAATTTTACAACACTAATATTATTTAATAATACTAAAAATATTTAAAATAGTAATTAAGAAACATAAAAAAGAAACAAGAAACGCACATAACATGAAAATTGCACAATGAAGGGAATAGATTAAAACATAAATAAAATAATATTATGGAGGAAGATATATATATATAGGGTGTTTCAGAAATACGTTTACAAACTTCGGGCATAGGTTCCTTACACTAAAAGAAGGAAAAAAGTTCATATGAACATATGTCCCATAACCCTTGTTTTCTCATTATTCATTTATTAATGAAAGTGTCATGGAAGCCTGTGAAACCATTTGACACCATCCCGGAGTATTTCAAAGGGTGCGACAGTTTATGATGCGACGAGTGCATGCATGTCTAGAAGAAAGAGGAGGACATTTCAAGCATTTGTTACGAGTTTTGTGTGTTGACGTGTTATGAGTTAACAGTTCCTAACGGTTGATACCTTGGAAATAAAAACCCACGCAGGTCGATTCATTGAAAAACAGTTTTGAAGAATTTTTTCCTCTCTCATTTTAACATATTTACTGTTTCCAATCAGTTTTATTTAGATTATAATGAGGTTTTATTAACCATGTTTGTTGAATGGAAAAATACTGTTAAGGTAAGGTTTGGAAATGACGTTCCGAAAACTCTTGCATGTGAAATACATGATTGGATTTCTGATACTCTGAAGATACCAACTGAGAATGTGTCGATGATATAATTAGACAACATAACAAGATGTGTTTATATAACTGAAATCAGAAAGTCTTGTTCAGGATCTGATACAGAAAACAGAAGGTGAAGCTCCCTTTGTGTTTTCAAATGGGGAACGTGTTAAGGTTAAAATTGAACATGCCGGAGTCGGTTATAGAATTGTTAAGATTTACCATTTACCGCCAGAAATGCCTAACAACGTAATACAAGAGAAGCTTAGTCCATATGGAAACATTCAAACGATATCTGAAGATATATGGCCAAATTCATAAAGTAGCCTAAGTAATGGAGTGAGATCTATAAAAATGATAATACGGATACATATTCCTAGTTTTTTTAGATTTTGGAGGGCATAACGGATTAGTCGTTTATCAAGGACAGCCTCCGACCTGTGCGTATTGTCATGTCCATGGTCATTTCAAAAATGACTGTCCACGTACAAACTCCAAACGAAATTGAATGCTCTGCATATCCAAAATTAAATGAAAAAGAATTCCCAGTTTTAAGAACAAATGGTTCAACTGATATTATTCTTGATAGCAAGAAATTTACCCACGCCTCTACAAGTTATTGCAATGGCAGTCAAAATGAAGAACCCCTGATAATTAAACAACGATTGCAAGAGACGACAAACAAGGGCAAATCAAGTGATAATAGAAATTCACTAGTGCATTCAGTAACAGTAACAGAAAATTCTGAAGAGACAACAGAGGAAACAGGTGTCGAAATGTCTTTTATCCGTAACATCACAGTATACGTATTAATACAGTACAGAAACTCAATCCGTTTTTCTGCCAGACGAGCATGCGCGCGTATTTATTAGCGATCGTAGCGGCCATTAAGTAAGACTGCATTAACTACTCCGGGAAGTATGTAAATAAATAGGAGTGTTGTATTTATTAGAACACGCGATATTCGAAAGGACCTTATTATTCTGCTGTAAATTTCAGTAATAATAAAAGACAAAATCCTGAATTGCATTTCTTCACTTTCTTGAAAGATCCAGAAAGGTAAGAACGAAAATAAGTAATATTTATTGTAGGCCTACTGGATTACTCTTGATTCTGGTTTGGTTATGTTTCAACTTACTTTAATGTAATATTTTTATATTTTATTCTGTTGTAATGATTTCTGGTGTATAAAATAGGTCATTAATGGTCGACAAGAAAACCTAGTAACAAAATATGTAAAATATTTGAGTGAAAATTACCGTCTATGCTTGAAACACGCCGAAAACATACAGTTTATGAATTCCTATAAAAATGTGTTAATTAAAACTGCTGTACCGACGGTGACCTCAATTCCAAATGCTCCAGAATTTTTTTTTTTGTTTAATGGAGTCCATCCTGCAGTAATTGACGCTACATAGGCCTACAATAAATTGAAGTCGTATATTGCCATATAAGGCAAAGAATCAAAATACACTGTCAACAATGACGTGCAGGATGAACAACGTGACAGACCTATAATATAATTTACGTAATTAATACGTAGCTATTTAACATCATAATTTGAATTATAAATTATATTAAAGGGCAATGATTTTAAAGGAAAAGTACTAGGCCTAGATACAGTCCTTAACAGTCCTTAACAGGCTACTTAGCCTATTTAGGTATTGTTTACGTCTTCTTAACTAGAATATAATACAGTATCTGTTTTATTATTTCTTAAATTTAAAATTAGATTTGCATTAAATAAAAATATTCTGTATTTTTCTCTTTTAACATAACATAATTTGTGATGTGTTTATGTATTTTCCCAAGTCATTTGATATGATGAGAATGTAGTTTTACATAATCTCCGCATGGAGCGCTAGTGTCGTCCAGCCAACATGTTGTCATAGGACTTTTAACACACAGTTTCTTTACTGTATTAATACGTATACTGTGGTAACATTGAGAAGAAAGAAAAACAAACATCTGCCTTAATTATTGAAGAAGGGAAGGTTAAAGAAGGTATCATCCTAGAAGGGAACGAAAATAAGAAACTGATCTCCAACAAAGGAAATATTATGAAGGGCGAAGATACTGAATCAGCTGATGATATGGACTTAAAAGACATAAGCGAAAATGTACACAGTAACATATCTGTTGTTCCTGGTCAGGTCAAAAAACGTCGCAAAAGCCAACGTCAAAAACAACAAAAACAAAAAAGTAGCTTTAAAAGAGAGAATCACCCAAAAGAACAATCACATAGTTGCCAGATACATGGCACCAAGATAGATGAAAACACTTCTGTAGGTAAAAAAAGTACAAAAGACAATAACGTAATAGACATAAATTCTAAAGGTACCATTCTATTACCTAATAATGTTAATAACCTAAACTGGAATGAGGAAATGGATGCAGGGAACGAACAGTATTCAGATAGTTCAAAAGGTTTTGACAAAGAACGGGAACACACCTATAAAAACACTGAGGGCAAATTAGGTGTTTCTGCTCGTAAAAAATATTAAAATGTGCATATGTTTAATATTTCTAAGAAATACTTGGTACTATTTTGAAAAAGGATGTGTTTTCTGAACGAAACATGCGGTATCCACACGTTTTTAAATTAATGCTATCCAGGGAACCTTATTATTTATTCTCTTTCTAATGACGTGTTTGTCAACATGTGGCACGCTGAATATTAACAGTATCAGCAGTACTGCCAAGCAGTCTTTATTATGGGACTTTATCCAAGCATATGGTTTAGATGTTCTGTTTTTACAAGAAATTGCTATGAATAATTTTCTCTTTCTTGGTCCAAATTATCAGTGCATTGTTAATGTGGAAGAGGCTTTTCTGGGTACAGCGATTGTCTAGAGGTCTGGTATCCAAATAGTGCACACTGAAACTCATCCCGGCGGTCGAATTACAACAGCCTTAACTCATACTGGTACACTATATGTTAATCTGTACCTACCATCAGGAAGCAATAGACGTTAAGAAAGGGAAGACTTTGTCTTAACGCAACTCCCGTTCTTCTTATGTCACAGATATCAACGGATATTAACTGGAGGTGACTTCAACTGTGTAGTCAATGCAAACGATCAACGTAACGGCCACAATACCTCTTTAGCCGTGGGAAGGCTTTGTCAAGACTTCCATCTGAATGACGCCTGGGAGATTGTTCATGGGAATAATGTGCAATACACATTTCATAGGAACAACTCTGCCTCCAGGCTTGACAGGTTTTACATAAATAGCCAGTATAAGCATGAAATAACAGGTGCACGCGTGGTTCCGGCTGTTTTCAGTGACCACCATTGTTTACTCATCACCAGGCATATTGAAACCAGTACACCACTATATGGGGCCGGCTACTGGAAACTGAACAATAGTCTGTTCAATATCGATGAAGTCACGTACGATTTTGCACGCACATGGGATCAACTGAAACGAAAAGCCGCTAGATCTCCTGTTTCATTTATTAAAAAATGGACTGATATTTTCAAACCTGGTATACAGATATATTTTAAAAGACATGGCAGAGAACAAGCTTGACAGAGGCACTGTACTCTACAATTCTACTATGCCACATTACAAGATCTCTTTCAAGAACAGAGTTTGTGACGGGACGTCACATCACGTATGAATGCTGTCAAAAATAAAATCCAAAATGTCCAGGAATCTATTCTAGCAGGCTGCATGATACGCTCTCGCATTTCTTCCATAGTGGCAGAAGAAAGGGTTTCTCTGTACCCTGAAGCAAAAGAGAAGACAAAGGGTGAGTCAAGAAACATCAGTGGTCTTACAACAGATAATGGTGAGACTACGACTTCCACTCGGCAATGTTTAAATGAAGCCGAACGTTTCTTCACTTGCCTTTACAGTGAAGAACCTATTGACGAAGCAGCACAAACTCAACTCTTACATGCAATAGACAGACACTTGAGCCTTGATCAGCAAACAGACTTAGCAGCACCCGTCACAATGCCGGAACTCGAAGAAGCAGTCAAGTCAGCTAGTTCCAAATCCTGCCCTGGAGCGGATGGCATTACATATGTATTCTACAGCCGGTTTTGGCATTCAGTTAAGGATGAACTTTTACACCTTATGAATTGCCTGCTCGAATCATCACAAGCTTTTCCACGATTCACGGAAGGCGTTATAATTCTCATTCCTAAGAAACATAAACCTCGAGCACTGCGCGATTACCGACTCTTAACCTTACTTAATACAGACTACAAACTCTTCATGAAGATCCTCAGTAACCGACTGAGACCAATGCTGCCAACTCTCTTCGAGATGGGTCAAACGTGTGTCATCCCAGGAAGAAGTATTGTTGACTCTCTTACGGCGATTAGAGATACCATAATACATTTCAATTTGCATGCAGAAGAGTCTGCTGCACTACTGAATCTAGATTTCGAAAAGGCCTTCGATCGTGTGAGTCACAGCTACATTCAAGCAGTTCTACGTAAAATGGGGGTTCCCCAGACAATTTTAAATACAATAGGGCACTTATACAACGATTCCTGCTCCCGTATTCAAATCAGTGGTTACTTCACGACTCCAGTACCAATCAGAAAATCTGTAAGACAAGGCTGTCCGTTGTCGATGGTTCTCTTTGTTCTCTGCCTGGAACCTTTTGTCCGGTTATCCGACAAAACAGTTGAACCCGCTGTGAATCCCCATTCCCTGTTTAGAGTACGAGCCTATGCTGATCACGTCACCGTACTGTTGAGAACGCCGGGACACCCTCAAGACCTTCTTCCGCTCATTTCCATGTATGAAGCTGCATCCAATGCGAAACTGAACATCGCCAAATCCTCACTGCTTCCTTTAGGGTCGTGAGACACGACACAGGCTGTCTTACCTGTACCTATCAAGTATGAAGTTAAAATTATAGGAATTATTTACAGTCCATCCTTTCAGCAGATGATACACAATAACTCGTTAATGATGATCAATGCCATCAGAGCAACATTATCGCGGCAGCTCACCAGAAAACTAAACATCATGCAAAAAGTATGGCACATCAATCATTTCGCACTGTCCAAAGAATGGTATCCAGGACACATTCTTCCGACGCCTTCGTCCTATTCGCAGATAATAGAATTTGCTATAGGATATTATTTGTGGAGAGGATATTTCTATCGCATTTCCAGAGATCAACTCCAACTAGAAACCACAGAAGGGGGTCTTGGCCTCATAGCTGTTGCTGCGAAGTGCCAGAGCATGTTCTTGAAAACAATCATTGCAGCACGATGTGGTGTCGGGGACGAACCGGACATCCATTTCTGGAACGCCATTACCAATCATGGACATAGTGTACTAACTACCTTCAAAACAGCCCTTCAAGCACTTACAGGCATGGTCAACCGTTTCGGTGCTCCAGTGAGTGCCCCCACTGGCAAATCGCTGTATGACTATATTCTCCAGCAAAACAAAAAGTCTCCTAATATCGTTCTCAAATACCCGAACATGGACTGGTTCACTATTTGGAAAACGTTTTCTACGAATCGTATTTCGACCTACTGGAAAGCGAGTGCATTTGCAGTATGAATGGAATAATTGCCACAGAGGACAAGAAATTCCGCCACAATGTCGTGTCCTCCCCCTTTGTAAATCGGCTTACTAGCTGTCCGCCATCCAAACCAGTATGGAGGTGGATCTATGCGCAGATGTCCAAATTGGAACCTTCAGAAAATATTAATGACATAAGTCGTGCCATCCTAAATTTGCAAATCTCAAAGAAACAAAATGTCTTTGCGCAAACGTGGCTAGCAATGGGATTCTTGTTTTATATGACAGGAGAAGAACATCCAACGACAGAAGGCCTACAGAGATTATTATATCTTGCGCGTGCTGACTTACGACGTCTGGGTAGACACCGTCTCCCGTTGGTTATTAAACAGCTTGACCTGGTTGATGTTCCCTGATCAGTACAAAATCCACGTGTGTTGAAATAATGGCTAAAACTCATCACAAAGCGTTTCATAGTTCACAGACATGAATGGACTGCAACTTTGGTCATGTAAACTTGTATTGTAAATAATAATAATAATAATAATAATAATAATAATAATAATAATAATAATAATAATAATAATAATAATTAAAAAATAATAAAAAAATAACGAGAAAACAAGGATTATGGGACATATGTTCATATGAACTTTTATCCTTCTTTTGGTGTAAAGGAACCCATGCCCGAAGTTTATAAAAGTATTTATCAATATATATATATATAATTGGTGAATAATACCTAAATTATTCAAAGTGGAAATTTTCTTCAACTGAATATCATTAAAAAGTATTTCCATGCAATATTATTTTTAGATGTAGAGAAAGTTATTGTTTTTCATTTTTTTGTGTTTGAAGGTAATTTATTATATCCACGCCATTCACCTAATTTAATTAATTATGAGATTTAGAAAGATCTCTTATTAAAAGGATTTAAATGACGTCTATGTTTAAAGTTGGATAGATAAACCCATATGTGCACACCCGACATTAATAAAAATAAATTTAATAAACCATTCATATGTTTATTTAACAGGCATGTCAATGAATTAATTTACGGGCAAAGAAATAATGTGTTTTTGCAGAAATGTGCAACATTTAGCACACATGAGACATAAGAATATATTTTGGTTTAATGCGAAATAACTTAGAATGTATTTTGCTAAACACCGAAATTAACCTAACTTCTGTACAAGTACCGAAATTTTAAAATGTTATTCATCGTAAAGATAATTTCTATTTACATTTAATATCAATGATGGGTGAGGAGGCCTTTTTTATTATGTTACAAGGGTGAGAATGTATTTTAAAATTTGACCCAACTATAAGTCTGAAAACAAGTTTCTATTTTACAATAGAAACCCTATCAGGTTGTAAAATGTCGATTTTTAGGCATTGACGCCATCTATTGGTTTTATCCTTGCACTACATACTCAGACCACAGCAATAAAAGGCATCATTTTCAACCATAATATTTTCAGCGTGAAAAGAGATCTGCAGTTTTAAAAACCCATCCATAAGTCGCAATGGAAATGTAACACTGTCCCTAATACGTAAGACTTGAGGGTTTCTCGGCGTTGAATACTAATGATGGTAAGTGTTATCAGTTATGGTTTCACGGGCTACAAGCCAAGTAAAAGGATATATTGCATCCAAGCTTTCGGTCGCTGACATCTCCGCGGCCTTCCTCAGGGAAATGAGTGTAGAAAAAGGGGAAGAGAGAGCATATATATGTTTTTGAGTGAAAATGAAATTCTGTGATTGGAGGAAATGGGTTGGACCCGACCAAAAGCATCATGAAACGGACTTCAGCCCTACTCAAGCCTTCGTCTCTGGAAAAGTCTGTTACAAAGTCCCCGATCCCACGATCGTCAGCGCCACCTAGATTGTACGGATTACCTAAGATCCACAAAGAAGGCGCACCTCTCAGACCTATAGTCAGCCCTATTGGATCTCTCACCTACCGACTGGCCCAACATCTTACTGGACTTCTACAGCCATTTGTAGGCACCTGTGTACACCACGTGAAGAATTCCACAGAGTTTGTCAAGATCTTAAAAAACATGAGAGTAGCCCTATCAGATCTTCTAGTCAGTTTCGATGTAATTTCATTATTCACTAAGGTCCCTCTCATGGAAACCTTACAGCTACTGTAAAAAAACCCATATTTGTGAACTTTCAATGACGCTAACATGTCTTTAGCTATAATAGGTCTATTGATAAACTGAATTCAATAAACTGGAATATTCACTAATACCACGTTGTTTCTAGACCTTCCACAATGATTTCTGCTATTTAATCTATCGTCATTGTTAAATCCCTCAAGTTCATCCTCCTGGAGAAAACTCTCAGCACAAAACTCAAAACCGAAACGCTAGAGACCTGTGTAATGCCGGTATTGTTGTATGGTTGTCAGACGTGGGCTCTCACTTCCAAACTTCGCAACAGTCTCCAAGTGTGCAAAATAAATGTGGTGAGAAAAATCCTAGGCATATCGTTGAGGGACAGAGTTACAAATGAAACACTACAGAAGATGTCAGCAGTTACCGACCCTGCACTGCAAGCCACCAACACCAAATGGAAGTGGGGAGGCCACGTCGCAAGACTCAAAGATGACAGATGGACATACAAGGCCACAATGTGGGACCCTCGTACTGGAAGAAGATCCCCCGGAAGATCAAGACAGAGATGGGCTGATCTCTTCAAGGAACTTATAGGACGACAGTGGTCAACCAGAGCAAGAAATAGGAATGACTGGAAAGCTTAAGAAGACAAGTGAACAGTGACTGAAACCATTGCATATGCGACCGAAGTCTTACGAAGACAAGTGTATAGGACCGTAACAAGTGTAAGGACGTAAACTACAATGAAGTGCACAATGACCCAGACTAATGTAAGTGGACAAAGACCAGGAATTGCATAAAAGCCCAAGAGCACAAATATCCCTCATGTGGAATAGCTCACCACAAGTAGGTGTATTCGAGCTTACCCTCTTCGAGGAGGCCATTGCCCTTAACGGGACATTTAGGCTAATCATTTCATCATTTCATTTCATTTCAATTCATTTCAATTCATTTCATTGTTAAATGTAATTTGGTACAAATATGAACAAACTTGTTTGGTTAATATACGCCGCTTTTAGTTTGACTCATCTTAATTTTTATACATCATTTCATGTACTAATATGCCTTGGTATTCTAACCTAACTTATATTTGTTTTGACATACAATCTAATATTGTATATCACATTTTAAGTTGAATTTATCACACTAGTTGAAAATCTTTCTTTACAATAACATCGATATCATACTATCGAGATATTCCACACAAAGTTGTTTTTCACCTCTTTGTGTCGCTTTATTAATGAGGGAATAAGGCTAATTTTAATAATTCTATTCAAGTTTCCCTCGTTTGCAAAATGAAGTTAATTAATAATCTATAATATTATTTTGTAGTAATTTATAGAGTTTTTTGAGAAAATATTGAGACACTTACTACAAGTTTCCATCTGCATACACCATCAACTTTAAGGGTTGGCAGGAAGGTATACGGAGTATTCTGTGCAAGAGTTTAAGAGTTAATTGGCTTTTATTGATTGCAATTAGTTTTTGTGTCAAAGAAATGGCAGATATGATGTCTCTCTCTCTCCCTCTCTCTATCTATCTCTCCTTCTCTCCGTCTGGCTAGCAACATTTCCCCTCTCAATCACTCTTTCCATCCTCTCCTTTGTCCCTCTGCTCTGTGCTACCTGTATATGAAATGACAATAATTGCAATTGTAACAGATGACAGACAACGTAAACTGTAATACAAAACATTCCATTTGCAACAGAAATGAAACAAAATGCCCATACGCGAAAAGAATGAATTCATGACGCTCAAAACCGATCTACTATAACTATGCATCTGTTACTAGTACATCCCGATTTCAGAAATAACGTTTTGAAAACCAGTGTCGTACATAAATCAGACATTTAATGAAAGGATCACCGACCAAACTTTATGATAGCGTATATTTAGCCTACAACATAGCCAAGTTATCATATCACTCTATTGCCTCAATATTAATCCTATTAAATTAATTTCCATCTAGCTCAGAATAATTTTGAATCACTATTAACTCATATCCCATAAAATGGAATCAATCCAAAACACATGGAAGCTATGAAAAGTAAAGCTATACTTAAAACTTCGCAACTGTTATTCTTTATTTACTTAAGCCTTTAAATGAAGATATTAATTATAGACTTCGTCAATGAACAAATTTATTTTTGAGTGTCTTTTATAATTAACGCATTTAAAATTTTAACTATGCAGAATTTTATAAAGCCAAAATTTACTTTCGTTATTAACTGAAGTAATATATTTCCGGACAACTAAGTACCGATACATTTTAACATATTTGTACCTCGGAGGTAAAAGACACTGTCACATTTAGCAAACTTTAGAGCAGAGCAGTTGCATTTACAAATGTAGATATTTTGATAGAAGAACTTTTTTACTATTAACAAGAGGAAGGTTTGCAGTATCTCTTTTGTCGTGCAGTGAGCTGAAACTTTTAAAATCTAGTCTAGATGGTGTTGTATTCCTCTAAATAGTTTTTTTTTAATCGTGTACCTTACCAAATTACTGATGCGGGAAATAACGTTCTATACCTTCGGGTAGGTAAAATACATGTGGGTGTGTAATTATCCAATTTTGGTAAAAAATGGTCAGTGTTTTGTATATGCGGGGTAAAGATGTAAACATAATCTTCTACAAACAAATACTAGAAATACCATTGTAAAGTGCATAGCATCTCGTAGAACAATGTCGTAACAGTCTGCGGTTCAGGATCGTTGGGATGTGCTATGGGATTTCTATTAAACAACAAAGGTACCGTGTAATCAAGAAGATTGGTGGATATTTATTAGGTGATCACTTTCGTCACTCACGTTTTAAACAGAAAGGACAAATCTATCAGCCCGTTCTCATTCAAGCATGGTGTCCATCCTTCCTTTATGCTTAACCCCACAGTAAAGAACTCAATGAAGTTTGTATTGTTGTTTTAATTCTGTGGCTTGGTTCTAAAAGTTCCAATGTCATAAATCTTGCTTTTGAGATAACTGACCTTGAAGCCTTTATAGAAGTAACATTTTCTGCTTAAAAGTTCCGACATTGTCCTCTAAGGGGTCTGTATTATGTGTATTAATAGCAACAGACATTGGCACTTTTAGTATAAGAAAGAGAAAGACTAGCCGAGCTCAATAATGCATACATCTCATTTTTGCAAGAAATTGACATTGGCCCTTTTAGAACCAAGCCACAGAATTATAGATAAAACATACCGATATAAACATAGCATCTTTTATTGGAGAACGAAATTATAAATGCTATGGGCTATAAATTCCTTAATCTTTTCATTTTGCATGCTATTTTAAAATGTATTTGTTTGTTTATAAATTTGCCTAATTAATCCAACAAAACTATATTACTTACTTAATTTCTTTGATACACTTAGTTCTGCACTTGTATTTGTGAACTTTTTTTTTAGTTTGAATAAGTTCGGAAAAACGTTTAGAATTCTGCCAGGAATTAATAGTGACCTGGAGTTCCATTTTAATTTGTTGCACTGCACACCTGTTTCTACTGAGCATTATCGTCATCTCAATTCATTAATTCATTACGACTCTAAACATTCGGTAGACGAATGTTACAAGAAACTGTCTTCCCGCTGATCACCTTGTGTTATGTCAGAAGTTTTGTCTTGATATAAGGATCTCCTTGAATTATGCATCCAAAAATATGAACATTGTAAACATTATATCAATAAATGAATAAGCAATTGAATTCCCCCATATTTTTTGTGTGAAAATAATAATATCCTATGAACAAAAATATACTTTTGCAGGAATAAAATGTGTAGGCATATATACTTAACATTATATCCATCGAGAATGCAGAAAGTCCGTGAATGCTTGTAGTAATATGTAAATTGTCTTAATCCTCGCATTGCTCAGGTCTTCAAGCTAGGCAAATTGCTAAAACTATTAATAGGTGTGACAACATTTGTCATATTCGGTAATTTGTACACCTACAGCGATTCCAAATCGGGATTGGGCGTCATTGATAACAGGCATCACGTACACCCATGAAATCAGCACTTTATAAGTGCAGTTCCCTGGTCACATCATTTGCCTGCATTAGGTTAGTAGACATTCCGGGAAATGGGAATGTGAGAGCGGACGAACTAGCCAAACTGGTTGCAGATTCTAACCTCCTTCCAGGTTACACCCAATTTCCCACATAAAGGAACAAATGAAGGGCCACACTATTATCGAGTGGAACAATCAGTGGAAGAAATGCAAATACGGATCTGTGATTAGGAACATCAGTATAGGACAGAATAAAATGTAAAAAAAAATTGGTTACAAATTATGATATATTATGACAGTTTTATACAGGTCATGAGAAATTTCAACAGTACTTTTTCCGTGTAACGAACACTGCAAACTAAAGCCGTAGAGAAAGTGAAGAATCGGTTAATGACGTTTTGTTTTTGTGTTCAATGTCCACAATATACAAAGTATGTAAAGTCATATAGGCCTACTGTTTGGATCAAAATAACATCCAATATGCCATTCCCCTCCATAACACGCTCTGTAATAATGCAATATACAAACATTTCGCATCTGTCATAATTAATATGCACTAAAACAGGCAAATCAAACTCAAATTTTACTGATGACCAATTAGATAATTTGAAGTCCAAGGGCCGCAGACCTAAATGAAAATATAACCTTCGTTCTTATAAGCTTCTTTTTAGAGAATTTTTTGTAAAAATCAACCATCCGACTTTAACTTTTAACACACCATTCAAAAAAACACTACCATTATTGCCCTTTGATTCTGTGAGCATTACAATCAATACATTTTAAACAAAGCTGATTAAAAATGTGTGGATTACAAAATAACGAAGTAAAAAAATGACATATAACCAAAATACTTATCAGTTACACTTCCCAAGGCTTGAGTTTTAATTTAAAATCCTTAATATTATCATACAATGAAGGTATCAACTGATCTTTCCTCTTGTAATTTTAAATTTAAGCATGATAAATGCACTACAATATCTGACTTGAATGTGAAATCGTAAACCAAATACCATCGCCACATACCTTATCAGGTAATTCGCCTTTCATTTCTAAGAAAACTTAAATTTCTTGTCGAAGGGGCAACAAACGTATTAAAACTTGATGACACGAAAGCCAGTAAACTTCTTAAAAACACGGGAAGCCTTCAAATTCACTACATGTAGGCTATCACTAATCAAAGTGGAAGACAGAAATTAATTCAGTCCCTTGAAAGAAATCAGATTCACTGTTTTCAAAATTTGAAATACAGCTCATATTATTGTTTTGTGGATAATGTTTCCTGGTGAACAATGCACTGTAGAGGTACACCAGTACTTATTTATGAAACACTTTTCTCCTATAGTGACAGAAAATCAGGTTTTAGCAAATTTTATTTTCCATTACATATTTTTGGCGTACATATTTATACATTCTACCTAAACTCGAGGGGCCGCATTTCGCAGCATGTTTGACATACTTGAACTAAAACTGTTGTTAATCTTTAATTCCCTTTCATTAATGTACTTCTCTTCTGTTAATGATTATTACCTTTTTGATAACTTTTAATTCCTTATGTCAAATACTATGGTGACTACTTCTTTCCAGTCTGAACTCAGATTATAAGAATTCTGTATACATTTATATTAAATAATTGCAAATATATTCTGTGCTGGAAGGTTTATTATCCATATATGAAATATGTGAAACTATTGAATGATTGGTCATATAATAATGCAGTGAAAGGTCCCTGGACGATTGGGAGAAGGAAAAAGATATATCTGACCAAACCCCAAATTTCCAGATTACTACATTACTACATAGACTTCAACTAACAATAACAATGATCAATCTGATTAATAAGACCAATGTTACTAAGAAATGTACAATTAATAAAAAGGATCTTGCCTTTCATAAACACGGCTAACAGGTAGAGAGAAATATTTTCTTTAAACAATAATTCAAACGATATTGCACTAAGCTCTAACCATCCGGTCTCGGAAAGTATCCTGCCTGCCTCCATTACATATAAGTGGGGTTTGAAACTGAATAACTAATGTAAGTTAGCTTTAAAACCATGAAAGCATTGAGGTAAACCCTATCCATGAAAACAGAAAAACCGATAAATAAGGAGCATACAGAACAACTTTAGAAACGAAACTAACCAAAATATTAATTAAAACGATAAATGTAGTAAACGAATAAAAATAAGGATAAAGAAACCAAAACTATAACTGATAAAAAAATAAGCGGAAAAATATGATAGAGAATCAAATAAGAAGATAAGGTTTTCAGACATGATGCTATTTATAATATCTGTGAACTATACACGATAAAAGCTGCAAAAGGAAATGCAACCTGGCAGAAGGCCAAGTGCACAAATTAATTGAATATAAAGTTTTACATTAAAATGGACCAGAAAAACAATTTACCATACCCACAAAGCGGGCGGAACCCTTAACGTTTATAGGCACAGGGAATTCCCTTATTTTCTGATAGCGATCAGGGTTTATAGTAACACCCTGCAGAATAGTGAGATGGCCCAAAAATGTTAATTTAGGAGAAAGGGTATATATCTTAGACGGCATAACAGTCAGCTTAGCTCTGCGTAACTATTATATCCTCCAAATCATATTCGTAATTATCAGAGTAAATTTTGAGATAGACCAGGTAATTAAAAACAAACTTGAATTTGATATCAGAAAGAAAATATCATGAAGCAGTCTAGTAATGACATGAGCCCCATCAGCTATACCGAACAGAATACGAATATATTCATGCAGGTTCCAATCCATAGAAAATGCAGTTACTGTTTCGAGCATTATTCAGTGAGAGGTATTTCATGATAATCACACACTGCTAAAATATTTGGCTTTCTGGAACGAACGAAAATTAGTAGGGACATCCGGAAGAGGAAATGAATCAATGTATATCATAGTATTGATATCAGAGTATATATCATTGTTTGGTTTTGAACCAAAAAGACCGAACTAGAGTACAGTTACTGATGGTCTAATATCACCCTACTAGAACATAGATTGCATTTTTTGCTTCAAAATCTCCATGCGCGGTGGCGATTGATTCACTCTCTTTCAACGCAATATCATATTGTACAAGGTCAGAAGCCCAGATCGTTGGTTAACACATCCGTGTAATGTTTCACCAACTCAGCTATATCTCTCTCATTTTCGGTAGATTTCTGCGGCGAGCTGAATTGCGCCGAAGCGCAGGGGAAAATAGCGGGTCGCTAGTGGCACCCAAAACCTTGTACTCATCATTCCAGGGCTGCAGGCTGTAGCGCATCTTGGCTTTCATGTCGAGCCAGAACCGCAACATTACTTGCCCCAAATCCAACATAGGAATAGTTTTAGTTTTAATTAGGAAATCGACCCCCGTACTGCCAAATCCTTCATTATTAAAATGTTAAATCTCCACGTGTAACGGTGCAATTTAATAACCGCACTAATTGGGTTCTGATCTACACTACAACAAAGTACATACGCATTTTGAATAGCGAAACGACGGGTCTGGATATTGGTAAGAAGCTAGCGTGTACACGCTACTAGAGTAAATGAAAGCAACACTTGGCTGCTTATCCATGGTGGTATTGACCAGAGGTAAGATACAAAAACAGTTTAGCTTCGATCAGAAAACGCCGATTATCAACGTTACACCGAGACTATGTTCAATGTCATTGAAGAGGGGAAGAGTTAACTTGTCCAGAAAAGGAAGGATGAATAGTTGCAACTCGTACATTCCATACTCCTAAACAACCCCAACATGTCTCCCTTGAGTATCCAGGACAACTACATCACGAACAAAACAAAATAATTGCCTTTGTCTCCTTTCCCTGTCCAGGTGAGAACAGGCTGGAAATGGACTCACAGTACCAGCAGTTCAAACTGAAGCATCACTCGCAACCTATAATCAGGGAAAATGATAGTACTATCCCCTTACAACAGGGAACTAATAAGGTACTTTCTCTCAACATCCCATTACCTAAGACTAAAAAGTACATTTCAGAGGTGAACACCGGATACAGATGGAAACCAAACTGATACAATAGCATCCAACATAACAGTGTACAACTTATTTAGTCCACTTCAACAACTTGCATAATATGAAGCTACAGACAAAACTGAAAATCATGCCACTCGAACAACCAAAGACGACTCACTGACGAAAACGTAATCCAAAATTCCTCCTATCATATTTCCTAAGCTACCAACGGTCACCGATTCCTTTCAATTTCATAAAGACATTGAAAAGGCCCTCGGCCATAAACTTAAAGTTATCTACAACGCAAATATGGGCACACAATAACATGTTATATGTTTAGAAGCGTACCAGGAACTTCAAGACCTTTTGAGAACAAACGGCATAGAATATTACTTATATCTTCCAAAATCACAGAAACCGGTACAAGTTGTTCTCAAACAGCTATCAAAGGAAATAACGGAGAACCACTGCCTTATATATTTCTTACAAGCCATGCTGCTTGAAATCTGGGAACACAGGAGGTAGTCTGTGGCGATCTGTGGGAAGCATTTGAATACATTTTTATTGCAGATAATTTTCTTCATCACAAATACTAACTTTATTTAGGAAAAATCAGTAGGCCTAAACTACATAGCCTATACTTGTGATGTGCATAATAACGTAACGCACGGTGACTCCCACATATCTGAAGGAATATGTAGTATTCAGTGTCTCATTGTACGTTATGATGTCGCGTTTTTCTTATATTACTGGTAATAAGTTCACTTATCCTGTTAGGCCTACGAGCTCTGTTATTTGACCTACAACAGAGTAATCTATTATTAAGCTTCTACACTTCTCTTGGTCATTTTGTACCACCACTGAGCTAGTTGTCCCAGGTTTAATATAACCTAAAACAATGATATCTCTCTTCTTGTCACGTGCACGTTGTGGAAGACTACGCCCATGACTGTCACTGAAAAGAATAACTTTACCTAATTCCTTGGGAACACTCAGCTTTCCGTTAGTTGCTGTCTAAAACTCATTCATTCGTTCATCCTTGGGGCCGGTGTTGAGCTGTGTTGATACGCCAGCACTTTTGAGGTTAAGGTTTGAATACCGTTCATTACCTTCACCAAACTGTAGGAAAACGCTGAATTGATTTTCTAGTAGTAATATTGGGAGGATATGAGATTGCATATAGTACGATTTGGCGTCTGTCGTATTGAGATGAATTAAGCCTACTGTGAGCAACTTGATAAAATTTCATACTAGTAAAAGTGACTCTACTTCTCTTCAATTCTTTTATAATACCGGTCAATTCTTCCTGAAGGACACTAATATCATACCGTACCTCTCCCTTGTATTCGTTTGTATGTGGTAATAGCTGATGAACACGAAAATCTTCTATGAAAAACTGTTGTCTGGTGTACTCAATTAGAGGTGACGGTGTATATAAATCTCTCATTATGTACAAGGTTTTTACCTTCTCTATGCTCTCTATGCTCTTCAGGTGTGTCCAGATGTTCTCTAGGCGATGACTGGGATTAATTTAATCTGAAATATGCTTATTTTGCGATGATTCTGATGGAGTTCATTGCTTTATTTACGGCATGTTGATAGCCGATAGGAATACCGATGCGATGTTGCCAGATTTAACAGCATGGCTTGTATGAAATAAATAAGGCAGTGGGAGAACAGATCAAAGACGAATTGAGATCGCTAGATCTTCCGGTCACTCAAGTCCGACAAATGACCACAACACTTATATTATCAACTGCAGAACACAAAAATGAAAACCTACCAATATGGGTAATTTCCCAGCTCAACGTTGAGGTAGGAAGAACTATCTTCGACCTACGAGCTATTTATCATTGAAGTGTTGGTAATAATAAATAAAATAGGAAAAATTTCTAGAGTTATATAATTGCATTTATCTTATTCCTTTGCTATATACAAACTATCGCGAGTATTCCGCTTTATCTTTTTTACAACAATCTAGATGGGAAAAACAACAGAAGGAAATCAGAACACTGAGGGGTGAGTTCCATAACACGTGTCCATTTCCTCTGGGAGTAGTCTGCATATTATGTTACACCACACAATACACTACATACTCCCCCTAATGACAGCGATTGATGCATAAATCGTATTCATTTTGTCGTTTACAGTGGATGCGGATATGGTGAAGGTCTATTTTATCACGTGGAGAAGCAACTAGGTTTTTGTCTAAGTAAGAAAAGACAAAATCTAACCCTTTGAGTACCATGTCCATAAATCTTTGAAAGGTCTGTGCTGCGTTTCTTAGTCCGAAAGACACGAATGGAAATTCAAACACTCCAAAAGGTGTTGTAATGGCCGTCTTCGGTATGTCCGCTTCATGCAAATATATCTGTTGGTACGCACGTACAAGGATGAAAAGATGGAAGCTACATGAAGGATGTGGTTGCATTCTGTTAAGAAAGGTATAGGGTGTCTGTCGGGTATCGTGATATGATTGAGCTTCCTATCATCCCCGCAAGGCCTCCAATCGCCAGATTTCTTCTGGATTAAATATAGGGGACTAACCAAACAATTTTTCTAAGGTTGTTGGAGCGAAGTCAAATTCCTTTAGAGCTGCTAAGAATTTTTCAGTAGAGAGTCTTCTGGTTTTGGTAAACTGGTGGGCCTTTCGTTTGGATGAAGTGTTAAATGTGGTGGGTTGCGATGTTTGTGTTTACAAAGTTAGGTCGCATAATGTCAGGAAATTCATGTACAATCCGCTGATGTCAATTAATTTCCGTTAGCTGGACCTGATGTCTGTAGTTGTGAGAAGATGTACTGTATGTAGTCAAGTATGTGTTTCCCTAAGTTGAAATGCGACAGGAAATCGACTCTGACTTTAGTTTTGCCTACTTCTGCGATTATTATTATTATTATTAGCCCAATAACATCCCAGTGGGGGCTAGGGCCTCCTGTTACAGGGTGGCTTATAGAAAAGTGCCTAGGACCAGCCTTTCCATGACACTAAAAATTTTCACCCAAGTTTCTTAATGCTTGCAGCTTATTTACACTTTTGTCTATGTGCTGCTATTCTAGACCATTGGCCTACTACAGTAATTTTCAAATGGGAAGCGTTTTCCTTCACCGCCAATCACGTGTACGAGCTAAAGAAATACCGCTATCAGGAAGGATCTTCCTTCCGTCTCGCCGTCTCTGATTGGACCGCGTATCTAAGCAAGAGGATGAACAAAACGCTTCCTATTTGAAAATTACTTTAGTTGACTCTTAAAGACATCACACCATCGCGCCCTTTTTCTTCCCACTTTCCTGCTCCCTAACCTAGGGTTCCCATACAATTTAGCATATGTCCATTCTTTGGGGTCCAATCTAAGCACATGTCCTGCCAACTCCATTTTGAATGTATTGCTGTTCTCGCTGCGTTTCTCAACTTCGTTTTATTACGTATGTCTTCGTTTCTTATCCGGTCTCTTCGCGTGATGTTAAGTAACTTCTTTTTCATTTTCCTCTGGCAAACTAGTATTATGGTTATTTTCTCCTTAGTTAGTGACAATAACTGCGACCCTTATAGTACCACCGGTATGAATGGCCAATTGAATGCTCAAAATAAGCAAAGTGAAGTGCCATGGGCCTCTTACGGCACGTCTGGATCCTAGTACCATTTACTGCAAATAGTTCAAGTTTGTTTGTGATTTCCTTTCACTGTGTACTGGTGGCACTATAGAGATGTCTGCACCGGTATCGATTAGTAACTGGGTTGCTGTCCCTTTGTCGCTGATCAATAGGCTACTCAGCTCTAACTCCTGGGTCCCTGTTGCCGTGGAGTGTTGGTGGAACTAGTTTTCCGGCCCATTGTGATGTGTAACTCGGAGAGATATGCTGCATGGCTGTAGACATCTGTATGCCTCTTCACCAAATTTAGTGTGGTAGTAATATTTCCTTACCTTTGTTGACTGTCCTTTTCCCGCATTCCTACCTCCGGATCTGGACCTAGACTTTGGGCTGCTCTGCTGGCGGCGGCAGGTGAAAACATGCTTACTCGGCTCTTCAACTTGGAGTGAGAGCTCAGACAATTGATTCCTCAGTTCATCTATTGAGTTGTTCATTGGTTGTGTAACCGCTATAGGAGTTACATTGTATGAGCTTGTGGGTTTTAGCTCCCAAATCTGGTCTGCCATGGTCGACAGTTTCGTCAGATCAGCAATACCCACTGACATGATAGCATGCATTTCCCTCGGAAGCCGCTGTAGCAATAAAGTTTTAAGAAAATTCTCGCTTAACTTGTCTGAAGCTAAATTTCTAATTTCGCAAAGTGATTGTGAAGTTTACGATTCACGAGTTCTAAGTCTGTCAATAGTGGCTGTGTTCGTTGCATTTCACTGTCTGCGAATGTTGAAGTAAGACGATTTTGATTTTATCATATTTACCGGAAGACGGAGGGTTCGTGAGAATATCGTCCACTTGCGTCAGAATTGCTGAGTCGATTGAACTCACAACATTGTCATATTTATTTGGGTCCTGGATGATCTTTCAGTAACGGAACTGTGCTTCTAGTTGAATGAACCATATTCTTGGATCAGGCTTCTTAAACTGCGGAACTTTGATAGAAACATGGACCACAACGGACTCTTGGTATTCATTAGCTGTTCAATCTGTAGTTTGTTCTAGTCCTTCCATCGGGGTCACCAGTGAAGTGCTGGTAATAATTAATACAATAGGAAACACTTCTAGAGTTGTATAATTATATTTATTCGTATTCCTTTGCTATACACAAACTATCGCGACTATTCGGCACCTTTTTTACAACAACCTAAAGAGGAATAAAATAGAAAAGGAAATCGGAACACCAAGGGGAGAGTTCCATTATATAGGTCCGTTTGATTTGGGATTAGTCTGAATGTTTTGTTACACTACACAATATACTACACCATCATTCAATCAAAGTTAGAAGCGTACTACCCTAACAAGAAAATCTACGAATATTTCAACTGTCAACAGTTGGGAAACACGTCTTCTGGCTGTAATATGAAACCATAATGTGTAAAATGTGGACATGCTCACAAAATACCAAAATGTGCAAACTGTGGCGGACCCCCACACAGCAAACTACAGACATTGTGAATTCTATCAAAACAAAAAAAATACGGCACCCGAGCACGAGCAGTCTTGCTCATTCGGGTGTATTACTAAATGTAATACCTCTTGTAATATCTCTTGTAATAAATAAATAAAAAAATTAATAAAAAGCTAAAAAAAAAAAAAAAAAAAAAAAATACAATAAAAAAAAAAATACTTGAAGACCCACAGGCAGCAGAAGCACACCTCCAACAGCAACGATGTTCATCCTTCTCTATGAAATATTCTAAATTTTCACGCCTTCCAAACGCTCCAACTCTGCCAGCATGGAACCGACAGCAACCTTCTCGACCTGAACCATCATATACTTCTTCCTCTTCATCTATAGCAGACGATAGTAAAGAAATTGTCTCCTTAGTGAAAATCTTCAACTTCACAAAAATAAAACAGACGATAACAATAACTCCCACAAACTCGTAGCCGCAACAGACACTTATAAAAAATAACCATACTCATAGATGCGGCTGTTTCTCTCCTAGACAATGATCCGTAAACTAAATCAACTACGAATTCAAAACTTTAACGCCGACGGTATTAGACGGCAGCTATATGAATTCACACAGACTATAGTTACCCAAGACATTGATATAGCAGTCTACTGATAGACTCGCTATTCCAGACTACAACTTAATATGATCTAATAGACTTCAACGACGTGGAGGAGGAACTCCCATTTTGGTAAAAAGGACAGCCCCTACAAACAAACACCCTTAGATCAACCTGCAACCATTGAAAGGACAGCCATAACGTTAGAACTCAACGACGAAGAAGTACTCATAGCAGCACTCTACATCCCTCCAAACCATGGATTAAAATTGGAAGAATTTTATATAGTAACAAATCTCTACCATTCCTTCATAATCCGTGGGGACTTAAAGCCAAATATCGAGCCTGGAATAGCAGATCCACAAACCGAAAAGGTTGCCTGATTTTCTGCCACTCTGAAAAAAAAAAATTGTAATTGAACCAACAACACCGACAAACTATCGATACAAATGTGACCAACCAACAGACGTCCTCGATATTTCATTATTTAAAACAAAGGCAATTCCCTCTGCAATCACAGCAATAAATCCCTTAGAGTCCGACCACCTGAGAGTCATTTGATTACCATAGTACTTACTACAAGTTAAAGGAACAATATACTGTTTTCACAGCCTGATATTAATTCACCAGATATTTACATAACTCAATTCCTGGAAACCACATATTCAGTACACTAGAAGACACAGCATTATGGGATCAGATCTTCTCTAACACAGTCTTCAATACATTTCGAAAATATTCTACGCAGAACTGTAATACCTTAGCAAAGCAATAAGAGAAGCCCGCAAAAAATGGTAAGCATATGGCGATCCCCAGGGAAAAAAGGGCCATTAATGGATACTCCAAAGCCATCATAAACAAAATCCAACTGAAGCAAATAGAAACATTTACATCCACTTGCAAATCCATCCGAAAAACAACACCGCATATGGAAAATAACGAAAGGTCTCCTTGGAAAGAAAAGTGCTTCACCTAGACTAGCAATATCCGATCCAACAGAAAAAATGTTTTAAAACCCAAAAGACAAAGTGCAAATAATAGCTAAATCCCTTGATGACCGCTTCAAACCCAATGACGATCCACAAGACAAATCACTCACCGAACAAATACGACAAAAGATTCAATTGTTCCTACAAACTTCACCAGCACCGTCCATTCCTCTCACAATGCCCTACGAAGTTCGCCATATCATATAAACATCAAGAGTGAAAAAATCCACAGGACCAGAAGGAATTACTATCGTTATGTTGCACTGGTATATCTTACCAAACTCTACAATTCCAGTTTCCATTTCAGTTACTTCTCGGAAGTCTGGAAAAATTCCAAAATCATAACCTTTCTGAAAGCTAACATAAACCCTACAAATCCAGCAAACATACTTCACATCAGCCTCCTCAGCCATCTGGGAAGAATACTGGAACAATTACTTATGATATTATCACCCCGCACCTACATTTACCGGCTAGTACACACAACCAGCAGTTTGGATTAAAAAAAATAAAGAAAAAGCAGCACTCCACTACTCATCAACTAATGCGCATAACCGGATTCATGAACGAAGTTTCTCTCGCAAACAACACACCATAGAAGTTTTGTTAGATGTATCACAAGCCTTTGATACTGTATGGCATGATGGTATTCTTTTCAAACTGATTAATCTATCCATCGAAGACTGTTACATACATATCATTAATAGCATGTTACAACGACAGTTGTAAGTCTCAGTAGAGGGAGCAACATCGGATACCCATGTTCTAGGTTTAGTACAACAGGTTTTGGTTCTAGCTCCCCATCTTTACCGAAAGTACATTCACGACATTTGTTCTACTCTTGACTGTGAACTAGGCACTTATGCAGATGATACTGCTCTGTACACTTGCGACGATGACATATCCTATGCACAGAGAAAACTGCAAAGACAATTTAACGCCCTTGAAACGTGTCTTACTTCGTGGAGAATAAAAGTCAATGTGGAAAAACACAAGCAGTATTTTTTTACGAAAAGAAAACCCAGAACTCCAAAGCCGCTCGAGCTAGACAACTCTCCCATCACATATCATGACTCCATCAATATTGGACTCCAAATTAATCATCAATCAGCATATAAAACGCACCAAAAACACAGCCTTGTCCAGATTCATTCAACTCTTCACACTCTTCAAAACACCTGTACTCTCAGACTGTATGAAATTAAAACTTTGCACATTCTTAACAAGTTTCAAAATGACCTACGACTGTGAAATGTGGAACTGCGCTGCACCACGTCTCATTAGGAAACTACATGCAATCCAAAGGAAAACTTCTTTATGCATCACCAACTCCACATACCGGACATCAAACGATAGACTCCAAGAACTGATTCACCTAGAACCCCTACTGCAATACATCGCAATAATTGCAAGAAGATTTAACCTCTCCATCGTTCATAATCCAAATCCTCTCATTTCCAACATTTAAATCATTCCATTTCTCAGTCATTTAATATATCTTCAGTCAAGAAAGTCCTCGCAGTAGCGAACAGGAAATAGAGTAATAGAACTCATATCAACTTTCAAGTCAATAACATCGTAAAGGTAAAGGCCTCAAAACAGAGGCTGATACCAGTTGATCACTTTTCATGTAAAAAAAGAAATATTTTAACTACTATTTTGAACTGTTAAATTAAGTTGTCTTTACAGCGGCACGATTAGAAAACCCTGGCATAACTTTCGAATGTCTAACACTATTATTCAACAATAATTTCCTGCAAATTTACCACGCTTGACTTTACTCCGTGTTGTTCATTTTGGCTCGACTAATCAGATAGTCCGGTACGGCCTGAATTTCCTTTTGTTACTCCCCCATACCGATACCACTGGTAGATGAGCGACTACTGTTAACTGGAAAATTTTCGGAGTTTTCTAATTTTCATTTCCTTAACTTATTTCTCAATGCCGTGAAATCAATTTCTCTCTTTAACTGATATTCTAACAATTAATTTTCTTGTGCGATTTGTATAAATAACTCCATCCTGATTACGCCAATGTTACAACGTTGTATGCAACTTTCAAGACTTGTCAGAATTTCCCATACTATCAAGTTATTCAATGCGTTATTCAAATTCGTTCAATGCCTGAGTAATTCTTAGATTTTCATCTTCAATGATAGCACTTCTACATTTAGAGGTAGGCGTCTAAGAGAACAATTTAGTATATTTACATTTAACTAGCAATTCTGGAACATCCAGATTCTTACTGATGGCTGAACTCGGCTATGAATTTCTCTTTACGTAAAATATCAAGTGTAATAGTAACTTTATCCTTATCGAAAAAGAAAAGTATGCAGGAGGCCGACCAAATATTTCTGCGCCACCGCGTTCTGCTGGAAATATGCGTACATCTTGATTGGTTGGCAGTAAAATGTAATCAAACGTAAACGATATAGATAAGGTAAATGTTATATCTGACCAAACATAAAATGTACAAATTAAACACAACCTTCAGCTTAATTATCAGTATTGTATTCATATCTTCATGAATTCTGTTTAACTGTCTGTCTCAATTACATTGAAGTGGGTTTTGCAACTGCTTGATTAATGTAAGTATGTTTTCTTACTATGAAAACGTGGAGGCAACCCCTATTCATGAAAACAAGCAGAACACCAGAAGATAAAGATCATACAGTACTGCTTTTGAAACGAAACCCAGAAATGTCAAGAGAAGCGATAAATTAAATAAACAAATGAAAATAGAGATAAAGAAATCTAAACCAAAACTGATCAAGAACTAAGGTGAAAAATAAGAAAGAAAAGCAAATAAGAAAATATGGTATTATGACATATTAAACTATTTATAATGGCTGTGAACTTTACATGATAAATTCTATAAAAGAAAATGTAAAGAGGCAAATGACCAAGTGCAAAAATTAATTTAATATAGAATTTTACATTAAAATGGGCAACTCACTAAACTAGATTCCAACTCTCTAGGTTACTACAAAACCAAGACTGACAAGCAACATGACGAACATCAACGCCGTTCGGAATGAGAGAGAAGTCCTGGCGTCACCAAAATTATCGAGTGACATCATAGTAACATTAAAAACTGGAATGGCAAGCAGAAATCGATAATCGACTTGTGCGTAGAAATCATCTCATGCGAGTACTAGAGACCAGCTATGTACGTGTAATAGATTAATGGGTAAATAAAGAAAAGGCAAACGTGTGAGTGTGAAAGGAATATAAAAAAAAAGTGTGGCATAGAATACGCAAGGTACAACCGTATCTCTAACCCTATTATACTTTCGGGTGAAATAGGGTTTAATTCAATTTGAATGTTTAATAAAAATAATAAAAAGTCTTCATAGCTTTATGCTACAGTAGTAATAAATTTCAAAATAGGAATAAAGCAAAACTACCAACCTTGTTTAAACATTTGATACTGAACTAATATCTCGGCAATTATGGGAATTCAACGTTGCAACGTTGCAAGTGCTAAAAATCATTAAGTACTTTATACTTTCAATTATGTTCGAAAAATTATGTTGTGCAATTTTAACACTCACTGTAGAATCCCTTGCGCAGTTCAACCACTTCTGCTGACTGTACTTTGTATGAAAGACGCGTACTCTTTCTCTCTTTCTATCTCTCTTATTCACACAGGAAATATCACCCGATTTGGTTGTTGTCATTTATAGATAACGTATTCATTTCATCCTTGAAAATCTCAAATTCGGATCATACCCCCGAATAAATGACAAAAGAGCAACATATGTGTAATACAACAATATAATATCATAATAATCATATTGTAATGTAAAGAGAGGTCCGGATTTTATCAAATTTCTCTTTCGTAATCCGGGCCACGAGTTGCATTTATTAAGACCTTCTAGCGAATACTCACAGGAGGAAGCGCATAATGCATATTACTGAAACCACGAAAATTAATAAAACACACCGTTATTTGTGTCACTATAAGCGAGATAGAATATGACGTGATAATCTATATATTATAATATATTGATCGTTTGGCCAAGGCCGATAGTCGAGCTTGTTGCGTATTTTCATCAGCTGTTTTGTGTTTCAGTATAACTTCCTTGGTAAAACTAATAATATTTTCTTATTAATAACGTTTTATTACTACTCTTATTATACGAGATTTTAAAAAACTTGTCCATCACACACATAAATACACATTTGTTCATATCCAGTATACATACACCTAGTCGCTGTGTTCAGTGAATAATTGATTTTGATAAAAGGAGGTATAGGTATAGAGATGTTTCATTATTCTGTCCTTGTGAATTTACATAAAACAATTGCAGGTACCATAAGATAAAATAATAACGATAAATTATGACGATAGACTTTTAAAAATTGGTACTGATTCAGATCTAAATATTCGTTTGTAATACCAGGACAGTTCCGGAATTTTTCTTGAGAATATCCGGACCTCTAGTTATATTTATTATGACTAATTAGCAAATACTCACAGAGTTAAGCATGTGCTATCATTGTATGCAAGATACCCTACGGCGACAATTGATATATTGTAAGTATATGCTATTATATTATAGTAGTATATTATATTATTATTTTATATATTATTATGCTATAACAAATCTATTGTCGCGCCTCATCGATAGGCGTGACTTCTCATCAGCTGTGAGCTATTGCATTTTTAAGATTAACCTCATTGTTAAAATAATATAATGTAATTACTAATAATATTTTATTTACTATTATGCGACTTTTAAAATGCTTTATCATACGTACAATAATACATCATGGAACAAGCCAAATGAAATTTATGAAGATACGAGTATGTTTGTGAAACGAACAAAGCAAGTTCCATAATTTTCACACGAGTATCTTAATTAGGGCCTACCATTATAGTCAAGTTTCTTACGACTGTTTCTGTTTGATTACAATTAGTCTAAAGGTTTAAAATTTTATTTCTGATTCACTCAAACGAATTGGCCACGAGCTTACGATGCCCTTCTCATCCCCTAGTTGTCATAGTTCTTGTCTTCTAAGACGAATGGCAGCTCATGACATCGGTCAAATCGAAGCTTCCCTTTAGTCGTTTTCTTGAGACCGACGGATTTTGACAACACTAAATGAATTCATTTTAGTATAATAAAATTCACATGAACAGAATTAATTTTATGTAATTACAGGCTATCTATTGCCCAGTTTTCAACTGCTACTCTCAAGTTCCCAAAATCGTCCCACGGGATTGATAATAATCGATACCACACCGAAGTCACAATGAAAATCGGTTTCGAAAGATGTAGCCTACTTTTATGTTGCCCTTACAAGAAATAAGCGTATTATAGTACGGTTGAACAAAAATAATTCTACGTTTTTATTATCTCCTTTTGTTCATAAGTACCTTATATAACATAGTCAATCATTGAGTTGAATAAGTTATTATTTTTCAAAAAAGAAGCTAAAGGTATGAAGATGTTTCAGTGTTCAGTTCTTATAAATTAACTTAAAAAGCAAGCGAAGGTAGGTGCAATAAAACGAAAGTGATGTAATATAAATGATAAAATTATGGCGTGTGACGCTTGAATTTCCACATATTATTATAGTGGATTGGCCAATGATGTAAGTGCTAAATGTGCATTGATAGCACAATGGCATAGCAAAGCAGATTTGGTTCAGACATTAGTAACATCTTAACAATGCTATGACACAGTAAAATGAGAACAGAGAGCATAGAATCATATCTCATGCTTCGAAAGCGAGTAATTAAGTGTACCTTCGAGATATTGCTCAGGGGTGTGCAACCAGATGTGAAGGGGTGTACACGATGCAAGAACACTTTTTAATACACAAGAATGAACAATGAAAACTCACGAGACTGGCTACAGCACGATCACAGAAGTCTAGTATTGAGACAAACCTGCAAGCAATAACATTCAAGGGAGCATAGAGATAATGTTTGAAACAGCTTTGTAGAAACTAGATTGTTTTCTGTTATTTATTTTGTTGGTACCCATGATTGAGTTACGTAAACCAACGAAATAACATCTGATATTGGTTGGTTATGTTTCTATTCTGTATCTATGTATGTATGGTGCTGCCACCACTAGTCCTTGTTGGTGAGTTAGTAGTTTGGAGTGCTAATATAAATGAAGCTGCCATTATCTCAATTCTTCTACTGTGTTTAATATTTAGCGTAACAACAGGTAATGGGCCCAGATGCGCAGTGTTCAAGTGAATTGAGGAGACGTAATACAATATAGTGGAAAGTGTGGAGAATTTAGTAACCTTAACACCATATTGAGTAACAGTGCAGAGACGAATTTTGCAACGGTAAAAATGGCGGAGATGGAAGAGAAAACCTTCAACATTCCAAAGCTAACGAGAAATAACTATGTGGCGTGGATGGCGCGCGTGAAATCTGAAATGTTGATTAAAGAGTGTTGGGAAGCAATCACGGGTTATAACAATGTTGATGGAGCTCATAGAAATCAAGCAGAAACCCGTCGGCGCGAGAAAGCTAACCTCATGGCGCTGTCTCTTATTATGAGATCAGTTAGTGATGATCTTATTAACGACATAGTTGATTTCAACAAGGAGAGTGAAGCATGGACCAAACTCGAAACTATTTGCCACCAGAACACTCAGTATGGTGCTATGATGAAGTTACGAGAATTGGCGACCATGGTAAAGGGTGATATGTCCATTCAAGACTATAGTAATACAATGATGAATATGAATCTATTGTTGAGGAAGAATGATTTGGAGATATCTGATAAACAGTTGGCTCATTTGTGTTTGTCTGGCCTTCGCCCAGAATATGAAATAAAACTGGATACCTTGGTGACTCAGCCGGATAAGATGGACATGTCCTACATGAAACAAGTGTTACTTGAACACGAGGAAGAAATGAGAAAACAAAACCTATCATCACATCAAGCATTAAAGGAAACTTGGAAACAGCCGAGCACTAAAGGTAAAAAGTATACTGATGGAAGGAGCTCTACCAACCAGAATAGCAGTGCATCTCAACGGAAGCAGTACAAAGGGAGATACTTTTGCTTTGCATGTGGAGGTGAAGGACACATTGCGAAAAATTGCCCTAAGGCTCAGGAACTAGAAGAGAAGGAAAATGGGAGTGGTGAACCCAAGAAAGATTCTGCTTCAGTTACTACGAGGGAGCATGTGGTATTGCATGCGAAGAAGTATTCCCAATGCAACCACGATGTATGGATATTAGATGGTGGTGCTTCTGACCACATGACAAATAGAAGAGATATTTTCAAGAATTTTAGAGAATGTTCTGGTCCTGTTGGAGTCGGTGATGGGAGATCGCTGAAAATAAGTGGCTTGGGATCTGTTGTAATTCCTATGTCAGATGAATGTGGCGGAAAGAATGTAGAGATTCAGGATGTGCTCTATGTGCCTGAATTACATGATAATTTGATATCTCAAGGTCAGATAGAGGAGAAAGGTCTTGAGTTCGGATCGAAGAATGGTTTGAATAAGTTATTAAAGGGAGAAAAATTAATCTTTCATGCACATCGAATTGGCAGGTTATATTTTGTCACTACTGTTGGTGGTGTATCAATAAAGGAGTTAACTGAGGAATATATAAAGAACATTAACTTGAGAAAAGCCGCAAGGGTTTCTCAGATGACGTGGCATAAGAGACTAGGCCACCCTAACCTGCAAACTATGGGAAGATTTAAAGCCCAATCAGAGATGATAACTGGTAAAAGGGACGATCCTAATAATTTTTGTGATCCATTCCTGAAAGGCAAGATGAGAAGACAAAAGTTCCCGGTCGATGAAGGTGATAAAACCAGTGCAGTGTTAGATAGAATCCATTCTGACATTATGGGTCCCGTAAAACCGCTAACACTTGGTCGAAAGCAGTATATAATATCGTTCATTGATGAGGCCAGCCGATATGTCACAACGTCAGCCATGGCGAAGAAAAGTGATGCCCTAAAAGAATCCAAGAAATATAAAGAGAGAAGTGAAGTTTTGCATGGGAGAAAAATAAAAGAATTCCAGACGGACCAAGGCATGGAGTACCTGGCCCGAGATTTTCAGGAGTACCTAGTCGAAAATGGAATACTTCACAGAAGGTCCGTTACCTACACTCCACAGCAAAACGTCCTTGCCGAAAAGATGAATTTAACCCTTTGTAATGTAATACGGTGTTTATTATTCGAGGCAGGACTACCTCTTCATTTTTGGGCAGAAATGCTTCAAACTGCTTGTACTCTTCGTAACCTGTACCCATCTAGATCATTAGGCTCCTGCAGCCCTGTAGAAAAATGGAAGGGGAGAAGTTTAATGAAGAGTGATTTGGAACACCTGAGGGTGATTGGCTGTCAAGCATGGTCATGGATACCCAAGGAGCTGCGTGATGGAAAGTTCCAACCTCGGGCTAAGGAATGTGTACTTCTGGGATAAGACGATGGGATAAAAGGCTACCACCTATGGAGCATTCAGGAGAAGAAGATACTACATAGTAGAGATGTCGTCTTTCGTGAGCATGTTTTTTCCTTCCGGTCCTCCAATGCTCTGGAGGATGAGAAGCCAACTCTAGAGGATATAATCCAGTTCCCTACAGGAGAGGTGCTGGACCCTGGTGCTGCAGAAGAGGTGCTGAATCCCGGTGCAACAGAAGAGGTGCTGGACCCTGGTGCTGCAGGAGAGGTGATGGACCCTGGTGCTGCGGGAGAGATGCAGGTCCCCAGTGTCACAGGAGAGGTGATGGACCCCGGTGTCGCAGGAGAGGAGCTGGAGCTCGGTGCCACAGGAGAGGTGCTGGATCCTGGTCCCACAGGAGAGAAGTTGGAGCTCGGTGCCACAGGAGAGGTCCTGGATCCCGGTCCCACAGGAGAGAAGCTGAACTCTGGTGCCGCAGGAGAGGGGCTAGACCCCTGTGACACAGGTGAGGTACAGGACTCTGGTTCTATGAGAGAATTTCCCTACAATGATGCCACTTCAGAGGAGGGGCTTAGGAGTTCAAAACGTTTGAAGCAACCTAGAAGGATGTGCAATATGCTATGTTGCAATTATTGCTGCCAGGCAAGGAATGGTGTAACTGATGTTTTGGAGCCGCCCAGGACCCCAGAAGAGATCATGTGTAGAGAGGATACAGACACCTGGTTGAAAGCAATGGAGGTGGAGAAGAAGAACCATGACAACAACCAAACTTGGATTTTAGTGAAGAAGCCAAAGTTTGGAAATATTGTAGGATGCAGATGGATTTTTTCTATAAAAGTGGAACTGATGGTGAAGTGAAACATAAAGCCAGACTTGTTGCACAAGGATTTAGTCAAAAGTTTGGGCTCGACTATATTGAAACGTACAGTCCTGTCATACATAAAGATAGTCTGAGACTGATACTAGCTATATCTGTATGCAAAGGTTGGGAAATTGAACACGTTGATGTGGTAGCTGCATACTTATTTATTTATTTATTTTATTTATTTATTTATTTATTTAACCTGGCGGAGGTAAGGCCATAAGGCCTTCTCTACCACTCAGCCAGGGCTAAAACTTAAATGGCAATTTGGAGGAAACTATTTATATGCAACAACCTAAGCTGTGGAAGATAGATGGTGAAAACTACGTTCGCCTGTTAAAGAAAAGTATGTATGGTCTTCATCAATCTGGGTAATCTTGGAATGATTTACTTCTGAAAATTCTAGAGAGTATGGATCTTAGGCAATGCTACTCAGACCCATGTGTTGATAAATGGGAAGTACAAGTAAAATATGTGGGATCGTCAGATAACCTTTGTTACGTGCTATGGGGGCATTACCAGATCCGTACTGTACAGAATATAAAAATTGACCCGTAGGGAGGAGTAGGGACCGCAATCTGAATACATACACAATTGTTCTGAATATGGTACCAGGTTTTATTACAAACAGCCACTGGCACACTAGTAGAGCAGAGTACAAAACTTCAATTATAACTGCAATATATTATATAGGCGTAAATCTGTGTTAAGAGATATTCAATTACAATTAAGCAAAACAAAGCTCAAGGGGAATTTAGAAATTTGGCTTAAGGCCTTGCACAAAATTACGGCGTAATAAGGCGAGTCGTCCTTCTTCCGAAAACAAAATAAAATACAAAAGCTAAAGAGAAAATTTAAATAACTACAAAAGAAACCGAAATACAAAACGTGAAAAGCTGGTGGGACAACTGAAACGAACAAAAAACAACCAAAGGAAACCACCAGCAAAATTAACTTGAATTTAGAAAAATAACAGAAAATACCTGCTGGTAATTAAGTGAAGAGTAGTTACAAATGCAGCATGCCGGCTTCTAGATGCATGGCGAGATCGAGCACTGAGCACGACCGCTCTGGATGATAGCCAAGCTTCAACTCTACGAGCGAGATACGCACACTAAGGATAATGCAAGCACGCCCGCGGGGGGCGCTCGACAAAATAAATAAGGCTCGTAAATACGAAAAAGGGGTCGCTGCACGCCTGAAGGGCAATAGTAGAGCACATCCGAACAAAACAGTAACGAAAGAAAGATGGCTGGTCTGAGTGAGTAAGAAAATAAAACAGACGTGAAATAATTAAGTAAGTAAACACAAGAGATATGTATATATATATATATATATATATATATATATATATATAATAAAATAATTAAATATGAAATAAACAAAACGTGCCAAATACACACTTCACACCTTGCTGACATTTTTACAAAACCATTGCCTGGTCCGAAGACTGAAATGTGTGCCAGAAACATTGGCTTATCCTATTTGTAAACTATTGTGTAGGTTTGTTTGTTTACTGTGGCATGTTCATATTTTTTCAGTCTGTGTATTTGTTTTATGTAGTATCATTTGTGATTTATTGAATTTGTTGATTTCTGAGGATAGGTGTTGGTACCCATGGTTGAGTTACGTAAACCAACAAATGAACATCTGATATTGGCTGGTTATGTTTCTATTCTGTATCTATTTATGTATGGTGCTGCCACCACTAGTCCTTGTTGGTGAGTTAGTAGTTTGGAGTGCTAATATAAATGAAGCTGTCATTATCTCAATTCTTCTACTGTGTTTAATATTTAGCGTAACAACATATTTGATGCTAGACTGAGTCGAAACTGGAAGTTGGTGAAAATATGATAAAGTATAAGTAATTTTTCCGACTTCCTTTAATAAAGTTACATAATTAGATTTGAGTTTTCAAAATTTGGTCCAAAAACATGGTGACTTTTGATAAAGCACAAACGTAAGATAACTCAATATTTAGTTTCAACCAGAATATTACTTATGAACTTCATTTCTCTCCATGCTGCTCCTATCATGGAGAAGGATTTCTCAATATTTCTTGAACAAACGTTTCTGATATGTTCAACTGTTTTCGTACGTGATTTGTTTAAAACAAATTGTTGCCATTCAAAAGAGCTACATATGAAATTAACAAAACGCCTTCATTATTATTCTAAACACAATCGAATTTAAATTATTTTACTTTTAAAATAAACGTACGATTGAAAATAATATAAAACGTCGAACTACGTTCGACCGTTAACGCTCCTTTTGTTAACTTCGTGCTTGCCTTTTAAGTTCTAAATAACGGTCATTCATCGTACATAACCCTTATGGTTTAGATTATTAGAGATGTATACACTTTAGTATTTGAGCGTTACCTTGAGCCACTTGCATATTTCAAAGTAAATGTGATCATGATTACCTATGTAAGCTAGGCCTAATGTGGACATAAGAATTATGTTCGAAAGATACGTATACTTGATAAAATGTAGTATGATCAAAAATGCTATTGCAACACGTATGGACGTTTGGAAATGTATGTCCCAATCCTGATTTTTTTCAAATAATGCAACTGAAGTGAAGTATTCTCAAAAGTTCTGAGTGTGAATGAACATTACTTAAGTTTCTAAACCGAAGACGTGAATTTCCAAAAATTCTGTTTCAATTATCCATTGTAGAAAAAAAAAAAAATTACGATCTGAATGCTTGTGATGGAAAGTCAATTATCCTTTGTAGAAAAAAAAACATACGATCTGAATGCTTGTGATGGAAAGTCATATTAGTTAATAGTTGGATTTTGTACACTAACATATGATTTTATTCTTTTTAACTCACATACAGTACTTTCAACTACAAGCAACATCTTGTGAATCCACCTCACACACATAAGGACTCTTGGGTCCTTGCCTCCTTATACTCCGAGTTTGGTGCTAATGAGGAAGTTTTTCCCAAGTATCTGCAAATTTACATGACTGGAAGAATAACAAAGTGAGGCTATTCCTTTTGGTATAATATTTGGTCAATTTGTTGAACCATCTTATGACGTTTAACTAATCTGTAATTAGTCGAAGAATATAATTTCACTGAATTTTGATAATCAGTTTTTTTAGAAAACTCTCTTTTCTCAAACCTGCGGGTTTAACTCTTGCACAACTGTATCTACATTTATTTCTATGATCACAGTAAGTTTGACTATCAGTAAAGAATACGTTTATAGTAAGCGATGCATTTTCTTTAAATATGTAGTTATTTTCCTAAAATAGTATATAGCTTATCAATAACTTTTCATAAAAAATATAAAAAATATCATTCTACAAAAGGCCTATCATTTTCAAATAATCTAGATTATCGCCTACAGGTATAATTATATAAATTAACTTGAAGTAGACTTTTTTGCTCTAAAATATCGCTAATAACACTGGCCTGCGATGATTTTGCTGTCTTAGTAAAAATAGACAATTTTTATGGAAAATGGCCTGATCTATTTTTCCATAACACGTAGTCTACATATATTTTTTTTTTTAAGTTTGACATTCAAATGTTTATACTGCTACATTCAGTATAATGGCACAACAGCCAAATATGAATAACAAATATGTAACTATATATATGCATATATATATATATACTCGTAACATCAGCATCTACTTTGTGGTTAATTCAGATTCATCTCACTTGGCCAGCAAGCTCCGAGAGGGGTATACATTTCCTTTTGCTTTTTGTGAGAATGGAACAATACATGAATGGACAAATACTGAAAACAAAGAGATTGGCCCCGGGAGAAAAAATGTAATACGTGAGTCTATTTGACCCTAAGAGAATTGTATTGTCTCCACTTCATATTAATCCTGCAATCACGGAGCAATTTACCAGAGTGCTGGATAAGAATGACTTTTCCTTATGTATTTATACCGTAACTTGACACTTTTTTGAAAATAAAAGGTATATTTGATGGACTTCACACCCGACAGTTAATGAAGTATACGTACTTTATGAACACTATGAATCTCTCTCTCTCTCTCTCTCTCTCTCTCTCTCTCGAATCCTACGCCCACAAGTTGGAGCGAAGGGTCTCCAAGTGTAGGTTTCTTTCTACCTAGATGAATTGCAACCAAGGTTACATTCTCGTTCCTTTCTCGGTTCGGTACATTCGGGAGTTCGGATTTTTCTAGAAAGTTCGCTCGGGTCTTTCCGTCGGCCATCTTCGGGGTCTTGGGTTTTTGGTGGCTTTGCTGTTGTGTCTCGCGAGAGTTGATTTTCAAGTGTCATGCCATAGCGGTGTAATTGATTATAGATATTTCAGTCTAAATTCATTGCCCTAGCGATATGACAAGTAACGATGATTATTCAGCAAGCTAGCCAAAAACCATGTTTGTTTTACGTGTACATGACACGCGTGTCTATTTCTGGATCGGAGTTATATGTTGCAATGGTGTCTTATGCGTTCTGCTGAGAGAGTATGCCTGAGAGAGTAGTGTGCCTGTAAATTATTGCTACCTTCAAATAACGTAGGATTTATATTCTCGTCTGGACAGGGAATGTTACGAATGTCCACCAATATCACGATAGGATTTCGGAATGCCACATTTGCTCTTCATGTAGTACAAATAATTACGTGTATTCAGGGAAGTCGTGCACAGTGTCATGGCTACTTACAGTATTGTATGTAAAGATATGTTTGGTTGCACTCTTGTCTCAAGTATTTTTAGTTCTAAGCAGTATGATTAATGTTTCTATAGTAAAATGGGATTAAACAAGCAGTGGGTCGCAAGTCAAGTGTTGTAATATATTTCACGAGATGTGCAAATAAGCTATTACTTGTAATATTTTGCAGTTATTCTCGGGTCCTTCCGGTAAATTCGGGATTGGAATGTGGTAAATGAGTGTTTAATAAGAATTTCGAGATTGAAGGTTAAAGTATTCCTGCTTCGTTTATGCAGTAACAATCCTTGAAGATATTCAAATATTGCATTCAGTATTGCAGTAGTTGTATTGGGGAAAAGATACGTAAATTCTTCAAGTGCTCTGTGGAGGTCATTTCCTTAAGGGGTGTATAAAATTCTGCATGTATAGTTTCTCTGGTGCGTTCCTATCTATCTAATGATATTTTCGATACTCATGTTATGACATTTGTCTATTGGTTTATTGAGAGGTGTGGCAATCCGAATCTGTGATTTGAGATTTTAATAATTAATTGAGGAAACGAGTTGCTAAGTAAAACTTGACATATACTCTTCTAGTCCTGCAGCATTACATTGGACAATTAATGAAATAAAAGAGTTGCTAAGTAAAACTTGAAATATACTCAGGACCTGCAGCATATAATTTATTTTCATTATATTGAACAATTGATTAAAAAAAATTACTAAATATACTTGACATATACTCTAGTCCTGCAGTATGTCGTTTATTTTCATTATATTGAACAATTAATTAAGAAAGAGTTACTATATACAATTTGACATATACTCTTCTAGTCATGCAGCTTATTATTTATATGAATTAAATAGGACAATTAATTAAATAAAAGAGTTGCTAAGTAAAACTTGAAATATACTCCAGACCTGCAGTATATCTCTTAATTTTATTATATAGAACAATTGATTAAGAAAAAGAGTTATTAAATATACTTGACACACCCTCTAGTCCTGCAGTACATCATTTATTTGCATTATAATAATTAATTAAGAAAAAGAGTTACACTATAAAACTTGACATATACTCTTCTAGTCCTGCAGCAAATTATTTATTTGCATTACATTGGACAATTAATGAAATAAATGAGTTGCTAAGTAAAACTTGACATATACTCTAGTCCTGCAGTATATCATTTATTTGCATTATAACAATTAAGAAAAAGAGTTACTATATAAAACTTGACATATAGTCTTCTAGTCCTGCAGCATATTATTTATTTGCATTAAATTGGACAACTAATTAAATGAAATAGTTGCTAAGTAAAACTTAAAATGTACTCCAGTCTTGCAGTAAATAATTTATTTGCATTATAACGTTAATTAAGAAAAATAGTTTCTATATAAAACTTGACATATACTCTTGTAGGCATGTAGCATATTATTTATTTTCATAAAATTGGACAATTAATTAAATAAAAAAAGTTGCTAAGTAAAACTTATTCTGAGGGCTATTTATCTTCTACCAGAAGTTTTCCTATCTATGTCCGAGTTATTTGGGACCTCTGAAGGGGCCCTGTCAAAGATTCGTTACAGAAATTTTGTTACGCTTATTTTCCTAGAGAGGGCAGAGAGACAGGTGGTAAGCCCATCGCCCCTTAACCCCCCTCCGGAAACTAAGGTATTACTTGGACGTGAAATGGCCGAGAAATTTTGTCCGGAGGCTCTAATTTTGGCTAGGAGTTCTTTTACGTGCCGTAAATCTACGACACAGGTCCCCAGCTTAAAGTCCCCATTTTAATGCTAATCACTCTTTTTGTTGGACTCAACTAACAATTAAGTAATTTCATTAATTAAAAAGCTGTTGCATGTACTACTTTTAATTCTTATTTGCCTACTTGTACCTAATATTATGATGTGCCAGTTTGTTTCAATACGACATTGAATCTCACAGTGTGGTATGATTACTGAACTCTTAAGATTTAATGAGATGGAGTAGAAATTAGAGATGTTAGCTGGTAATAATAAAATTTACACGAATGGGGTAATACTTAATTTCATATAAATACCCATTTCGCCGGACGATTTAAAGGGTATTATTTAAAAAGCAGAAAATCAATATATATGTATATATATTATATAAGTAGAAAGATTTGGTATGTGAAGTCACGGAGGGAGCAGCTAACGTCATCCAAGATGGCGGCACTTCCCGTTCCGGTTCAAAATGGCAGCGCTTGGTTTTTAAAATGGCGGAAATTAAAAATGGCGGAAGGCGCGAAGCTTGAAAATTGTATATTTTGGAATGGAGAAAATTCAAAATGGATTCCGGCGCAAGATTTAAAATTTGTTTATTAAGAATTGGTGCGTAAGAACAAGAGACTTCTGGCGAGGGATTTGAAATTGTATATTTGGAATTAATGTATAGTTCAAATTCTTATTACAGCGTCATGATATGATACAATCATTTAGGCCCTTTATTCACCCAGCCCCATGATATGACGTCACGACCCGAGAAGGATTTGACTAAGGATTTGGCTAGATAGATCGCCATCCTACCATCGAAACTTGATGAAAATTAAATTCCCTGGTAGTTTATTTAAGCCCTTATTAATCATTCCGAATATACTGCTTCCATTGAGGGGATGTGTATTCAGTAAGGCAAGGGAAGACCTCAATCCTTCCATCGAAACTAGATGGTAATAAAGTTCCCTGTTTCCATTCTGTTTTAGCCCTTATAAATAACCATCAATCATCCCGTAACTAGAGGGTGAATTTCACACACTCCCAGGTACCCCTGAGGTCAAAATAAGCGTTAGGTAAGCAAAATTGAAATCTGCATGACCAAAAAAACTAAATATTAATATAAAATATGAAAATGCTATGCAAAGGGTTAGGCCCTTCTGAATAAATATTCACCTCCTCTGGAGGGGTAGTATTTAAGGAAAAATAAAAATAGTTTTTAATATCATGTAATATACTACAGATAATTGATACAGTACAAACTTTATGAACACTTATCAATCATCCCATCCCATGAGCGTAGTTTTCACCCCACAACCGTTCAAAACCATTTAAAATTTTTTAGACATTTAAAAATGATAGTATGCTGTATATAAAGTGTCTATAACAAATTTAAATCCCTAAGAGGTTGATTTTACGTTAGGGTGGTTTTCAAGGTCACTCAAGGTTTTGAAAAAATGGACAAATTAAATCATTATAAATAATCCAGAGGCTGGTTTTCACATCCACAACCAATCTACCCCATTAAAAATTTATTTTTCGACATCTAAATATCGTACTGAGTGATATCACTATCTGATATGAATTAAAAAGGGTTAATTTTACGAAGGGATGGTTTTTAAAGATCAACCAAATTTTTCTACAAATGGATAAAATTAAGCCATTATAAATCATCAAGAGGGTCGTTTCCACCCCTACAACCAATCTAACCCACTAAAATTATTGTTTCTTTATTTGAGTGATATCAGCTATCTAAAATTATTTTCACCCCAAAAGGGGTTAATTTTATGAAGGGGTGGCTTTGCAAGGTCAACCAAGATTTTCCACAAATGGACAAATTAATCAGTTATAAATCGTCTAGAGGGTAGTTTGCCCCCACAATCAATTTAATCATTAAAAATTGTGTTTTCAACATTTAATAATCCTATTGAATGATATCAACTATCTCACATGATTTTCACCCCAAAATGGTGTGAATCTTATGAAGGGAAGGTTTTTCAAGGTCACAATTTTTTTTTTTTTTTTTTTTTTTGCAGAAATGGGCAGTTAAAGCCATTATAAATGGTTTTAATTTATAACAAACATACCATTTATTGCTTTGTTACACCAAATGTAGGACTTGCTTGAATCCGTACCTCTAGAGCCAAAGTTAAACCAGTGCAAAGGTAAGCCCCATCCCAACTAAATTTAAACCCTCAAAATAATAAAATGTCATACACACCATCACCAGATGAAGGCTCAACACCATAAATAGGCATTAAATTATACATTACTCCGGTGCAGGTCAAACGATTTGATCAAATATCAATAACACTTCTTCCCACGGACGTTATAAATGAGTAACGGTATACCATGTTTCATAAAAATCCGGTAAAGCGTATTTCAGTTATCGCGCGTACAGACTAACGGACGGACAAAGAGACAGACGGAAATACATTTTTCCGTTCCCCACACAATCTCATAAAGTAACATACTGGCACTTACTTACTTACTTACTTACATAATTATTCAATGGCAATAGACAATTCCTAAGCAAGCTAAAGGAGCATTATCTATTTGATGGGTCTCGGAGGTTCATTTCCGCGCTTACCTGAGCCCGCCATTCAACCCTATTCCGTGCTAACTCCAGCCACCCATCCCCGCAAAACCTACTTCCCTTAAATCTACCCTAACATTGTCCTCCCACCTACGTCTAGGTCTTCCAGGGAGAAAGGAATGGGAAGAAGAACGAAAAGGATGATGAAGAAGATCAATGGTGCTATACTTTGCCGTTGCCACATCAGAGCTGACCTTCCGGATGTCTCTAATAAGGTTAGTTAATGCACTTCGTAATATTATACGTGTCAGCTTGAAGATGAAGGACACACAAACCAATTTAAAAATATTCTCGTTCCATGCATGATGCTTTCTGGAATCAGATAGGCATTCGTCCTATGTCTTAGAGATAGATTATTGGTATTGTCATTTTCATCATAAAAATCAACTGCAGTTACTCTGGGATCAACTCCTCTTCTGACAGAAGAGAGTTCTTTCGTAAAGTAATATCACGTTTAATCAAGATGTCATACTTTTTATCTATAGACCTTTAACATATGTGGTATGTGGTATGAATGGTAAAGTAGTCTCGTATAGTCTCGTAGTAATCTCGTAGTAGTCTCATAGTAGTCTCGCTGTAGTCTCGTATACTCTCGTAGTAATCTCATAGTAGTCTCGTAGAGTCTCGTAGTAATCTCGTAGAAGTCTCGATGTAGTCTCGTAGTAGTCTCGCTGTAATCTCGTAGTAGTTTCGTTGTAGTCTCATAGTAGTTGCGTTAGCAGTCTCAGTAGTAGTAAAAGCAGTCGTATCAGCAGTAGCAACAGCCGAAGTAGTAATGATAGTAGTAGTAGTGGAAGTAGTAGTAGTAAAAGTAACACTAGCAGTATAGCAGCTATGTACGAAAATAATTTATTAAAAATTGAAGTAAAATTTGTCAAATGGAGCCTTTATGCATTGGTAATGAAATGAATTAAACCCAATACAAACACCGACAGAATATTTAGACCCACCTCCCTTCATTGATACTATTGACCAATCCGTCACATCACCACTGCAACAAATATGCTACACTTTTCCCTTTTACCCACCAACATATTATAGCAACATATATATTATTCTGCCAAATGCTTAAAAATTATTCTATCCGCCAGCTGCTATAAATTATTTCCAGCATACAATGATTAAGGATTGCAAATGGTCGGTATATCACCGGCCAGGCCGGTTATTAACATCTTTTTGCGTCGAAAAGACGGTGTCGGGTTGGTAAAGCATTATATCCGTAAAAACCCCGTTCTTTTGTTGTTGTGAAAAAGAGAATTTTCGTAAACGAACTCCTCCCTATGTGAAACTAGAAATCCTTTGTGTTCGTAAAAAACGAAGAAGAGACGGTTCGGACCGTTCAAAACGTCGTCCCAATCTTATTAACAAATGGTTTGGCTCGCAGATGTATACGCACCTTAGGTTATAGGTTTTAACACATTAGCTGAGGATTGCCACACGCTGGTAGGCTTGAATTTTAACATCTTATATTGTAAAATTTTAGCTACATCATCAGTTAGAGATTTATTAGACAGACCTTTGTTGCTGGGTTTTGCTAAAAATCTCGTGGCATCCAAAAAAGTTCAAGGCTCCGCTTTTAGACAGAGTGTCGGGATGATCAGATCGCAACGTTTTATTGTCTTACAGGTGAGTTCTTTTAGGTTCGGTCTCATATGAATTGTTTTTATCTCGGTCTCCCCGTCTCTCGGTCTCACCGTCTCTCGGTCTCACCGTCTCTCGGTCTCACCGTCTCTCGGTCTCTCGGTCTATCCGTCACTCGGCCTCTCGGCCTCTAGGTCTCTCGTCCTCTCCGTCTCTCCATCTCTCCGTCTCTTCTTCTCTCCAGCCGATCTCTCGGCCTCTCGGGCTCTCGATCTCTCGATCCTTCGGTTTCTCGGTCTCAATTTCTTATGAATGGTCCTTATCTCGGTCTCTCGGTCTCGTATGAATGATCTTTATCTTTTTCTTGTAGTATTTGTCTTGTTATATTGTAGGAATGGCACGTAGCGTGTTAAAAACTATAAACTCTTGAAACTAAGCTTTACATATAACTTAGAATTTTCATGTTTCACATTGTCTGTACAAATGAAGAGAATGTTATTACCACTTCATATCGAATCCCCGAAAGATTCATAACCCAAATAAAATCTGATGAATGTCCTCTCGTAACGTTCTTTGCTTTAAGCGTGGCCAATATATTTTTTCTATCACTTCACATTCTCATATAGAACAAGTGGCCATATTGCGAAGACGCATATTCAGAAGGGATGGCTTATAATTACACCTCAGATAATTTTTTTCGAAAAAATGTTTTAGCCCTTAGTATAAGCATCCCATGCGTAAAATTTAAACAAATCGTAAGAACTGTTTTCGAGAAAATCGCGGCAAACTAAATTTTATTCATGTAAAGTCCCTTTAAAAAAAAGAGAAAGGTGACGGCAATCTTCGTGTCACATCATCAGACGGTACCTTTCCCTAATCAAACTTATGTTATAATAATATTTTTCGTTCTCGAGCTAGACTATTCGTAGATATGCATATACACACCCAGACATGTTTCCAAAAATATTATTATAACAAAATTTTGATTAGGGTCAGGTACCATCTGAGGATGTGACATGAAGATTGGAGTCAACTTTCTCTAATTTTCAGGGGACTTTACATAAATAAAATGTACTTTGTTGCGATTTTCTCGAAAACAGTTCTTACGATTTGTTTAAATTTTACACAAATTTTTACTAAGAGCTAAAACTGTTATGTGAGGCATTTTTTCGAAAAAATTATCTGAAGGGCTTGTAGGCCATCCACTCTGAATATACGTCTTCGCAATATGGCCTCTTTTTCTATATCAGAATGTGAAGTGTAAAAAATGTATTGGCCACGCATAAAATAAATATTTTATTTGGGTTATAGATCTTTCGGGGATGCGATGTGATGCGGTAACGACATTCTCTTAATTTTTACAGACAATGTGAAACATGAAAATTCTATATGAAAAGCGGGAAAATGGTAGTACAGGCCACAACTGAGTCCCCCACTCCAACTCACTAACGGAACCCCCATGGAAAGTAGGGGTTTTGGGTGGGGAGAAACTTAAAACAGTGGAGACATCTAGCGGCGGCATTTGAACTACTCGCGGCGGCATTTGAACTACTAGCAGCGACGGTAGCGCCATCTATTACGCAACTGATGAAACAGGAAAAAATAATTTATTTCTTCTCTATTCTATTTTTCTCTTCCTTTCCCGTCTTCTTCCTCTCCTCTCTCTTTCACCCTACCTGACTATTCCAGACCTATTTCTAATCGTAAATTTTGGATCGACCAGGATTCGAACTCGGGAACCCTTATTTTCGTAGCTAGGAGCCTTAACCGTTACACCACGAGTGATAGTTCAGCAGTGAAGGAAACTTTCGTATATTTGAGTTACGATATGGTTCATAAGTTCATGAGCTTTAACGGAATAATCAGTTTTTATAATTTTGAGATATTTTGTTAGTTATCAGAAGAGTAGTGTTGGTGCAAGGGAATTTTTCTGCATCAATTGAGCACTGTTTTATGTTATAACACGGCGTTTTTAAAATTGTGAAATATTATGTATGGTGCAAGGTTCTTTGTTAATTTTGAATTATTATTTTGTTTTTATAATTGTGAAATGTACTGGTGGCAAATATACGGCTTTTTTAATTAATTGTGAAATATTATGTTTGGTGCTAGCTAGGAGCCTTAACCGTTACACCACGAGTGATAGTTCAGCAGTGAAGGAAACTTTCGTATATTTGAGTTACGATATGGTTCATAAGTTCATGAGCTTTAACGGAATAATCAGTTTTTATAATTTTGAGATATTTTGTTAGTTATCAGAAGAGTAGTGTTGGTGCAAGGGAATTTTTCTGCATCAATTGAGCACTGTTTTATGTTATAACACGGCGTTTTTAAAATTGTGAAATATTATGTATGGTGCAAGGTTCTTTGTTAATTTTGAATTATTATTTTGTTTTTATAATTGTGAAATGTACTGGTGGCAAATATACGGCTTTTTTAATTAATTGTGAAATATTATGTTTGGTGCAAGGGTCTTCTTTATTATGAAATGTTATTTCACGTTGAGCAGCGGCCGGGGGCAGTGGCCAGGCGGAGAAGGCGTGAGGGGCAGCGACTGAGGGGAAAGCGGCCGCGCCGATGGAAGGGGGAGCAGGTTGTGGCGCGTATTACCATCTTGCCTGAAAAGTTTAGTTCCAAGAGTTTATAGTATTTAACACACAACGTACCATTTCTACAAGACCAAAAGACAAATACTACAAGAAAAAGATAAATACCATTCATACGAGACCGAGAGACCTCGATAAATACCATTCATTCGAAATCAAGACCGAGGGACCGAGAGACCGAGAGGCCGAGAAATCGGGAGACCGACAGACCGAGAGGCCGAGAGACCGAGAGACCGACAGACCGACAGACCGAGAGACCGAGAGGCCGAGAGTCGGAGAGACCGAGATCGAGATCGAGATAAAGATCATTCATACGAAACCGAACCTAAAAGAACTCACCTGTAAGACTCTTAAATGTTGCAATCTGATCATCCCTACACTCAGTCTAAAAGCGGAGGCTTGAACTTTCTTGGATCCCATGATATTTTTAGCAAAACACAGCAACAAAGCAGTGGCGGCTATTCAGGGAAGTAGGTGAAGTAGTAGGAGAAGCAGCACTTCACCAGTATTTTTCCTTTACAATACGTATTTTTAAAGTTTATTTTCCATATCACGAATGTTGGTTTTTACTACAAATGTATGTCTGTATTTTTGTACTGCCCACCTCGTCGCCACCTGGTGTCAAAGCTAGGCAGCTGGAAACACTGAGCTCCTGCGAGCGTGTGGAAGAATTGGTTACCATTTCCTCTGATGCATGGGTAGTCTGTTCCACTAAAAAATGAGGATGTGGGCTCATGGTGCAAGCAGCATTTTTCTCGCTTATCCCACACCTCATGCTGAGGTAAACGGACTACCCATGAAGGTGTCCAGCTCCTTGTTGAGGCATCCTCTTCGTACTTGACATTAAAGAGCGTGGCCGTCCTTCGCTTCATGATGGCGCGTGGTTACCAAAGCAAGCTGCTAAGATTTTGAAAGACAGTGTCTGGCGGGTTTCATACCTACTCCTCAAAATACCCTCTGCTAACAGCTCCATTAATAACAAAGCACCAATTTCACTTCCTCTACCCATACCAAAGGTAATAAATATTAGAAATTAGTGTTTTAACATAAATACCTGTTTTGAATATTCTTCTATCCAATAATACTTTGAGGAAAGTGTATGTGTGGCTTGAGAACTAAACATCGTGCATAAATAAAACGTATTTGGATTAGATATCTTCTGGGGAGATTGACGACTTTTTCTTACTTTTATACGATATCCTTATACTTTGAAGGGTAGATATAAGCCAGCTATCGTTTGTACAAACTCAGGCTTTTAAGTCTTACATCTTTGGGCGAGACTAGAACAGACTTTCATTCTTCACGATTTTATCAAAATGACTCTAACAATTTTGTTTAAATTTTCCCCACGATTTGCATAGACGCTAAAAGAGCTAGAATTTTTATTTTTAAAAATGTCCAATTAATTATCTGAAAGGTGTTTATAAACAACAATATACTTCATTGAAACATGAACGGTAGAGGAGCTTGGATTCTTCCTCACAAAATTAAAAATCATTAACGCAAAAAAATTATTATAGGCGTACGATTCTATTAGGAAAAAAGTGAGGCATAGGGATGAGACTAGAAGTTAATTTATTTAATGTGTGTCACCATATACCAAGACTACTGTGTACTGTAATGAAAGGCCACTGTCATGTGTCACAACACTGAACCAGCTTCGGAGATCGTCACAGATAGGATCCAGGCAACGCTGGATCACGACGTTTCATTCCTACAATGCATATTTTTTCATAGGTAATCATACGATGTGTGACTTATTAATCACTGCATATTAATGCCTTGGAATATCCAGTAACGAGCTGAAGTTTATCAGATAAAATTGCATCTTTCCGAACCTTGCAAGCATATTAACTTATAAGGTAAACAACAGTCATTGGTCGATTGCTAAAGATCCGCATCGCATGAATGGAATATTCCGAATTAGGAGAATAATAATACGTTAAACATCGATAGATTCGCGGCGGGGAAGCAGGAGCGAATTTTTCTCATGAAAATCATAATCCCGAGTGGGATTTATTAAGATTATTCCATGAATGAAATGTATCAGATTTTATAAATGTAACTATATTCTTACCCGCATTATTTAAAATCAAATCATCATTGTGCCAGCTGTCAGATCACGACGTAGGCCTACTAAATGAAGAATCAAAAATATTGCCAGATACTAACTAATCTACCAAGTATCTTGTTTAGCGAATATTTCAATTCAGAAATAACTTCTTCTACATCTAGAAGAAAAGCAGCCATTCTATGATAATATCACTGACAAGTTTGCAGCCTTAAAGGAATACCGAAGGTCTGATTTGGTATACAAGACGTAGGTGAGTTCGATTATTAACATAAGCATGTGGAATTTTTTCTCTTCACCTAATTTTCCGGCCATGAGCCGCCACTGCAACAAAGGTCTTGTCTAATAAGTCTCTAACTGATGGTGTAGCCTAAATGTTACAATATAAGATGTTAAAATTCAAGCCTACGAGCGTGCGACAATCCTCAGCTAATGTGTTAAAATTTACAACCTATGGTGCGTATACATCTGCGAGCGAAACCGTCTGTTGATGAGATTGGTACGACGTTTAGAGCGGTTCGAACCGTCTCTTGTTGGTTTTTTTTACGAACATACAGGATTTCTAGTTTCACATATGGAGGGGTTCGTTTAAGAAATTTCCCTTTTTCATAACAACAAAACAACGATGTTTTTACGGATATAATGCTTTACCAACCGGACACCGTCTTATCGACGCAAAGGACATTAATAACCGGCCTGGCCGGTGATTTACTGACCATTTGGAAACCCTAATTACTGTATGCTGGAAATATTTTATAGGAGCTCAGAGATAAATAATATTTCAGCATTTTGCAGAATAATATGTATGTTACTATCATATATATTTGTGGGTAAAAGGGAAAAGTGTAGCACATTCTGTTTCAGTGGTGAAGTGACGGATTGGTCAATAGTAACAACGAAGGGAGGTGGCTCTAAATATCCTGTCGGTCTTACTATCACAAACATGACATTAAACTTTTTAGTAAACTACGTGAAAAACGGAGGCATACTGCTGCAGACATAAAGTTTTTAAACATACGTATGAAAGAGAAATTTCGCGTATATTTCTAAGAAGAGTAATCAAATTCAATGATAATAGTAAATATTTAAAGACTTTAGAAAAGAAGGCCATGATTTTGGAAATATCAAAACATTATGCCACAATGGAAAAAACGTTCTAACTCTATACAATTTACATCTGAAATTACAGAACCATTAGCTGTCTAGAAGATATATGGAGCTTTTATGCAATAGGGCCTTAAATGTATAAAAGCAGAGATATGAGATTAGTAGAAGAATGCATTATGCCAAAGTGATGATTTTTATCCATGTGTTAAATTTGTCGTTTATGAAAACCAGTTTTCAATGAAATTTTCCTAATTGGATTCAAATTTTGATCCTGCTGATGATTTTATTATGCTCACACTAAACCTTTCAGAGCTGAATAAATAATATAAATAGTCATTAAGTGAAGTCATCAGTGTGCTCTGAGCTTGAAATCAACGTGGAAAGTTTAATTTAAACTCCTATATTCCATTATTGACAACGTATAATTCGTACAAAGAATTTCCACAATTTAGCATAAAGCATTACTCTATGGTGCATTTATTGCAGTGACGCATATATAATTACGCCAAAAAAGTTAAAATAATTATAAATGTAACCTTAAATTTAAAGTCTCAATGCTCACACTGACGTAGCTAACGCATTTAAGTAATGAACTGTTGTTCTGTAATGTAGCCACAGAACCAGTCAGAACACAGTAGGGTGCACTAGGTGCTGCCATCTGTTATATAGGGCCGGTAGTAGAGTTTCGAAACGAGTCATCGATGATTTTAAGACTGCGGAGATTTTAAGAAGGCACCAATTTAATATGACTGTAATCCAACGTTCTTGTTCGGATTATATCTACTACATTTCAGTAGAGTTATAGGAAACTAAGGAAACTAATTGCAATGCAAATCTCAAGCAATGGCTATTAGGACATTCATGCTATATTTACGACGCGCGCCAGGACTCACGCCTTGTTTCCCTTGCACCGGTGTCTTAATAACTACCATTTCATTGTTGTTGCATAAATAACTTTTGGTCAAGTGATGACGTTTGTATATTACTAGTAGGTGCCCGTGGCTTCGCCCACGATAATTAATTTAAAAATTAAAAATAAAAAATTAAGAGTATAATAACTATTAAAGCATAATATTTATTAACACTTGCACGCGAATCATTCATAAACTAAGCCATTAATAATTAATGAAACAGCTAAAATTCCGACTTCAGAGTACATTCCACGATTAGAAAGCGCCGCCTGAAAAAACGATCTCAATTCGATTATGCAGTTCCAAAGCTAACTGTGAACACATAATACGTATTGTTTCTCAACTGTTTGTTGACAGATGAATATGATGTGAATTTTATTTGATCAATTCAGTGTAATTTTCAGAAATTATATAATGTTTCAAGGGAAGAAATGGTTTGTTTGGATTTTTATTATCAGCGATATTTCAAGAGTTAAACCATCAATTTTTTACAGCTGGTGCCCCCTGCTTCGCCCGCCATTATTAATTGACTCCAGGATTTTTAAGAAATTTACACTGGTAGTTTATTAAAAATGTTTGTGGTTCAGAGCTATGAAAATTCCTTCTTCTTCTTCTGCTTCACGGCTTGGACTTTTCAATCCGTTCCGGCTCCAAATTGTTCTGACCATCTTTTTAAAGGTCTTCCCAGGTTCCTTCTTCCTTTTGGGTTATAATGTAGTGCAACGTATGGTATTCTGCTGTTATCCATTCTCTGTACATGTTCCAACCATTTTTTCCTGTTTCTATTTATAGTGTGATTTATTTCTTCTACATTCAATTCTTGTCTTATGTCTGTATTATGTTTTCTATCCATTTTAGTGCAACCTGCTATTGTTCTTAGAAATTTCATTTCTGAAGATTGTACTCTGGTAGAGTATTTTTTTGTTATTGTCCAGGTTGGTATTGCCATTGATTTGTAGAGTTTTATTATTGAGTCTTTGCGTGCTTTATTTTTTAGAGTAGCTATGAAAATTGTAAGTAAAAATAAAATTAGAATATTTGTTCATTGTGTTCATTTCACTTAGGCTTTATGTAATAAAGAAACGGTTTTCCTAATTTTGTACTCTTCGTGAAAGTTTACACTGCGAGAGACGAACATCGCCGAGTATGCCCGATGTTTCACGAAGCGGGGGAGGGAGTGAGCAAGCTATTTAGAGCCGTTGAATTGTATAAGAGTAGATGCTTATAATGAATAAATACAGAAACTGAGAACTAATTTTGGGAGGATGCGATTTTATCCCACTCCGTAGGGAAGAACTATGTACTTCGTACTCTGCACTCCGTATTTAAAGGATTAAAAGGAAGCAACTTATAAACAAAAGGCTCAGCTTCTAAATCATTAGTGACACCAAATTCTTAATATGCTGATAGTGTATAGGATCCATATGAGGCAGGTCTAACAACACAGTTAGAAATGACGCAGAGCAAAAATGCAAGATTTGTTAGGAATAAGTATCAAAAGACTGACATACAGCTATGTTGAATAAACTATGGTAGGAATCTTTAGAATCTAGAAGGAAACTGAATACATGAAATGTATATATTACGTGTACATGAAACAACCGGTATGGGAAGAATTTCACAGCAAAATAATTAAAGAACTAAATTACAACAGAAGGAAGGACCACAAACTCAATATTAGGGGTAGCCCTTGTACAACATATATTGCCAATTTTATTTACAGAGGGAGAAACCTTCCTGTCGAGAAACCTTCGAAACCTTTCGTATTGTGTAGCATAGGCCAAGGTGTTACATTCTGAGATGAGTGAAAGTGAAGTTATGATCAGGTATGCATTATAACAGTGTATATGAATGAATACATATAACATGTAGTTATGTTTGTAAATATTTTTATATATTATAGTTTTGAATGGAAATAGATTGTTTTTTGTATTATCTCTATTCCTATGGGTATTGGTGTGTAAATAGTGTATTATGTTATTTATTGTGTGTAAAGTATGTATAACTGGCTTTTATTTGCAACACCGCCACGTGTAGTTGACAAACTTGCAGGGTAACAAAATAAATAGCAAGATCTCTGCTGTTCACTATTCACAACATTAAAATTACTTGAAAGGGATTGGTTATGAAGATGACTTATTTTGTCCGCGTGTGCGTAATTTACTTTTGTGTCTGTATTTTGGAACAAAGGGTGTTATCATTTTCATTTGGTAGGCTTACTGCAACTATGACTTTCTGCGTATTCTTCCTGTGTAATCAAATTCTGGTCTTATTTTAAACATAAAACACTATTTCAATAAACTCTATTCACAATTTTGGTCAAACGTTAATGTGCTCTGTTGGTTATTCAAGTATTATATTCCTCCAATGAATGTTGTGACTGGAAGGATGGGCATTAGTTGGACACGACTATTAATGTGTATTATTTTCCAGCTATAGGCCTAAAGGAATTATAACATTTTTGTTCATATTCAGCACCGAAATTCGTTATACTTTGAAATCCTTTATATACCAACTCAGCACCAATCTGTTATTCTATAAATGGAAATACACACGAGTGATCACATGGTGTGAACAGTATAGACGCGTAGGAGAATGGCGAGATGGAAGCCTGCTGATGCTTTATTAATAGATGGGATTACTGCTCCTCGCTTTGAACAATGACCTAAAATCAATGAAACCACAGAAGATGAAAAAAGCAATCTAACTCAGGGGTTTAATAAAATTCCTTACGTCATTTTCAAGAATGTATTAATATAGACATTTGGTGCTGTAGCAGTGATTCGTATGAAATTGAAAAAGGCATTTCCTGATAGTAAATAAAGTTTCAAAATAATGACGATCGATATATAAATGCCAAAAAGTAACAACATACTGGTACTATTTATGAAGAAAAATATGTTGATATTATTATAAAAATATGTACTATTTTTATTCTATTCTAACATATGTGCTATGTTTTGTAAATAATCGTCACAAATTAAGTGAATACTGGAATATCAGTTAAGCGATCATTAAGTAATTAAAAATCTTATAAAACTATTTACAATACAGAACATTATTATTAATATTATTATTCGAAATTCAGCTTTCTCCACATGTTTTTGTAGTGTTTAGGAGTGACTTACACTTTTAAGTAAGAAAAAATATGTTTTATTCATCTTATTGTTAATTTCGTATGCATTTTCATGTGTTAGATCCGTGAAATTATTTTAAAAATATTCTGACGAAAGTGACCGAGTAGTTTCGAAGTATATTTAAAATATCTTCTACTATTCAAAAAACGGTATTTTTTTGAAACTCTTAAATCGTAACTTCCATAATTTAAAAATTATTCCACGAAATTTCGAATGATCCATTTTTAGCTACGGTTTACCCTATCGAATAATTATATTCCTTAAGAGCTTCTTGCAGTGCAGTCATGTTATTACTACTCTAAGATTAAATATAATTACAGTAAGCACAGTATTAAAGAGCAGTTAAGTTTCGATCTCACAATGAAAATTTCAAAATTCAACATTCAAAATGTCAGTAATGAATGTATTTTTTTATATATTTCAGGTTGAAGAGCTAGTTCTGAACGTCATTCGTTATAATATTTAACCACCGAATGGCTCAGGGAAGAGGAACTATACGATTTATAAACCACTCGTATATTTTGAATGCTAGAAGGTGTATGTGGTCCCTTAAGGCATTTTAAAACGATGGCACTAATGGTATGTTTTATTCATGATAATAAAAAGTTTATGGTAAATGAAAATCCTTTCTGAGAGAATTCTAGTAACAATTAATACTATGGTTTGGTCCTGGGTCAATGATATTTTTCGCAAGCTCTTAGCAAATCACTCCGTTTCTGCCATTAGGGAATATCCTCGTTTTCTGAAAGTTTGGGTGAAATGTCATTGAAACGAAGCCCAAGGATTTTATTATTACAAACAATTAAAATATAAAATACATATTATTGATAAGTTCTTCACGGGCTATCAGCGGAATAGAAGTTTTAAAAGTTCATATCTTTCGTACTCCAGCTCTGGGATAATCGTCTAGAATTTGCTTGAGAAAGCTATGAACATTTTAAAACTTCAATTCGACTGATAGCCCGTGAAGAACTTACCAACAGTATTCGCCGAGAAAAAGTCTAACATTCATATTATGTAATTTCTAGTTAGCAATATTTCTGGAAATTTCATTCTCTGAGTGCTAAGTAATTTAATCAACATTTATTACATCTATTGAACTATGTAAAATCGATAGAAAAATTAACACGAAGTTTATACCGATCAGACATTGAAGAAAATAATAAAAATTAACAGATTTTGTAAATATTATTTATTTTAATTTACACTGTATTCTGCCTTATTTAATGAAATGATGTACGTATATGACATCTGAGCATTTTATACCAGACCCCACTGCAAGTTTCGAGCAGGATGTGCAACAAGCACAAAATGTATATGAGGAAACGAAGACGATTTTCATACCACGCATTTTTCACTTCGTCAAAGATACAACTTTCATATAATTTCTTTGGAGGCAAAAGGTCTTCTATTCAGTGGAAGTGGAACATCAATTGCGTTCATCAATCAATATTTTAAATCATTTAAATTTAAGTTATAGATAATATAATCGAATTTTCTTATTTCGAACTTTTCAATTTCTGAATTGTACATAATTCGGACTTTTATAATGGTCCCTTGATATCCATGTACACAAATTAAAACTTTTCTAATTCGAAATCATGATTAATTCGATATTTTGCTTGTCCTTTCAGTTTCTAATTATCCAAGATTGATTTTATAAAACACGTTTCAATAAGTGTATTAAGGGATTCATTATAGATACATTACAATCTTATTTTATACTGTAACCTTTAGAGAATTGGGTATTAAATATTTAAATATAATTATAAGAGTGTGAATTATAATAATTATTTTGTTTATGTTCTGGACCCAAGTGATCAGGAGAGGATGGAAGCTAGAGCCCAAAACTCAAATAAGAAGTAATATCAATAAATAAACAGGTGACTCGATTTTGGAATTTCATAATTTCTTCCTGACATGTTCTATTTTATTACTTTTACTTTATTTCTGATTAAAAACTTTTCTCATATATATACGTCATTAATAAGCTAAGAATTATGATTTGTGAGTAGATTTAGGGTGTCCTTGCATAACTGTGAGCAACGTTTCCTCCCCGAAAGGAAAATAAGAATTATGCTCATTTATGCACTGTTTTGTGATTTGAGAACAGATGTATTTTTCTTCTTTTCCTAACCCCCAAATGTGTATCCATAAGAACTGATGATGCCCCTCCCACTCATGCTGGGTTACAGACACATAACATGACTACCAAATGGGATTAACATCAAGACATTAATAAAATGAAGACATATGGAACAGTGAGTATTTTTCATCCCAGAATAGGGAAAGTCATTACTTTGTAACAGGTGTGACCGCTACTTGTTGAGCTGGGTTTGAGTCGCTGAAGGCAACACACGGCACTCAAAGCACAGCACTGTTACCGTTGGAACACGTGTACTCGGCAACCCGCACAACGTGACACTACAGCAGCCGCAGTCCGTAGCTCACCGCCACCGCCGCTCACGCATGCGTAATATACGTAATGCTACATCACCAGTCATTCCTTTGCTATTTATCTCTTATTATTATTCACTGTGTGTGATTATCCCTTGTTTCCATTATCATGTGGCCATGCATTAAATTTACACTGGATTAACAAAGTACAAATATCAATAGCGGATACAATTGACAGAGTCCTGAATAGCAACGTGTCATCAAACATTTATAATTTATGTAATCAGTTCAGCTCAATTAAAATAACAGAGTTCTGTGTAAAACCAAATTCTTATCATAATCACCTTATCATTTTTATTTTCAGCGTAATTTCCGTTATTTCATGAACAAAATTTCCATCCTTTGTAAAATAGTGGTTTCTATCGGCCTCGAAAGGTTGTGTGGTCATTCTACGGAATCACTTATACTGTATAGGTTGAAATGACTTTATTTGAATACTGCAAAAGCTGTATGTTTGTTGTTTATCTGAAGCAGGAAATGGAAATTGATATTTTCTGTTGTTGTCTGGTTGTTGCAGTAATTCTACATACTTCACATTAACTTAATTTGTACCCTTCCTTCTGTAATATTTGCGATTGAGCTTTCCCCACAAAGCAACCTTTAGGATGCAATAAATTCCAAATTTATATTTTATATATCAGCACAGCACAAGACAAAATAACACCAGTAATTTCACTAATAATGTCTCACATCTGCTTGTCTGTCACATAGCTCTAGTTCCGGTCCTCGTCAGTATAATTCTAAAATGAAATTATATCCAGGTTATTAAATGCCAGAATGATACTCTCTGAGATTATACGGTGGACGGGAAAATGTTTGTCAGTCTGTCTATCTGTCAGTGTGTCTGTACATGCGATAACTCGAATACGGTTTAATAGATTTTCATGAAACTTGGTATACGCACTTACAACGTCCATGGGACAAAGCTTATTGATTTTTGACAAAATTGGTTCACCGGTAAAGGAACAACAAACAGTCAGGCGCTTAATTTTTGAAATATTACAATGAATTCATCAAATGAAATGAAATTCTCCTGGGAACAACACTGTTATCAGTTTTCATAAAGGGCTTTAGAAATTTCAATGCACTGGACTTTGATAAATAAAGTCCCTGATTTCAGAAATGTCACTTTTTTTTACCACATCTAGTTTTCATGTTTACTATCTGAAAATTTGTAATGGCGTACACAACTTTAAGGTCTGTGTAGACCTTCTTGGAGGATTATAGGCTTATAAACGAAAATCGTATAAAAAACCAATGCAGCTGAACTGAGAGAGATCTACAAGTTGGGCCTATGGCTTTTTTTCGTATCTCCATCAGTTATATCTTAAATGGAGATAGATTTAACATCTGAATTAAATTTTTTATATTTTCCTCATAGTATGTGATTTCTGACACACATAGAACAAGTGGAATCGTAAAACTTGGCAGGAATATTGGCACATACAACAGTCGTAAGCGTGGAAAATTGGTGTTTCTAGCCTCCCCATATGTATGGAAAAACGGGCTGAACAGCCGTGACGTCATTCACATCTTCGACACTAATCGTCCGCTTGTTAATATTGATGTTTACTCACTTCCAGATGTGCTATGAACTTGAAACTTGGGAAAACTTATAGCTCTTAGCCCATAAGCGATGCAAACATTCCAAAAAGTTCAAATTACTTATTTTTCCTATCCGAAATAAATTTTGAAACTTTTTGAATTTTTTTACTGCTTATTTGTCAGAAATTTTGACAAAAATAAAGGAATAAGCCTATTGTTGATATGAGGAATTTGCTGTAAATTCATTCAGCTAATGTTCTAGTTATCTCACATATTCCTTCACATAATATGTTTGTCAAACTTTCTCAAAAAACCATGGTTGAAACTCAATATTTTCTGCATTATGGCCTATTAACTCCATCTGGCACTTTTTTATATCAGTTTACCTGGTTTTGTTAAGTTTTTAAGCGCAGAATTTAAAAAAATCATATAAACTGTAATTTTACCTTGTTTGTCTTTCTGGTAGTAATATCACGATAATCTAATATTATTATTATATTATTATTACCTAATTTATCACTTTTATAGATTCTCACATCTTTTATGGGACATGTTTTCTTATCGGTAATGATATAATCTATAATGGATCTTAGGTCTCTGCTGCTCCAAATTAATCTATGAATGTTCTTTTGTATGAAGTATGTGTTTGCTATCTTGAATTCATTGAAAGATGCAAAATCTATGAAGTTTTTTTTTAAATGTTATTTTTGAGCATCTTCTCTATCGTTTGTCATCACATCTTTTACTCTTATGTTCCAAATTTTTCCATTGAAATTATTCATCACAATATTCCTCTTTATTAAATCTTTTTACAAGACCTAGTTAAAAACACAGAAATAAGAAACGAATTAAAAGGTTTTAATATAAGATTAGATATAATTGACGGTTATCAATTGAACTGGCCTGAACATGTTGAAAGAATGGAAATCATATAGACATCCGCAAAAATTGCTAAGTTATAAACCAAAAGGAATAAGGCTTAGAGCAGACCGAACTTGCGCTGGGATGATCAGTTTTCAAACAGATAGTGAAGATAGTTCTTTTGAAGACAGAATGGTCTTTCAATGCCAAACCTTGAAGCTGCTGCTGCTGATGATGATATGTCACTTGAGTCATGCCATTGCTCTCATCTTTCTCCTTTCTCCCCTAGTATTTTTCCATTATAATTTGTCTACTCCTTAGTTTTAAAATGACTTTAGTTTAACATTATACTTCACTGTAAGAGATAGACCTATGCAAATGTAAAAAAAAGTACCTGCTGCTCTTTCTTGGTTCAAGACCAAATAATGTGTAATTTTGAAATACCGTACTGTAAATGGTTACATAAATATATAGTCTGTGTATAGTGGTTCAGTGATTTCTGTTAGTCTGCCTGTTGCTGTTTCATGGAAAAAAAAAACTACTCAACGGTTAGAGCTGAAATATTGCACGGTCAAAGTTTTATACCCGGAGAGAACGCAGGATTTAGTCATTTCGAACTACTTCACCGTTTCATAAGGATGTCTGTTTCAATGGTTCTGGGTAACAATCAGTATCTTCCTGTATATGAACGGTTAGAACAGCAAGGGAAATAATACATTGCAGAGCAAATAATAATAATAATAATAATAATAATAATAATAATAATAATAATAATAATAATAATAATAACAGTAATAATAATATGACTATATATTGCCGTATTTCATAAAACCTCTCTTCGGAAGTCGTTAAGAAACGACGCCAACCATGAAAGTTTTCGAAACAAAAATAACAAGAACATTATTTTATAAAGTTTCTAGTGTGCATACAGATGGTAAAATCCGAAATAACTGACTATGCATGGACATAAAATTGTCTCAGCAACATATTGGGAAATTATAAACTAATTATTAGCCCATAAAGGATCCAGTTAACAGTTCCTAAATTTTCCAACGGTTCCATTCTTTTCCATTGCCTTTGCATGACGTCTAAATTCCCGGATTAATTTGTATGTGTCCTCGTAATCAGTAACATTACTGCTGAAGCGTTCTATACAAATAACGGGTAGCAGGAAAAAATAAAAATTCTTGTACATCTCAAGGCTTTAGAATGTACGCTACGTGGCACGTTTCGGGTTAAATATTAGATACTGCTCTAAGAAGGTTAATGTAAGATTTTTAAAGGGGAAAATCAATTTTAATTGCTCCATGCACATAAATAATAATTTTTTAAGGAAGAAAGTTATGAATTATTTTTCTCAACATTTTATCAATTTGGCATTTACTAATAAACATCATAGTAGATAATTAAGTTAGTAATCACCCGAAAAAACAATATTTCAAAGAAGTGAACAAACTTTTCATAAAGAAGCAAGTAATCGAAACTCCATCACCCAATAATTCAACTTATCATTTGGTGGAACATACTTTACATAACACATATAAATCCTACAGTTTCCTCCTTTCTGTCTCGAACCCCATTTCCAAGCTCTATATCTAGCATTTTATTAGTTGGAAGTGCATGATTTTTCTACTGCTTGTGAGGGGTAGCTGAATTTTGGGAAAAAAGAGGAACTAGCCTACCTGATTTTTGTACCCAAACCTTCAATTATTATTTAATATTATACAAACATTTGATAGCCGTATTCTTCTAAATGTCACACACCAATTTCAAATATTCACCCTGGATACATTTACATCACACTGATTATGAAATAACATTGTATCTTCATGCCACATTAGCCACAGCAAAGAGCCTTCGCTACCTTCGGAATTCCGGAGTTGCGGTCTGATACAGATGTCTAAGGAATGTATGGGTTCAAACATGAAGAGAAGGAATCATAACCTTCCTCTACATGCGACGCGATCCTCAAAATTGACTTGCTTTCAAAGTTCCCGTATAAATTGAACGGTGTAAACTATGTCCATCAATAATTATATATAGGCTGTGCATTTTAACGAATGCACGAATTTTAATCTAACACGAATAACAGATTAAAATCATTACGACAAAAGTATCTTCCATAGTCATTTTGAACGTTATTGGTATCGGTCATGGTCATTATCATATAGCCAAAATAGGTTGATTATTGTCATAATCAATACCATGATATAACGAAAGTAGTTGTCTAGGTTGCAAGACATAAAAGTGACCTCGTTTGGCAAATAATGGTAATATTGTGCAATAGATATGCAAACTTGGACATATCAAAACGATTTGTTACATTACTTACCAACTAAATAAGTACATGAGAAGACAGCCATGGAGGGGAGATTTTGTTCAAAGTTAGGAGCCTGTTAAGAGCTAGATAATAAGTAAGTAATTTTACCTATATTAGTTAAGAATAATTGACCGCGTAAAGCGAGATAGTGGTCGTTTTAATGGTTCCATTGCATGTAATGTTTAGCTTCTTTCAACTATTCTAGTCAAAGGATTAATGCCATAACAATTGAAGACTATCTTCACTCTCGATTTTAAGGTTTCCAGAACTTTGTTCTAGTACATATTTTACTAAACTGTAATGGTTTACATATATTTCATATATTTTTCTATAACTTTTTTCTTTTCACGCAGACACGACCAGACGATTTGTAGGATTTTCTTCCAATTTGGTATGAATGTTTCTTGATAAATAATTATAAATAATTATGTATGTGTATAGATTTTTATTGTTTATCTCGTTTCAAGATGGTGTTCATTTTAACTAATATACAGCAGATCTTACAACTTTTGATCAGTTCCGCTTGAAGCAATGTTGCCTTCTCAATTAATGACTTTTTAAATAGTTTTAATAGTTTACCAGCATTTCGTCTGTTTCTCTGTACTTTTGTTTATTAAGCAGTCACGACTGAAAATGTAGTTAGATTTTCTTCAAATTCACATTAATGTTCTTTGGAGTCATTAAAAAAGGACATATGCGTAATGATTTGTATGAATTTTTTATTCCGTTTCAAGATGGTGGCCGTTTTAACTGATGGAGAGACCTTAGATTGATTGGAGGTGAGATCTACGGTTTGCGAAACTACTCGTTATATTATTTTTTATTTATTTTACGTAACTCACGTTCTCTTCATGACATTATCATTTTCGGAATTGAAATGCTGATCATACCAATTGTTACGTCATGTAATACCTACTCAATGCTGGCTATGAATTTGTTCAGTGGGCTTTGGTTTTTCATGTAATTTTTAAAGCCTCATAGTTTTAATTATTCTAAGTATGTCTTGATAATTGTTGCTTTTAACCTCAATACCAAAACTATTTCATTTTATTTCTAAATACTTGCACATTTTAATATTTCTTTGTTTATTTTTTATTTTTTCTTGCAATTACATATTTAGTATAGTGTTTTTTCATGTATTGATTGATTATCTTAATATTAGGATCAAGTTATTGTCTTGGGTTGGAGATTTTTTTTTTCCTTCTGTTGTTTTTAAATAACATTCTACTCTTTCTTCCTTCAAAATGGACTACAAAAAATGTACGTTCTTTTCTCCTATTCAAGAGCAATGGGCTCTTTCAATCTACAAGCTTCTTAGCATCACAAAACAATGCTAAATTCGGGCGAAAAGCCTTTTATCTTCAACTTTATTGTGGATTAAGTGATTCAACTAACTTCAAGATCGCATTCAACGCAATTTAAGGATCTTAAGGATTCCTTTTGAAGTTTAATAGTGCTTCACCAATTCTCTGGACATTGGTAATTTCAAAGGGAAATCATTCAATCCGTGAGTAATATCATAAACCACATACAAAAGGTACGTTCCAAGGACCATGGATTAGTTTGACTTCGATGAGACTGACAATCCTAAGGAATGTATGTAACGGCAATTTATAACTAAATATAGACATTTTATCGTTTAGAAGGCAAGGTGTGAATCATTTATTTTAAACCATTGCTTTGAACTTCTTGTGTTGTGAATACAATTTTTTCCTAGCTGTTGAAGTGACATTTCAGCAAGTTCATATTTATTTCTGGTCCTCCGATTGAATACAGTCTGCCAATACATTTAAATGTGTATCTGGATAGAGCAATAACTTCAAGATTCACGAAGAACATTTTCATCTCAAATCGCATGTTTATGGTAACCAAGCAGCATTATCACTCTATGTGCATATAAACAAACTGTTATACTTTCTTTGTGGTTCGAAAAGCAGTAGAATTTGTGTTTCGAACTGCAAATCATTCATTCCAATTTATTCTCGACATGTTATCGCCGGGAATCGCACCCTAAAATATTCCAAGGTCCGCTATTCGCACCAGAGGCCGGGTCGCCTGGCGGTAACATGTTCTTGGTCCTCCGGGCCGGATATTACTAACATGTTGAAGGTCCATCGGGCCGTTGATATTACTAACATGTTTAGATATTACTGGCTGCTCCGAACCTGAATTATAATCAGTGCATTTGCTTGATTATCATAAATAATTCATCTTATACTATATAATACATTAAGTCTCTCCAGGCATTTGCAAGCCTGTTTGAATTCATGCAAAGTATTGCATTTAGCAACAACATAAGTGTTGTTTCATAAACATTAGCATCACTATTATTATCAAGTATTAATAATATCAAGCATATCTCCGTGTCCTCAACACGTTTGAGATCTAGGTACGGAGCTACCTGACTATCATATTGTAATACTTGTCAATTTGTAAATATTGTACAATCTCACAGACAACAATACAAACACCTGATACAGATTCTACACAATTTCAAGTGTATTTAACTGTTTTGTCTGTTTATCTCAATCATTACCATTGTAAACGTCATGTGTAATTCCCGAAACGCGGGCAATTAATTTAACACTAAACAATTATTTATTGTAAAAGACTTTGCAAATCTCATCAAATATGACTAATCCGGGTCCTGATGTCGCGGCCCTTAAGGCTAAACGAACCCCTGTTAAGAGTCGAATTACCCGCCAAGCCAATATAATAGCTGATCTCGCTAGCTCTAGTGAAATTTCTATTCAAGACCTGCTTAGGCGCAAAGATACCATGACAAAGCTTAGTAATGATTTTCAAGACATACAATCTCAAATCGAGCAGATAGAATTTTCTGATGCCGAAATGGCTTATAGGGAGGAAGTCGAAGAAACCGTTTTCCAAGCCCTCTCTCACCTAGACAATTTAATTTTTCAAAGGCAAGCCCAGCAGGAAGCTGAGGCTAAGTCAGTTGCGGCCCAGCAGGAAGCTGAGGCTAAGTTAATTGCGGCCCAGCAGGAAGCTGAGGCTAAGTTAGTTGCGGCCCAGCAGGAAGCTGAGGCTAAGTTAGTTGCGGCCCAGAGAGACTCTCAGGCTAAGCTATCTAGTGTCGAGTTTATAAAGACACGATTCCTCAATTATGTTCAGGCTATCCAAGCACTTGTTATAGAAGACAGACAGTCTTATTGCAAGGCTCTGAGTCTGCGCACATCCTTTGAGAAAATATTCAGTGAATACGAGACTGAATACTCCCGTATCGACGTACTAGAACTCAATGAATCTATCAAACTTCAAAGGCTTCAAGTCGAATCTGCCTTTCATGAAACCATTGGTATTCTTCGAAGTTCAATTGATGAAACCAAGGATCATTATGAGCCCAACCAAGCTATCCTTGCTAATCAATCATCGCCTCAATTTGTCCCCTCTCTTCCTAAACTTCCAGAAATTCGGCTTCCTCATTTCAGTGGCGACCCAGCAACCTGGATTGAGTTTAGGGACACTTTCAATTCACTAATCATAGAGCATAAACACATATCTAACATGGACAAATTTCAATATTTGAAGTCCTGTCTAGCACCAGAAGTTATGACAGTGATTCAAAACATTCCTGTCTCTGCTGCTACGTTTGATGTAGCATGGAGCACGCTGTCGGCTAGGTTTGATAATGACCGACTTATCGCTAATACCCACTTGGAGAAGCTATTTTCACCTCCTGTCTTAGAAAGGAATTCCGCTGAATCTCTTCAGAAGTTCGTTGACCATTTTATAAGCACTGTTCATGCTTTGAACTCGCTTAATGTTGGTGTAGAACTGTCTGACTTGATTATAGCAAAGATTGTACTCGACAAGCTTCCTCCATTCTTGATAAAGGAATGGGAATCCTCTCTCGCTCCAGGTAAAATGCCTAGTCTCAAAGACTTATTCACATTTTTAGAATCCAGGATACGGGTTTTTCAGATGACTGACTCAGCTTTAAGGAGTCAGCCAGTAAAGCCTATTGTATCTAATACAACCATTCCTAAAGGCAAGGTTGCCTCCTCCAAGCCTAAATGTCTCTGTTGTAACAATGGATTCCATGAGCTGCAACATTGTGAAGTTTTCAAGGCCATGGATTTCTTTAATAGAGACAATTTTGTCAAAACGCAACGATTATGTCAAGTGTGCTATTACTCTAAGGGTCACGCCCCCTATTGTAGCACTTATACTTGCAAGATTTGTAAGGGTAAACATGGCACTTACCTTCATAATCCAGCACATACTAACGGCAACCAAGCTGCCAATACTGCTGGGGTAATGTCAGTCTTCCAACCTCAACCAAGCTGTTTGCTCCCTACCGCCACTGTTTTAGTCATGCACAGGGATGGCCATTCTGTTGAAGCCACCGCATTGCTTGACAGTGGTTCTGATTGTAACCTCATGTCTAATAGGTTATTCAACCACTTAAAATTATCGCCTCATCACCAGCGCACTACTTTAGCTGGTATATTGTCATCTAAGGCAGACAGTCTTAAGATGACGTCGATTTCAATTAAGTCTGTCACTACTTCATGGCATTGCAACACCAACGTCATAATCGTACCGGAAATTTCAACCTCGAAATTTCCACGCAAGCCTGTCAATACTACAAATTGGAATATTCCACCAAATCTTTCATTGGCTGACGCCAGTTTCAATATTCCTAAGTACGTAGACTTGTTATTAGGTGTTGAAATATATTCACAGATTGTCTGTGCAGGCCAGATATCTGCTCCTAATATGCCTGTAATTCAGAACTCGCATTTGGGTTGGTATTTTGCTGGTAAATTACCACAACCCGCCAGGTCTGAACATAACATGGCTTTGCAAAATATGCACAACCGCCAACCTAAGTCAAGGCCTTCTAATAAGGTTTCTAAGAAACCCGACCATTCTAGCGGGTCTCCCACACATTATTCTGCCTTCCTCACTGCTGATCAAGACATTAGCAGGCAACTTTCTCAGTTTTGGGAATTAGAAAAAATTTCTAGCTCTGATTCCTTTCTCGACGACTCTATATGCGAAAAGAATTTCGTAGATAATACTCAACGGGACTCAGAAGGAAGATATGTGGTAAAACTTCCTTTCTTGTCTGATCCTCAGACCCTGGGCAGTACAAAACTCCAGGCTTATAAAAGATTCTCCTCATTGGAGAAACGCCTCAATTCTAATCCCACTCTTAGTGAAGATTATCATAAGTTCATGGACGAATATATCGCTCTAGGCCATATGGAGCCTTTAGAGCAATCCTCAAACGATAACTTCGACTATATCATTCCTCACCATCCTGTATTAAAACCGTCGAGCACCACCACGAAACTTCGTGTGGTATTCGATGCTTCGGCTAAATCTTCCAACGGCAAGTCACTCAATGAAATACTTGCAGTAGGGCCAACTGTTCAGCCGGATTTGTTCTCTATCCTTCTCCGTTTTAGATTCAAGCCTATAGCATTCACTGCAGACATCGCAAAGATGTATAGGCAGGTTAAGGTAAATCCTGATCATCAAGTTTACCAGAAAATCCTTTGGAGAAGTTCTTTGAATGAACCTATACAGACTTTCAAGCTCAAAACCGTCACTTACGGCACTTCTTCAGCTGCATTTCTTTCCACCAGAGCTCTCAATCAACTTACAATAGACGAGGGAGCACGGTTTCCTTTAGCTAGCACTATCATCAACAATTCTACCTACGTTGATGATATTGTGGCTACCGCTGATAGCCTATGTGAGGCTAAGGCAGCTGTTGCTGAATTGCGTACCTTACTCCCTTTAGGTGGTTTCAACCCCCGTAAGTGGAGTTCTAACTCTCTTGAGTTACTTACGGAAATTCCCCCTGAACTTCAGGAACCCCTTGATTGCCGTTCTTTTGGCGAATCTCAAGCAGACTTTCTGAAGGCGCTGGGTCTAATATGGCAGCCTTCAAATGACATTCTTAGAATTGAAACCACAATTGACTTCACGAAACCTTTTAAGACATGTTCTAGGAGGACTTTACTTTCTTGTATCGCCTCCATCTTCGATCCTCTGGGTTTAATTTCCCCTATAGTCGTCTATTGCAAGATTATATTTCAATCTTTGTGGAAGATTACGACTTCTTGGGATGATCCCATTCCTTCTCCAGTAATTGATAAATGGCTAAAGATTCATAATCAATTAAATAAGATATCATGTATAGCTATTCCTCGACTGGCATTATTAGAAAATGCTAATGAAATTCAAATTCATGGCTTCTGTGACGCCAGTGAAGTCGCTTATGGAGCTTGCTTATATCTACGCTCCTCAGATCATTCTGGGAATGTTATGAGCTCTCTACTTTGTGCTAAATCTAGTGTTGCTCCCATCAAAGCTACTACCATTCCTAGGCTAGAGCTTCTAGCCGCCCATCTGCTTGCTAATCTTATTCATAAGATTTTACCTGCGCTCCAATTAAATATCAGAGCGATTTATCTGTGGAGTGATTCCACTATAGTTCTGAGCTGGTTAATTCGTCCACTTCATACTTTGAATACATTCGTCAGAAACAGAATTGCTGATATCTTAGATCACACTTCACCTAATCAGTGGCATCATGTTTCGTCTCAAGACAATCCTGCAGATATCATCTCCAGAGGAAGCACTCCTCACGACTTAATCCATAACACATTGTGGTGGTCAGGACCTAATTGGCTCAAAGACCATAATTCTCACTGGCCAATCAGTGATTCTTTTGTGGAGCCTGACTTGCTTCCAGAAACTAGAGTAGTCTCCCTAATGGAGGCTACTAACTCCAACCTAAACTCTTATCTTTTCAAATTTGAATATTTGAAAACTATTCGTGTTATGTCTTACGTATTGAGATTCATGAATAACTCTCGTAAGATTCATAACTCTATAAAAGGCCCCTTAATGCCTTCTGAACTCAACAAGGCCCTTCAATGCTGTGTTAGGCTAATACAACAAGAGGTTTATGCATCAGAAATCCGTGATTTATTGTCAAATCATGACGTCAATTCTTCAAGCAAATTGAAGCAACTAGACCCGTTTCTTGACAAGGATTCTGTAATTCGTGTAGGCGGACGTCTTGAACGATCCAGCATACCTTTCGAAGCCAAACATCAGATGTTGTTACCAGCTGATCATGTCTTCACTAAGCAGCTTATACATTTCAATCATATCAAGTTGAATCATGCTGGATCCCAACTTGTTATTTCTCACTTAAGAGAAAGATTTTGGATACCATCTATTAGGAAGGTGGTACGTAGTGTTCTAAGAAAATGCACTACATGTTTTCGTTTCAATATTCAAACCTTTCAGCAAAAAATGGCTGATTTGCCTGTTTATAGAGTAAATTCCATTTCTCCTTTCACCAACGTAAGCATAGATTATGCGGGTCCTTATCCAATCAAATTTGGAGGTCCTCGCTCCAAGATCACTGTCAAAGCTTACCTCGCCATATTCGTATGCATGTCCACTAAGGCCATTCATATTGAATTGGTCACCAACCTCACATCTCGTGCTTTCCTTGCCGCATTCTCACGATTCACAGGACGTAGAGGCCTTCCAAGTTCAGTGACCTCAGACAATGGCACTAACTTCGTTGGCGCTCAGACTGACCTCAAGCAGTTAGCTTTGCTATTGCAGTCTCCTGAGCATCATTCTGTGGTTCAAGATGCCACATCCCATTTGAATATACATTGGCATTTCCTTCCTCCAAATGCCCCCCACATGGGAGGTCTTCACGAGGCCGCAGTCAAATCGGTCAAGTTTCATCTAAAAAGGATGCTGCCCTCTTTTAACTTTACATTTGAAGAGATGCTTACTATGCTGATTCAAGTGGAAGCCATCTTAAATTCACGTCCCCTCATTCCATTGAATGAGGACGTTAACGACATTAGCTATCTTTCACCTGGTCATTTCCTGATTGGGAAAGCCATCATTTCATTACCAAGCCCTGACTTGTCTGGTGGTTACACCACACGTTCTCGTTGGAATACTCTCCAACAACTTACAAATAATTTATGGAAGAAATGGTCTACTGACTATCTCCACACACTACAAAGACGTTCTAAGTGGACCAAAGTTCTTTCTGACATTCCTTTAGGTACCCCAGTCCTAATCATTGAGGACAATCTCCCTCCTCAAAGGTGGTCCCTAGGGATTGTTCATTGTACTCATCCTGGCCCTGACGGTCTTATTCGTGTTGTTACTGTGCGTACTGCCACAGGCTTATTCAAGAGGCCCATTGTAAAACTGGCTCCTCTTCCCAATTCTGAGGCTGATGACTAACCCTATCATGTCTTTGGTGTTGTTGCCTTTTTGGTTAGCAACCCTCAATTCATTTCTTAGTCTTTAAGTTTATTTTTCTTATTCTACTCATTCCCCTTTCTCATATCATAATTCTCTTTAGGTATCACATGACTTCACATCACTTTAGATTATTTCACAAATGAAATAATCGCGGGCAATATGTTACGTCATGTAATACCTACTCAATGCTGGCTATGAATTTGTTCAGTGGGCTTTGGTTTTTCATGTAATTTTTAAAGCCTCATAGTTTTAATTATTCTAAGTATGTCTTGATAATTGTTGCTTTTAACCTCAATACCAAAACTATTTCATTTTATTTCTAAATACTTGCACATTTTAATATTTCTTTGTTTATTTTTTATTTTTTCTTGCAATTACATATTTAGTATAGTGTTTTTTCATGTATTGATTGATTATCTTAATATTAGGATCAAGTTATTGTCTTGGGTTGGAGATTTTTTTTTTTTCCTTCTGTTGTTTTTAAATAACATTCTACTCTTTCTTCCTTCAAAATGGACTACAAAAAATGTACGTTCTTTTCTCCTATTCAAGAGCAATGGGCTCTTTCAATCTACAAGCTTCTTAGCATCACAAAACAATGCTAAATTCGGGCGAAAAGCCTTTTATCTTCAACTTTATTGTGGATTAAGTGATTCAACTAACTTCAAGATCGCATTCAACGCAATTTAAGGATCTTAAGGATTCCTTTTGAAGTTTAATAGTGCTTCACCAATTCTCTGGACATTGGTAATTTCAAAGGGAAATCATTCAATCCGTGAGTAATATCATAAACCACATACAAAAGGTACGTTCCAAGGACCATGGATTAGTTTGACTTCGATGAGACTGACAATCCTAAGGAATGTATGTAACGGCAATTTATAACTAAATATAGACATTTTATCGTTTAGAAGGCAAGGTGTGAATCATTTATTTTAAACCATTGCTTTGAACTTCTTGTGTTGTGAATACAATTTTTTCCTAGCTGTTGAAGTGACATTTCAGCAAGTTCATATTTATTTCTGGTCCTCCGATTGAATACAGTCTGCCAATACATTTAAATGTGTATCTGGATAGAGCAATAACTTCAAGATTCACGAAGAACATTTTCATCTCAAATCGCATGTTTATGGTAACCAAGCAGCATTATCACTCTATGTGCATATAAACAAACTGTTATACTTTCTTTGTGGTTCGAAAAGCAGTAGAATTTGTGTTTCGAACTGCAAATCATTCATTCCAATTTATTCTCGACATGTTATCGCCGGGAATCGCACCCTAAATTATTCCAAGGTCCGCTATTCGCACCAGAGGCCGGGTCGCCTGGCGGTAACACCAATTTCACCACCTACACAGTCACCAAATTCGATTTGGTATGGTATCATAATCATCATCAGCATCATATTCTTCATGACAATCAACAACACATAATTATAAGATATAAAGCACGCATTCAAAATATCATCATTACCACCATCATCCTCCTCCGTTACACAATGTACTTTTCATGCTCGTCGCAAGATTATCCTTATCTTTACGAACTATTATCGTCATTATTATGGGCGTATTAGTAAGATAAAAATTATTCGATATGCGAACAAAAGACCATATTGTTTTCAAATATACGGTCAATTAGATTATTAAGTAAAGATAATTTCTACATCATACGTTCTGCATGTATTGTATCTGATTTACACCCATCAATATACTAATACATGACATTCAATTAAGAAAACCTATTCACCTCTTTTGGAACTTTGTGCTATAAATATCACCTCAATACGATTGTCGAATCAGTAGTACAAGTAATCTCAAAGTAACTTTAATACTTTACCTACAGTCAGAGAATGATAAATTTATGCACGTTTTTATATGCCAAACAGGCTTACGATATATGTTCCGGTTCAATGAAACGATAATAAACAAGACTGTATAAATTCATTACTTTCAGGAAATAAATAATTTAAGAAATTTAGAAATATACAGAATAGATCAAAGGTCACGATCATATTGACTGTCGATGGTTTACAATTTGTGTACATTTTTGAGCAATTTCTGATGTGCGACCATAAATCTGCTTGAATCTGCCATTGCTCTCGGAAAAAAGACGTCATCATTGAGCTGAGATAAGCACACTGAAAAAAGTTTATTCATAACCACAAAATGAACACCCCCTTAACTATAATATTCGGAAAGAGGCAATTATTACCACCTAAGTGTTTGGATGAAGGAGATATTCCTCTCAGCACAGGATACGTTGCAAGTTATTTTGAGTTTTCGGCAGAAGTCTTACTTCAATACAAACTTCATCCGATCGTGACTTTTGGCTCACTCTGTATATAAGAATGACATAATATATATACACAAACAACGTTGCATGGTTCATGGAGGTCACATGACTGTGAGGACACTTACATCCAAACAACTTTCATATGGAAAATGATAAAATTTAAAGTGTAAGTTAACTAATTAGAACTAATTATAATGCTCATTGCAATATGTTTCTGGCCCTAACATGCTGTGTTCATTTAAAATTGAGTTTGTTTACTAATATTTTTAATCAAGTTTCTCTAAAATGATTTTATTGATATCTCGTTCATACAAATTTGCTCATTTTTCGCTTGGATTAAGGGACCTTTACAACAACAAAAAATGTATGCGATTGATATATTTTTATAAATATTTTGGTACACATATTTTTTATACTAAGCATTCTGGTGTGACTTGGTGCAACTGTATAACAGTGTACTCGATTTGCTCGTTATGGGCTTTGTCCCCAGACCCCCGGTTGATATTTATTGTTCATTTGTGATGCGAAAACACTTGGGAAACCTATTCAACATCATAATTTAACCTTCCCACCATTGTATACACATTTAACACGTCGTGTCGCTAACTCTTCCTATGTATCTTCAAGCATAGACGTTGCAATTTTGAAAAGAAGAAAAAAAAACTAGAGGTGAGAAACTTTTATCTGGCATCATTATTACCCCAGACTAATTAGATCGTAAACCTTTCTTTAGATTTGGACAGATTACACCCAAAAATGGTTCGGAAATCAGCCAATCACAGACTTCATTCACTGATTTATTGAATTTGCTTTATATTCTCCTACAAAGGTGATAAAGACACGCTCTATATATTCTAATAGATGGGAGACACTGTAAGCAGTGACTTATACACGTTACCATATCTCGGTAAGTTAAGATTTACTTCAAAACAGTGAATATTACACTTTACGCTTGTTCAGGAATCAGAAATATAATATTTTACGGGAAACGTATTCCACAGATGGCAACATATTCCATGTTGGCATTATTATAATCAATTCTTGTAAACATTATAAACACATAAGCATGAATGCACGCTGCGGTTGGAGGTTAAAAAACTTTTGAGAATTGGATGATGAGTTCAAAGAGACACGCTAATCATTCTCCCCCTTTCGATTTGAACTCGTCGAGCTGAGCATCTCAGTTGATTAAGTGCCTCCATAATATTATATTAAAAAAACAGTACTTAACAGTGTGCATCGCTAGGATCAAAACAATAATTTAAATAAATGTTATGTTTTAGGTATTATATCTCCAATATAAAATTTCAGCAATCAATATTTCAATAAATGTATGTTTATTAACTGACTCTTGTTTTGTTCACAGAAAACAGTATCACTGATTATGTGTCGTGAACTCATTTTAGTAGTACGGAGTCAACTTAAAATGCTATTCCAGTAATACAATTTCGATACATTATTATTTATTACATATTAATCGTCGCTAGAGAATTTATCGGCGATTTCGAAGTCACATGAAAGCTCGTTAAAAAGAATTATGATGGTGTATGCAACAATTTCTAATGCCTAACATAAACTTTGAATTTTACATTGAATTTAAATGTTCTGTAGTTTGTAATTGTAAAGTTTGCTAACTTAAATTATATAATACCCACTGCTGTCATGTACTCGGTACAGTGAAAGTCTGTTCTGCTTTATGTTGATAACTCATTGTCGTAGGAAATGGCAAGCTGGAATGGTAAATTCCTCACATAGTGAAGCGTTCCATGGAATAAGACATTGTAGTGTTTAAATTTTCAGGAATGTTGTCATGGAAACGAGAAGTAAAAGAGTGGTATAAGTAACGGCACTTGAGCACGTACTGTAGTAATGAAAGAAGACTGACATTTCACGAAACACATAGGGGAACAGTGATTGACTTAGTTCCTGTACTTCTTTAAACATCTATGTGACAATTAAAACAACCAGCGATTAGAGCATATTTTCGCAAGTAAACTGATAGGAGAACAATAAGTAATACTCTCATAAGGATGACTTAACTTCCCTGACTTTAAGTTATATACCTGTTGAGTTAGCCTATTAAAATATATTACCTTAGCTTCCCTTTATAGCGATGTTCACTTGAGACTTAACCTTACCGACAAAAATTGATTATTCAAGCGTTGAACTGTTTTTGTTTTGTTTAATCACTGTGCAAAATCTGCATAAGCGGTGTCCAATTCTTTTACTGTGGCAAAAAAGAGGTAATCTACAATAAGTTTTTTTTTTCAGAAAAAAGCTTTTTGACATTTCAAAAATCGTATAAATCAAAGTTAATGATGAACATATTCAAATATCTGTTGGCTTCTCTATTCAGAAGTTTAGATTTCTTAAAGATGGATGTGAATATTAATTGTTTTATTGAGGCAAAGAATTCCATATTTAAATGTGATGAATTCAGAAAAAAAATGGGTTAGCTCCTTATTTCTGTAGACTTAATCACACATTCGGGTGACTAGTAAAATATAGTTATTAATTAAAATTCAACATTATATTACATTATTTTAATCCATCAAGTGCACATTTCATGAAGTTCAGACTATTCATTCTCTTTGTAAATTACTTCAACTTCGTTATGAGGAATATATCTTCCAGACGACACAAACTCCATAGAAAGGGTGATATTTCAGTGGAATCCAAAGGAGAGTGTCCAGTAAATCAGGATGCTTTCTACTATCAATAAGAACTGACTGTAATATATTTGTGGCAAATTGATAAGAGATGTTGACAGCAGTATTGTATACAGTACTTCTCACGGTGGTATAATTGGGAAATTTGACGGTATATTTATCTACTAAATCCTGGACACAGATTATTCAGAAAGTCGGAGGTCTTCTTTTTTTCAGTCACTGACTTCTTGCTGACAGACGACAGAAGTACTTGGATATCTTTGAAGTTAGCATTCTTTTTGATGGAATAAGGTGTTAAAACCACACAAATCAATTATTGGCATCCCTCCGGTTAGTGGCACTCTTTTATTCAAGCATGGGTATTAAGCGCTATAGGAAGTTGCCAAAACTGTTAAAACATAATTATTCCTTGTCGCCATTTTTCTCTTTGCGCTATTTCTTGGAGATGAGTTAAGGACAATATTTTACTATATTATTATTTTTTAAGTGTATTTGTTACCTAAAGCAACGATATGTAAACATCTGTTATCAGCAAGTTTTTCAGAACAGTTTAGTGAAAATTTGAGATTTCTAACCTCATTCAACGCGTCGTTCGTGCGCCGGGGCATTTTCCACAGAGGCCTTTGCTACCAGTAAACGCATGTAAAGTAGCTGGGAATCTGGAAAGCAATGAGTTGACATTTGCTACCCGTAGATCGATTGCGTGGCAGATATAAAATAAGCAAAATGGTAAGGATATTACTGAATTAAATCTTAGATAAAGTAAACAACTTATATTTTTTTATGCCTTTAGTCCATACATCAGATAATAACAGGTGTGGCTATGGTAAGTAAATGGTTCGTATGCTAAGCAAAATATTCAATAACAATAATTCAGTTTCAGCATGAAAAGGCCTACAAGCTATGGTTATATGAAACTGCGTTAGGAAATGTACATTAAATATACAGTATACATGTATAGCCAAAAACTAGCAGTTGACTTCAGCTGAAACCTGATATGAAAACTGAATCTACATAATTAACTTGTGTTGAAGAAGAGCACAATGAATAATTTGTAATATATAATTTGTAAAACATTCAATAATAATAATTTAGTTTCAACCATGTAAACGCCTAGAAGCTGCAGTTATTTGAAACAGTGTTAGGGAATATACAGTAAATACACAGTATACCTGTATAACCTAAAACTAGCAGTTAACTAAAACTTCATGTGAAAACTGAATCTGTCTAATTAACTGTATTGAAGAAAATCACAATGAATAATTCGTAAGATATTATTTGATAAATACTCATAACTGAATTAATATTTACTGCACCAACGATTACTGTATCAGCTTAGTAGGCCTGTAGCCAACGGTGAAGATAATTAACTTTTTAAATGAGATATCACTGCTATTTTAATTCTAAGTGTAAAGCAGAATACTTAATGATCCTTTAGTTAGAAATGAACTTTACTTCCAGCAAATAGTATTATTACTGTTTTCGTGCTTGCAGATAAAGCATGATGGCATGATTGTTGCTTTTACGTAAGAAATGCGAGACATGGTAATATAGTAGCAACGGAAAAATTAACTACACAACGAATTTAGTCTCTAATTAGATTTCAAGCATACAGAAAAATACGAAAGCATTGCTTAATACAGATCACCAGATAAACACGGGTCAAAGCTCCGTGCTTAAAGAGAAAATAGGTCTTACTCCCGTAATGCAAAACGATAAACAGCTATCATAACACGATATCTAACTTCCAATCAACATTGAAAACTTGTGTTATTGAATATTGCCAGTAATTACAAATGAAAGCTAAATATAAGCTACAATTATATGGCATAAAGCTTAAAGCAAGATAACTGAAACAACAATCAGGCCACGTGCATTAGTTATGATTCTCATTACCAGTATGTGAATGTATGTGAGTGAAGCTCTGAAGTTTTGATGGCATAAAAGATTTTCTGTAAATTTCGAATAAATGGCCGAAAATGACAGTTGATCATAAACCTATTTTTTAACACAAATCCATAACTAATTAAATACGGAAGAACAAATCGCAAAAACAACAACATGAAATTAATCATTTACTAACTGAACTGAATAAACTAAGCAGAAAAATCTAGACTAAAACCAAATGCCACAACTAAACGAAATTATAAAACCCTCCCATAACTGATAATCACAAAACGTGAATGGTGGAACTTCAAAGTCCAGAACAGAATTTCAGAAAAGGCCAGAACCTAACCATGGCGAAATTTAGATGGCCAAAAATACAAATTTAGAAGTGAAAAATGGTGAGCACACAAAGTAATTTTACATGATTTAAATATTTCCAAAAACAAATAAGATATAGTGCTCACTGAATCGGATCCCAAGTAGCTGGTCGTCCACACACTCTCGCTGCCTAATTTCAACTGCCAAGAGACTAACCAAGATGGCCGCCTCTTTCAGCAATCCCGGGCATTACGCATGCGCACTGTATTTACTCATTCAACCTCACACAGAGTCCTCTTTACTAAATTTACACAATAACAACGTCTCTTTCTTATTTTTTTAGTCTATTCCGTCCATGGCGGTAACTCAATTCATTCCAGGCACAATTAATGCGTCAACATGGCGCATTCGAAACGTGCCAATTACTGGAATTAAATAATGCATGTATTCCAGTTATTGGCATGTGGTGCCAAAACTCATGAATTCAATTAAACAGAAACTTCAATGCAAACCAGCACTATATTGCAACTAAGATGCTTATAACGAAATATTACAAACATGGCTTCTTTAAAATGATTGTAGCCAGTTATTGGCATGGATGCCAAATATTGAAAAAAGCTGCCAGTTATTGGACATTTCTGATCCACTTTTCCAATTTGTTACTTCAACATCCGCTTCATAAACATGGGTCCTCGTAGTTCGCAGAAATATACAACATTAAGTCTTAACGCGTAAAATTTACACTCATCACATATTATAATTTATTTATTTCGTCACCCTTCCATACATTATACCATGTTTTAACTGCTTAACCTAGCAATCCTGCATTCTCCTTGTTAGGAATCATTAGTATGTCCCATAAGACAAAACATATTAAGCAAGTTTAAACATGTTAGGATAGAATACCCACCTCTTTACTCTCCCCTTAGGTATGGCTTTAAAAAGGACAAATTATATCTTTCTTTTACCTTATTTTTCTTGGGATCGTATTTCTACGGCCACGTCATTAAACACTTTTGTTACTTGGAATGGCCCTTCGTAGATCAGGTTCATTTTGGCGTATTCCTTATTCAAACGGCTGGATACGTTTTTCCGTTTTATTAGGATTTCTTCGCCTATCTTCTTGATCCAAACTGTCTTTATAACTATTCTCCACCAGAAAACATTCTTCTCCCTTCTCATTAATCAAAGGCAAAAATTCGGCGTTTTCGTCGGAATTAAGAACGTTTTCATCATAACAAGTGAAAATTGTTGGGCCATTTTCCCCAAACAGTAAACTCTCAGTATTGCTGCAATATTGCATCTCAATACCCTCTACGAAGAACGGTTCAAGCAACATCTTTTCTCATGTTGCCCATCCTCATAATTACATACGGCACCCTCTAATGTGTCATCAAATAGTTTAACGCCTCGTATTGGAAGTTTAGTGAAGTGAAGTGTTCACCAAGCTCATATGGAGCAGCTCACCATATGAGATTCTAACCGAGCTACCCCTCATCAGAGGGAGGCCCTAGCCCTGAATGGGACACATGTGGCTCATTCATTCATTCATTCATTCATTGCGAGGTATTTTGGTCATACTGTCTCGACTCGCCTTTTATAGGCCTGAATCCTTCAGCATGTGGGCGTAAACCCTCCCTTTGTATGTCATTATTTGTTCCATCTCTAGGATTCTCTGACCTGCTAACTTCAATTTAATTCATACTACGGTTCCCGTTATACTGAGAACACCTCGAAGTTTGTTCGCTCCGTGCGTTACGTGATGGTGCTCTTCCAGTGAAATTTATGTTATTTACCTGCCCGTTTCCTGGTAGTCTGCCTGCGGTATTCTGACCACTTCCTTGGTTATTACTGTTCCTGTACGGGTTTTGTCTCCAGTTTATGCCTCAGTTTGAACCCCCATTTCTTTCTTCGTTCCCTTGGGGCCAACGATTCCTGTTTTTTTCTGAGTTCTCTGTCCTATCATTGTTATTATTCCTGCTTGTGAACTCAGAACTATGGTTCCTAAGATGTTCTTCCTTACTTTCTCCCATTTCCCTGCCGGCACAGACTTCAAAACTAGAAAGTAGTTATAATACATTGCTATATGTTTCCTTGCAGGCCACGATGAGGACATTATGGATCTCAGGCGGGAAGTGGCGTATAACCAGTTGAATAACATGTTTCTCAATCATCTGTGTACTTAATAATTTAGCTAGTCCCACAACCTTCCATGAAAATCTTAAAGTAATACATTTCCACGGGTAGGATATGGCCCATTATATAAATCCACTCGCGCTTGCGATCTCTTCGCTTCGTTCCAGTATCTGGCTAAGAAACATTGTTTAAATTGATCGTAGCTGCAGTTTGGATCTATAGTTAAATCGTACCATTCTCGGGATTTTCCCTTTAAAGACCAACCCACAATTAAGATCTTGTATTGAGGCGGAATACATCTTAATTCAAACTACTCATCCATATCACGTAGATAGCTATGCGGGCTATTATTTAGCTCAGAAAAAATTGGCAACGATACTTCATTACCCAGCAAATGGCTAATGTTAAATCTAGTATCCCAGAGTGCAGGAGAGCAATGGGGTTATACATCTTCAACAGACAATTGGGAATCAGCACTTACGCTGGTAGACATACAACAATTTTCATTCCCGCTACAAAACAATTCTGTGTTATTCATCGCAGAACTACTTCCTATCTCTTTTGTTAAGAATTTCACTTCCTTTGTAATTTGTCCGACTTTTTGGGCAAAATCATTTTCTAATTTTCTTACCCTACAACGCAGATCCTTGCTTTCGTTGCTTGATTCTACTAACTTATCTGCTAGCCCTGTTTAAGAGGCATAGCGGTTTATTTGGTTGGACACCAAAAAACATGTTAAAAGGAATCTAGCCAATCGGCGTATGCAGGTGTTGGCTCAAGAGCCTGTAAGTTATAAGTTTCAAAGTTGCCTCTGTGGTGATTGGCGCGGGCTGCCATGCATTCCCGCGTTACACTATTTCCTGGCGGTGGGTGCACCTGCTTACGGCTTCCCCACGCCGAGTTCAGTATTGTTTGAGGTGCAGTAGCATGCAGCTGTGTGGTACGATCGCTCCCTTGCGCGGGACAGTAACCAGTTTGTAGGCTTATTACTAGGGACCGGATTTTTAGGGTTTTAAAAACTCTGTTTTAGGTTTTCCAATAGATGAAATAGGTTTTTTAGGTTTTTTGTCCAAAATATCATTTTCGGGTAGAATAATTGGTTTAATGAATTTGAATGTGCTACATAGGATTCAATACGTCATAATACTTTTAAAGTTTAACTTAACAAAATTGACTTAAATTTGTATAAACTTGCTTTAGGACACAGCAGACGTAGAAACCCGCGGGGTGCAACGTCATAAAATAACCTCAGAAGAAGAAAAAAAGAAGAAGAAGAAGAAGAAGAAGAAGAAGAAGAAGAAGAAGAAGGGGGAAGATGAAATTCAGGTCATTGCCAATCCACTGCCGTAATAAACTCAATTTAATTTGTTTCGGCATAATTAACACGTCTTCTTAAAACTCACAGTGTGACCACTCAGTATGAATGACAGGGCAGTACTAAAGGCAACAAGCGCTTTAAAACACAGAAATGTATATCCTTGTTCATACACGGCAACTATGGTTGTTCATACGAATATTTTAAAAGGAATAGCCGGTACTCTTACACTACGTCTCTTGATACTGTCCATCCTAGACGACAACGGGTTGAACGTAACGCTGGTGGTATTAATTTCAACCCGACACAGTTATTGTCTCTCCGCAAAATATCAATATCTCAACTGACGAACAAAAAAGACAAAAAAGCAGCCTAAATTAGATATTTTAGGTTTTATATCCCGTTTAGGTATATTTAGGTTTTTATACCCCATTTAGGTATTTTTAGGTGCCACAGAATTAATGTGGATGAATCCTATGGACATGATTCGAAAAAGTGTATGAGAGCTTTTTGTTTTGGAAGTAAGGAAAAAAATAGGTAAAAACCTAAAAATCCGGTCCCTACTTATTACTCATCTTCTATCCACACCCTTTCGCTCCTAGGCATTGGGCAGCGTGTGTGCGATTCCGGGCTTCATATTGTATTTTCTGTGCAAAGTGCAAATGTTCCCACTGTGTTAATGGCCAAGCCGCCATGTGTATTCCTAACAAAGAAAGTCATTGGATTGCAGTGCTAGCGCATCTAGAAGCTACATGTGTATGCTCCTAGCATCAGTAACTGTTTCTGACTGCATTTATAATCATCCTATGCTAAGTGTTTATGTAATTTCAACTACTCAGAGTTCAGGATTCCTCAATATATTGTGTTGCAAAAAATCAAAATCTAAATCCCTGATTTCAGCGTCCTACAGTCCAAGCTCTCCTTGTTTAATTTTAAGTTGGCTTATAGCAAGCCTGGTCCTCCAAATCCTACTAGTTACCTATCAGCAGGATTGACTCCGCACTGGGTTAACAAGTAACCCAAATCCCATACGCCGTATGCCTTTAACAGTTAATATTTTCTGCAAGTCTGATGTGGTCGTCCTTAAGACAGGATAGTCTAGGAGTGTCAAAAAGTACATGTGATTTTCCAATAACAATTTTATTAAAAATATAAATAAATTACTTATTGACAAAAAATTGCATGAAAACTGTTTATCTCCAACTTCTGAGATAAATGAAATTAAACTATACCCTCTTGAAGCCTTGGTAGGCTATGGTAATAAGACAAATGAATAACTCTTGGTTTAATGTAACTTATTTAAGAGAAGATTTACTGATGTAAATTAAACCTTTGAATTAATAAAGTTATGACCAATGTTACATACAAAATGAAGAAAAAATTATTCACATGAAATGTGAACAAGCCCATTAGTAGCTTGGTCTACCATGCTTACTTTGGGGAAAAATATATATTGCGACTCACCCGAGTCCCCCACCACTACCGCGTGGAAAGTAGGGGTTTTGGGTGGGGAGAAAAATAATTTATTTTTCCTTTCTTCTCTTCTTCTCTTTCTTTCCCGTCTCTTTCCTCTCACCTCCTCGTCACCCTACCTATCTATGGGAACCTCTAGCGTTATAGCTAGGAGTCTGAACCCACTACGCCGCGAATGACAGTTGAGCAGTGAAGAAAGATTTCATGTATATATAGGTACTAAGGGTGACTTCATGCATTCGCGAGTGTTAACGCAAGAATCGCTTTTTCAAATTTTGAAATGTTTTGTTTGTTACGAAAAGAGTACTGTTGGTGCAAAGGAATTTTTCTGCATCGATTGAGCCATGTTTTATATCATAACACGGCGTTTTTAAAAATTGGGAAATATTATGTAAATTTCGATTTTTTATATTATCAAATCGGTGTTTAAAGATCGTGAAATGTGATGTTTGGTACAAGGGTATTTTTTTAATTGTTCGACATTTTCTATAATTCGTGAAATTTTATTTTGTTGTTTTTTATAATGGTAATTGCAATTATTAGAGCAAGCTGCGGGCTTAACACAGAAAGCGGCAGTAGCGGCCGGCATGAGCAATAGCTGCGCGGGGGAAGATGCGCGGTAGGCGGTGAGGGGAAGCGGCCGATGGAAAGGGGAGCAGGGTGAGTCGGAAACTATATCCTTGACTTACTTTGGAATCTATTTCCGAAATTTTACTACCTAACCCTGATTTTACCTTATATATATATGACTATCAATAACTTTGCCAGTATTCTTCTCTGATTGTTTAATTTCCACCTCAAGAACCTTAACATTGTGAATTAATTTTTCACAAAGTTTTTTTACTTTGTATGCCTATTTTATCATCAATACCTTTCAAGTTCTTATTAATATCAACTTCAAACTTTTCCTACCTATCTATCATTTCCTTTCTTAGCTCTTCCTGACTTTCATTTATTTCTTTGCGTAACTCTTTCCTATTATCCTTACCTAACTTGGCCTGGCTGTTACTAAAGTTAGGAATGTTCAAGTTTGACTAATTCGTGTAGTGGCAATACATCAGGAACTCAAAATACTATGGTATAAGTACATTATTTAGGCTATATAGAACCATTGTCAGACCAAAATTAGAATAGTGCTCATTAATTTGAAATCCTACTACCATTAAATACAGGAAATTGATAGCGTCCATCCAAAATAAATTACTAAAGTGTACGTATTTCAAACAGTTTAACTATTTTCCTAAATTTGAATCATATTAAACTATGTTACAGTATTTCAATATCCCTGAACTATCTATCACACAGACGAAATTGTCATGCATTGTTTTTTATACAAATGACTTAATAATGAAATAGATTATATTAATATTCTCAAATAAATATATTTTTATGTTCCACACTATAGAACTTATAAATTGCATAATTTTTCTCATCCGAAAAGCAAACAATGACCTCCATAATAATTCTACTCTTTATAATGTGCTCCGTCTATACAATCAATTGAACCAAATAGATAATACAGATATATTTAATATTAACAAGAAGTGGTTTAAAAATATATGTGACAACAATTTGAAAACTTTAAAATAACAATTATTAAATTATGCTCCATGTCATTTTCTTTATTTGAATCTTTCTGATATATATATACATAGCCTATATATGTATATATATGTATGTATATATTCCTCCAAAACTATTATATTAGTATTATGTATGGTTTTGATATGTTCCCTTGTGTAATTGTCATATTGTTTGAGTTTCTCTTTTTTTCTGTGTTTCTTTTTTAAGTTATAGTATTAGATTAATTATTTTGAATTTTGCTTTAAATGTTTAATATTACCATTGTAAATATAATGTATTAATATAAGCGAGAATATTTTATCTGGGCATTACCCTGTAATATTCTTAGCACAATAAGTAAACAAATAAATAAATAAATACATAAATAGAGACCAGTTTCGAACAGATAACAGTCAAAGAACAAGAGGTACCACTTGTACCGACCAAAATAATTAATTTAACCTGAACAAAATATCCCAGTAGACTGTACCCAATAGAATGTGATGATCTCAATGAGTCAGCACATACGATAGATTCGATAAGGAAAAAGTTTTATATATTGGAAATGAAAATTTGTTATTAATTGTTACTACTTTTATTTAATTATTTAGAATATTGTGCAACATTTTAAATAAAATTTTACAACATTATATGTAACAGACTTTAAGTCATAAAGTTTTCACTTTTGAACAGAATGACCTCGAATAGCTAATGATGGTGAAGAGAAGCACTAGAACTGACATTCCAAGTGCTGTGGTTTTAAGTTCAATGAAGAGTAGTTCTCAAGACAGTTGCAAAGTAAGTTTATTCTAACATTGGCAGATTTCTTCACTTTCTTGAGCAAGAGTTTTAATGATTAAACTTGACTGGAAAGGTAGAAAAGAAAACTGAAAACAGTGAGACTTCATTCTAAATTTAATCTACACAAATTCAGTACAATTCACTAAGTAGAAACGATAGCCAAATGTAGTGTCTGATCGGATACTTGAAATTGTTCAATAATTTTTTAATACTATTTTCCACTAAACTTAATTTATTTGAAATAGTTATATTGCCCACGTAACGTTTTCCCTGCTACTGACATATAAGTGAAGCTGGTACGAGACACCCTATGAAGTTGTACGTCACCCCATGGAAACCTCCTTCCAACTCACCGTTAAAATTCGAATGTCCGAACCATTATTCTTTAATTAAGACAATTCCAAAATAACACCTAAATTAATATTACCGTTCGATAGATTTATTTATTACCTTTCATTTCATATATCACTCAATTAATATAATTACAGGACTCATTATTTATTTGGTTTTTATTGGTTAACTGTATTAAATTCACATCTTTTCTTAGAGAATTTTACACTGCCGGATTTAGCGAGAAAAAAGCTACCGGAATATCATATTAATTTTTTTCTCGATAATTCCAATTCGGAATTATGAAGGAAAATTCCAAATTCTATAAAACTTTCCTCCCCGGTAGACCTCAAGACTAATTCGTAATGAATAACTGTTTCCGACAGTCTGACCCCTGTTCCAACGTGAATCCCAGGGTCTCAACTTCCACTTTAAAACACTTTCCTACCAATAATCGCCATTGGCGCGAAGTTTTCACCCAATAGGGACCGTCTTACACCCAAACGATATCACATTCCCAAAATCTATAAAACTGACTTCCGCCCACAAATCCACGCACTTCAGACAATTTTCGCCGGAGCATTCAATAACAAATCCACACACTTCACGCCATTCGCCTGAGCAATCAGTATTACACGTACCAAAGATACTTCGAAATACCGTGTGATTGTTATAATATAAAGTTTCCGTTTTTTTTTCTCTTGCGTATAGGATATTTCCTTACGGGTTCACACAATTAAGAGTGCTATGTATATTTAAACGCCAGTATTAAATTGTAACTAGCGAAGTTTGTACGAACCAAGTTATTCCAGAAACAAGGTGAGACAGCGAGTGTAATAAGTTACTTCAAGAATTATATTAGCAAAGTGTATACGATGTGGCTATAAATAGGAAGACATTCATATATGAAGGCACTTATATTATCATTGTACTAGTGACAATATTATAGATCATAGAAGTTTTGAAAGATATATAAATATATCTTTCAACGTATGTCTTTATGTATATATATTGTAGGCTAGTGTGCCTAACAGAATTTGCTATAGGATTTTTCGGAGGACCACTGGATTATAATCCAGAAATATGTAAGCTTAGAAGTGCAGGGATGTTGAAGGAAGCAGGAATAATGGAGAATGAGAATTGTCACTTTATTCTTCTTCTCTAGTAGACTGCTGCTTCTATTCTTTCTTCTAGCTATGCTTAATATTAATTAGTATTCATTTTATTTCACTTGGAAATTTTAGGAATAATGTCAAAGGTTATGTACTTTGTTTATAAGATATTATTTCTTAACAAGCACCTATAGTAATTTTATTGTAACCTTATTTGTGTACAATTTTAATTTGTTGAGCTATATCCTGCTCAAAGATTACTGCAGCAATTTCTTTAGATTGCTCGTAGGAAAAGAGGAGCTGCAAGTATGCCAAAACTCCAAAAAAATGATAAGCACTGAATTAATTAAAAAATTACTAATTTGCTAGACCATTCCTTGGTCTTTGTGAGTTATACCATATTATGAATTTGTTACTTAACTTTAGTGTGACGTCATTGATTACTGTGATTACTTCGATTACTGTGATGTCTTGTTTACGGACTTGAGCTCTAACTTATCCCAAAGGTTGCAACGTGTTCATAATATGTGCGTACGATTCATTTTTAATGTAGGTCTGTTCGATCATGTATCGCCTTCCTTCGAAATGTTGTCATGGCTCTGTCTGAATGACCGAAGAAGGTTTCACTGTCTTTGTCTCCTCTTCAAAATTCTTCATACTTCATCACCATCATATTTATCTAGCCGCTTCCTTAACCTGTCTTCTCATCACACCCTAAATACAAGATCAGAACATAGTCATGTACTCTCTATTCCTCTCCATCGCTCTTCATCCTATTCATCCTCATTCTCTGTATCAGTAGCTCGCCAATGGAATTCCATCCCCCGCACGGTCAGAGGCTGTCGAACTCTTGGTAAATTTCAGAGAGAAGTTAACATATTAATTTTAAACCATGTAATTTAGTTTTGTTTTTCATCGTAGTAACTAGAAATCTTAATTGGAGCTCTTTTTGATATTTGTAACCCGTAGCCTAACTTCTTGTAACTATACGTTTTTCTCTTTAGTATTAGTTAGTATAATTTTAAATATCTTATGCTATAATCCTAATTATTTTCTTTAGTATTTTTATATTTTGTAATTTAATTTTGTAATTTTCTTTTGTAATTTAATGTTTTATAGCACTCTAGTTTATAAATTATAACTATGTTTAGTTCTTGGTATTTAAGTATTAAGTATTAATTAATTATCTGTAGTATTATGTATTTGTGTTATGTAATAGTAATGTAGTTTTTTTTACTGGTAGAGCGGAAGAGAAGGCCAAATGGCTTTAGCTCTGCCAGAATAAATAAACAGAATAATAATAATAATAATAATAATAATAATAATAATAATAATAATAATTGATGAGAATGTGAATGCAATAGCCGGACTGTGACTAAAAATAGGAGGCACAGTTATTGCTGCTGTAGATGTAGGTTCCTGGTTGAAGTCATCCCGAACGGTGGCCAATAGTGAGTCATCAGGCTCCAACTACGCTCCACGACGTTCCAGGGCTGCTCGAAAATCCACCTCCAAGTGAATTAAGTACTGTTGAATGCTGCGAAGTCCATGTTGCATTGCTGTACGTAGTAACTGTGCTAATGTATATACAGACTTGGGGTCTGTTTGCCAAACTTGGGCTGTGCCCTTACGAAGCGAAGGTTGGTGAAGAAGTGAATGAAGTCTAACGGCCAAAATGCGTTCACATAATCATCTTACAAAAGAGTCATTCATAAATTCGATGGAAGCTAATCTGAAACTTTCTAGATGCTTCCATCCTGAAGCAGACTTTTATTAAATAAGGTAACATGCAGTACTCTTTCTGAAACATACAGAAAAATATATGTGAGAATTTGTTTTATTAAACAATATGCCTTTGTGGAGAAATAAATAAATTTCTTATGGAAAGTAATCTAACTTTTCAGTACACTGTCCTTAAAGGCAAGTATAGACAATCGATAGTCCGCTCTTAGCGCTCTACGCTATTCTGGCTATAAGGGTAAGTAAGAGTATTATCGATTACCAAGCTGGCAATCGATATCTGATCGATGTCGGCAAAACAGCATTCTGCTGCTAATTAACATTAATTATTGAATTTAATGATAATAGTTAATAGTAATAGCAATAAATGTGCAATATTATTCCTTTACTTATTACATTAATGTGTACAATAGATATTTTCTTTATCTAAGTGTAAATAAAGAGATATAAGTGTGTCAAGAATTCTGTTTATTAGTAACTGGCATTAGTGCCATCTAGTGACTTGTATTAATACTTTGTTGCTAGCATTTGCTATAAATTATAATAAATGAACTCTAAGCTCTGTGAGCTTACATACTGGGGGGGCCACAAGAAGTGAGAAGAAATTTACTGAGCAGGCAGTGGTCACAGCTAAAATATAGGTCTTTTAGAATTGAATTAGCAGTTTTGACTGTTGCTACTCTAACTTTACCATCTGGACCAGGATGAACTTCTAGAATCCTAGCCAGTGGCCAATTCATAGAAGGAACATTGTCCACCATCAATATGACTAATTGATTAGTTTTCAAGTTTTGAGTTTCTGTGTTTCACTTCTGTCTTTGCTGTAAAGTATTTAAGTATTCTTTGACCCATCTGGTACAAATGCATTGGAACTGTTGCTCTAATAACTGATACCGTGACAGCCTGGATAGGTTTATAGACTGTAAGTCTGGGTGAGGGATAGAATTCAAAGGAGCACCAATGAGGAAATTACCAGGGGTTAATGCCATGTAGTCTTCCGAGTCGCTGCTCATCGGTGTCAGTGGTCTGCTGTTGATAATAGCTTCTATTCTGCATAGCAGTGTGCTGGCTTCTTCATAGCTGTAGATATTGTCTTTCATCATTTTGTATAAAATGGTTTTCTTGCTGTGGTTGGATCTTTCAACAAGTCCTGCCATATGGCTTGCCCTTGGTTGCAAAAAATGGAATTGTATGTTTAAATTTGCTGTGAAGTTTATGATCTCGGTGTTAGCTTGTTCTGTCTGGAATTGTTCATAGAGTTCACTCAGCTCTCGTGAGGCTCCTTTGAAGTTTCTGCCATTATCTAGGTATAAGTTAGAAGGTTGTCCTCTTCTCGATACAAATCTTTGCAAAGAAGCAATGAAGGCTGCTGAAGTTGCTGCAGTCACTAATTCTATGTGAACTGCTTTAGTGCATAAACATATGTGCATACAGATATAAGCTTTGTATACTGTTTTGCCTCTCCCATGATCCTTTAAAGAAATAGGACCTACAAAATCTATGGCTGTGGTGTCGAAAGCTCGGTTGGGTGTAACTCTGGCTTGGGGCAAAGTTTCCATAATTTGCTGTGCTCTGACAGGGTTGTGTCTAAAGCATGTAAGACATCCTTTCAATGCTGATTTTACAGTTTGCACTCCATGGATGGGCCAATACTGTTGTCCTAATGTGTACAGTATGCCTTGAGGGCCTTCATGTAAGTTTTTCAGATGTGTGTCTCTGACGATAATATTTGTTATGTGGTGTTTGGCAGGTAATATGATTGGATGCTTAGCATTGTAGTTTAGATCAGTATGGTGCCGTCTTCCACCAACTCGAAGTATGTTATCTTTATCTAGATAAGAATGCAGTTGTAGTAGTGAGCTGCTTCTTGCAACACAATTATTCTTTCTGATATAGGCTATGTCTTCTGAAAAAGCTTCTTTCTGTGTAGCATGTATAATAACATCATGAGCTTTCTGTAGCTCTTGCAAGCTGATAGGACCAACATATCTAGCAGACTTGTTTAAGCAATTGTGTTTAAATATCAAAATATGAGCTGTATTCCTGATCAATTTTCTGAAAGAGGAATACCTGCGTAAGTATTAATTATGTGTACTTGTGATTATGAAAGCTTTTGCAGTTTTTCTGGTTTCTGGCACTTCTTCTGTCTGTAGTACATTACTGGTGTTTGACCAATGGCATTCTTCTTGTCTCAAAAATTCTGGGCCATTCCACCAAATAGTATGATTATGCAGCTTGTTAGGTGAGACAGGTTTAGTGATGAGATCTGCAGGATTCTGCTGTGTTGGCACATATCTCCATTGACAGTTTTCTGTAGCAGCTTGAATTGTGGTTACTCTGTGTGCTACAAAAGTGTTCCATTTGTGGGGAGGCTATGTGATCCACTGTAAAGCTATAAGACTGTCAGTCCAAAAGTAAGTTCTGATATTGTAACTTGCAAAGATAAACTTACTTTTTGATACAAACAAGCTGCCAACTGAGCTGAACAGAGCTCCAGTCTGGGCAAAGTAATCTGCTTGAGTGGGGCCACTCTGGATTTGCTTGTCAGTAGTTTAACTTGTGTATTGTGGCTTTAGATTGTATGTAGCAGGCTGCTCCATATGCATTTGGGCTGGCATCACTGAAAAAGTGCAGTTCTACATGACTAAAATTGAGTATTAGAGTGTTTCTTGGAATTTTGCATTGCTCTACATAGTGAAGTTGTGAGTATAGCTCATTCCAGGCTTTCTGTATAGGAATAGGAGCTTGCTGGTCCCAACCTATATCATTGAGCCAAATCTGTTGCATGATGCGTTTAGCTGCAGAGATAATTGGTGCAATTAAGCCTTGTGGGTCATACAGAGTACAGATAGCAGATAGAATCTGTCTCTTAGTAGTAGCTTCTGTTAATGACTTCACTGTGTACTGCAATAAGTCTTGTAACGGATTCCAATGTAAGCCTAGAGTTTTGACTGTATTCTGTTCTTCCAGTTGAGTTAGTGTGGCTTTGGAATGCTTTTCTTGTGGCAGTGTTCTCAAAACCTCTTGTGAGTTGGAACAAAACTGTGTTAGGTTAAATCCACCTGCCTGTAACACTTGTGACACTTCTGTGGCTGCTAGTATGGCTTCTTGCTCTGTAGAAAATGATGCAAGGAGATTATCAACATAGAAGCATGTAGATAGTAATTTGGATGCTGCTGGAAATCTATTCCTTTTATCCTCGGCCAACTGATTAAGTACTCTAGTTGCTTCAAAAGCTGAACAAGCTTGTCCATAGGTGATAGTATTGAGTTGGTATATCTTTACTGGCGCAGATTTAGAGCGTCTCTAGAAGATTCTTTGGAAGTCTCTTTGCTGTGGCTGTACCATTACCATCCTATACATTTTCTCTATGTCAGCACTCACAACACATGGATGGCATCTGAACTTCAAGAGTATGGTGTAAAGATCAGGTTGTACACAGGGTCCAGTGTAAAGAATATCATTGAGTGATGTACCTGTACAAGTTTTGAATGAAGCATTGAAAACTACTCTGAGTTTTGTGGTTTCTGAGTCTTCCTTTAGGACAAGCTGGTGTGGAATATAATATGCTTCTGGGCCATCCTGGTAGAAACTTTCTTCTACTTGGGTCATGTGACCTAAGGCTTCATATTGTTGCATGATGTCTGAGTACTGTTGGAGTATATTGGGCTGTTTCTCTAGCTTCGTTAGAGAAGAAACGTTTCAGGGCTGAACGTCTGGAGGCACCAAGATTATCTGTGGGCTTCTTGAATGGCAGTGTTACTGTGTATCGTCCATCTTCGTTTCTTTGCACTTTCTAACCCAAGCTAATCACACTCCTAGAGTTCAGCTACCAAAGATATATTTGCCACACTTCAATGTTAAACACACAGATTGGTTACCATTCAGAGAACTGTTCATCTCGCTTGTTCACAGCAACAATTCGCTTGATCCAGTTCAAAAGTTTCACTATTTGAGAATAGCTTTGCAAGGCCCAGCCAATAAACTCATTGACACCTTGCCTCTGACTGCTAATGGTTATGACATCGCTTGGAACCTGCTAAATGAAAGATTCCAGAATAACAAAATCATTTTGTAACAATTGTTACAATCGCTGATAGACTACAACAAGATCCCAAAGGAATCACCCAGTCAACTGATGGACTTGCTTGACCACTTTACTAGACAGGTTAGGTCTATAGAGTCGATCACACCAGAGCATCTAAGATGGGATTATATGCTCACTCATCTGCTCACGTCCAAACTTGACCTGCCACGCTCAAAGCATGGAGCCTAGAGGGCACAGTAGATCAACTAAACACATTCAAAGAACTTTGTAACTTCTTACAGAGGAGAGGACAAGCCCTGGAGACACCAGATAGCTCCAGCAGGCCTAGAACTACACACAATACACAAAGAAAACCCGCTTACCAAAGACAAGTGAGCCCATGTACCTTTGTTGCCCACGCAGCCAACAATTGTATACTGTGCAGGCTAGATCACCCGCTACACAAATGCGAAGAATTTCATAACCTTAACAACACACAGAGATGGAACTTTGTTAACAACAATAGACTATGCAGCAATTGTCTCAGAGCAGGACATCACTTCAGAAACTGCACATCTACATCTTGTTATAAATCCCAGCAGCGCCACCACACACTGCTACACCAAGACAAGGTTCGCAGCAATGACTATAGGCAGTATGTAACTACACAATACAATAGTAGATTGCCTAACAACAGACAAAACGGAAACCAAAGCCACAATGGTACTAGACAATCTCCAGCTACTACCAGCAGCAATGCTACAGGTTCAGCATTTGCTAATAATGTACATATCACTCCTAAGACTCATACATTTCTTGCCACAGCAGAAATACTAGTCAAAGCTCAGAATGGCAGACTCATAAAAGCCAGAGCATTATTGAACTCAGGCGCCACGCACACATTCATAACTCAAGACTTGGCTGATAGGCTACAGATAGAAACCAAGTCTACCACCATAGCTGTGACCGGTGTAAACCTACACACACCAAACATTCTAGAAATTGGGCACATTCAAATAAGTGACGCCCATGGCCATGGTTCTCTTATTTTGGGGAATACTTGTGAATAAATACGAAACTGTAGTTTGTAGTTGCATTTTTGTACTCAGTATAATGTTGTAGCTCACAGGTTTTCTCTCGGCGTCCTCGAAATTTGTTCTTGAACCTCTATGGGCCTGGTAATTGAATATAAATTTTTGAACGCTACATACCTGCTTTGTTCGTCAACCTAGAAACGTAACTGATGCAGATCTTAACACGTATATTTGAGAGAGTTTATTCAACATTTCTGTCGACAGTTTTTTAGGTGCACATTCGTAGTTCGTTCAATACGCATGTATTTGTTTCATAATTTGTCGACGAACCTATATCGATCTTAATTTTTTATAACTAAATACATGTTACATGTATTTACGTTGAAGTGGCATCGCACAATGTTCTTACTATGAAGCTACGTAACTTTACTGTCCTCTAATTAAACAAGTAATGCTGTAATCGCACAATGCGAATTCTTCGCATATAAAAGATGAAGAGAAAAAACTCACATCTCGTAACATAGACTTTAGCTAATTCATGTAGTAACGATAATTTCGTCCTATATGACACAAATAATTTCAATCAGAGCAAGAACATTTGAGATAGTTCACATTTTATTCAATATGAGAAGCTTCTGAGAAGTGGACTGCAAAGTATTCGCCGGGGAATGGAACGTAGGCTTTTGCAGAAGCGTGAACTCAAATTTGAAGGCATCACAAGGGAATAATCTATCAATATCTACAAAACACCTTATTTTTCTTTTAGCCTGATGGCAACCAATTTACCTCGCGACATAGGACATTAAAAATTAAAACGCTAAGGAATTTCACATCATGTACGCACACGGCTTACCAAGGGAGTTGAACGAATGATAAAGTTACAGGATATATGAGCTAAATTTTTGTATAGTAGGAAATGAAAACAATTTTAACTTTATAAATCGATATTCCGTAGCCTACTTAGTGATAGGCTAATAATTGAAGTTAGATATCTGAAAACTGGTACCTCACATCCTCTTAAAATTTATATGATTACAACATACATCCAATAGGCTGTAAACAATTAAAAATATTTAGAAGACGTCATTGATCTTGTTGTTTATTAAGTTCAGGAACCTCTGTTAATTAAACATTTTATTAACGATCCACTCTAACTACTTTTGTATGACTCTATTACATAACGAGTTTTGAATTTTTTATTATAGGACTTGTAGCCGATCGGAGCAAAGGGGATTAGTAGCGGGTTTCAGATGCTCCACGATGGGCAGCATATGTAGCCGGTCAGAGCAATAGAGGTGGTAGAGGGTTGTAGATACTCCACGATGGGCAGTGAATGTACCCGGACGGAGAATGGACCTTGTAATGCCCCTTCCTGTTGGATGTCCTATAGTGGTCCCGTACTCCTTTAATGGCGGCTAATTATTTTATTGGCTAATCAGTCGCTAAATTGAGCAATGGGTTTCATGGCTGCGATGGCTTGTGCTGGAATTCTGGTGGTAAAAGTAGGATCAACTAGGGATGTACAGTACACATATGTGAACTTAGATATCTGGGTAACTCGTGTAGGCCTATATATTTCACAAAGTCACAGAATAATAATAATGTCACTTTTGTAATATTAGTTTTTGAGATGCATTCTTGTTTTCCTATGCCACGTCATATTATAACTTGCCAATATAATTGCTTTTTCTTATGAAACAAACTTTCACGACACTTTATCTCGCGGGTATAATTTGTAGCTGCACGTAAAACTTATAAGCATCACTGTATAATTATAACTTCACTATATTTGATAAAGTCACTGTACGTAATTTATAAATATTCCTGTACGTATACACTGCATTCCTATTCCTTATTCTCTCAATATCGCGACGCATAAGATTATAACATATACGTGGATAATCAATGTGAAGTCCCGTACTCAAATGATGATCCCTTTGAAGTCTGCAAAGAAGTGGGTTGACCCCGTCGAAGTAACTAACGAAGTGGGACCCGAAATATGAGCGAAATTAGTTTGAAGCAAATGGAGTAGTGACGTAATCATGTTTGTCACATATGCATAAATTGGTTCTTGGAGTCACGCGGTTTCTTCTCATTGGTAGAAGAATGTTTTGAAATGGCAGTTAAAAGTCAGGAGTTTGCGTAGGGACATAGGGTAGACTGTCAGAAACAGCTATGAATTAGGCTAGTTCCAGACTGTCGAAGTAGGAGGACAGTTTTGAACTTTACTTGATAAGTGTGAATTGAATGTATTAAGCATAAAATAAATATTATATTACGGTAGCTTATTTATTTCTTGAACTTTAGATATAAAATTGTCTATAAAAACATTTAATTACGTTGTACATAATTAATAAAATCTAATAAATAATTAATCCTTTGTTTATATTTATCGAGGTAATATATGAAACGAAAGCTGTAATATAACTCTATAAAATGGTAATATTGATATAGATGTAATATTTTTGGTATGATCGGAATAAAAGAATGAATGTTTGAATATTTGAATTGTAACGGTCTGAATGGCTATGGGGAGTGTCAAACGAACAGCTTCAGGCTTTAACTGAATACGACTAGAAAAGTTATAGACATTACCCAGGATAATTCGTTATTGTTGGAGCGATATTTGAACTTTGATACTATTTTCATCATACTATCTTCAATTCTATCTGTGAGAAGGAAACCATTCAATAGCAGTTTTATCTCCAGTCTTCTAATGCAAATAGATGTTGCAGGAAAGCTTGAGACGATTGCTACTTTGCAATTGAATTACTCCGCCCATATCATTATAATGAACAAAATAAGTTTATTATATAAACTTATTAATTAGAATAATAAGATAAATATTAATCAATTATGGCTTTGCATTTCTAATAACATTATAGGAATAAGTCAAATTCACTAAAATTATCTGAACAAGTTACAGCAGAAATGGAATAAGAACATAATATTTGCAATATTATATTCCGGCTGGACTTGTGTGAATATTGAAACGAGACGGATTTCCCGGAACGTAAGAATAGACGTAAGAACTAAACTAAAGGATCTCAGTGGGGTGTAGGAGACAGTCATTCATCACGAAACTCACTGCTATTGAACTAAAAACGCAGAGAAAGAAGAGCTTACTGACTCTATTGAAATTTAAAGGCTTAGAAAGTGGGAAAGTTCTTACTCTATAGCGCTTCGGGGAATCTAGCATCATTTCTTATTACTGACAGCGTGGCCAAGCACTGCTAGCCACGTGTATTAGCGTCTATGCTGGGTAAGGAGCATTAGCCAATGAAATAAGGGTTTGTGTCCGAAGATTCGGAAACACAATGTAATTTGATGTAAACATAGCTATTAGAGGTTAAAAGAAATACAAGGCGTATTGGACTTTGAACGATGAGAAGTGGGGACACGCAGTAAATGGTATCGACACTCTCTCGTCTACGCTCTGAGTGAGTGGGGCGATCTTCTCAGCATCCAGCTTCCGACTTAGTAGAAGTCGGGAAGCTATTAATATTCTTCGGTCAGTAAATGATTTAAGTATCATTTACTGCAGTATTATTTAAATCTACGAATATATTCAGGTTTGAGGTACGGCTTAATTATAGCTGAGTACCAACTTAAATTCAGTGTGTATCAAACTGTAAGTACCAGTGAATCAACGACTTTACAAGGTATTCTAGTGAATACACGAGGTTAGGGAGAAAGACACCTTAATAACGAGATCCACTCATCTGAAGTCAAAGTTCACATACGACGAATATTCTGCAAAAGCCTATTTACTGTTCTGTAATTATAGTAAAATAAACAACACTCTTACCAGTTAACCAGTGAGTTTCGATTGCATCAGAATATAAAGTAGACTGTTTCTAAGAACTATAAATACCCAGATTTTGCCCCTGTTGATACTGAAGATAATCTCTGCTCTGACTGTAGCGACACCGTGGCTGTAATTGGTTTCGTAACCCGCGAACCGTTACATACGTGGCTTACCCAATCTGTGGGGCTTGAAAAGGCTCGAAGCTAAATTGTGTTGACTCAGAATATTTTAAATTAAAACAATAACTGTTACACACATCATTAAGTAGAAACTACAGACATTGCAACGATTAACGGGATAGATAAATTCAAGATCCGAGTAAGAAGAATCAGGAGTGGGCAGACCGAAGATAGAATACCGGAGCAGCAGTAAAAAGCCTTGTAAAAATATAGTTTATAAGAGGGTATTATTGCTAGCTATAAGAGGGTATTATATGTATTTGTGTTCAGTGAAGGGTATGATTTATATGTATGTAAAGGTGAGTGAGCATGTTTTTTTTATATATTGAGTGATCCCAGTGCAATAAATAAAGCTAGGGTTGTGTAGAAATGATGACGTTAAGGAACGGAAAAGCCGTAATTTCAAATATGGAAACCGAGGAAATTAATAATAGTAATGAATCTGAAATGCTATTAGCTAACGAAAGCCTAGTAATTAATCAGGAGACTAGTGAGGAGAGGGAACCAGAGATTTCATTAGTTCAGGAAGATAGGCCTTGTGAGAATACAATGTCAAACCAAGTAGATGAGGGACCGCCTCCATGGATGAAGCACTTCATAATTGCTTGGCAAATACAGATGCAAAAAAGGGATGAAATATTCAGTCGAATATTAGGGGAAAAATTGGACACGAATTTAAAAGACAGTAAAGAGGAAACTAGAAAGATAGGGGAAAAGTTGGATAGGAGTACCAGTGAGATGAGGGTAATGAATGATCAATTATCTGATAAATCAAAGAAAAACGAGGATAGGGTAAATAAACTCTCAGACGAAAGTAAAGTAACAACTGTAAAATTTACTAAAAGGATCGACCACGTGCAAAACAAAGTCGAAGAAAATAAGAAACAGTTGGAACAGAAAATCGAGCAAGATGTAAGAACTCAGAATAAAAACTTAGAGGATAAATTAGTTCAAGCTTTGTCAGTGGATATGGGGGTAATAAGTACTAATATTCAAGGGCAGGTAAATGATATTGAAACTAAACTAAACAAAATAGTTGCAGTACAGAATAATGTGACTAAAGAGGTTAATGATCATGCTGATAAACTAAGTAGGATGAGTAATGACATTTCTTGTACCGGAATTCAGGCTAATGGTAGAGGGGTTTGTTCACAATTAATTCATTGTACGAATGGGGAAAATGCTCACCCACACGGGAGTCAAGATAGTGAACCGAGGACTCCGAGCATAAGCCTAGAATCAGAAAATTCGCGAGGTGACCTAGGCCTACACGACAATGTTGTTATCCCGGTAACTAGCTATAATAATACTCATGTAAATAAAATCGCGGACTTAGATTGGCCTTTGCCTTATTATAATGATGAGAATAATGCGAATCCTCATGAATTTATAAGGGAGCTAGAGACATACTTTAAAGTTAAAGGCATTCGAGAAGAATTTAAGATATTAGTTGTTCAGAGGTCGCTTGGAGGTAGTTGCAAAGACTGGATGCAGGTTGTAATGAGAGAAGGGGCTGGGTACCAAGAATTCAAAAAGTTATTTATGGATAAATATTGGAGCGATTCGCGTCAGAGTGAAGCTAGGACTGAACTCTATTTAGGGTACTATAATGAGCAAGGGAAAATGACTAGTAATGAACATTTCGTAAGACTCATAAAATTAGCCAAGTCGCTAAATATAGTTTCCGAAAAAGAGGTCATCCAAATTTCAATGAAACACTTCGGTCCAGATATTCATAAATTGTTAACTGTGGCAAGACCACAATCTTACTCGCAGATGCTTAGCTTGTTAACGGAGTTTGAGGAGGGCGAGAGAGCCATAAAGAAATTCCATAGTTATCAGCGGTACCATAATACTCAAAATCATGGAGGAAATCAAGCACAGTACGCAGGTGCCAGCCGAAATAATGAGAATTATAATGACAGTAATGGTAGGCCTACACAAGGTTATCAGGACGCAAGGGGGAATAATTATAATTACGGGAACGGAAGAAATCAGAATAATTATAATTACGGAAATGGAAGAAATCAGAATAATTATAATTACGGAAACGGAAGAAATCAGAATAATTCTAATTACGGAAATGGAAGGAATGAGAGGGTAAATAATAATAGTTATAGAGAAAACCAGAATAATAATAATGGTTTACGTAACGCCAACAATAATCACACTGATGATAGAAATAGGTCACGACCTCAAAGCGTGGGAATAAATCACATAGCCTTCCAGGAACAAGAGAGAGGAAATGTAGATCAGGTCTACCGATATGGACAGTTACAAGACGGTCGGTACATTCCTCATCAAAATAACGGGACGGATAATTGTAACCACGTGCCAGATTCACAACAAAGATTAGATCCTAGTGTGAATGCATTTCATCACTCTCAAGCCGACACAGCAGGTGTAGGAAATGACAGATGTCAGCCAGAGGCTTTAAACTTAGTCTAGATGAGATAAGGGGTCATATCCCATCTAACTCGTGCCCAGTGACCTCAGGGGACACTCTCCAAACAAACAGAAATAATATAAATACGGTAGAAGTGTCTTATGATTTGAATAAAAAGTCAAACCAACAAATTTTATGTCCACCGCAGATTAAAGCAAATATAGGAAATTTAAAGATACAAGTTCTCGTAGATGGAAGTAAAAGTACTGAAATTCCGTTTCTCACGACTCATGCAACAGATCATCATACATGCTCCTAACGGGAATTAGCTTTCCAAGACGAATGCTCTATTAGTAAAAGTTTATCAGCTGTGCGACTAGATAAAGAGGGGGAAGAATTTTCAATTATGCAGAATGTAGGCCTATCGAGCCCAAGCAATAATATTGAGAATCAGAATGGCGGAACGCCAGATCAGTATCAGAAACGCACGGAAATTGATGAATTTAATAATACATTTGTAGAGGAAGTATACGAAGTAGGATCAAGTTATGAGATAAAAATGTGTGAGACAGAGGTCCGTGATCAGGGAAATCATAGTGAGGAGAATGGAAAAGACGGTACTGAAAAATTGCGAGAATCTGAGATCTTAGGAATTTTAAGGAGTAAATTGGGCCGCACCACGCCTATTAAGGAACCACAAAAGAAACCTAAACATCACTACCACAAACATAAAAAGAAAAAAAAAAAAAAAAAAAAAAAAAAGGGAAAAGAATCTGTCGAATGCAGTAAATAAAAGAATGTCTCGTCTCGAGTTATTGTAATAGAGGACCATTTATAGTGACTAACATTTTTAATGATATTTGCTATGAAGTGACTGATCCTAAAACTAATAAAGTAGTGGGACGGTACAATCTTTCATTTGTGAGGCCATATAAGGAATAACCAGTTAAATAGGTAAAACAACATTGAATAAGAGGCTTAGGTCATTTCACTAGAATTAAGGCACTGAAACTGAGGGTATTATTATTGTAAGTATACATGGCCGCGGAGCAAATATGAAGCGAAATGTAGGCTTTCAATATAACCTCTAAAATGTGAAATTCTTGGGACGTGCATAAAATATATCCTATGCCGAATATATTGTTGTTATTTAATTGTAATATGGACCTCGACACTTAAATCCGTCGATCTTTTATTGTTGTTATCTCTTTTTAATCTGGACGTTGTACCAAATATATCCGGTCGCGCTTTTATCTAGGTTAGAATATATTTAGTAAGTGTTTTCAAGTGTTTGTATTCATAGGGTAAATTAGGTTTTGTATTAATGTTTCATTATTACCTGATGAGGTGAGGTATCTGTGGTCGTGATCTAAGATAGCCTACCGTGTGCGAAGGGTGTGGTGTGTGAGAGAGTAAGAAAATATTGTAGTATGTGAAGTATGAATGAAGCAGTTGTGCCAGGTATAGGAAATGTAATTCACTCATCAAAACAAATAATAGTAATGTGAGAAGGTTGGAAGCTAGTCCATGTAATAGAATACGAGTTAGCACGAAGGTCATTGTACTGGGATCCATAACAAACTCTGCTCACTTACGTCACACTAAGCACTTCATGTCAGGAGTAAAACAGAATTACTCCGTAAATTTGAAATTTTGAATACAAAACATAAATTTTCGTAGAATTCTCTTGGGCATGTGAGACGATTGCTACTTTGCAATTGAATTACTCCGCCCATATCATTATAATGAACAAAATAAGTTTATTATATAAACTTATTAATTAGAATAATAAGATAAATATTAATCAATTATGGCTTTGCATTTCTAATAACATTATAGGAATAAGTCAAATTCACTAAAATTATCTGAACAAGTTACAGCAGAAATGGAATAAGAACATAATATTTGCAATATTATATTCCGGCTGGACTTGTGTGAATATTGAAACGAGACGGATTTCCCGGAACGTAAGAATAGACGTAAGAACTAAACTAAAGGATCTCAGTGGGGTGTAGGAGACAGTCATTCATCACGAAACTCACTGCTATTGAACTAAAAACGCAGAGAAAGAAGAGCTTACTGACTCTATTGAAATTTAAAGGCTTAGAAAGTGGGAAAGTTCTTACTCTATAGCGCTTCGGGGAATCTAGCATCATTTCTTATTACTGACAGCGTGGCCAAGCACTGCTAGCCACGTGTATTAGCGTCTATGCTGGGTAAGGAGCATTAGCCAATGAAATAAGGGTTTGTGTCCGAAGATTCGGAAACACAATGTAATTTGATGTAAACATAGCTATTAGAGGTTAAAAGAAATACAAGGCGTATTGGACTTTGAACGATGAGAAGTGGGGACACGCAGTAAATGGTATCGACACTCTCTCGTCTACGCTCTGAGTGAGTGGGGCGATCTTCTCAGCATCCAGCTTCCGACTTAGTAGAAGTCGGGAAGCTATTAATATTCTTCGGTCAGTAAATGATTTAAGTATCATTTACTGCAGTATTATTTAAATCTACGAATATATTCAGGTTTGAGGTACGGCTTAATTATAGCTGAGTACCAACTTAAATTCAGTGTGTATCAAACTGTAAGTACCAGTGAATCAACGACTTTACAAGGTATTCTAGTGAATACACGAGGTTAGGGAGAAAGACACCTTAATAACGAGATCCACTCATCTGAAGTCAAAGTTCACATACGACGAATATTCTGCAAAAGCCTATTTACTGTTCTGTAATTATAGTAAAATAAACAACACTCTTACCAGTTAACCAGTGAGTTTCGATTGCATCAGAATATAAAGTAGACTGTTTCTAAGAACTATAAATACCCAGATTTTGCCCCTGTTGATACTGAAGATAATCTCTGCTCTGACTGTAGCGACACCGTGGCTGTAATTGGTTTCGTAACCCGCGAACCGTTACAAGCTTTTTATTCATTTCCCATCTGGACCAGTTTAAATCCTGAAGGGAAAGCATTCTTCTACAGTAGCGTTTCTCCGCGAAGATGGTGCAGATAGTCCGCAGACATAATTTAAAAATATCATAAAGCAAGTGGAAAGTAAAGAAGTAAAAATTTTTGACATATTTCGTTATAATGACCTATAATTAATACACCAAATATTAAGAATATAGGCCTTCTATTATAAATGGGATATAAAATTAGGGGTCCGTAAAATTTTTTTAGACATTTTAGAGGACCTCGGGTTCAAAAAAGGTTGAGAAACGCTGTTCTACAGGAATTAGTGCATATGTTACATACACTAAATTTGTTAATAATATTGGTACCAGCAAGATTATTCTTGTCATGTAATGTGTTCAATATTGTAGTTTAAATATCCTTTCCTCATTTATGAGTAGTGTTTATAAAAGAATTAGCTTAAAAGTCCGGCATGTCTTTGGTTTAATATTTTTATTTTTATTTGAACTTATGAAGGATTTTGGATTTTCAACCTCTAGGTTTTTATGTAGCTATATAGGAGAAGAAACAATAACTACTTAAGAACAGAGACAATGTCCAACAGAGACAATAATCTTGGGTTCATGAAAGCTTATATATCTATAATAACTACTTATTTCACTAAATTATTCTCTTATAAAAAGCTTTATCACTTTCTAGTGCCCATAGGGTACTTGGGAATTTGCACCCATTTGCTCGTACACACTATGTCTTGTTAGGGGCTGAATTAAGGAGAAACAGAAATTCCCTAGTATGAATTCTACAGTGATTATGGGAAATCGATGTTCCATCTTCATATTCACATAAATCCTTGCAGTGAAAATCGGGATTATAAGTTCTACATGTCTGCAATTTGTATTAAAAAATTCGGTTTCCCGTTACGCTAGGGACTTCTTGAGGGAGTATGTTAAAAGGTAACTTTGGAGTTTTCTTATGATCTAGTTCTGATCTTATTTTCCTGTGACCCCTGTGGTGAATTGGACCTCCAATTAGAGATTTCAGTTCCTTGACTAATTTTGCTACACATATCTTCCTCCAGAAGACAGGAGGAACCCTCTGAGAACAACCCCTCTGAGGAAACTAAGGTATTACTTGGATTACTGATATAAATGAAGACATAGAATAGCAGGTAATATTGACTTGAAGCTTTCCTGGTCTTGAGAATGTATTATTGTTTCTCGGGCTTGTAACCGAGTGAGTAGGAGGTGCCGAAAGCTTTGAGCCGAACCTCAACTCACCCGGTTAGAAGCCCGAGAGACAATAATGCAGCAAGTAATATGTTATTCTACAGTTGGAGTAAATGGGTTTCTTATTGAAGAATTACACTTTATGCAGATAGAACAAACTTTATTCGAATATACCCTAGTTATTTGACTGGAGAAAATAAGCCGTCGTATTGTGTGGTATTGGTACGGTACTGCGTTTGTAACTGTTCTGTCTTTTGCCGACATATCCTTCGAGCTGTTTTTCACTTCAGCTTTGTCATTTCATTAATCTCGCTGTAATCTCTTCTCTAGAACGTAATCAGGATCATTAATGTTTTAGAAATGTGCACAGCTGAGGGTAAAACATTGTTCCTAAAAACGACTGCACAAACGACTGAAACTGTTCATTGCACAGTTTACAACTCAACTTTGGCAAGTTACACAAACGTTATACAAACTGACAGCCCTGTTTTAATCTTTACATAAATCTGCAACAGCCGGTCGCTTGGCGGTTGAATTTTGAGATTATGCATCTATTTTAAGAAAATTTGTTAACAAATGTCGTTTCTTTCTTTCACGGTAATTTTAACAACATTGTTCCTTTTTTGGACTTATTTTCTTAGTAATAATTATGATAGCAGCTTTATGAAATAAATTTGAAACGACATAACTGGTATTGAAATCATTTTCCTCGACACGTTGCCAACTAGTTCCAACTGTTCACAGATCGGAGTACACTGGTGGAGTACAGGCATGTGACTTTCTTCAAGGGCGGCTGGAAACTTTTCTAGGGTATGATTTATGTGAATTACGAATTACGCAATAAACCATTCATCGCCCATATAAGAAAATTTTATTAGCAGGGTTGTAAGTGTAAGCCTATGGTCTCGTAAGGCATCAGTAGTTCCCTGCCAGAGATATGATACTTTCAAATTGATACTATTCAACGCTTTTAAAATGTTATTTCTGGACAATAATGAATTTGAGCCAGAAGTTAAAACTGAGACCGAACTGTAACCTACTTGAACCTGAGGAGCATTATTTCTCGCCTTCCTATTTTTATGCATTTTAGGTTCCTTATTGCTTACTGTGAAATTATTCACAGGAATTTTATTAATTTTCCAAATTGGTTTCGTACGTGACGTAAGTTTTGGATGTTTTGAATGATCTTATGTGAAACTTCATTCCTCTCTACGTTACAAATAACCATTCCATCTTACATAATATGACCTTATGTAGCATCATAAGAGATCAAGTATCGCACGCGATGGCTGGACAAAAGGTTAAGATGAATATTTTGAAGTTTCAGTAGTAACATTTAATGTTATTGATTATAGCTCAGCCTTTAGAAGGAAAGGGGCTTTCAGAATTTCGATTCAAAGGTTATAATTGACTTATAACACAGTGGTTTAATTATTTGTAAACCACATAATAACTTATCTGTAATCCAAAAGGCGTAAGTTAGGTTTATTTGGGTTTAAAGTTATGAACAGTGTTTGCAGCAAAGATATTTGATATTATCCTTAATATTAAAAAAAATACCCTAAATTTCCCTAATTCTTTGCATGGTGAGTTCTTAAGAAGTGCGCATAGTGAATGGAAACAGTTCAGCATTACTTATGATCACTAAACTTTGAGACGGCTTTCGGATCCGAGGCTAGATCAACCATCATCAGTACGCAGCTCGAGGGAGGCGGCTTTACCTGCTCCACTCCCTTAAGCCCACTGCACACGGGGACAGTGGTGGCGGCTAGTAGTAGCCTAGAAGCCAGTTGTGGCCGCCACTAATTATCCCTCTACTGTCCCAGTGTGAAGGGGTAAATCCGCTTCAACATCCAGTTGGCTACTGGTGGCCACCAAACTCAAGCAGGTTTGAGTCTAGTGGACGCTAGAAAGTCAGTAACATGGTCATGTGTCCTAGTGGCAGTAATTATTGGACATGTCTTAAAGGGTACAGGCCGCCAGTAGAGCGCTGGAACGAAGTATCTGTTGAAGAATTGAAGAGCGATTTTTCAAAAGCCGATATCTACATAAAGTATAGTTTTGAGATATTCAATTTTTTTTTGCGTCCACTTGAAACTTTTAAGAATTTTTATCTGTGTTTTTGTTATAAGAATGTACATGCTAACACCTTTATGATATCAATATCATTTAGAGAAAAATAATGTAGCATTGTTTATTTCAGCTAAAAATATTCAAAGTTTTCACAAAATCCGATATCTGCACAGGACAATATGCTGTATCTGCAGATTTAAGGTTTAATTATATATTACGAAAGAGCATTTTTGCATTTGTTAGAAGTGTTATATATCTGGGAATATTTTCAGGCAATTACAAAATGTATATTTCACTCCATATAGATGTGCAGCCGTTATCCTGTCGTTTTTCTTAAGTACAAACATTTTCCTCTATAAATATTAATATTCAATGTGAATACACATCACAGAGCAACAAGACTACTTCAAAACAGAAATATTATTGAATAGAAATATTTAAGAAACTCAGTGATCCCCTAAAAAAATGCAGTGATACCTAAAAAGAAGTGATTGTTGATGAAGGACCCAGAATAAATCTGAATATTGATTTCAAAACAGTTATAAATATATTGTTACGTGGGCCATCCATAAAGTAAGTTTCCCTGGGGCTGTTTATAGAAACCAAACAAAATTTCAAGGAAATATGTATTGCAACAGATACAAGAGGTGTTCAGCTATTTTACAACATATTCGCCACCGGAATTGAAACATTTGTCATACCTTGGGACCAACTTTTGAATACCTGTGTCGTAGAAGTTGGCCGCCTGGGATTGGAACCACTGAGTGACAATCACATTCGCCTCTCTGTCAATCTTTTTCATTTCGTGAGGTGTAGGGAAAGATGGAAATCACTGGGAGCGAGGTCCGGGCATTATGGTGAATGTTTAAACACCTCCTAGCCGAACTTCTGCAGGAGACTTGCTGGGAGGTGTTTAAACATCCACCCTACTGTATCAAAAGTTGGTTACACGGTATGACAAAAATTTCAAGTCCGGTGGCGAATATGTTGAAAACAGCTGAACACTTCCTGTATTTGTTGTAATATACATGTCCACGAAAATGTGATTTGTTTCTGTAAACAGCCCCAGGGAAACTTACTTTATGGACGCACCTCATACATGGCCTATTAATAGTGTTCCATTCATTTATTTGTTGTAGCTCTCACATCTGCATAAAATGCTTTGGCATCATCAGGAACTGAAAAGTACTGCATTAGTTTTTGAACATCCCGTTTTTTCCGACACATGGTATACTTTGGGAAATTCATTTTTTTTTCGCAAACACTTTTAAGTCTTTAACACCTTTTTTTAACACTTCATATTCACTGAATGATCCAAAATATGTAGATCGAAAGAAGTACTTTTTTTACTTTCCCCTTTAACATTTCCCTTTGTAGCGCAAGAATAGTATTGCTGCCGAAATCTGAAATGACAATTGGGATCTCAACGCCTTCTGAAAATCCCGTATTTTCCAGTCTTGACCAAGCATTTGTACCTTTATATGTTGCTTCCTTATGTCGCAGTTGAGGACAAATAATGTCATCTTTAAACCTCCAATCCTTCTCTAATCTCCCGAATACCTGATCAGGTGGCATGTAACTATGACCAGGTACCAACGATTAATGCAATGGTCAGTGTTGCCACATGAAAACATTTGCATATCGTTTATTCGCCACAGATATAGGATTTTGTTAGAACACCTTAACCGTAGATATTGGATTTTGCAAAAACTGCCGTTTTCTACCATTTTTGGGTGGAACAGATGTCGGAATATGAAAGAACCAGTATAACCATTGGCAAGGCAGTTACTTAACTATCCGAAACAATATATATATCAATTTCGTCAAAACCTGCAGATATCGGCTTTTGAAAAAACGCTCATCAATTACTCTTGTGATTTCTTGCTTGCGAACTATGTTCAAAACCCAAGGTCAGTAAACTATACAGATTGTGTATTTCGGGATAGATCAATCACAGCACTTGATTGCGTGACGTCGCGGGTTTCCAACTATTCCTATTCCAGGCTTTTACTCTGTCTAGAAATACTCACACTTTATGATTAAACTCACAATCTTTAATTAACCCTTGATCAGATTACTGTGAAATTTGTACAGTAATAATGTACACACAACAGCCCTACTGATGGTTAAAAGAGAACCTTAAAAGACGATACAAATGTTTTTATTTCGTTTTATAAATATCACCAAATACACAAAACTCATGGAGGGAGAAGCCAATTTGACTATGCGACAATTTTTTATTCTTGTATCTCGAAAAATCTTCATGCGAGAAATTTTTGGTGAAATATTTGAAATTTGTATCAAATGAAGTAACACCTTTATATCTTAAATAGTTTACGAGTACTTGAGTGGTAATTATTCCTGGAGCTACAACTGTCTGAATGATTTGGGACGATCGTGGAATATCGAGGGTGAAGCAAATTTGATTATGCGGCATTTTTTTGTGTGTCGAGAAAGAATTCAGCATGTTAGTTTTAGTGAAATATTTGAATTTTCTTATAAATCAAATACCATTATATCTTGAATGGATTACTCCAGGCGCTATCAGAACGGTACGCAGGTATTAGCAAGCCTCTTTTCAATAAAATACCAGCAATAACGTAAAAATCCTTAATTATTTTATTCGTGGACTCAATAATAAAACAATATTAACTTACTAGTTGTACCCATACTAAAGGAATGACCGCTGGGGAAAAGGCACGAATCAAACGTTTTCATGACTTTGTAAATCTCCACTACTTTTATAACTTGTCATAACTTTGCCCATATAACCAGGAAAAAATTAATATTAATATAAGTATGTTACTATTAATACAATATTAATACAAATTAACAGTGTGCAATATTCTACAGAATGTAATATTAATATTAGTCCACATTATTATTAATGTATAAAAATATCCCTTAGCTGTTTTCTACCCTTATTATGTGGCGTAGTTACAATAAAAATAGACATTTTTTGACAAATTTTCCTCAAATTATACATACCCTCTAGAATGAGAAATATTTCTAGGCAACAAAATATTAGATCAAATCACCCTTTAGCCGTTTTTACCCGTTTTAATCTCTATTCAAATCTACATATTTTGACTAATTTTACCTGATTTAACAAACGAATCCTGTAAATGCAAAAGAATATTTTAGGTAGCTTGAATAACAGAACAATTCACATCTTAGCTGTTTTTCTACCCATATGTTGTTATTTCTGTATAAATCTACTTTCTTCAAAAGATTTTACAAACTGATTCTGTAGAACCGTTTTCGATCCCTATTACGTAATCTATATACAAGTCTACAATCTATACACAAGTCTACCTACTTTGACAATATTATGACGCTTAGCGCCAATGGCCATTTCAAAATATTCTGAATATTCTGAAAGCTACTAATATCTAAGATTTAGTGATGAGCGAGACCGGTCTTGGTCTTGCAGTCTTGGTGTTGGTCTTGCATAAAATGCAAGAACGAGACCAAGACCAAGACTGCATCTGCGTTGGCAAGAACAAGACCAAGACAGAGCATGCAAGAACGAGACCAAGACCAAGACTGCAAGACTCCGGCAAGAACAAGAGCGATTCGCAAGACTCTTGCAGTCTTGCTACTTGAAAAAATGTTTTATAAATGTTCCATTGTGTATGCAGCCAGCCAGCGACCGCTCCTCAAAGGCGCCACGGAATCGCTAGCCGGGGCAGTCCAAGGCTAAACTAGGATTCGATACAATAAAAACTTCAAGGACAAACCGGAGTTGTCAATATGATGACAGCAAGCAGCACTGAAGAAAGGTCAGGAAAGTCAAGAAGATCAGGAAGGTCAAGAAGGTCAGGAAAGATTTCCTCCAGGAAATTTACAATAAGCAATAAATCAGGCCACTCATTCAGTTTTATGGATCTTTTGAAAACATTCGAACCTCTCAGTTTTCAACAGAATTCTTTTAAAAGAATTTGCTTTATAACGAAGCATCAATACTTATAACTGTTATATGTTACATTTCTATTTCGTATTTTAATATTAAACAGTATGTTATGTATGTTAAGAAGTATAATAGGAAACACAAATCAACTCTGAACATACGATAAGCCAATAGAATGCCACGCAACTTGCAGTGTTGACAGATTCACGACTCACGAGTCTGAAACGTTCTCTGTCTAACAAAGAGAGAGAGAGAACACGCGTGCGTGCTTACTCACTGCTGCTCTGCGTCAAACATTCACACATTATTTTAACGTATTTCGTTTTTGAAAAATCACGAACGAAAGTAGTTTGAAATTTTGAAACCTATTACACGTAAGATACAACATGAATTATCTTAAAAGAAAGTGAAGAAAGGCTTACCTTATTGAGCTGTAGAAATAGGCCTACACGGAAGCCTCTACAAAGGGACAAATAAAACTTCTTCATCTTCGTCCTCTTCACTTCCTTCACCACTCGTGTCACTATCTGTTTCACTGTCCCTAAGATTTACAATTATACTTTCAGCAGTATCATCCCTGTGTTTAACTTCGTGACCCATTTCTAACGCTATCTGATCTAGTTCTAGCAATTCTGATATAGTTTCGTGGGACTGTATGCTATGTTGTGTTTTTGAAGCCATTCCTGAATCTCTCTCTTACGTGAATTTGTTGTGGGTAACTTATTTAATAGCCTAGAACGATAGCTGGCGTTATTTATAATTATTATCGAACTCGCTTCCAGATAATTTAGAAATATGTTCGTGAACCATTCTTTGAACCTGTCCGAAGTTATTTCTGTATGATAATCGGTGATTTTACTTTTAGGATTGGAGCGAAATACCCATTTACTTTCTGGTATAACCCCTGTTTTAGCTGAGCCTGCATGGCATATTATAAGCCTGCTACCTTTTCCTATTGGTACTTTAAGGCCGCCTCTTCCTGTCGGATCTTGCCATATGTCCCTCCTGGAGTGATTCTGGTTGACCCATGTTTCATCAAGATAAAATATGGGCCTCGTGTCTCCCATCCCCCTAAGATTGTGAATTGTACGCAGAAATTTTTGTCTGGCTGCAACAATGTCGCCCCTTTCCAGTAGAAAATTCCGGCCATCATTGGTTCTCCTGTATTTAAATTCTAGGGATTTCAAAATCGTATACATGGAGGACACAGAACCTTTATATTTTATTTTCTTTCGCATTAAAGCAACTAATTTTTTAGCTGTGGGATATTCCCCCGTATCCTACAGTTTAAATATTGTCCAGCGTAAAATACACTTCTGAAAACCGTCAAGATTTGCTTTGCGCTTTTTAACTGTGCGATGGTTTCCAGGAGATCTAAAACTGAGCCCACACCCTATTTCAGTTTATTGTTTTCCCTCCTTAATAATATTAATCACAGATTGTTCACTAATTTGGCAAGCTTTAGCAGTTAATTCCGGTCATGAAAACCACCATTAACGGCCGTGGGTGTTGGCATGCTAACCACATGCCCCCAGTCCTGCCATCTGCCATCTGCATCCTGCAGTGGTCGGGTGGGAGGCCAAGTCCATTCAGGGATGTAGCGCCACGGAGTTTATTTTTTTTAGCAGTCAATTCCGTATTATTATGCACTTCGTCGTCCGAAATAGTCTTAAAAACTATAAACACTGAAAACCATAGCTCTCGCCTGCTTACGCAAAACTTTGTTGGTATAAATTGTTTCACCACTCGTACTAGACTTGCTAAGGTGACATTACGGACACTGAATTCTCACAATAGAACACACACGAAACGCCCTTGATTGCTAACACATATAAACTGAAACTGAGTCTGTGATTTATCTGTGGCTGGGTGGAAGTATCTTATTGTGGAAGTGAGAGGGGTCTTGTTGTTGTTTATGTTAACAGATAGACAGAAACTGTAATGTAATGCATGGATGGTGTTATTATTTTAGGGTAGAAATAAGAAAGGGTCTCTTTGATTCTTGTATTGACATTTGCAGGATAAGAGCTATCTTCCGAACGGAGCGTTCTACAGACATGATGTTTGGACAGTCGGCTTCCAAAAAAATACAGCTTTCTAATGGTGATATCAGGAAATAACTATATGTAATAGATTTTCAGCGCGCAAAGAAATAAGTGAAGTACATCTCTTTAGCGAGACAGCACGTTCCGTTAACTGTACAACACCGCAGCAACCTCATTTGCTTGTCACTTCGTCACGTGATTCTGGCAGCTCCGCCTCAGGTTCAGAGTTGTTCTGTGTTTACTCTAATATTAGATTATTTAAATAAAAATATAGGCCTATATATATAGCCTATAAAAACTTTCAAGATGCACAGTAGCTATTTTAGGCTAAAACCCTCTTTTTGGAAAGTTGGAGGCGGGGGAGTGAACCAGTTTTCTTATAGGCATGTTGGAACGTGAGGGTGTTGAATTTGCACGTAATATATACTGACCATATTATGATTTGTTCATAAAACTCGAGAATTCTGCCACACAGTTATTTAACAACTATAAATAATCTCAGACCTCTGTCTGGATTAGAAGAAAACTATGACTGAGGATTTGAATTTTTCATACATAAACCTCATAACTCCATTGCCGTGCTAAGTAGCCTATTTTATTAAAGATTGTACCCTTTTTATCACTATTTTTAATATTCGTAGCCTATAGTAACATATCTGATTATATTGTAGGCTATATAGGCCTATATTTTGCTTGTGTTATATTGGACATTAGAAATCCAATGAAAACAACAATGTGTTTGCATTAATAATGATGTTATTCACACATAATGGTCATGGTGTTTAAGTTCTTGTTAATCTGAAAGATATAATCATGGTTATTTTGATCTTGTTATTGACAATACCGTGATACACTGTTTGAGGACTGATTAAAGGTAATGATTAAATACAATAATTAAAGTTTATATTACTGTATAAGTTAATTCTACAATTAGTAGTAAGTCAGATCTAGGGTAGGGCTGCATGAAAGAGAAATATTATTTATCGCTGCCTGTGGTTAAGGTTTCGGACATTGTAAGATTTACTATAGATTGCACAATTTGTAAAGAGTCTGCTTAAGAACCATTGGGGTTTGTTACTATATTATACAGTTTTAAACAAGTCAGATGGAATGTCTCCCCTCTAAAGAAATGTTTTAAATATTTCATATAGACTACATGCTAGCCGTTCAGTTCGAAACTGTACAATAAAATATTAATTATTTGAGCCTACCTCTAGAACTGACTCAACTAATTCCATTCTTTTATTTTTAATCTTATGATTTTGGGAGAAATAGCTTTTTCTTGTCCCTCGGTTTTAAATGTAATGTTAGCACAGCTGTAATAAATAAATGAATAAGTAAATAAATATAGCTGGGTAAAATAAAATAATAGTGCAAAATACTATTTCCTCATCCGCGAAAAAGTAGAAGTTTAAATCTACGTAGGTTTAACTTCCTTCCTGGTTTTAATTCAAGAAGTTTGGATTTTAAGTCGCGTATTTAAAACTGACCTCTGTAAAGTGGACAGAACAAGTTTTGCTCGAAATATGCACTTAATTTGTCTTTTTTCCGGCAAGGAACAATCCATTGTTTTCAAATTTTCGAATCCTTCGGCATGCAGAAATATGAATTATCCTTGCGTTTCTTGTTAACATGGAATTTTCGGCAAACAGCCACTGCACACCATAAGCCAGGCATGTTTACATTTGTAATACGTCAGAGAAATGAAAGAGTAAACAATCATCACATCACAAAATATGAACGAATACCTAAACGTGTGAATACATAGTCATCACATTATCCCCTTACTTATAGATGAAATAGCTTTTAATTGTTTTGTTACTGTTTACACGGTCCAAGAAACTATAAGCAATTAGATTTCGTTACTTTCACAAGCGATAACAGACATGTAGTTGGCATAACGGTAAATGCGCCATCAATCATAGTAATATGCGAAAAAGAAAATTACAAGACTCTTGCAACAAGACCAAGACGAAGTATGCAAGAACAAGACCAAGACCAGAGTGATCGAAGCCAGGCCAAGACCGAGACCAAGACCAAGACCGCCTTAGTCTTGGTCTTGGTCTTGGTCTTGGTCTTGCATTTGCTCATCACTACTCAGATCATAATCGAGGCAAATTATATAATCATTATTTTAATCACTAATAATTAGTGTACATTATATTAATGTGAATAATTATAATTAATTAACTTTCCATAGAAATAATGTGTAAACAGAAACGATAAAATACAATAAATTATGTTTAAGATAGGCATATGTGAACTTTAGAGATTGAAGACAATATTGTTATTAAAGGAACTAGAAATACGTTGGACAAAGTTTGAAATAGCACTGCATTTTCAGAACTGAAACAATATTTAAGTTGCACATGAGATATATCGCTTATTATTGCTGTTCAAAGCTTAAAAATAAGCTTTGTCTGATTTTTCTTATTATCCTTAAAATTGTGCTACGAGTAACCTTATTCTGGATTTAACCTAGATAGTATAAACATTAATCTAGAACAGGGTTATTACCTTACAAATAAAACTCTGGAATGGAACGGCAGATTAAGAGCTGTGGATCTTTGCAGTGCAGAGCTGAAATTGCTACGGGTTTAATTTTGAAATTACTTAGGAAAATTTAAGTAAAAAGCAGGTTTTCGTGATATTTTTTTTTACATTTTAATATAAAATATTGATGTATTAATCTTTTTATGCAATTTACTGCGCTGAGGCATATTATACATTAGTAGTAATAGACCATGGGCTACCAATATGAAACCCTCCCCCCCCCCCGTGGGAATTTCCGGCACATATATTTTTTTGTTGGTATTGTCATCTAGTTTAAGATTTTAGTTGTTTGCCCCTTATCAATTACAGCATTTAGCCGGAAACCCCGGTAAACCCCGGAAATTCGCAGAAAATGAATTTGTTTTAATTTTTCATTGTTCTTTGCTCCTAATATTCCCAGGGAATTTCTGACTCTCACATTTTTGTTGGTATTGGCATCTAGTTTAATGTTCCAGTTGTTTTCCCCCTTACAAATTACAACATATCCCCGGAAAACCCGGAAAACCACGTATATACGGAGAAAATTACTATGTTTTATTTTTTAAATCTTTGTTCTTTGCACCTAATATTCAAAGGGAATTTCTGACTTACATGTTTTTTTGTTGGCATTACCATCTAGATTAAGGTTTCAGTTGTTTTCCCCTTATCAATTACAGTATATCCCCGGAAAACACCAAAAACCACGGAAATCCGGAGAAAGGGACTTCGTTTTATTTTTTAAAAATCTTAGTTCTTTGCTCCTAGTATTCAAAGGGAATTGGTGAACCATATGTTTTTGTGTTGGTATTCCCATATAGATTAAGGTTCCAGTTGTTTGCCCCTTACCAATTACAGCATATCCCCGGAAACCCCGGAAAACCACGTATATACGGAGAAATTACTATGTATTATTTTTTAAAGCTTTGTTCTTTGCTCCTAATATTCAAAGGGAATTTCTGATTCGTATGATTTTTTGTTGGCATTGCCATCATTTCAGTTGTTTGCCCCTTATGAATTATTGCATATCTCCAGAAAACTCCGAAAACCACGGAAATCCGAAGGAATTGACTTTTTAAAAATTTCTTTAAAATCTTTGTTCTTTGCTCCTAATATTCCCAGGGAATTTCTGACTCATATGTTTTTTTGTTGGTATTGCCATCTAGTTTAAGGTTTAAGTTGTTTTCCCCTTATCAATTACAGCATATCCACGTAAACCCTGAAAACCAAGAAAATCCGCAGAAAATGAGATTGTTTTAATTTTTTTTAAATATTTGCTCCTTGATACTAATATTCCCAGGAAATTTCTGAATCACATAATTTTTGTTGCTATTGCCTTATAGTTTAAGGTTTCAGTTGTTTTCCCATTACCAATTACAGCATGACAAAGAATACTGGAAAAAATCCTGATGCTGAAGGAATGAAGGCGATTGGAAACCTGACAGAACACACTTCATATTCTAATTTGACATCTGTGAATGTGATAGGATCATAACCATGGATTGAACATGATTATAATCAGAACATATATCAAGTATTATTGAGCATATTAAATAAGATTGGATACATCAAATATGATTGAGCATTGATAGTACCACAATTAAATGTTATAAGAAATAGATATTAAATGATAATAAATTCAGTAATTAAATAAATAAAGAATATTTTAGTAATATTTTAGTAATGATAATAAATTCAGTAATTAAATAAATAAAGAATATTTTAGTAATATTTTAGTAAGATAAATTTCAAGTTAGCAAAACTTCACATTTTAACTCAGACGGAATTCAAGGAAAAACAGTGAGGGAAATACACTCTGCTATTCAACCACAGCATGATACAAGAGACACTCATTGTTGAGAAGTGCTCTCTTATTGTGGCAAAAACTTAGAGAATAGAACTCAGGAACAGTGAAAAGGAGGTACTAAGAATTTTGAGTGGGAAGAATATTTTGTATAGATGTTCCGAGAATCCTTGAGTAATAACGGGAACTGAGTGAGCTGGGAAATGATACTTCCTACTCGGAGTAACATTTAGACGCTCAAATGAAGGTAACCAATGAGAGTACATCTCTCATTGCAAAACAGGGTAAAATGCTCTAATGGTAGTTATTATTGGTTGTAGAAATAAGTGGGGAAAGATGAACTAAGGAACGGAGGACGCTGGAACGCACGTGATAGAGACACACTTCTACAAGACTCCTCCGTCGAGCTAGTCGGTGCAGGGGATATTTTTCTCGCTTCTTGGCTTCAAAGTGCCAGTGAAGCATATTATATTTTATAAAGTCATATTATCGTGATCAGGAGGATCCTGCTCACGGTACCAATAAACAATTATTACCAAAAACAGTTTGTACTAGGAATTGCGGTAGAACTTATTTACAGTTACTACCAAGGTAAATTCAGTGACGCACGTAAGTACTTGTGTTCTACGAAGCAAAATACAGACAGTATCAACACGTAACAATTGTACGTCATCACTACATAAAATCCTCGATAGTAACTTCAGTATTACGAGCGTTCTACCGTCCAGACATTCCGAACTCATCACCCAATTTTCAAGTGGTTAATTGCTAAAAACATTATTGAACAGAAATAAAACTTAATCATACCAGTAAACTTTTGACATTATTAGTAATATATATATTGAACAAATAACCCAAGTTCCCCCCAGATAAGATAGAGACACTCTGTTGCATCCACTGAGCTACCGTGGTCGGTCGTTTTGTGGTTCCCAGACACATCCTGGATAGTTAAAAAGTAAGAGCTAAAAACCACACTGCGAACCGTTTCATACTTGGCGCGCCATCGTAAGGGGCTAAAAAAGAGAGACAGATATAGGGTATTAAACAAAGATTAAAATACCAATAAATTACGCCAAGATATTCAGCAAGTGCTTCATACTTAACGCCATCTTAAGGGTCCAAAAAGATAGACTTAAAGTACAACAAATATTCAGTAAGTGCTTCATACTAGTGCTGCAACGTGACAGTATTCAAGTAAAGTCAGCTTAATTTTGTGCAAGATAAAAACAAGAGGAGAATTCAACCGGAACAAAGAAATTTAGGAGCGGGCATAGCAAGAAAGAAGACCGCGAAAGCAAGAAAATTTTTGTAATTTTAGTTAATAAGAGGGTATTGTTGATGTTATTCGAAATAAGAGTGTTTATATGTATTTGCATGCAGTGTTATGTTGGTGATATATGTATGTACAAAGGTAAGAGAGCATGATTTATTACTCAGTGATTCCAGTGCAGTGAATAAGGTTAGGTTAGGGTTATGTTAACACTACGTAACGGGAAAATAATAAAGCCTAAAATGGAAAACTCAGTAGATCAGGACAGCCAGGATTTGCTCACTAGTAGTGAAATTGAAGTAATGCAAAATAACGAACAGGGGGAAGTTATAAGTAGCCATGAGGAAACAGAGATAAACGAAAGTAATCAGGAGCGGGCAATTAGTGACGAGCCATCAGCTCAAATAGATGAGGAAAATATAGAGAATACAATGACAAGCCAGGTAAATGTAGAACAAGGGATGCAGTCTTTGATGATGGTATTAATGGCTAAAATAGATCAGAATTCTAAAGAAAACGGTGAACAAAGTAGAAAGTTAGCTGAGGAAAATGCTAAGCAAAATAGGGAGTTAGCAGAAAAAAATGCAGAGCAGAATAGGAAGTTAGCTAGGGAGACAGCTGATAAAATAGATCATATTTCAACTGAACTGAAAAATGAACTTAAAAGATCAGTTGATCAACTTTCTGGGGATCTAAAGAAAAATGATGAAAAGATTGACAAATTGAGGGAGGAATGTACTGTAAACAATGCTAGGGTAGATGGCAGAATTGATAAAGTACAAAATGAAATTGATCAGAATAAGAAAGAAATAACGGCTAAATTTGTAAACAAAGATAGGGAAGTAGAGCAGAAACTTTCCAATACTATTGATACTGTTGATAAGAAGATAGAAACAAATAATAGTGTTTTGCGAAATGAGATTAGGGACCAGAATAAAAGCTTGGAAAATAATTTGGTAAAATCTTTCTCAGCTGATATCGGAGAATTAAATGATAGGTTCCAGGGACAAGTTAAGGAGATTGAAGTAAAATTGACGAAAGAAATTCAGAAAGTAGTAGGGGTACAAAATAGCATTACCAAAGAAATAAATAATTTTTCTGATAAGGTTGACAAAATGAGTAATGGCATTTCTTGTACGAGAATCGAGGCAGATGGCGGAGGAGTTTGTACTCCACCTATAAATTTTGCAAGTGCAAATATTTTGCAAGGTAATGAACGTAATAATGGAGAACCATTAGCTCCGAGCATTAGCCAAGATTCCCACACTACGCGAAGTGACGTAAGCCTTAGTAATCATGTTGTTCACCCGAGTACTAGTCAAAATCATGTACAATTAACTAATATTCTTGGAATTGAGTGGGCGTTACCGCGATATAATGACGAAAATTTGTCTAATCCACATCAATTTATATCGGAGATGGAAACGTACTTTAAATTGAAGGGGATCCCAGAGGAATACAAAATGATATTAGTTCAAAAGGGTCTGATAGGTAAATGCAAGGATTGGTGTCAATTTGTATTAGCTGAGGGAGTAAGTTACCAAGAGTTCCGAAAATTGTTTATGGAAAAATATTGGAGCCCAAGTAGACAAATGAAGGCACGTACTGAATTATATGCGGGAAGCTACAATGATAAAGGTCATTTGACACTAACCGAATATTTCTTAAGACTAATTAGGATTGCGAAATCATTGCAAACTATGTTTTCTGAACAGGACGTACTTCAACTTTCCATGAAGCACTTTGGGCCCGAAATTCATAAATTATTAGCGGTAGCCAAACCAAATTCCTACGCAGAAATGTTGAGCCTATTAGCTGAATTTGAAGAAGGAAATCGTAGCGGAGGACGACAGGAAAATTATGCGCGATATGACCAAGGAAATAAAGGTCTAAATCAGGGTGACAATGGGGCATATTCTTATGCAAATAACAGAAATAATGTTAGCCACTTTGATAACGCAGCAAGGCCTAGGCAAGACTTTAATGATAATCGGGAAAATCGACCCGGAAATAATGGAAGGAATAATCAAAACAATAATAATTATTCACGGGAGAGAAATGACCGAGGCAATGGAGCTAATAATAACAAGGGAAGTTACAGTCAACAAGGTCCGCGCAATAATAATCACGGTGACAGAACTGGGTCAAGACCGCAAAATGTTACTGTCAATCATATTGCGTTCCAAGAAACTGAGGTAGGGAATGCTGATAGGAATGCCAGATATGGAGAATTAAGAGACGGAGGATATGTGCGATTTAGAGATAGTGAAGGGAGTAACGGTGGACACGTGCCAGAAACACGACAGTCACTGAACCCTAATGCAAATGAATTTCACCGCACGCAAAATCACGTAACTGATTCTAGGAATGATTGCCCACAGAACGGAGATTTAAACGAGACAGAGATGTAATAGCGAGTCATATTACGTCTGTTGATGGTACCAGGCCTTCCGAGGATAGACTAAAAAATACTGTACATAACTTAGAAATGTCCTACAATGTAAATAAAACTAACCAGCAAATATTAAATCCACCACAAATAGAGGCTAATATTGGGAACTTAAAAATTCAGATTTTATTGGATTCTGGTAGATCAATGTCTGTGATAAATGAAAAAGCTTATCTAGAGCTAAAAGAAAATAAAATTAAACTGCAGGAATTAAACGTCCCAGGACTTTATTGTACGACGGCCATTAATAAAACTAAATATAAAGTAGACAAGCAAATAATGGTACCTTTAAGCATAGGATCTTGGCACACGGAAATATACATGCTTGTGGTCAGAAATTTAGCTCACCCGTATATTTTAGGATGTGATACTTTGCAAGAATATCAAGGGATTTTAAGCTTTGAGGAAAATTGTTTGAAAATAAAGGATGAAAATGACGTTATTGAAGTTCCATTTCTTAAGAGTAATGTTTATGACAGCTCTAATTGTTCCAATAATGAACTCGCAATTCAGGACGAATGCTTCATTATTGAAAGCCTAGCTGAATGGCAAGATCAAAATGAAGAGGGGGAAATAATAAGCGAAATTTTATTTGACACTAAAGGTCATGAGAACCAAGCAAGTAGTCAAAATGAAGGTCGATGCAACACAGGGAATATTATCGAGGCACCGAATACAGGGTCACTAACTCGATGCAATCTAAATGTTGAAATCGACGAATTTAATAACGCTTATTTAGAGGAGATTTATGATGTCGGACTCAATTGCGAAATAAATATGTGCGGAACGAGCAGAAATGAGCAGGAACATTGCAATAATGAAAATGGAAGGGAATATAACGATAGGTTGACTGAATCCGAAATCCTTGAAATCTTGAGAAATAAAGTAGATAGTATCACATCAATAACGGAACCTCAAAAAGATAAGCTATTTAATGTGCTAACCAATAATATGGGCGTGTACAGTAATTCCCCTGGATGCTGTTTAGTTTATGAACATTCTATTAGCATGGATAATCCGCCTATATTTAATCATAAAAGCAGACCATTACCGCTGTCTATTAGAGAGGAGGCCAATAAAGTAATTACAAAAATGTTACAGGACGGAATTATAGAGAGATCCGACTCCCCATACGTCAGTCCTATATGTTGGGTTTATAAGGCTAATAATACATTAAGAATGACATTGGATCTGAGGACCGCAAACTTGTATATGAAACCTGATCGAGTAAAAACAGAACCAATCGATCACCTCTTAGCTAAGATGGGCGATGCTAAATATTTTTCAAGTATCGACCTTACTTCCAGTTTTTGGCAGATTCCTCTGAGAAAAGAAGACAGGAAGTACTGTTCGTTTGTGCACCAAGGATCCGTATTTTCATTTTGTAGGACCCCGTTTGGAATGAGGACCTCCGGGAGCGCGCTTTTGCGTGCACTCCAGGTTATGTTCCCGGAAGGTACTGGACCAAATATAACAGCATACGTGGATGACTATTTAATTCACACGACTGATTTTGATACCCATGTAGAGAAACTTGACCTTGTTTTAAATACGTTCTTGGAAAGCGGAATGACTATAAATCCCCAGAAACTCAGTTTATTTTGTAATGAAGTGAAATTTGTAGGGTATATTATTTCAAAGGATGGAGTGTCAGCTGACCCTGAAAGAATAAAAGCATAATGGACATTAGCAGACCCAAGACAGTCAGGCAAGTCAGAAAAGTCCTAGGGATTTTTAATTATCAGGATAGATTCATTCCCGGATACGCTGAATATGCCGTACCGCTTAGAAAGTTACTACGGAAGCAAAACAAGTTTAAGTGGACTCATGTAGAAGAGGAAGCTTTCCAGAAAATCAAAGAATCTTTCAAAAAGGCAGTACTATTAGAAAGGCCTAGGAATGACTTGGGATATATTATTTACGTGGACGCATCTTGTCTAGCTGTAGGGGGAATTTTAATGCAAGAGCATGAGGATGGTAGTAAACACCTAATAGCAACTACGTCACGCGGGCTAACCCCGATTGAAAGTAAAGGTTCAGTGACTTGCTTGGAGATAATTGGGATGTATCATGCTTTGACGAAGTTCCGGCAGTACGTATTCAATAAGAAAATCGTAGTGTACACTGACCACATTAGTTTGACCTTTCTAAATAAAATGAAGCTAGGCAATAGTAAATTGTCACGCTATGTTCACGAACTGAGTCAATTTGACCTGGAAATTAGGCACGTGGCCGGAAAGGATAACGTCCTATGTGACTATCTTTCTCGCAATAAAGCTGAATTACCGGAAGCAACAGGAAGCGACGGGAATCAAATTCAGATTATGCAAATAAAGATGTTCAGTGAGCTGACCTTGCAGCGCGATTTCCGGAACATAGAAAGATTTCAACGCAATGACCCAGAGATCGAACTAATAAGATTAGGGCTGGAGGAACTTAATCAGGATCAAAATGATAACAGTAGTGAGATAAAGTACCAAATGGTAAACAATGTAATATATAAGCTATGTGGGAAGGACAAGAAAGAATGGAAAGTGTACATTCCGGAGGAATTAGAAACTAAAATAATTTCTATCGTCCATGAAAAGCTAGGCCATTCAGGAACGAATAGAATGTTACTGCACATTCAGGACAAAATGTATATTAAGAACTTGGGGAGAAAAATCAGAAAATATGTCAGCTGCTGTGACTTATGTCAGAAAGCGAAACCGATGAATGTCAAATACGATAGAATACCAATGACCGTATCTAGAGAGAGAAAAGGGGAATTGGTAGCCTTGGATTTTCACGGACCATTAGTCGCAGGGGCGTATGGCATGAGATATATTTTGATCTGTTACGACGTTTTCTCACATTTTGTCAAACTGTACACTACGCGCACAGCAACTACTACTGCAGTACTAAGAAAACTTGTCTCAGACTACTTTCCTAAATACCAGCCCATCACTGCGGTGCTGTCGGACAATGGAACGCCGTTCACTAGTAAGAAGTTTAAAGACAAGATGTCGGAACTAGGAATAAAGTGTTATCATGTGTCTAAATACCATCCTCAAGTCAACACATCGGAACGGGGACTGCGTGATTTATCGCTATACTTGCGAGCACTCTGTCACAAACGGCACAATGCCTGGGTGAAATATATCCAACCAATAGAGGACATTTTGAACCACACAATAAATCCCATTGTAGGAGTCGAACCAGTACGACTTATGGTTGGCGACGAACCAAAAACCCTAATAAGAGGCCTACCAATAGCCATCCCACATGACGGAGTAAATAAGAAATTGACTGACTATTGCCGGATAGCGATAGAAAATATTCGTAAGAACGTGGCTAAGAGAAAAGAAAAGGCCACAAGGCACAAGCGGGTGTGGAACCCAGTAATAGGAGACAAACTCTTGGTTAGAAGGAAAAACCTATCACAAGCACTAAACAAAAGAATGTCACGCTTAGAGCTTCTTTATAGGGGACCGTATGTCGTCACAAATGTGTTTAATGGGGTGTGTTTTGAAGTAGCTGACATCAAAACTGGGAAGATTATTGGGCGATACAATTTGTCTTTTGTTAGGCCTTATAAAGAATAAGAAATAAGGGTATAACAGCATGACAACAGGCTTGCGTCATTTCGTAATAAACAGGTACAAGGGTTAAGTGTGATTTTACAGTGTGAGAGTACATGATCGCGAATACTACGTGTGATGTAAGCTTACAGTGTAATCAAATGTGTAAATATAATAAAGACGAGCAGTAATAAATCTACTGGCGAATATATATAATAAAGACGAGCAGTAATAAATCTACTGGCGAATATATATAATAAAGACGAGCAGTAATAAATCTACTGGCGAATATATATAATAAAGACGAGCAGTAATAAATCTACTGGCGAATATATATAATAAAGACGAGCAGCAATAAATCTACTGGCGAATATCTATATTTAGTTTAAGTGTATTAATTAATAATTTTTGCTACTATTTTATTTTTATATGTGTTGTTTAAATTTGTGATGTTTTGTGTAAAATTCATAAAATTAATCTTGCCAGTAATGTGACGTAAGTATATGATGTCATAGCGGAACAAAGCTTACAAATGTGCGAAGGGTGGTGTGTGGATGCGAGATAAGATTGTAGTATGGTATGCAGCCTGACAAACCCGTAGCAGGTACAAGGAATGCCAATACCTCATAACTGGTCAGTGAACCAAATAAAGGTTAAAATGAATGACAGTACCCTGAAGCTCTGCTAGGCAATAGATAGGTCACTGTACTGGAAAGGTAAACATGAGTATTGTTATGTAAGAGAGTAACAATAGTTCAGGAGCAAAAACGTATTCCTGTTAAAAATGAATTTTGCTACAAAATACACTTTTCACAATAATAATTTTGGGCAGTATGATAGGATCATAACCATGGATTGAACATGATTATAATCAGAACATATATCAAGTATTATTGAGCATATTAAATAAGATTGGATACATCAAATATGATTGAGCATTGATAGTTCCACAATTAAATGTTATAAGAAATAGATATTAAATGATAATAAATTCAGTAATTAAATAAATAAAGAATATTTTAGTAATATTTTAGTAATGATAATAAATTCAGTAATTAAATAAATAAAGAATATTTTAGTAGTATTTTAGTAAGATAAATTTCAAGTTAGCAAAACTTCACATTTTAACTCAGACGGAATTCAAGGAAAAACAGTGAGGGAAATACACTCTGCTATTCAACCACAGCATGATACAAGAGACACTCATTGTTGAGAAGTGCTCTCTTATTGTGGCAAAAACTTAGAGAATAGAACTCAGGAACAGTGAAAAGGAGGTACTAAGAATTTTGAGTGGGAAGAATATTTTGTATAGATGTTCCGAGAATCCTTGAGTAATAACGGGAACTGAGTGAGCTGGGAAATGATACTTCCTACTCGGAGTAACATTTAGACGCTCAAATGAAGGTAACCAATGAGAGTACATCTCTCATTGCAAAACAGGGTAAAATGCTCTAATGGTAGTTATTATTGGTTGTAGAAATAAGTGGGGAAAGATGAACTAAGGAACGGAGGACGCTGGAACGCACGTGATAGAGACACACTTCTACAAGACTCCTCCGCCGAGCTAGTCGGTGCAGGGGATATTTTTCTCGCTTCTTGGCTTCAAAGTGCCAGTGAAGCATATTATATTTTATAAAGTCATATTATCGTGATCAGGAGGATCCTGCTCACGGTACCAATAAATAATTATTACCAAAAACAGTTTGTACTAGGAATTGCGGTAGAACTTATTTACAGTTACTACCAAGGTAAATTCAGTGACGCACGTAAGTACTTGTGTTCTACGAAGCAAAATACAGACAGTATCAACACGTAACAATTGTACGTCATCACTACATAAAATCCTCGATAGTAACTTCAGTATTACGAGCGTTCTACCGTCCAGACATTCCGAACTCATCACCCAATTTTCAAGTGGTTAATTGCTAAAAACATTATTGAACAGAAATAAAACTTAATTATACCAGTAATCTTTTGACATTATTACTAATATATATATTGAACAAATAACCCAAGTTCCCCCCAGATAAGATAGAGACACTCTGTTGCATCCACTGAGCTACCGTGGTCGGTCGTTTTGTGGTTCCCAGACACATCCTGGATAGTTAAAAAGTAAGAGCTAAAAACCACACTGCGAACCGTTTCAAATGATAATTAATTTATCTTAGCAAACCTTCCACAGTCACTACCAAACTTTCTTGACTGAAGTTAGAGAAGGGACATTCAGTAAAGCAGCAAAATTTTGGAATGGTAATATGGACAAAGTGTCATTGATTTTGAGATTTCAGCGAGCAACTAAAGAAAACAACTTTGACTTACACTTGGCATGTTTAGAAGATATGATTACCCTTTTCTTTGCATGTGACCATCACAATTATGGCAGATATCTCGTAGTCCATATACTCACCCTTTTGAACCTGCAAGGGACACACTTGAAGCAGAAGAATTACTTCGCAATAACGGTTTCAGTGACTGTAGATCACAAGACCCGAGTTCTAGAAATTCTGTGGATTTCCGTGGTTTTCCGGGTTTTACGGGGATATGTTGTAATTGATAATGGGCAAACAGCTGAAACCTTAATCTAGATTACAATGCCAACAAAAAAAAATATGTAAGTCAGAAGTTCCCTGGGAATATTAGGATCAAAGAACAAAGGTTTTTAAAAAATTAAAACGAACTCATTTTCTTCGGATTTTTTAGGTTTCCGGAGTTTTCCGGGGATATGCTGTAATTGATAAGGGGCAAACAACTGAAACCTTAATCTACATGGCAATACCAACACAAAGCCATATGGGTCACCAATTCCCTTTGAATACTAGAAGCAAAGAACTAAGATTTAAAAAAATTAAAACAAAGTCATTTTCTCCAGGCTTCCGTGGTTTTCGGAGTTTTCTGGGGATTTGCTGTAATTGATAAGGGGCAAACAACTGAAACCTTAATGTACATGACAATACCAACACAAAACCATATGAGTCACCAATTCCCTTTGAATACTAGAAGTAAAAAACTAAGATTTAAAAAATTAAAACAAAGTCATTTTCTCCGGGTTTCCGTGGTTTTCGGAGTTTTCTGGGGATTTGCTGTGATTGATAAGGGGCAAACCACTGAAACCTTAATCTGGATGGCAATACCAACAAAAGAAGATATGATTCAGAAATTCCCTTTGAATATTAGAAGCAAAGAACAAAGATTTAAAAAATAAAACATTGTCATTTTCTCCGTATAAAAGTTGTTTTTCGGGTTTCCGGGGATATGTTGTAATTTGTAAGGGGCAAACAACTGAAAACTTAAACTAGATGACAATACCAACAAAAAATATGTGAGTCAGAAATTTCCTGGGCATATTAGGAGCAAAGAACAAAGAAAAATTAAATCAAACTCATTTTCTCCAGATTTCCGTAGTTTTCCGGGGTTTCCGGGTAAATGCTGTAATTGATAAGGGGCAAACAACTGAAGACTTAAACTAGATGGTAATACCAACAAAAAATATGTGAGCCAGAATTCCCTGGGCATATTAGGAGCAAAGAACAAAGAAAAATTAAAACAAACTCATTTTCTCCGGATTTCCGGGGTTTCCGGGTAAATGCTGTAATTGATAAGGGGCAAACAACTGAAAACTGAAACTAGATGGGAATACCAACAAAAAAATATATGTGTCGGAAATTCCCACGGGGGGGGGATGGGGGGTATACAGTAGCCTACACTCTATAACTAAAGAAGGAAATCGACTACTTACAAATGCTTCAAGTTGTAAGAAATAAAAAAAGTCAATCCTTCAATATGCTACTTGAAATGCAAATATGCAATCTAGATAATGATCTAATCTATTTCTTAATATATTTGGTAAAGATCTAGATGTCTATGTCTAGATAATTATCTTCTCTACTTCATAATATGTTCGTTACATAATAAATGAAAACATCTGATAATAGCACAAGAAAAAAGATCAGAGGCAGGAAATATAAGTAACTAATTTTCGTGCAAAATGGCATTTCAGGTTGTTTCATTAAGTTATTTCCAAATTAGTCTGACGTACATGACGTACATATCTTTCAATGTGGTCGACCATTAAGGGTTATAACAGGAGAAATATTCTATCTGGTCCCGTGCAAATTTTTTTATATCCCGATACACCTTAAGGTGATTATGAGTAACACCTTACGTTCGCTCATAATATACTGTTTCATGAAAATTCATCATTATTGTTTCTAATACAAGTTTTAATGCAAATTAATTGCACCAATAACCTATGTTCTAAGGCTAAAATGAGAGGCGTATTCTAGAAATTAATTGACAATCAAGAAAATGCCATTCTATGGGAAAATATAATTTAATATTATTAAAAATACTACGCCTATCATTTACACACTACCACAAAGAGATCACAAGCCCACACATGAATTTTTCTTGTAGGCTACATTTGAAAACCATTTTCCTGGTATAAGATTTTAAAATATCAACCTCAGTCATATTTTAGCATCATCTTGCTCTCGTGTATTTTAACTGATGGAAAACACCCCTGCAGTATCGGAACCTTGTTTCGAATTAATCCTACCCATTCAAACCAAGTGAAACGAGACGTCTTACAGGTCAGCTTGATTATTATAGTCCATGTTCATGCATACTTCAGTAGCAACAATCTCCAGTAGCCTGTCTATATCCGAAACCTATAATCTCTTCTACGCTTACCATTCAGCTCAGAAAGATGCTAAGCAAGCAGCATACTGAACGGGGTCTTGTCGTGATTTCATCGCAAGCGACTTTCAATTCATGAGGTGCATCTCGGGTTGAAAATGTAGCGCAGAATCTGTCTGCCTTGAAAATATAAAATAATATCGATATCCCAGAATATTATCTAAAGTTACCGTAATTTCTAATTTTTAAAAGTATTATATTGTAAGAAATGTATATTTTATTTTAAAGTACTCTCTTTCTAGCCAAAATCATAATCTATCTAAGTTAATTTTTTATAGGTAATAGTTCTCGATTCGATGACATCCTTTCAATTGAGTCCTTACATCAACCCACATGAACGTTATTTAACTTATTTCCTTTCAACTGGACAGGCCACAATTTGTACGAAATACTACTTCTTCATCATCTGCTTCAAGTTCAACTTATTATGCTATTTTTTACCTCGGAGGCTTTATGTATAACATCTGTGATTTTTCATTGTCAGCAATATTTAGTATAAATAGTGGAGTTCATCGTTCACTCTTCCAATCTTGAACACACTCTTATTGTAAAAAAATAATAATAATAAAAATAATATAAATAAATAAAACTCTAATTAGTATCGTCTTGATGCTCATGAGACTTCATTGTAGGTCCTTTTTTGTACAGGAAGGGTTCTGGGGTCCCGAGTATGGAACAAGGAATATAAAAACTATAGCGAAACAAGGTCACTTAAGGAAGCAACTTAAGATAGAATGAAACAGAAATACTCGAAATTACACAGCGTTTCCATCTGCCAACACGGCCAGAACACATCAGAAATAACTAATGAATTTTAAAATTTTCTAAAATCTATTTCTGGAGTAAAACAAGACCACATTTTACTGCACATATCCATGAAGATAATCATAAAGTTGGATAAGAAGTGTGACCAAGATCATAATTTTCTTGTCATGTCACAGCGATCTTACAAGTTACTCTGGTACCCGAAATTTAAGATCTTATCACGACGCAACCACACTAATTACTTAAATAAACGAGGTATTCCTAGAAAGACACGTTTGTGTACAATAATAACCAAACAGGTTTCTATTTACTATTTACTGGCTAGCGCATGCTATGTGAAAAAAAATCTGGGACAAATCGGGTTAAGTTCTACACTTTCAAGGAAAATTTAGGAAATTACTCGGAGCTAAGTATAACACACGCTTACTATGATGCATTCCTTGCATTTATGTCTGTCACCTACATTTAAAAAAAAAATCCTGGTCACGGAAACGAGACATAAACGAGAGCGTCTAGACAAAATTTCCGGCCCTTTCACGTCCAAGTCTAAGTTTACTGAGAGGGGTTGTGAGGTTATGACCTTACCACCTGTCCACCTTTCCTCTGAAGAAAGATATGTGTAGCAAAATCAGTCTGAAACCTCAAATTGGAGGTTCAATGTCCCACAGGGATCACAGGATAATAAGATCAGAACTAGGTCAAAAGATAACTGCAAATTTACCTTCAAGAAGTCCGTAGTGTAACAGGAAGTGTACCTTTTAAATAGAAATTGCAGACAAATTTTTAAATAAAAATTTGCATATACAAATAGCAATTGTAGAAATTATAATTCATATTTTCACCATAAAGAATATATTTTATTCAAATATAAAATAAAGGACAATATATAGAAAGGAAAGTATTATAAAAAAATGACCAAAATTCATCCGTAAGGATTTACGGAAAACTTAAAGGGAAACTTAAAACACAACGTACAAGTATTTATTTGAAACAGGTGGTTGTTGTTCATAAATGACGGCATATCAAAAATGATAATAAACACTTCCCTAAATGAATACTATCTATCACTACATTGGGAAAGGTAACGAGTTAAGATTGAGTATTAACACAATCGTAAAATGATCTACAGAGTTCGTCCTGTATTCGTAACACAGAAAAATTTGCAGATTACGGTACATATCATTTCTATGCCCATAGACAAATATTAACATACTTTGAAAAATGTTTATCAAATTTTTCAAATATGCCCTGTTTCTCCAGGAGGAAAATCTATACAACATTCCCTTTCTTGGGAACATCAAATTAACAAAATTAAGAAGAAAATTCTCCCAGTAGTCGGTATTATAAACAGATTACGTCTTTCAGAAATGTCCAGTCAACTTCTTAAAATGGTATATTTTCTTTAATCCATAGTCATCTTACTTATATGAACATCATATGGGGGAATTGTAGAAAAAGCCTATTTCATGAGCTGGAAGTAATTCAAAATAGAGCGATTAAAATTGTTTAATATTCCCTTTGGAACCCATACTAGTGATATATTCAAAATTTCTGGAATCAAGCCACTTTCTGTCTCTGTCTCTACTGGTTAGCAGCAATAGTCAGTCACTTACATTCTATCAAATATATACATTCTTATTAAATCCAACACCACCTTGATTACACCCGAAGATGTTCATCTCCATAACATGTCAGTCATCTTTTTGTAACTCATAGCGAATCCACTACGTATGGCCTAAATGGAATATTACCTCATGCTATAAAATTGTATAACATGTTACCTGAAAGTGTGTCCAGTTCCATTAGAAATTTTAAACCAAAAGCATTATCATATTTTTTAGATGTGTACTTTAGTCAGTAGGATAGATATAATATATTTCCGGAAGTCGTACAAAAAAGAATGAATATTTCAAAATTGGTTAGTATATTTCAAATTTTTTGTCGTTTGTAATATGTTTGTCACTAGTGAATTTGTTATAGCCATAAGATAATTGTAGTATGTTTTATAATTGTAAGATAATTGTAATATGTTTTAGAACCAATGTATTTATGTCACCCCTCGAATGAGCTTTGCTCTTTGGGGTTGTACTATATTATAGGGCCTATATATTAAATTAAATATTAATATTCTTAAAACCATCAAATTCACTTTTTTACTATAATATGCTCTCTGCATACGCCTATCTTGCATGCAATGAAAGATACTTACCAAACCGTGCACCAGAAAAATTATATAAGTAACTTTAAAATTTGAAAACCCGACCCTTCCTCTTCCATCCCTTATTGAATGTTCTCTATACAGAAGCCCAGAAGCATCAACCAAGGGACTCAGTCGCGAATTGGGTGTACCACAACCAAGAGTGTGGAAATTTATCTCTAAACCCTGAAAAACGGGCATACCACTCTCCAAATCCGACAGATGCTGAAAAAGGAAAGCAATGTGTGCCGACCTGTTGCAAGCAGTTCAAGAGGATAATTTGCCGCAAAATGTGCTCTTTAGCAATGACGCCACCTTCCACACATGTGAGATGGTTAACCGACACAACTGCAGAGTGTGGGGAGATGAACAGCCAAATAATCCAAAGTGTTTCGTGAAGCGGTGATCATGTGGAGTAAACTTTTATGTATTACTATGTGTTAGGGTTTACAGTCAATGTATAGGTTCGAATCTAGATTCGTTTTTCATAAAAATGTACCGAAACTTGATAATCAATCTGTATTTAAAATTTCTCTTTGCAAATATTCATGTTTTGACCAAAGAAGTAAAACCTGATAAACCCTAAGCATTTAATAAGAGACAAAGTAATTAGAAAAAGTGTTTTCCAATGTGCGCAATAAATTATTGCGTCCCGTGTTTTGGGGGAACAATATTTGAGAGTGATATTGATTTAATTCTTTCCTTGTTTCTTCCCATAGACGACTGTATGTAAACATCATGATGGAGCATCAATTTCCCATAATCACAGTAGAATTTATATTAGGGGATTATGTTTCTCCTTAATTCAGCCTCTAACAACACTTACTGTGTAGAAACAAATGGGTGCAAATTCGAAAATACAAAATCCTTTATTCGAAAATTTAAAATCCTTTATAAGTTCAAATTTAAAAAAAAATATAAAACCAGAGAAAGGCTAATTTAAGCTAATTCTTTTATAAACACTACTCATACAAGGGGAAAAATAATGCTACTGGTACCAAAATTATTGACAAATCCAGTGTATGTAACATATGCAGTTATTTCTGTCGGAATTAAACTGGTAAAGATGGCAGATGTTGAATGAAAAGCTTTCCAGTATCAATCTAATTGCATTAGAATCTATTTTCATTAGAAGGTGGGAGGTAAAACTCTTATTGAGCGCTTTCCTTCTCACAAATAGCATTCCTGATAGTATGACGAAAATAGTACCAAAGTTCCAATATCGCGCCCAACAATAGCCGACTTTCCTGGGTATTTTCTAAAACTTTTCGTGTCGTATTTATTTATAGCCCTTTAATAACTAATTCAAAACCCGTTGTTAAATAGTCACACCTAAGTACACTAGTTAAGGAGTGAATCGTTAATAAATAGTGTAATGACAGCAGGTTCCTGCATGTATTAAACAAGAATAATAACGCCTTCCAAATATTTTTAATTGTTTGAAGTGTTAAAGCATCTATGTTAGTAGCATATTATACTTCAACAGGATAATACTCGTATGAGGTACCGTTTTTCAAACATCCGATATCCATTTATTATCGGACTACCACAATCACGCTACATCTAGACAACCGCGGCCGACCACTCATACTTTATAGACGGCTCAATTATTACTAGGCCTACACCTTTACAAACCATTGTTGTCAGAACAACAATGGATTTTGATTTGAAACCGCTCGCTTAATGAGGAGTGGAATACAAAGAAGTTTAATATTTAAAGAAGCTCTCGACAGCCATCATATTACATATCAAACGAAACTATTTTTAACGCCCAAGATAAATAGTAGGCGACTAAAATCTGTCGAGAGGCCACCATGACGCCCGCGGTCTCAAGAGTTGCCATCCCTACTCTCGAGGCTCCCGAATTTTATCGGTAACTACCGAAGGATTCCTGTTACTAAAACATTTTGCTCGAATAGCGCTATTTGAAAAAACCTAAATCTAAACCAGGTTCTTCCGGCAGACAGTCTCAAAGGCTGGGGCAAACCCCAATTTGAGTGAAGTCTTGCGGGGTTTTCCCTCACTCATAGGCGAACGCCGAATATGTATGATCCCCTTATCATCTTTCAGGAAAACAACACACAATTTACACACAACACAGATTAACAACGCAGACAACACTTACACTAGATTTGTAAGAGCAACGAAGAAACAACGCTCAAAGGAATCGTTATCACACGTCATATACATACCAAACTAGACTTGGTACGTCCGCAGGTAATCGTATGGCTTAATTGCTTGACACTCTGGAGGTGAGGGAGGGCAAAAAAAAATACTCATTATGTTATAAGCTGGATCGAGCCTAGAGCCATAACGTTAGGGCAACTGCAGAATTCCTAAAAACCTGACGGTATCGATTCCACGGCCCTCGTCATACCACTCCTTCGGGTTAATATCAAAACAAAATAATGTTATTGTAAGAAGATTTAAGTAGAGAATTTAGGTAGGAATCATATTTGTTAATTCATAAATATAGGACACATTTTTCCTTAACGAAAAAAGTTGGGAGAGGGAAATCACAACTTATACGTCAACCGTTACCTAAGCCATCAAGAACAGGCTACTGCTGTGCAATAGTCACGTAAAGACAGGTTCCACTCGTACCAAGATACCCAACATCGATTCATTTATTTTCAACTCATATCAGTAATGAACGTAACATGCATTGTTTCAGTTATGAATCGAACTGAAACCGATGTATGTGGGTTTGTGTTGCATTCTATTTCCACGACATGTATGATGTTGCTCCTACTACCTGATAACTCGAATAATTTACAGGCATACTGATACTGAATCTATTTACGGAATCATTTCGAGAGTGATCGATATAGTCTACTTCAAGTACGTGAAAAATTGTAGATCAGATGATTTTCGCATAAGAAATACGGCATCCCACGAGATAAATTTTCAACTTAAGCCAAGAGTTCGACGAATAATAATAATGTTTATTTATTGCTTTTACTTTTTTAAAATGTATATCAACGTCATAATTCATTATAATCTATACATGTACAGACTATTATAAAATTATTCACACTATATGAAGAGTTTGCCGTCAAAGCTGATCAGATTGTCCTCTTAAATTCATTCAATGACATATTCGTAGTGTTTTAGATACTAGAAATAGTAGTAAAAAGTGTTAGACCAACGATTTCAAAACTGGTAACTACATTTTACTATATTTACATTTATGAATTCACAAGTTCGTTCTTTTATGAGTAAAATAATAATTATGAAAAATTGAACATTGAACATAAGAAATAACGTTATTCTTCACGTAACTCAGACAACTTACGACAAACAATGACAGCAAACTAAGAATCTGATGTTGAAGAAAAAGGGGGTTTCAGTGGGATCTATGCTGATGAATGAATGTGCCATAATAGAAACCCAAGGCTGAGATGGCTCTGTGTAATGCATATAATATACTTGTAATAGGGACTGAACTGTATTAATACTATTTATTAATTACGCTTAACATGAATGTTGCTTTGCTTACTTTACTGGCAACATAATTAATTTGAGAATGCAACCCTAGACCCGCTTCAAGGTGAATACCAGGAAACTTAACTGAGTTAGACAAAGGCTATATATGACATCACTTGTCCTATTATTTAAACAAAGATGTTTATTTAGCAGTGCACCAGTCATTAATTTTTGCATATATTTTTTAAGTTTTAAGGAAACAGAATCATCATTATCACGGAGTACAGTCATTAAGAGCTAAATCGTCAACAAACATTCCATTATATTCACGTAACACAGGATTCAATCTGACTTTCTCAGCAATAATACTACTTTGGGATACTGTGTTGTGTATAGGTTAGGCCTCAGTTTTTATGATGCATTGAAAACACTGAAGAAATAATTCAACAGTTTCCTTTTTTTTTTTAAATTATAAGAAGATTATACTCTACAGTTATCCTCTGCATAAACACTGCAGGAGAATTTCTTTCACTCTCCTTTCTATTTCTTGATAATTACTTCTTTAAAGGCGTGTTGGGAAATATAATACAGAACTGTATGAGCTCAAGAAACTGCATATTATAGTTTTTTTTCATAATTGGAAAGAAGTAACAGGTGTTCCCAATCATACCATTTTTTTTTTAAATAAATACTTGTTATTAAAATCAAACGTATAATTTTCGATTTGTCTCACTGATAAGGTATGGAGACTTATCAGCAAGTTAAAAGTAATCTTGCAATAAAGGTATTGCTCGATTATTTTAACTTAGTGTATATTAATAAGGAAGCCATAAGTTGGAAACTTACTTTTATTTACTAATTCTCTTATTCTGTAACTTTGCATAGTGTGTATTAACTTACTTTTATTTACTAATTCCCTTATTCTGTAACTTTGCATAGTGTGTATTAACAATATAGAAAGAATATTCTTATTTTTAAAACATTAAAATATAGTGATCTAAACTTTACACCAGTCCCAATAGCTTAATACATGACTTAAGCTGAAAGTCTCTTACGCTTGAACTGTCCAACAAGAAATCTGTCGATTAATGTCTGTCACAAAGGTATTAAAATACATGGTACAGACTGTAGAGTTCGATCAAGAAAATGGTCTTGATACCAGCAACTCAACAATATTTTATTTTAATATTTGTATTTCGGCGTATTTCTGAAATTAAGATGTTTTGATTTTATGATAATTTGTGAGTAAATTTACCTGTGCAATATGTTCCATTATGTTCAATCATATCGTGTTCTACAGATATCATGTATCGTCATAAAATATTTTTAACAGTTTACACTATTAAAATTACACGTAGCTAATAGAATATAACGGAGTCAGTTAAATGATCAAATGTTGTTAGGTTATATATTGCCATAGTATGTATTGCCATTCTTTTTTAAAACAATGAAGTTATATCAATAAAACATATAAGTGAATATTTAAACATTTCATGTTTCCTTTTGAGGGTCGTAGTAAATTTCCTGTGTGAAATTTGATAATTCATTGTACTTTCAAATCAATCCCAAATGTTTTGACATTTTTGAAGGTTATTTTTCCTATAAAACATAGGATTATTTTTAAGGGTATAAGGTGGTAAAAAACCTTTAAATATCAATTCATATAATGTATGCTTAGTTACGTACTATTGATACTATTCGTAAAAGCACTCAAATTAGCTCATAGTTAAAACTTGTAGTGTTATTTATTACTCTCAAACTGACTTGACGAGTCAGGAGAAATAACAATGTGCTTCAATTCTTATTATATAGTATTAAATTAGTGCTCAAACAGTAATGCCTGGAACACCAATTGCTTAGTGAATGAATTTATTGTTATTAAATCAGGGCGGAATTAAAATAAAGGGTCAGTTTGCAATAGTTTGTTACAAATAGAGGTTCCATCCGGCCCGGAGGAATCCAAAGGAAATTATGTACGTTTACAGTGAAACTGTAAGAACAATAAACGTAGTTAAAAATAACAAACGCATATAATAATAACCCGTTGGGAGAGCACGATAAATTAAATTACAATAACGAAGATCCATAGGCATCGTATAGCACTGACACTGTAACTTCTTGAATGTCACAATCACTGATAGATGCTGGCTTGAGGTCTTATGATGAATTTACGTTGCAAGTCGAGTGATGATTTATTCCGCCCAAATAACGTGAACAAGATTGGTTAAAAATATATTTATTACTGATGTTTCCTCAGGACCACTGTAAAGAACAGACATAAATGAATGTATACATATACAGCAAGTCTATGTTGCTTTCAAAGTGTTCATAATTAGCTTCTGCGCTTTTGATTCTCACATTATCATGCAATTAATTGTGTCACTGATTGACATTGCGTAATGAGATTAATACAGCTAACGATAAATACAGTTTGAGACAATGTTATAAGCTGTATATGAATTATTAAGTTTCAAACACTCACTTTGGTAGTGAAGATTCCTTTAAGCAGATAAAATATCACACCAATCCAATCCTGATGTCGAATTATGTAATATCATGCCTTGGAGAAATGCTTTGTAGCAGCATTAAGTAAATCAGCTATTCTGAGCTGAATAAAAATGTTGATAATTGCTTCTGTGCAATATAAGTTAGATGATGATGATGAAGGAATCCTTAATTCTTAGTATTGAAATATAAGGTTCTTTAGACGATTAAAGCCAATATTGGCAGCGTCCAGAAGGGACGACGATCCTTTTTAAGGATAGAATAATGGCGTCGTAGAAGGAAATGTAAAGGTTTGAAAAAAGCGCTACATAACAATGATAGGAAAGCACTCCCATTGGACGAGAAATTACAAACGATTCAGCAATGATATTTTTAAACAAAGGACGTAGATTGTGAAGCAATCTGACAGTCATAATGAGACAATAAATAAAATATATTTATAGTTATTTTTTAATTAAAATAATAAAAATATGAATTGAAAATAAACGTTAAATTGAGTTCAGTAAAGAGGAAGAACTTATGATCAAATGTTTTGACAATAAGAAAGATACAATTTCTAGGCGGCCGTGCGCAAATTAGAAATGAATAAAAATATTATCTAAGCCGCTAAAAGACCAGATCAATATTATAATGATTCTTAAAGAGAGCCACGACTATGATAACTGAATCAAATCTCAAGTTATCAAACATAACTGAACAATTAGGTGCCCGGCAAATATCGACCTATCTCGGTTACACTTGAAATCTGCTCCGTGTTCTTTAAATCTGGTGGTAAAATTTCTTATAGTATTCCCTATGTATACAATTTGGCATGTTTTACATTTAAATTGTTCCATTATTTCTGTCCATAATGTTAGTATGGTCATTTCTTTTCTCAGTGATTAGATTTTGAATTTTATTATTGGTTTTTATTCCCATTTTCATGTCAGTTTCTTTGAATGCTTTCGCTATTTTTGTAGTTTCAGGTTTTGTATACATAATAGATGCATATTTAGTTCTCTTTGTTTCTTTATTATGTCTGTTCATTTCTACACCAGTTTTTATGTTTCTTTCATTTTCCTTTAACGGTTAAAGTTATGGTTTGTATTTCATTTTTGTTCTGCATTCGTTCACTAGTTTATATATTCCCTATTCTTTTACTGTATCTGTTCTTTTGTGCTGTTGTTTTTATGTGTTCTAATCTTCCTTGAAGTTTATTTCTGGCATTGGAATTTTTATTAATCTGTATATAATTCTTCTGAAAGTGCTTAGTTCTGATTGTAATGATTTATTATGGATGCAAATACCAGTACTTGATGGTTTGTGGTATATTCCAAACTCTAAAGCTTAATGAGTTTTGTAATTGTTAAACCTTAATAATTGATCTTATTGATATATTCTTTTTCTGCTGTGAATATTAAGTTTTTGTGTACGTTGTTGAACTCCACTGTTATTTTATCCGCTATATCTTTGTTTTGATAAATTATCAGCATTTCATTCACATATCGTGCTATAAATTTTTACTGATTTTAGCAATTTTGTTGATTATTTTATTTTCGATATTTTGTGGGAATATTTCTACTAATATTCCTGAGAATGGGCTACTCATTGCTATTCCTTCTGCTTGTTTATAATAATGGCTGTTAAGCTACAAGTAAGTTTGTTTTGTTTCTAATCTTAGTATTACGATCGTTTGATTGATACGAGGCTGTATCGAAAAGTAAAGACCAATAATATATTTTACAAAATGTTCAATAGGTACAATTACAAACAAATTAAGACACGAGGGGACATATTTTGTCTAATATTGCATATAGTTGCCCCGTTTCTCAAAAAAATGTATCCTGACCTGATACAAGCTTCAAAACACCCAGTTCAAAGAAGTCCGTTCGGTTGGAGTAAAGCTATCTGCAGACTGCTGTATTAACTTCTTCATCTGATGCAAAGCGTTTACCGGCCAGGAATGTTTTCATGGGACCAAACAAATGAAAGTCATACGGTGTCAGGTCTGGAGTGTATGGAGGATGCTGGAGTACCTCACAACTAAGTTTGTTGATTTTCTCACGAACAGCTGCAGCAGCATTGCTACTGGTCCATACAGTCGTCCCCATACACGCCACGCATGTCCCTGTCAATTGCACTCAGGTTATGCCCTTTCGGCCATAAAAATCGCATTACACCTCGCTGCTCTTCTCAAGTGGACTATAGTAACTTGTGCGCCATCTTTGTTGCATAGTTCACGCTTCTCTCGCTAGAGCTACACATAGAACAAAATAGCGTCCTTAGCGGATGCTTCAAACTCCATTTTAGTGAGAGTTCAACATCCCAGCCACAATACCAACGCAGAAAAAAATGATTGTATGTTACTTTTCGATCCACCCTCGTATATAATTTGGCGTATCCTTGAATTATACAATTCTTCTTCAATTACTGTAAGGGTTTCTGCCACTGGTATAATTGTGTAAATTTGAAATGTCCATTGTCATTATTTTACTTTTGTTATTAAAAAGTATTTTTCTGTATTTTGTCTATTAGGTTGCATGTGTTCTTTAACGGCATATTTATTGTTCAGTTCCATTTCTGATTTTAAGGTAGTGACGTTGTATTTTGAAAGCTGGTAGTTTGGTGCATTCATATTATTCACCACATTTCTCATAAGTATGTTTGTTTTGTGTGTTTTTTGGGGATTTTTCATATGTGGAGCTTTCAGATTGTTATTTAACATTTGCAATATTTTATTTGGTGGTATTATTAGTGGAGCGTTTTTCATAGTTGCTTTTACATCGTTATGGTATTTGTTGGTTGGGTCATTGTTCAATTTCTCAAACTCACTTTCTTTTATAAATAATTCTACTTTATTGATATATTCTTCTTTATTTATAAGTACTATTTAATTACTTTTATCTGCTTTAATGTCAATTATATTGTTTTCTTTCAGTTTACAGTTTATTCCTAGATTCATTTGAGTTCGTTGATTTCTTCTTGTGTTAGTGTCATTGTGATTTGTATGATAGTAGTATGGTTTTATACATTACCCCTAGGGTGGAGTCGCGATACTGTCCCGCAACATTGGGTGGAGCAGGGGCAAAGTCCACATCGTTCAAAGTCCGCAAATGACGTCATCCAAGATGGCGGCGAGCTAGACCGCGTGACCGGAAGTAGGTTTCGTATTTCATTGTGGTTCCCACGAAGCGTAAATGCATCGTCATCATTATATTCCACCATACAAGTTTTCCGTAAGATGTTTATTTCTCTATTACATTAATTTTTCACTATGGTCCTGGGATCGACTCAGCCTGGATACCTAAGGCTGATAACCTTATTATTATTATTATTATTATTATTATTATATTACTTCTTTGTTCATATATCGAATTGATATTACGATAGCACTTATTTTAAACCTTCAAGTATTTTTTTATAATTATATTTCACATACAGTTTTTCCGTAAGATGTCTATTTATCTAAAAAATAGCCCTGAGGTCAACTCAGCCTAGGTTTGCCGATTAGCGTTTAATATAATTTTTACTTTGGTCCTATGGTAAAGGCGGCCGGTGCGTAAAACTCATGCTGGGGTCTTTAGAGGGGATATATTATGTTAATAATTACAGGTTTTTTTTAATGCTGATACAGAAAGCCAGTGAATGTTTTTAATCACTTGCATACAGAGATTTGTGACACGTATTTAGAATCTCATCTCGCAACACTAGTTTCGCTGACGTAAGAGTTCACAGTATCTTCACTCGCAACAAGATGCTTCCGTATACATAATTCTTATCGCTATCGCGCGTGTTAATGCAGTCTTTTTAATTCTTCAGTCATAACAGTGATATTTCATTTATCCATTTAAACTTTAAATCCTAGTTTATTAATCTACCTAGTGCTTTTATTAATTTATTGCTTTGAAGCGGACTTGGTCATAATAGTCCTCACGGTTGCTCCTGGTGAAAATAGAAAAATGGTTTTCAATGCAAGGTTTTAGCGAGAGATTTGAAATTCTAATACATAATTCTTTAGAAAATGGCTTCTAGCGCGTAATTTAAAATTATGAACAAATGACATTGTGGTAGATTTGTAATATATTTTTACGAGAGAGTTCATTTCACAATAGGTATCATATTACCAAAGTCAACATTTTATTTTCTACGTTTTATCACACAATCCCCGCGGATCATATTAAGTCTTTGTTCATACAAACTAAAACATATTGCTACAACAGCATTTTTTTCCAAACGTATCATCAAACAAAAGTTTAATTTCTTTATTCATATACAAGAAATGATGTATCTGTGGATAATGCTGATTCAACAAATTCTTTATTTATGACGTCATCATTACAAACAGGCTCATGCATGCTTCAAGGTCTTACACGGCACGTGTGCGGAAGTTAAGTAGGTCACACATCTCATATTACAGAACAAGTTTCTACACGTCTCGGCCAGCTCACGGCGTCAGTATATAAGGGGATGACGTCACCGCATCACATTCACTTCTTAGCAGACCGTCGCCGACTACACATCATGGAGAGCTCGTCCGCCGCCGTCTTCCAATGTGGTGAGTGTACCTCCGCATTTAAACATAGAAGGAATTTACAAAGACACATCAACCAACATCATAAGAAAAGTGACTACAAGTATGAAATATGCGGTGTGATATTTACACGAAGTGATGTGCTAAAAAGACATGCACGAGAAAATCATGCCGTTACTGCCTTCACCTGTAACATTTGTCACTCCAACTTCTCATCGGCACGAAACTTAAGTAGACACCAGGAGAGGAGCCACCACCCAGCAACAAGGGACGCTGTCAATCGCATTGGGATGTATCACCAGGCAGGCCACTTGTACTTTCCTGCTGAAGCCGGGACATCATGCAACGGAGGCGAGACCTCGAGGATTCCCGTGCACGGTGGTGGTCAAAGCCAGGAACCCGCCCGATTACAGGTACGTTTTATTACATTATCATCCATGTTTCTCAAAATGTAGATACATACATCATAGTAGTGGTGTAACACATGTCCACATTTTATTTTTATAGGTCGGAGCGAGGAGCTACGATGCGGACGATGCCAGACAAAACAACACCGATCGCTTCCATCTACCAGCACATAGCGGAGACGTAGGAGCAGGCGCATCCCGTCCAACGATGCTGGGAGAGGAGGCCACACCTTCCGGTGTGCGTTTACAGGTATGTAGTGAAATTATTATCATTATTTCTTATATTTCAGTGATTGTACAAGATATTATTATTATTTCTGTGATGGTACAAGACATCGAACTTATATTTTCCTTATAAAACTCAGTATTACTTTTTCTATGTTACTGAATGGATAAAAAGCAAGATAGAAAACTTAATTTTGTTAATTTTTTCCACGTTACTGAATGTGAGACTTTATATTTCAATGATTAAACAAGACAGAAAACTTATTTTTTATCAAGAGATAAAACTTAATATTATTTTTTATATTAGTACAGAACGGTTAAAATCAAGACATTAAACTTAATTTTTCTTCATAAATCTTAATATTTTATATTTCTGTTGTTATAGAATGCCAGACCAGTGAGTGTTGGAACCTGAGACGATTGCTACTTTGCAATTGAATTACTCAGCCTATATCATTATAATGAACAAAATAAGTTTATTATATAAACTTATTAATCAGAATAATAAGATAAATATTAATCAATTAGGACTTTGCATTACCAATAACATTATAGAAATAAATAAAATTCAACTAAAATTATTTGAACAGGTTACAGTAGAAATGAAATAAGAATATAATATTTGCAATATTATATTCAGGCTGGACTTGTGTAGATATTGAAACGAGACGGATTTCCCGGAACGTAAGAATGGACTTATGAACTAAACTAAAGAATCTCAGTGGGGTGTAGGAGACAGTCATTCATCACGAAACTCACTGCTATTGAACTAAAAACGCAGAGAAAGAAGAGCTTACTGACTCTATTGAAATTTAAAGGCTTAGTAAGTGGGAAAGTTCTTACTCTATAGCGCTTCGGGGAATCTAGCATCATTTCTTATTACTGACAGCGTGGCCAAGCGCTGCCATCCACGTGTATTAGCGTCTATGCTGGGTAAGGAGCATTAGCCAATGAAATAAGGGTTTGTGTCCGAAGATTCGGAAAAACAATGTAATTTGATGTAAACATAGCTATTATAGGTTAAAAGTAATACAAGGCGTATTGGACTTTGAACGATGAGAAGTGGGGACACGCAGTAAATGGTATGGACACTCTCTCGTCTACGCTCTAGGTGAGCGGGACGATTCTTCACAGCATCCAGCTTCCGACTTAGTAGGAGTCGTGAAGCTATTAATATTCTTCGATCAGTAAATGATTTAAGTATCATTTACTGTAGTATTATTTAAATCTACACGACGAATATATTCAGGTTTGGGGTACGGCTTAATTATAGCTGAGTACCAACTTAAATTCAGTGTGTATCAAACTGTAAGTACCAGTGAATCAACGACTTTACAAGGTATTCTAGTGAATACGCGAGATTAGGGAGAAAGACACCTTAATAACGAGATCCACTCATCTGAAGTCAAAGTTCACATACGACGAGTATTCTGCAAAAGCCTATTAACTGTTTTATAATTATAGTAAAATAAACAACACTTTTATCAGTTAACCAGTGAGTTTTGATTGCATCAGAGTATAAAGTAGACTGTTTTTAAGAACTATAACTACCCAGATTTGCCCCCCAGATACTGAAGATAATCTCTGCTTCGACTGTAGCGACACCGTGGCTGTAATTGGTTTCGTAACCCCCGAACCGTTACATACGTGGCTTACCCAATCTGTGGGGCTCGAAGTTAAAAGCTCAAAGTTAAAGGCTCGAAGCTAAATTGTGTCGACTCAGAATATTTAAATTAAAATAATAACTGTTACACACATCATTCAGTAGAGACTACAGACATTGCAACGATTAACGGGAAGAAAAAGTCAAGATAGGGATAGATAAATTCAAGATCCGAGTAAGAAGAATCAGGAGTGGGCAGACCGAAGATAGAATACCGGAGCAGCAGTAAAAAGCCTTGTAAAAATATAGTTTATAAGAGGGTATTATTGCTAGCTATAAGAGGGTATTATATGTATTTATGTTCTGTGAAGGGTATGATTTATATGTATGCAAAGGTGAGTGAGCATGCTTTTTATATATTGAGTGATCCCAGTGCAATAAATAAAGCTAGGGTTGTGTAGAAATGATGACGTTAAGGAATGGAAAAGCTGTAAATTCAAATATGGAAACCGAGGAAATGTATAACAGTCAAGACGTGCTAACTAATAGCGAGGTAGATCAAATCCAAGGGAATGAAATTGTATTAGGTAACCAGGAAATTAATAATAGTAATGAATCTGAAATTCTATTAGTTAATGAAAGCTTAGGAGTTAATCAGGAGACGAGTGAGGAGAGGGAACCAGAGATTTCATTAGTTCAGGAAGATAGGCCTTGTGAAAATACAATGTCAAACCAAGTAGATGAGGGACCGCCTTCATGGATGAAGCACTTCATAATTGATATGCAAAAACAGAATCAAAGAATCGTAGAGGAAAATAGTTGTAAATTAGCCGAAAAGATAGGGGAAAAATTGGATAGGAGTACCAGTGAGCTGAGGTTAGTTATTGATCAATTATCTGATAAATCAAAGAAAAACGAGGATAGGGTAATTAAACTCTCAGAGGAATGTAAAGTAACAACTGTAAAATTAACTAAAAGGATCGACCACGTGCAAAACAAAGTCGAAGAAAATAAGAAACAGTTGGAACAGAAAATAGAGCAGGATATAAGAACTCAGAATAAAAACTTAGAGGAAAAATTAGTTCAAGCTTTGTCAGTGGATATGGGGGTAATAAGTACTAATATTCAAGGCAGGTTAATGACGTTGAAACTAAACTAAACAAAATGGTTGCAGTACAGAATAATGTGACTAAAGAGGTTAATGATCATGCTGATAAAATAAGTAGGATGAGTAATGACATTGAAACTAAACTAAACAAAATAGTTGCAATACAGAATAATGTGACTAAAGAGGTTAATGATCATGCTGATAAACTAAGTAGGATGAGTAATGACATTTCTTGTACCGGAATTCAGGCTAATGGTAGAGGGGTTTGTTCACAATTAATTCATTGTTCGAATGGGGAAAATGCTCACCCACACGGGAGTCAAGATGGTGAACCGAGGACTCCGAGCATAAGCCTAGAATCATAAAATTCGCGAGGTGACCTAGGCCTACACGACAATGTTGTTATCCCAGTAACTAGCTATAATAATACTCATGTAAATAAAATCGCGGACTTAGATTGGCCTTTGCCTTATTATAAAGATGAGAATAATGCTAATCCTCATGAATTTATAAGGGAGCTAGAGACATACTTTAAAGTTAAAGGCATTCGAGAAGAATTTAAGATACTAGTTGTTCAGAGATCGCTTGAAGGTAGTTGCAAAGACTGGATGCAGGTTGTAATGAGGGAAGGAACTGGGTACCAAGAATTCAAAAAGTTATTTATGGATAAATATTGGAGCGATTCACGTCAGAGTGAAGCTAGGACTGAACTCTATTCAGGGCACTATAATGAGCAAGGGAAAATGACGAGTACTGAACATTTCGTAAGGCTCATAAAATTAGCCAAGTCGCTAAATATAGTTTCCGAAAAAGAGGTCATCCAAATTTCAATGAAACACTTCGGTCCAGATATTCATAAATTGTTAACTGTAACAAGACCACAATCTTACTCGCAGATGCTCAGCTTGTTAACTGAATTTGAGGAAGGCGAGAGAGCCATAAAGAAATTCCATAGTTATCAGCGGTACAATAATACTCAAAATCGTGGAGGAAATCAAGCACAGTACGCAGGCGCTAGCCGAAATAATGAGAATTATAATGACAGTAATGGTAGGCCTACACAAGGTTATCAGGATGCCAGGGGGAATAATTATAATTACGGAAATGGAAGAAATCAGAATAATTATAATTACGGAAATGGAAGAAATCAGAATAATTATAATTACGGAAATGGAAGGAATGAGAGGGTAAATTATAATGGTTACAGAGAAAACCAGAATAATAATAATGGTTTACGTAACGCCAACAATAATAGCAATGATGATAGAAACGGGTCACGACCTCAAAGCGTGGGAATAAATCACATAGCCTTCCAGGAACAAGAGAGAGGAAATGTAGATCAGGTCTACCGATATGGACAGTTACAAGACGGTCGGTACATTCCTCATCAAAATAACGGGACGGATAATTGTAGCCACGTGCCAGATTCACAACAAAGATTAGATCCTAGTGTGAATGCATTTCATCACTCTCAAGCCGACACAGCAGGTGTAGGAAATGACAGATGTCAGCCAGAGGCTTTAAACTTAGTATAGATGCGATAAGGGGTCATATCCCATCTAACTCATGCCCAGTGACCTCAGGGGACTCCCCACAAGCAAATAGAAATGACATAAATACCGTAGAAGTGTCTTACGACCTGAATAAAAAGTTAAACCAACAAATTTTATGTCCACCGCAGATTAAAGCAAATATAGGAATTTTAAAGGTACAAGTTCTCGTAGATGGAAGTAAAAGTACTGAAATTCCGTTTCTCACGACTCATGCAACAGATCATCATACATGCTCCGAACGGGAATTAGCTATCCAAGACGAATGCTTTATTATTGAAAGTTTATCAACTGTGCAACTAGATAATGAGGGGGAGGAGTTTTCAATTATGCAGAATGTAGGCCTATCGAGCCCAAGCAATAATATTGAGAATCAGAATGGCGGAACGCCAGATCAGTATCAGAAACGCACGGAAATTGATGAATTTAATAATACATTTGTAGAGGAAGTATACGAAGTAGGATCGAGTTATGAGATAAACATGTGTGAGACAGATGTCCGTGATCAGGGAAATTATAGTGAGGAGAACGGAGAAGACGGTACTGAAAAATTGCGAGAATCTGAGATCTTAGAAATTTTAAGGAGTAAATTGGACGGCACCACGCCTATTAAGGATCCACAAAAGAAACCTAAACATCACTACCACAAACATAAAAAGAAAAGAAAAAGAGGGAAAAGAATCTGTCGAATGCAGTAAATAAAAGTATGTCTCGTCTCGAGTTATTGTAATAGAGGACCGTTTATAGTGACTAGCATTTTTAATGGGATTTGCTATGAAGTGACTGATCCTAAAACTAATAAAGTAGTGGGACGGTACATTCTTTCATTTGTGAGGCCATACAAAGAATAACCATTTAAATAGGTAAAACAACATTGGAATAGGCTTGGGTCATTTCACTAGAATTAAGGCACTGAAACTGAGGGTATTATTATTGTAAGTATACATGTCCGCGGAGCAGATATGAAGCGAAATGTAGGCTTGCAGTATAACCTCAAAAATGTGAAATCCATGGGACGTGCATAAAATATATCCTATGCCGATTATATTGTTGTTATTTAATTGTAATATGGACCTCGACACTTAAATCCGTCGATCTTTTATTGTTGTTATCTCTTTTTAATCTGGACGTTGTACCAAATATATCCGGTCGCGCTTTTATCTAGGTTAGAATAGATTTAGTAAGTGTTTTCAAGTGTTTGTATTCATAGGGTAAATTAGGTTTTGTATTAATGTTTCATTATTACCTGATGAGGTGAGGTATCTGTGGTCATGATCTAAGATAGCCTACCGTGTGCGAAGGGTGTGGTGTATGAGAGAGTAAGAAAATATTGTAGTATGTGAAGTATGAATGAAGCAGTTGTGCCAGATATAGGAAATGTCATTCACCCATCACAACAAATAATAGTACTGTGAAAAGGCTGGAAGCTATTCCATGTAATAGAATACTAGTTAGCACGAAGGTCATTGTACTGGGATTCACAACAAACTCTGCTCACTTATGTCACACTAAGCACTTCATGTCAGGAGTAAAACAGAATTACTCCGTAAATTTGAAATTTTGAATACAAAACATAAATTTTCGTAGAATTCTCTTGGGCATGTGAGACGATTGCTACTTTGCAATTGAATTACTCAGCCTATATCATTATAATGAACAAAATAAGTTTATTATATAAACTTATTAATCAGAATAATAAGATAAATATTAATCAATTAGGACTTTGCATTACCAATAACATTATAGAAATAAATAAAATTCAACTAAAATTATTTGAACAGGTTACAGTAGAAATGAAATAAGAATATAATATTTGCAATATTATATTCAGGCTGGACTTGTGTAGATATTGAAACGAGACGGATTTCCCGGAACGTAAGAATGGACTTATGAACTAAACTAAAGAATCTCAGTGGGGTGTAGGAGACAGTCATTCATCACGAAACTCACTGCTATTGAACTAAAAACGCAGAGAAAGAAGAGCTTACTGACTCTATTGAAATTTAAAGGCTTAGTAAGTGGGAAAGTTCTTACTCTATAGCGCTTCGGGGAATCTAGCATCATTTCTTATTACTGACAGCGTGGCCAAGCGCTGCCATCCACGTGTATTAGCGTCTATGCTGGGTAAGGAGCATTAGCCAATGAAATAAGGGTTTGTGTCCGAAGATTCGGAAAAACAATGTAATTTGATGTAAACATAGCTATTATAGGTTAAAAGTAATACAAGGCGTATTGGACTTTGAACGATGAGAAGTGGGGACACGCAGTAAATGGTATGGACACTCTCTCGTCTACGCTCTAGGTGAGCGGGACGATTCTTCACAGCATCCAGCTTCCGACTTAGTAGGAGTCGGGAAGCTATTAATATTCTTCGATCAGTAAATGATTTAAGTATCATTTACTGTAGTATTATTTAAATCTACACGACGAATATATTCAGGTTTGGGGTACGGCTTAATTATAGCTGAGTACCAACTTAAATTCAGTGTGTATCAAACTGTAAGTACCAGTGAATCAACGACTTTACAAGGTATTCTAGTGAATACGCGAGATTAGGGAGAAAGACACCTTAATAACGAGATCCACTCATCTGAAGTCAAAGTTCACATACGACGAGTATTCTGCAAAAGCCTATTAACTGTTTTATAATTATAGTAAAATAAACAACACTCTTACCAGTTAACCAGTGAGTTTTGATTGCATCAGAGTATAAAGTAGACTGTTTTTAAGAACTATAACTACCCAGATTTGCCCCCCAGATACTGAAGATAATCTCTGCTACGACTGTAGCGACACCGTGGCTGTAATTGGTTTCGTAACCCCCGAACCGTTACAAACCATGCAACAGACTTCCGCCCGTCCACATTATGACCTATACCAACCTGGACCTTCTGGTGTACAACCACAGGTATGTAGTGAAATTATTATTATTTCGGTGATTGTACAAGCCATCAATCTTATTTCTTTTATGATAAAACTTAATATTATTTTTTTATATTAGTACAGAGCGGCTAAAATCAAGACATTAAACTCATAAATCTTAATATTTTATATTTCTTTGTTATATATACGTTTGCAGGTATAATATTATTATGATTATTATGCAAGACAACAAACTTATTTCTTTTATGATAAAACTTAATATTATTTTCTATATTAGTACAGAACTGATAAAAACAAGACATAAAACTTATTTCTTTCTGATAAATCTTAATATTTTATTTTTTTATTGTTACAGAACACAGAGTCCAACCGTCAGTCGCGACCTAGCGTTACCATGCTTATGCGTGATATTCCACAGGTATGTACAGTGAAATGTCTTAGTGTTTTATTATTCCATTCGCTTATAAAAAGTCTCGATTGCTAATGTTGATATTTTTTCGTTATTACAGAGTCAAGGTGGAATGGATCGCACCGCTATGACCAACTCACCATCGGCGGAAACATGTGAGTTTTTACCCGTCGAAACTGCGTTCAGGTCACGACTGGCAACATATGCTGCATTAGATGTTCCAGCCGGCGATATGGAATCTGTCCTGTCGTCGTGTCAGTATAAAATTGAAAACCTTCTGTCAGATTCACTGTCAAAATTTGCATCAATTAAATTTAATATTTTTGTGGAGTGTGAATTTAATCATCTTGAGCTAAATTCTTGTTTGAGAAATTTTAAGACAAAAAATGAAGCATTGCTTAGAACATCAAATATTCACGAAGTAGTATCTAGACACATTTCCAAAATTCAGGCTGAGATGCAGGACAGTGAATTGCGAGGGTCTGGGTGGTTTTACAATAAAATCCACAAAATTGAAATTCGTATCAATGAGTACTTGCCATTTGCAGGGCGTAGGCATATGATCCTCCCTGGTAAATTCCAGCATCTGAAGTCATTAATTAATGTTGATAATGATGATGAATTTTGTTTCAAGTATTGTGTATTATCAAAATTTATTGAGTGTGATAAGGATTTGTGGGTCAATTATCTTCCCAGACCAGAGTTGAGCGACAAGTACGACTGGAACTGTGTGAAATTCCCCGTTTCGATTCATGATATTGAAAAGTTTTCTAAAAGAAACAATATTTCGATCAATGTTTTCGGCCTAGAGGAAAAGCGAGATGGGAAAAATATCTCTCATTTCGTGTTTATTATAAAAATTGTAGAAAATGAATTAGATGATCATAGAGATCTTTTGTTTGTATGTAACGAGGAAAATTCACATTACATCGTCATTTCAGATTTCGATGCTTTTGTAAGACCTTTTGTAACATCTTTCCATCGTCAAGTCAGAGTTTGTAAACGATGTTTTACACATTTTCAAACGTACGAAGGCAAGTCTGCTGACGTAAGGTTGAAAGAGCATTTGGCCTTATGCAACTCATTCAGCCCAGTCAGATGCGAAATTCCTAAAAATCCTGAAGTCGTATTCAACAAGCCCGAATATTCGCAAAAGATCAGGTTTGTTATCTATGCGGATTTCGAGTGTTTGCTGGAACCTATTTCGGGATGTTTGGGAGATCCGCAGAAAAGCTGGACTACTCCTTATCAGAAGCATAAACCTTTTAGTTTTTGCTATTTTATTAAAGATGCTGAGGGCGCATATTCTCAATTGAGACTGTTTAGAGGGGAGGATGCCAGCGGTGAGTTTATGCGCTCGCTCGTTGCTGATGCCAAAGAAATTGATAAAATCTTGAATAGTGTAAATAAACCCATGACCCCTCTGACAGAAGATGAAATTAGGACATACAATAGCGCTACTATTTGTCATATTTGTGGCGAGGGTAACTTTACCAATGTGAACTATAAAGTAAGGGACCATTGCCATGTTAGTGGTCGGTTCAGAGGAGCCGCCCACAGAAATTGTAATTTGAATTATAGGAACCAGGCATTTGTCCCTATAGTATTGCATAACATGTCCAACTATGATGCTCATTTTATTGTGACAGAACTTGGATTCGATCAGAATAGAATCAACGTCATATGCAATACACAAGAAAAGTATGTGACATTTTCAAAATTTATTCCCTCCTCTTATTTGAAGAGGGGAGGTATGGAGTTAAGATTTATAGATTCGTTTCGGTTCATGGCAAGCAGCCTGGAAAAGCTAGCAATCAATCTTCCTAAAGATAAATTTATAGAAACAGCAAAAGTATTTGGTGAAAACGCCGATTTGGTGTGTCGAAAGGGAGTGTTCCCCTACGATTACGTCACCTCTGCTGAAATTTTGAAGGAGAAGAAATTGCCTCCGAAAGATGCATTTTACAATAGACTCGCGAATGAGAACGTCTCTGACCAAGACTACTCTCACGCGAAAAACGTTTGGAATTCTTTCTCGATCAGCTCATTAGGAGAATATTCAGACTTATATCTGAAATCAGATGTTTTGATTTTGACCGACGTCTTTGAAAACTTTAGACAGATGTGTTTTGAGACGTACGGAATGGATTGTTTGTACTATAGTACTGTTCCAGGCTTTGCTTACTCAGCTATGTTGAAGTTCACAAAGGTAAAATTACCGCTTTTGACCGATATGGATATGATTCAAATGTTTGAACGCGGGATAAGAGGTGGAATTTGCCAGTGTGTGACAAGGCACGCTGTTGCAAACAATAACATGTGTGATGAATTTGATGAGACAGCAAAAAAATCTTTTCTTTATTATGTCGATGCCAATAACCTTTATGGTTATGCGATGTCGCAGGCATTGCCGTCAGGCGAGTTCCGCTGGCTCGACAAACATGAGATAGCGTCCTTTGACATCATGTCCATACCAGTCAATTCTAAATTAGGATATGTGCTTGAGGTAGACATTGAGTATCCAGACCATCTTCACGATGCTCATTCTGATCTCCCTTTCTGTGCAGAGATGAAATTTCCTTCAGGCAGCAAAAACAAAAAAATTATTAACCACTTTGGAGTCAGAAGAAAAATATGTCATTCATCACACGGTACTTAGGCAAGCCGTACAACACGGACTGAGGTTAACCAAGATCCATAGAATTATCGAATTTCAACAAAGCTGCTGGTTGAAACCCTACATTGACTATAACACGGCCAAGCGTAGGGCTGCAGCCAACAACTTTGAGAAAGACTTTTTTAAATTGATGAACAACGCCGTTTTTGGTAAGACTATGGAAAATGTAAGGAAACGTATCAATTTTCGGCTTGTATCAAGTGAGAAGGAAATTCGAAAGCTTGTAGCCAAAAGTAACTTTATGGATAGGACAATTTATAACGAAAACTTGGTTGGTGTCCATCTAGCAAAAACTAGTTTAGTGTTTGATAAGGATATCTATGTTGGCATGTCTATTTTGGAAATTTCGAAAACTAGGATGTATGAGTTCCATTATGATACCATGAAAAATTTTTATAAAGAAGGATTGAAATTGTGCTACATGGACACGGACAGCTTCGTCTATAGAATTGAAACGGATAACCTCTTCCGTGATATGATGCATTTCCGAGATGAGCTGGATACTAGTGTCTACCCACCTGAACATCCCTTGTATTCAAACGAAAACAAGGCGGTGGTCGGGAAATTCAAGGACGAAGGAGCTGGTCACTCCATAAAGGCGTTCGTAGGTCTGCGAGCGAAAATGTACGCCATAAAATTTAATGATATGGTCATCAAAAAATTGAAAGGCGTTAAGAAAAACGTCATTGTCAAAGATGTCAACTTTGAAGATTATGTTGGTTGTCTACAGAGCGGACAGTCAACATTCTCGTTAAACAGATCCATCAGATCATACAAACATAACGTATTTTCGATTTCGATGAATAAATTGACTTTATCCGGCAACGACGACAAGCGTCATATTATGGAAAATGGCTTGGACACTCTCGCTCACGGACACTACAAAATCAGGGAGGAGGAGTGTGATGATGAACCTCCTACTAAAAAATGTAAATTGTAAAAATGTATATTTGTTTATAGACTTTGCTTTATGAAATATTATCTGTAATTTATATGATGTAAGAATCAATATTTATATTCTATATGATGTATGATACATTAAATGATGTATGAAGCATTAAATTGTTACTGTTATCCCATGATTTTTTATTATATGATGTATGATACAATATTTGTAATACTTTGATGTGAGAATTGTAATACATATGATATGAAAAATATTATACTTTGTATAATCTGTGTTAAAATAAAATATTAAACAGAAGCACTACCTTTAATTTTATCCCCGAGCTTAAAAATCCCACTTCCTACACATATACCTCCTTCCTCCCTCTTTTTTCTAGGCAGAACTAGTCTAGACTGTTTTTTTCTAGACAGAACTAGTATGGATTGGATTTCTCTAGACTGAACTAGTATGGACTGGTTTCTTCTAGGTAGATCTAGTCTGGACTGGTTTTTTCTAGTCAGAACTAGTCTAGGCGTAGTCCACGATGGTAAGTATCCTTTTTTTTTATCAAGAACATGAAATATAACAAGAACAAGAAATATAACAAGACCAAGACCAAGACCAAGACCAAGACCAAGTGTTTCGTTCTCGTTTAGTTCTCGTCTCGTCTCGTTTCGTTCTCGTTTAGTTCTCGTTTAGTTCTCGTTTTAGGTCTATTTCTCTGTATATTTCGTTCTCGTCTAGTTCTCGTTTCGTTCTCGTTTCGTTCTCGTTTAGTTCTCGTTTAGTTCTCGTTTTAGGTCTATTTTTCTGTATATCTCGTTCTCGTTTAGTTCTCGTCTCGTTTCGTTCTCGTTTAGTTCTCGTTTAGTTCTCGTTTTAGGTCTATTTCTCTGTATATTTCGTTCTCGGTTTATTTCTCTGTATAATTCTCGTTTTTGGTCCAATTCTCGGTATAAATCTTAAAGAACTGATCTTATGTATTTACCACAAGAACCAGAACAAGAACAACAACATCACCATTATAGTCATATCTGCTTAAGGATTTGGAATGATATGATACATATTATAACGAGAAACTATATAAAACAGATGGCTAAGGTTTGCATACTCTAAAATTTCATAAGTCATCACTAAGAATATTCTATCTGATTAAGACACGTACGTATGGAAAATAAAAAACATGTACATTTGTTTGTATCTTTTCTTTTTATTGTATCCATCACCCATTATTCACAACTCAACTTATAGTGTGAGACATATTATATCACAGCTTTGGTTAGGTTAGGATAGGTTAGGTTAGCATAGGCTAGGTTAGCAGGATGATATTTTAAAATTATTTCTACATTAATGAAAATTCTAAGTTAGGTTAGGTAGGTTATGTTGGGTTAGGTTATGTTAGGTTAGGTTAGGTTATGTTATGTTAGGTTAGGTTAGGTTAGCAGGATGATATTTTAAAATTATTTCTACATTAATGAAAATTCTAAGTTAGGTTAGGTAGGTTATGTTGGGTTAGGTTGTGTTAGGCTAGGTTAGGTTATGTTATGTTAGGTTAGGTTAGCAGGATGATATTTTGAAATTATTTCTAGAAACATTGATAAAATGCGCCAAGGAACTTAGCCTTTCTATCAATGTATTGATTGTGTGATAAAACGTAGAAAATAAAATGTTGACTTTGGTAATATGATACCTATTGTGAAATGAACTCTCTCGTAAAAATATATTACAAATCTACCACAATGTCATTTGTTCATAATTTTAAATTACGCGCTAGAAGCCATTTTCTAAAGAATTATGTATTAGAATTTCAAATCTCTCGCTAAAACCTTGCATTGAAAACCATTTTTCTATTTTCACCAGGAGCAACCGTGAGGACTATTATGACCAAGTCCGCTTCAAAGCAATAAATTAATAAAAGCACTAGGTAGATTAATAAACTAGGATTTAAAGTTTAAATGGATAAATGAAATATCACTGTTATGACTGAAGAATTAAAAAGACTGCATTAACACGCGCGATAGCGATAAGAATTATGTATACGGAAGCATCTTGTTGCGAGTGAAGATACTGTGAACTCTTACGTCAGCGAAACTAGTGTTGCGAGATGAGATTCTAAATACGTGTCACAAATCTCTGTATGCAAGTGATTAAAAACATTCACTGGCTTTCTGTATCGGCATTAAAAAAAACTGTAATTATTAACATAATATATCCCCTCTAAAGACCCCAGCATGAGTTTTACGCACCGGCCGCCTTTACCATAGGACCAAAGTAAAAATTATATTAAACGCTAATCGGCAAACCTAGGCTGAGTTGACCTCAGGGCTATTTTTTAGATAAATAGACATCTTACGGAAAAACTGTATGTGAAATATAATTATAAAAAATACTTGAAGGTTTAAAATAAGTGCTATCGTAATATCAATTCGATATATGAACAAAGAAGTAATATAATAATAATAATAATAATAATAATAATAATAATAATAATAATAATAAGGTTATCAGCCTTAGGTATCCAGGCTGAGTCGATCCCAGGACCATAGTGAAAAATTAATGTAATAGAGAAATAAACATCTTACGGAAAACTTGTATGGTGGAATATAATGATGACGATGCATTTACGCTTCGTGGGAACCACAATGAAATACGAAACCTACTTCCGGTCACGCGGTCTAGCGCGCCGCCATCTTGGATGACGTCATTTGCGGACTTTGAACGATATGGACTTTGCCCCTGCTCCACCCCATGTTGCGGGACAGTATCGCGACTCCACCCTAGGGGTAATGTATAAAACCATACTACTTATGATGTTACTAGCATGTGCCCGCGGCTTCGCCTGCGATAACTATTTCAAGAATTAAAAATCAATAGCATAATAGTTAAATCATTATATTTATTAACACCTAAATCACGTGGACTACATACCACGATTAGATAGGTTCGCCTGGTAAAAGCCACAACAGGTTCGAGTTCCTTGGCCCAGAAAACCCCTGTATAGTGAGTTTCGTCCAAATCGAACAATGTTTGACCATATTTAGGCCTATATTGATTATCCCTCTTCCGTGTAGGTTGAAAATTTCATATGTCTGCGGGCCTTGATATTCTAAACAAATGAATCGTCCAGGATGGACTTACAAAATCAAGCGATGGCCCGCGATAATTATTTCAAAAATTAAAAAAAATTTAAGAGCATAATAGTTAAATCATTATATTTATTAACACCTAAATCACGTGGACAACATACCACGATTAGATAGCGTCGCCTGGTAAAAGCGACCTCAGATTCGAGTTCATTGGCCCAGAAACCCCCCGTATAGTGAGTTTCGTCCAAATAAAACAATGTTTAACTATATTTAGGGCATACAACATTCAAGCGATCGCGAAAGTTTTATTTCCAAGGTATGACAAAAATAGCCAAAGCCAACTTTAATTCATTTGACATTGAAATGTATAACTGAAAACTGATGCTTCGAAAACGCAAAAAATGCACTTTTTTGCCCGTTTTTCACTCATAACTCAGGAACGAAAGCGAAAATTAAAATTCCGGCTTCGAGGTGCTTTTTCCGACCCTTCAGTCCACCAATGTTTAAAATTTCAGATCTCTGCGTTGAGTAGATTTCGCTGGGAATCGCGGACAGACAGACAGAAGGAAAGACACACTCTTCTTTTTATTAATATAGATTTATTATCTTAGCCACTTAGTATCTCAGTTATTTTCTTTTATCTTCTATTGTCTTCTGTTTCAACTATCGTATTTTAAATTATCAAAAAATTGCTAATGATCGTATTTTCAATTTTCTCTTTCTTGCTAATGAAGGGATAACTGTATTTGTAACCTCTACTGAGTATCTTTGTTTGTTTGGCTCAGTGTGATGTTCGTTAGGTTCATAATTGTGTTGGATAGGTTAATTTGTTCCTTATTTTCAATGATGATCGATTTGAATTTAAATATAATTTTTGAGTTTCTGGTTTATGGTGTTGTATTTAATTTCAAGGGTATTCGCTATTCTTTCATGAATGTTTTGTCTAGTACTAGCCATGTTAATCCAAATACTTTAGATGCAACTTGGGATCGAAAATATAGCTCCTTATATAGGCTGTTTCTTTTTATGTATAGAAATTTTTATTCATTTCTTAGCCAAGAACATTTTGAAGTTCTCACTTAATGTTGTGCTCTTCTGTTGTTATTTGTACTCTAGGCATTAATGTAGTTGGGATACAAGATGTTTTTCACGCATTGCGTGTCAAACCATATAGGTATGTTAGCTAGTATCTCATGTAATTTATATTTCGCGTTTTGGAATGCGTAAAACGCGCATTTCTCTTCATAGGTATCAAAATATATGTTAAAGACTGTTAATTATAATTTCATGATTTTCCTATCTTAATGACCTAATACTATTATTACGAAAACAGTAGTTAAAAGAATGCGGTCTTTTCACCTTTTATGAAAATGAAGTCTACTAAATTTAGCGTAAGTAAAAATTTATATTTACAAGATGAGTGGAGAAGGAGTCATATCAAATATGGCCTGAGTCTCGAGTTGTCCCATCATTAGCTCAAGTACTTTATAACTTAAGCCTCACTCATAAAAGTGTAACATCACACCCAAAGTATCGGCACTGGAAACATAGAAACACAGGAAAAGAGAGAAAGCAGATTAATCGGAACTGTAGTGCACACATCTCGGATTTATAACCAAGATAGAAAAATGAACCCTATAAAACGAAGTCGATAGACTTTATAGTTGCATGAAAACATTAATCCAATATTTTGTAACTTCCGTGCTATCTGTCGTATCATCACATTTATGTCTTTATTGCAGGAAACCCCCGTTACGTATGATTATGTTATAAGGTTTTCTGTGTATTCAAGTTGCCTTTTACTGTCCATTCCAACGCTGAGTAAATACGTATAAATACACATCTTGCTAAATACATAACTTCCTTATCACGGAGGTTAGGGCAAGTTCCATAACCTGTGTGTTGAATTATATTTCATTTGTCCTATTATTACAAATCAAATAAACTAAAATGGTCCCTATACTAACCGTGAAGGCCCTTAGAGTTTCCACTTTACCCATAGGATTGTTCATTTGAGTTAAAGGCTGAATGGCCCCCAGGTTCATAGTAGTAAAAACAAATATCTAAAATAATAAAATACCTGACCGGCATATTGCAAGATGGACACATAAAATTGTTTGTAGGTTTACTGTGTCACTTGCAACAATTTTACATACGCCAATTATGATGTTTGGATGCAATTTACATAAAAAGTGACATCCATTTTTTTTATTGTGCTTTGATTAGAGTTACGAAAACATTATCAGTTTGTCAATAATAACGTTCTGGAAGAATGCATCGTGTAACCAGGAAGACAATACGACACTACATCTGAAGAAAGAAACGATATTCATGAAAAAATTGGCCAAGTACAGCACACTGAGAGCAGTAAATAAACAACTTGAGAAGATTTATAAATTTTATGAATGTGAAGTAGAAAACAATATTTCTTGTACTGAAAGATGAAACTTTTTCTCATGATTAAAGTCCCAAACAGTATATTTAAAAAACCTGTTATAATTCTATATCCCAGACATCATCTAATGTAAGGTAGGTGGTCCAGTTAAGGCCACGTTAATTTTCAAAATCAAAAACAACGTATTTATAATTTCCAAATTTATAATTTTCACACTCAGCTATCAACAGATGACTATAATAAGTTGTTTCGGGTAAGAAACAATGATATTACTTAATTACATTGATAGCAAAAAATATATAATGAAATCAAGTGACAGTGGCCTTATGAGGAGCATGTAGTCATGATAAGGCCACTTGGGTACACTGTAATCATCTGTCCAGCTCTGTACTCTTTGCCTCACTTTTTTATGCATCTGAAATAAATTGAACGTATAGGCACATCAATATGTGTTAATTAGTGTAAAAATAATAAAAAACACAATTAATTATAAACAATTAAGCAAATTATGTATGTGTTCGCGGTCAAACCCAGGTCAGTATGAAAACATTATTGCTTAAATGTTATAAATTAAGTAGATATTCACAAACAGAACTCGAACATTATGACCGAGAAATAGCGTTCCTCATCGCATCGCAACGTATGTGGCCTTAACAGGTGCACGATATTTATTTTATTTGCAATCTCGGTTATTAAACTTGGTATGTTAATGCAGATACAACAAAGAGATGCTTTAAAAGATCGCAATGTAAGCTATATTTCTACGTATAATTTTATGCTGATATGAATCTACTTAAATAGTTAGATGTATTTTATTTCTTATCTTGTTTTTATTTCTGAAGCGCGTATTTCACAAAAGTTTCTGCCTTCCCTCGAGGAATGGAGAAGGAACCCTGAAATTCTGGTCAGTTGACCTTCGAAGGACGAGCTTCAAGTAGGTGTTGAAATCTGGGGCCAAAGTATGATACTTTTACGTTAAAGTATTAGTGGCCTTATCAGGAGCATGGCCTTAACTAGCGCACCTACCTTAGTATTTGAGGTTGTTTTTCTGTGTAGATCCAATGCCACCTATTAACAAGCGCGTATTTAATTGTGGAATTAATTCAAGGTGACCTTCTTTGGCTGCCACAGCAAACGGGGAAAAATCATAGCTGAAATCGATTTTTTGTAATGCAAGAAATTATTCTTTGTCGATTCTGTTAGCCCGCCTACTTCCTTCATTCGTTTACGACTCTACATTGGTGGACAGGAAGGGATCATGAATGCATACTTAAATGGAAAGAACTATTATTGATTTGGAACAATCTCACTATGAGGGTTTTTTTTAAAAGGCTAGGGAACTCGAATCTGAGGTCGTTTTTCCCCTGGACGACTCACTTGAATTGTGAAATGCACCTTGAAGCCGGGTTTATTAACCTTTTAATTATAATCAATTGTTTCGATCGTTTATGTATGATTAGGGTAAAGTTCATGAATCTCTGGTACGTTTTAATCGTTTAATTTGAATCTGTATGCCGCTATAGCAGCACAAGATCCTTTTTATTAGATTAATTATTTATATTTGCCCGGGCGGCTTGGGTCGCTTAAATCCTAAAAGGGAGAGGTGAAACTACGATAAAGAAAGAAAGAAAGAATTATTTATATTTATTACATAAAACAATATAATTAAGAATAAAATTACGTAATTTATGCAATTTAGGCTGTGTAAAAGGATGTAATTGTTAATAAGTATAATGCTTTTAATTATTTTTCTGTTAAATAAATTATTTAAATAAAACATATAGCAATTGAGAAAATAATCGCGGACTGGTAAATGCTTATTTTAAACATGTATTTATTTATTTAATTAACCCGGCGGAGTTAAAGCCGTAAGGCCTTCTCTACCACTCAGCCATGGCAAAAACATGAAATAGGTCTACATAATAATTCTGCCTTTCTTTCTTTCTTTCTTTCTTTCTTTATCGTAGTTTTACCTCTCCCTTTTAGGATCTAAGCGATCCACGCTGCACGTGCCTTACAGAGCCGCGACCTGTCGGGAGAGGGATTATCTTTGGATCACATTTTTTTTTTCCAAGACAAGGACATGGAGGGCCTCCCCGGATGACTGATTAGCCCAATGCCGGTGCCACCTCCGAGACACGAACACATAGGAAGAGACAGACCAATCACACACACACACACACATTCACTCTGCACAAGGCGAGGATGGTATGAAGATGATAATGACGGCCAGATGATATCCGGGGACCACAAGAGCCTAAAGTTAACCGAAATTTGTCTCAAAGGTGAGGAACCCCCCCCCCCCAGGTAACTTTTCCCGAACAAGGTTCGAACCTGGGCCCACTGCTTGAGAGGAGCGATCGCATCCCCTACGCCACAGCGGAGGACAATACATAATAATAATAAAAATAAATGAAAAAGAAGAAATGATATTCCTGAATACAAGAAACGTACATTAAATACAAAGACAAAAATTCAAACATAAAGTACCTGAATAATATAGGCTCTAATACAAAATGACTAAAATAAAGAAATAAAAAAAGATGAAAGCCTAATGAAAATGTAAATATATATATATATATATATTTATATATATATATATATATATATGATGATGATGATATATATATATATATATATATATATATATATATATATATATATATATATATATAAATTTATTAAATAACGCGTGAACTGTGAAGTCGTTTGGCAGCTCCTGAGATAGCTAGGCAATGAATTCTAGTAACGAATAGATGTTGTAAACGAATTCGAATAATGTTCTATAAAGAGGCATTTTGATGAAATATTGATACTGTATTTAAAAGGGAGTTTCGGGAACAAATGGAAAATAAGACCTTGCGGACTTTTCTTGTTACGAAATGATGTACAACCGAAAACTCGCGGCGGCTCATGCTTAGCGCGTGGGCCTGGCATACAAGCGGTCCCGGGTTCAAATCCCGATGCAGGCTGGCGTGTCATTCGTGGTGGACGATGCTGTGACTTAGGGGAATTTTCTCCTCCTCTCATTCCACCTACACTCTCCACTACCATCAATCCCCTCCTCATTATCCCTACGGGCTTTCTCTGAGGGACCGAGGGTGTGGGGTACATCGGGCTCTCTCTGAGGGAGCGGGGGAATGACGCATGATTGCATCAGAGGGACCCTGGGAACGTGGCGCACATGGTTAGGTTTCAAGTACTTGGCGGATGTAGGGGAGTTCCGAGGGAGCTTGTTTTGGAATCTGCTCTGGAGGGGGCCTTTGGACTTCTCAATCATCCCATTGCCAAAGGTTGGCGCAATGGGCCCGAATTTGGTGTCTACGTGTTTTGGGTCACTACCAATCCGTCTTTCCCCCCCCCCCTTCGTATAATTCCATACATACTAATTAAGATGTATGCAAGTAAAAACTAACTATTCGTATTGAATTACTATTATTCAATAACACTCTTTTTACCGTCTAAACACATCACTCTAGAAGGGATAATCTCGACGGTATAGCCGCCATATGTACTGCTGTTAAGAGTGAAGAGCCGAAGACGTTATAAAGAAAGCGCCACGGATTTAATGCACCCATTCCCAAGAATTACACATCACAGAACAAAATAAAAAAATACGTTGTTCTGCTTTCCTTACCCTGTTCTTGTTGCACGATTTAATTTTAATTTTGAACTCTAACTGCTTTTTTAACATGCAATGACTTCGCAGGAAAACAATTCCGAAATTAAGCAGTAAATAAGCAAATCCAAGGGGTGATACAATCAAATCTTGTCAACCGAGACTCATGACATAAATGATGAAACATATGACGCCTGCAGTAGCGAGTGTGAATACAAGGGTTGATTTTTTAGTAGCGGCAACTATTTTATTTCTCCACGTGTATCATACATACATGGTTTTAACTTTTATAGGCCTTCGATGCAATCCTTACTATTGCGTTCAACATGTTCCCAGCGATGCGGAAGTCTTTGAATCCCGTTGGCAATGCCTAATCTGTTGATGGTGCGAAGAGAGCGGTCGGTTGCCTGTAAAACACGATTGGGATGGTGTGATCTTAAAACATACCGTTTCCCCAAGGCAGAACGTTATTGCGGAGTACTACTGATCGTTTTTGCAAAACAATCTGCGAGCAGCTCTAAAAAGAAAACAGCGACACTTTTTGGATGATCTACCCATCATTCTGCATGACAACGCTTGGGCGCATGTAAATAGAATTGTAAATAACTTAAGTAAATAGGTTAAAATGTTTAGGAATGAAGCTCATCCAAATATAGTAAAGATTAACGAAAATTATTGTAAACAATGCATGTATTATTACTCTGTAATGGGACATGCTAATGATAATAAAAAAAATTAAAAATACAGCTGGAGCTGTGTCTGAAGTGTTCAATCGAAGGGCTGGGAGGTGCACTATCATCCTCCGTAGATTTAAGTCCCTGCGACTATGATCTAATCCTGAAGATGGAGCCACTTTGCGGGATTCGTTTTCGTATGGTTGAAGATGTTTTACAGGCAACCACCAACAGATTAGGCAGCGCCAACGGGATTCAAAGACTTCCGCATCGCTGGGGACATGTTGAACTCCATCAAATGTCTATAAAACCGTGTACGAATGCTATGTATGGAGAAATAAAATAGTTGCCAGAGCTAAGAAGCAACCCTTGTATTTGATTAACATCTCACTAACCATTAAGTAGAGCCAACTCTTCCCACTGTGATTTTTTAGACATTAATACATTTATTACATATGTTCGTCTCACGTTTATTAACGAATTCCATTTTACTAACAAATCAGAATTTCCAATATCATTGAATAATTTTTTATTTAAAATACAGCATATACAAATACACAAACTTACATATTACAATATTGTGTACTGAATGAGCAAACGCTCATATGTGCGTTAGTTCGAGAAAGAGAGACAATAAAATAAAGAGACGAAAGACGATATAATAACAACACTTCACATAAGAAATAAGTAGTAAGTTATATGAAAGTTAGAAAATCCATACAGTATGTACGAAGAAACATCAAATTAAGAAGGCAGAGATAGGGTTGCAGGTTAGATAATAAATATATATATTATTATTTTTAATGTTCTTAGTGCTTAATTTTGAACTTTATGGGTGATACGTATTAATACAATACATGGAATTTATATTTTAAGCACTAATAGGAACGACGAATAAAATAGGCACGTTCTATTTAAAATAATAGACCCTTAAATCACCTCTGCAAAAACAAAATTGAAGCGTTTACTTTTACAAGGGTCTAAATGCCACAATCATGATTGCATAGAAAACGAGACATAACGCCACAGAAAGACGTGCCCGGAGATAGACATGGCGCTATATCTTCAAATTTATTGCTACTAATGTGGCTTTCCTTCGACCTTGCATCCTTCTGAAATGCATTGGTCTGGGTACATAGATCAATTTAAAATTGTCAGCTGAAAGATAATTGTTTTGGCACTTAGACCCTTATAAAAGTAAACGTTGCAATTTTTAACCTAACAACCAAATCCCGATTTCAAGTACTTTTCACACTGGGCAAAGCATATTATAACTTGTCCTTTCATTTTTGCAACATTTACCCCACCCAACCATCCTCACCACAAAGTTATTGTTTTAGTTTTAGTTTTATCGAAGTATTGCAATAGCGTTATATCACTGCAAGTAATCGAATCATGTTCCTGTTTGTGAACTCAGGTCAAGCGTGATGGCATGATTGTTGCTTTTACATAAGAAATGGGAAACATCGTAACATCAGAGAAAAAGAAAAAATTATTACACAACGGATTTAGTCACTACTCAAATTTCAAGCTTATAGAAAAAGTCTAACTCATTGCTTAATACTGATCACGGATCAAAACTTCGTGCGTGAAGCGAAACCAGTTCGTACTCCCATAACGCAAAGACAACAAACCAATATCATAACAGGAAACCTAACTTCCGATCAACACGAGGCCTGCAGTTGCCAGAGGTTACAAATGAGGGTTAAATATAGGCAATAATTACAGTGTATGGTAAGATAACTAAAGCAACAATCAGGTCACTTGCGTTAGTTTAACCATTTTGTAAAACCTTCATAGTGGTGAAGTTCAGAAGTTTTGAAGGCATAAAAGCTTTTCAAGAAATTTCTAATAAACGGCCGAAATTGGCAGTTGATCATAAGCCTGTCGTTAACACAAAACCCATTAACTAATTAAATATCTAAGAACAAACCGAACAAAATTAAATTAATAACTCACTAACTGAACTGAATTAACTAAACAGGAAAATCTTGACTAAAACCTAACCTCACAACTGAAAAAAAAATTATGAAAACCTCCCATAATTAACCAAAAGCCACGAATGGTGGATACAAATTCAAAGGACAAAAAAAATCACAAATGGGCCAAAACCTAACTAAAACCTAACTGAAACCTAACCATACCGAAAATACAAATTTAGATGAGCATACAAAAATGTAATTCTACACGATTTAAATATTTTCAAAAAACAAATAAAAATATATAATATGGTGCTCACCGTTTCCGATCCCAAGGCGCTGGTCATCCACTCACTATCACTGTCAAATTTCAACTGCCACGAGTAAAAACCCAGATGGCCGCACCTTTCAGCCATCCTGTGCATTACACATGCGCACTGTATTTACAAATTAAAACTAATACAGAGCCCTATTTAATAGTTTTATAGAATAACAACGCCATCTTTTCTTATATTTCCAGTCTCTTTCGACATGGCGCTAATTCAATTAAATCCAGGTACTAATAATACGTCAAGAGGGTACAACTTTTATTCTTTTTAATTTTATTTTTACCAATTATTTATCAATTACCTGCACATCAATCCTTATGTCACAGGTTTTTGTACTTAAAGCAATTTTTTTGGCATTTTAATTGCATGTTTTCATGGCAAAATGCGTTTCTAATTTCAAATCAGTTGATTCACCAAAATTGGTTCTTAGTTCACCAGCAGGAATGTAGGCCTAATAGTAGACGACGTGTGTTGAAAATTGTTGTACCAGTGTAGCCTAGGTACGATCTGGTAGAAGATTTGATACTATAGGATATAAAAAACTATTTTTATTTCATATAATTCATTTTGAAACACGAAAATAAGGTTTAAAAATTCAGAAAATATTTTTTAATAGGAAAAGTCGATGTTTTTTGCGCTCGCATATCGCATAACGACTTGATGTAGCCTAATTTCAAACGTAAAGTACGCATTCGACGCAGAAATTTATGTACTTTCATTTATAAAAGAATGAAATTTTCCTATAAATGCATCGTTTAGGAGTTGTTAGTGAAAAACTGAAAAAAAGTACGAAAATTTCTAGGTTTTTGGGACACCATTCATACAGCACAAGCAGGAAATCGGTGCAAACTTCAATAAACTCATTTTACATGCAAGTACGCAGTAGCGTAGTGGTTGGGGCGCTGCGCTACAAACCGGAAGATCGCGGGTTCGATCCCCGATGAGGTCGTTGGAACTTTTCAACTGGCCTAATCCTTGTGTTGGCACTATGGCCCTGGGGTCGACTCAGCCTCTAACAGAAATGAGTACCAGGAGCAATCCTGGGGGTAAAGGTGGCTGGTCCATAAGGCTGACAACCTTACCACCTTCATGTTCCGAATGTCCAAAATCTGGGAGCCTCAACCTTCTGGAACCCTCTGGGCCTCCATGGTCTGTATAGGGAACGCTTTACTTTACTTTTACATGCAAGTGAAGAGATTAAAACTGATTCCAGCTTTCAGAAAATTAGTTATCTTACAAACACTATGTCGCCTGGCCTATAAAGGCAATTTTTTGTATATAAAATTACAACAGCCAAAACTTAATTACTTTAATTTTAGAAAAAAATATTTTTTGTGTGTGTAATGTGTAGCCTAGGTAGTGATTGGATTACTCGCAATAATAAAGAGCTATGGAAATAGTACAGAGTGGACCAAAAGTCGCGATCGGATAATGTTTATATTGAAATAACTCATTTTCCGAAACATAAAACTAATTAAAAAGTATTCATAGGCCGAGAGGAATATTTACACTCTTGATATACTTTTTGTAGCATTAGTTTATCAATTTTCCGATAGAGCAAGGGCATTGTTATGTTTTAGTGACAAGCCAGATTTTTCTTGCGCGCGGGTTTGTTATGACTTATGAGATTGTTGTTGATGTGAAACGCTGTGTTATGTTTGTGTTGTAAGCAATGGCGGATACAAGCAAATATACGATTGAGGAACGTCTCATTATTAATGTATGGGTTCATGAAAAAGAACAAACTGGCGAAACGTACGAAGAAATCAGAGATAGCTTTGTTTCTTCGTTTCAATAAATCTGCTCCCACTGAAGCCAATCTACAAACTGCAAAAGAAGACTTTCTCAACAGGCTCTGTATTGGATTCAAAACGCAGCAAGATGGAGCCCCAGGACTCCAGTTCGAGAATGGTTAAGTACCAGCTTTTCTACGTGGCTTGGACGAGGTGAACCTCTCATTTGGCCTCCAAGAAGCCCCGACCTCACAACGTGCGACAACTGGCTGTGGTCCTACTTAAAAGAAAATCTTGGAATGATTCGGATGGATTCTGTTGAACAACTGAAGAGAGAGATCATCCGTATCTTCAGAACGATCACTCCCGAAATGCTGAGGCAGGCAAGCAGAAGGACTGTGCGCGGAAAACGATGGTGCACATGCCGAAACTTTGGACGTTTAACAATGACGCTGACAGGCCCAGGGAACTTTATTTTGCCATATTTCCATCCCTTAGTACTTGCTACTTCAATAAATAAAGCTTTACGTCAATTGTGGCATTTTATTATTGCATAAACTAACATAAAATATACCTGATCGCGACTTTTGGTCCACCCTGTACTGTTGATACTTGGGTAAAATTCAAATTGAATACTAAAACATTAATTTTGATAATTATTCGTTAGGTGGGGGGGGGGTAAACGTAAAAGTAAAAAGGGTGTTATACAAAACTATGCCCAGGGTGCAAAGTTTCTAAAATCGAGGCCTCGGCCGGTATTAAGAAAATATTCAGTAGAAACAAATCTGGATACAAAAATCCGGACACTTCTTTCCCCAGAATTCGGGAAATTATCTAGGATACCGTATATTACAGGATCATATCTAATACGTTGTAGGTAATAAAGCAAACATCTAGAAAATTTATGTCCTGACAAGAATAGTTACGCTGTTAATTTAAGCATACAATAGTTCATATCAGTCATTCAGCCAATGCCATTCTTCAGTTATATTCATACTTCCGGGAAGAATGGACGTGCTTTAGAAAAGAAGACTTGTTTCCTTTGATGACACCTTAGAAAACCATACACGGAGAATCTTAATTGACTTTTATTTGTATCGCACTTTTTACACTATTTACTTTCAGCCTATTTCTTGCAGGTATTCAAACTTCAATGAACCCTTTTACATGCAAATGAAGAGATTAAACCCGTTTCCAAATTTCCGGGAACTAATTAGCCTACACCCCCTTTTTGGCTTATGTTTTTTGGCCTATTAAATAGCTAAAGTTGTTTGTAATTTGTAACACATTAAATCTTTGAAACTTTACAAAAAGGTATACTATAGTCTATTTGGTAATTTTACTATATACGAGTATGCTAAATTATACTTAATTAAATTCATAAAGAATGTGTAATACAGGCATATTTAGACCAATATTTTCAAACATCTTATTGCCTTACTTCTACTTTACAATGATAATATAAAACAATATTTTCTTTGTTTCAAGATTAATTGTTTCATATTCAAACGGTATAAATTTTATTAAAAAAAAAAGCCTAAAAATTTTCAACCCTTTCTATGTTTGCCGTCTTGGGCAAATGCCCAGTCTGTCCACATATAAATCAGAGCTCCAATGTAACGCTACTATATTAACTATTTGTCTGTACAAACTTAATTTGTTACTCTCAAACACTTTTAAAATAACGATCTAACAACTAAGAGATTTCACATATCAAAAGAAGAATTATATTATTTTGGTTCTTTCGTATTCATAATGCATATGCATAAAATAAGGCCTACATTAAATGGTAATAGGCTACTCGTATTCTGAGAATGGCATAAAATAGACTTCGCAATTGAAATATTCCGTGCAGAGTGAGTTATAATGAACATAGTAAGAGTCCTAATGTTCTGTGCAAATATCTTTACCAAGACAAAAACATTTCCCTTGAGTATTTATCGATTTTGACTCATCTTAGTAATTAACCTAAGAGAGAGTCACGCACATTTCTAACCTGGCTGTCACACTGAAGTGATCTGGTATTGACAGAAAAGGCGGGAACTAGACTTTATCACTGTGTGCACCATTAATTATTAAGTAGGTGCTGTAATGATTGCAATCAGTTTTCTTGAAAAAAAAACAAACAAACATTAATGGATATAACTTGGAAGCATTGCCTGCTGAGGCACACAGTAAGGCTGATCGCTCTGTTGTGTGCTCTACTGCAGTGTCGCCAGTACAAATCATGAGCTAGATTTATTATTATTGTTAGTGCTGTGAGCAGATCGAATATTGAAGGGGATCTGTGTGAACTCTCCCAGCTGTGTTACTTTAGAAACGTCAGTTGTCATTTTTCCAGCAAGAAGATTCAGATTACGAAGCTGTGTGCTCTCTCCATTTGGATTGACATAGGAACGTGAGTTATTATTTAATCAGTAAGCAGCTGATCTCTTGAGCTCTCCTGCTTTGTTGCTATAGAAATATCAGTTTCCGTTAATTATCCAGTGACGAGATTGAAGTTAAGAGGCTGCTATCCAGTTATATGATCTCTCTTGATGCGTTACTATGGTTATGACTTTATGAGGCTACTCTAGAGGTGTATTCTCTCGACTTCTGTGCTACTATAGAAATATGAGCTGTTATTATTTCTGCAGTAAAGAGATAAAAGTTATGAGGCTATTCTCTAGTTGTGTGCTCTCTCCAGCTGTGTTGCTGTAGAAAAGTGAGTTGTCATAATTTATCCAGTGAGCATATCTAAGTTAGTATGTTACTCTGTAGTTGTATAGTCACTCCTGCAGTATAGCTACCGAATCACGAGCTGCTTTGTTACTACAATGAGCTGGTACACGTTTTGAGACTGTTAGCTGTGTTGTCTTGCAGTGTCGCTTCAGAATCGCGAACTGCCATTATTACTGCAAAAAGCATATTCAAGTTGTTATGAGGTTGCTTTTCACGTGTGTGTTCTGCCCTGCAGTATCGCTACTACTGTTACTATAGTGACCAGGCCCACGTTATGAGGCTGACAGCTCTGTTGTGTGCTCTTTCCTGCTGTGTGGCTACAGAACCCCGAGCTGCCATTGTTACAGCAGTGAGCAAGTACACGTTTATCTCCTGTGTGCAAATAGTGCCTAACGATCATCAAGATGCTTTGAAGATCAGGTACATGCTGTCTCAGGTGGGCATATGGACAGGGAATTGCTCGTCAACCAGATTTCTGCATCTGCTACTGTCTGACAGTGAAGATACACGACTCTCGCTCTCTCGGATGTCATCGTTAGAGTTCTCCAATACCAAGTGGTTGGTGTTCTTGCGCGGTGGACCAGAACGTATTACAAACTTCTTCAGTGACATCAATGTACCGATAAACTGTGAATTCTTGGTTGTACAAAGAGATCAAGATCAAAAGATCGTTGTGTCCGAGGTGTACCGAGTGGCTATTTCCTTACCACTGGTTATCCGTCCTCTTACAGGTAGTGACAGAATAAATATGTACACGAGGAGGAACGATCTACAAGGACTAGTGTTACGCTGCAAAATTCTACCTTTAGTAAGTATTCATGCTTTTAAACATAACACTTTTAGGAAGTGTTGAGATTTTGTGTAGTTTATATAGTAAATATTGAATATTTTTGTCGGCATTTAAATGGGGAAATAATGGCAAACCGTTTGCCAGAATAATTCTTAATTAATTTCTGGATTTGATTAAATATCTTAAATAATGTAACTAAGGTTCTAAACAGCCAGGTAATGATTCCATATAGTATTTAATCAGGAATACAGTCAGGATATAAATGTGGTCCATTTTGATTGCTATGATCTAGATCACTTTGGAACAAACGGCTTTCAAGTTGGATTATATATTTCTGTATTGGAAACAAATTCGTTAAGCTAATAATTAGGTAATAAATAATAATTGTGAAATCAATTATAATATATTAGATATAATTTTTATTAATCTCATTATTAGGAAAAGAATACACGGGAAGAGGACTCAAAAGCCACAAAATGAAAAATACATAGGTTACACAGCATCATACTATAAGCCGAAGTATCTATAAGCCAGTATCATTACCAAAGGGAAGAAGACCTCTGGATGTATCACCCTTCAAGGTCGCTGATACAAGGATTTATGATTTGACCACAAACATATTCACTGATTAATTAAGAAAAACTTTAATACAGTACAGGTAAGTATGAAAGAGAGCAAGAGAGTTGAATCTAATATATAATTTTAATTTCTTAAGCAAAGAGATTATTCTTGATAGGCGACTACATAATACATCAGTATGAGCAATAAAATTAAGTTTTAATGAAAGATTTATGCCTAGGAACTAAACAGAACTATGCTATACATTGGGACTTAGACTAAAAATATTTTCTTCAGTTTTATTAGAATTAACAATTAATGTATGAGCTGTAAACCAGAGGTAGATTTCTTCCAGATAATATATAATAACAGAATTTAGGCTGAGAATTTGGTTTGAGGATAACAAGATTGCATCGTCTGCTTAAAGAACACTTTTGTTTGGCACAAAACAAGAAAGGGCCAAGGACAGAGCCCTGAGGTACCCACTTGTTACGTTTTCAGATCTGATCTCTGAACTTTTAATTGAACAAATTGAAGTCTATTAGTCAGTTAGGAAATTATTAAAATGAGTTTATTCCTTTCTGAGACATAACAATGTAATTTTTCAATGAGCTCTTGATAAGGAACAATGTCAAAATTTTCGCTCAGATCTCATGGTAATGCCCTTATTTCCTTCTTATTTTCAATACCTTCTAGTGCAAAAGGGATTATAATTTCAACTGAGCGCGGTGTACCTGCGTGGCGTATTCAATGAAAATTGCCAATTCTTTTACTGCTTTACATGATTTTCCCCTCTTCTGACAACCTATTTGCATTCCTTTTTTTTCTGTTTTTTGGGCCCCCTAGGACCTCACCCCCCCCCCCACATCGCAGGGGCCTTCATTTACGACACTAGATGTGACATAAAGATTGACGACGACTTCCTGTCACTTTTAATCTCACTCTAAATGAAGATAATTTAGCTTTTCGGGATTATCTAAGAAACAGCTCTAACGATTTTGTTTAATTTTGTTTAAATGTTTCTTTTGCGTGTAAGCTAAGGGATAAACCTTTCATTTGAATTCTTTTCTTAAAAAAATCTTTGAACGATAAATTTATGTATTAGGGTGAAAAACTGAATACATACTCCTTGCATCACAGCCTCTTATTTTAAATCATAATACGAAGTAATAAAGGTGTACTGTCCATGCTGTGTACTGTGTAATGGAAGTTATGTGAGTGCCTGACATCGGATTTTGTCTTGATTGTGCATTCTTCGGGGATGAGACCAGAAGCGTTCCAACAACTTTCATTTCATTTCTACAACCATGTTATATGAGGATTATTCATTCAAACGACGCAAATTTTATATTGAGCAATAACGTTCAGCAATGCTTCAGACACCGTCTAATGACGGTCGTATTTCTTTTAATATGCTTACTAGGAACAGAACGTTGCGATTTCATCTGATAAAACTTCAGCTCATTACTGGAAGTGAAGATAATAAAAACACGTTATTTTATACATCATAACTTGATTAGAAATCGAAATAATTCGATGCAAGTCAGTCCCTGTGCTTCTACTCTGTTGTGATGTTAGCTTAGCCTATCGGAATTAGGTTAACTATTTCTCATTCGCACTGTTAATAGCTTAGAATCTGGTAACTTGAATAGATTAATCGACTCTTCATTCATTTAGTATGCCGTGATCTCATACCTGACAGAATACTGATTTCATTTAAAACAATAAAGTTAGAAAAGAGTTATTTTTATAATCCTTTACATTTTATTCATGGAACAGTCTTAATAAATCCCACACGAGATTATGAGTTTCATCAGATAAATCTATTGCTAGCTTACACTCGTAATCTCTCGTGCGATTACCTATGGAAATTTTATTTTCTTGATTTTCTCGAAAACAGCTTAACGATTGTGTTTGTACAGTATTTTCTTCACAAATTGTATTATATGTGTAATTCATATAGGTATGTTATATTTATTATAAGCACTAAGAGCTAAAACTTTTATTTAAAAAAAATTAGGCCTACACAAAAAATATTATCTGAAGGATAATTATAAGCTTCTCATTTCATACATAAACTTAATGTCTTAGGTCTGGCCTCTCGAATTATGCAACTTTGAATCAGGCTGAGACAACTGAATGCGCACTACTGAAATAGAGACGTATAGTGTAGGCTATACAGTAATATATTATGGACAGAGGAACATATATGTTTCACAACAGAGTTTTAGTATTATTCAGTGCTAATTTTGTTTGCGTAAGTGCATAATTTCGCAAATGCACTTTAGCGCTAATGCCTGAACAGCCAAAGTCTATAATAAATGTACACATCTATCGGAAATTGTGTAAAATATTTACTAAATGTGACTTGAACAATAGTGCATGTTACTCCCACTCCTGTTTGTAATCCTGTTCTAGTCTGTCATCATATTATCGTTATTGGTGCTTCATGTATTTCGATTTGATTGGTCTTATATAGACCTTAATTAACTTCCGAACGATAAAAGTAACGAAGCAATCCGGAAGTCTCTTCAGACACTGTAATCATCTCGGTGGAAAAATATCTTATTCAGTTTGCTACTGGCAGCCATAAAATGTCACAGTTACGAGCATGAATAATTTAAGAGTCTCACTTATGTCTACTCGCTGGGGGTTCATCTCCTCCTGTTAAATAATAAACAACAAATTTGAGTACTCGTTAAGCATCTGTGAATTGGAATAATTTACTTGTTCTGTCCCAAGCTAAAAATGTCCTCTTATAGGAAAATAAATATTATCTAAACGTTGTGTTGAAAGTAACTTTCTTAATGAAATAATATTGCGGCTCTATATTCTTCGCTCTTTTTTCCAACTTGTAGCAAATATTAATTAACTACTAAAAAACTACATAAGAGATGAGGAAAGTGAACTTAAATAATGTAAAGGACCATAACTTATCGACAACTTGCTACATAACTGTCTAGAAACTGAATAATCCAACGTTAATTTAATAACTATAACATGTAGAGCTACTTTTATAGGTTACCAAATAGAGGACCTACTATTCAATGATTCGTCTCTCTCTCTCTCTTCCATTTACCTGTTGAAATCTTTCATCCCCATTTAAGGAATACATTATCTCTCCAATAGATTTACTTCAAGCACACTCCAAATTCCTAGACACCATACCAGTGAATTTAATAAATATTTTATATGCACAGCCTCTCGATTATACATAAACTGAATATGTATTATTACACAGGGCAACAAAAAAAAACTTTTGGAAAATTGTCCAGGGTTTTTCAGCTGAATTAGACTAATTTTGATGCCCTGAGTCCGAAAATGACCTTGGTTTTGCTCAATCAGGTCAGGATTTTTTTCTACAGAAATTTCAAAAAAATCTGTTTTTCGTAAGAAACACTCATTTCTGCTGATAAACCCCTGACGATTTTTTCCGTTTCCCTCAAGGAATAAAAGTCAACGTATCCAAATTAATTCATTATTTATTTACTACATGAAATTTGATAAGCATAATTATCATAATATAATAAGAATGAGCGTTACATGACACAAAAGTTCAGAGTTCAAGGCAGATTTCGGCGTTTCTTCGATTTCCGTGTGTGAGCAGCTGCTGGGTTGTCTCTCTTCAGCGACCAGCAGTAGTCCGCCAGCATGACTGCGTCCCACCTCCCCTGGTACCTCTCCTCCATTTGGCGCATGTCCTGATGGAACCTTTCTCCCTGCTCGTCGCTCATCGCCCCAAGGTTTTCAGGAAACTTGTCCATGTGTGAGAAGAGGAAGTGCATCTTTATACTCATCAAACACCCGTGTTTTTGGAAGGCCTCTATCATGCTGCTGATCATCCATTGGTGCTGCTTATATTGGATTTTGTCAAGCACATACTTCACTGCTTCATATTTCTCTTTGAGAGTTGTGGAGTGCGCAAGAGGGGTTGAGGCGATCTGGTTCCCGTTGTGGAGGAGCACACACTTCAAAGAGCGCTTCCAGCTGTCAATGAAGAGTCGCCAATCTGTCGGATCGTATGTAGGAGCGCCGAGTTTATGAAGAAGACCGGCGACATCTCGGCAGTACACGAGGTCTTCCTCCTGGCAGAAGTAGCCCATGTACTCCTCATGCCTTCTACGGAAGAAAGTGATACGCGCGTCCTCGCCAAGTAGATTTTTCTCTTTGAGTCTGGAGGCCAACAGCTCTGAGGAAGTCTTCGACAAACTGAGATCCCGAACCAGATCATTAAGCTCACATTGTGAAAAGGGCTGCGGACCGTCTTGTGTTACATACTCCTGTTCTGTATCTCCTACGTCGTCTGAAGTGGTGGCCTCGTCGTCGATGTGAGGAAGCTGTGTGAACGCTGGTACAGGTATTTCTTCGCAGTGAGCAACTGGACGGCGGGCAGATGGAAGGTCGGGGTACTGGAGGCTGTGCCGATTCTTCCGGTTGATGCCAGTAGTATTGATGGCGCAGAAGTAACAATCCGATGCATGGTCAAACGGCTCCCTCCAAACCATCGGAATCCCAAACTTCAGTGAAGTTTTGGCGCCCTTAGTCCACCGCCTGAGGTATTCCACGCACGTCTTGCACACCGTGTGCGGAGCCCACGACTTATCTTGGTCACCTAGCTTGACTTTAAAGTAAGCCTGGTATGCGTGCTTCACAAATCTTGTGTTGTTCTTCCTGTCCGCTGACAGCGTGTATTCTCCGCAGATGTAGCAGAAAACGTCAGGATTATTCCTGCATGAACGTCGCGCCGAAGCCATCAGAAAGTAATAATAATATTATTATATTATATTATAATATTATAAAATAATAATAATATTAATAATAATTGTGATTATTTTCCTGCTAATTTTTATGCAGCGAATTTAGAGAAATGACTGAACTCAAAACCCGTGATACATACATATGATATTAGCATATGTATGTATAGCTCGTCAGGCAGGTTTATGGCTGTATCTCAAAAAGTTGACCTGATTGAGCAAAACCAAGGTCATTTTCGGACTCAGGGCATCAAAATTAGTCTAATTCCGCTGAGAAACCCCGGACGATTTTTTGGCTGTTACCCAGTGTTATTATTATTATCAAAGTTATTCTCATGCTACGACAAAAGAATTCCTTAGTTAATCACCTCTTAACCACTTATGAAACCTAATTTCCCATCTTCTACAAAAGTTTACTCTTTTCATATTTATTGGCCACCACTTCTTGACATTAGGTTAAGGTTTATGTTTTATTTTCAATATTTGTAGGCCTATTAACAACGTGTCTGTAATTATTATTATATTTGTAATTGTTTTCTGTCATTGTGAGCGGATTATATGCCCAAAAGGAACTTTTAAGTTCTACGCTTACGATCCTAAAACTGAAATCAATGCAATTCAATTAAATTCTCTCTCACACACAGAAACTCTCGCTCCCCTAGATCCGAAATTCGCGGGATAAACCCGGCCGCGGTCGATGGGCACGGAGAGTTTAAGCTGGGTGGGGGAACTTTGTCGTAGATTTACGGCACGTAAAATAACTCCAACCTAAATTAGAGCTCTGGACAAAATTCCTAGGCCCTTTCATATCCAATTAATACTTTAATTTCCGAGGGGGGGGGGTTGTGAGGCGATGGGCTTACCTGTCACTTTGCCCACTATTGGAAAATAAGCGTAACAAAATTAAATATGCGTAACGATCCTCCACTTGGAGGCTTCAGAACTGGGAGCAATATGAAACATCAATGAATGTTGTAACGTATCGTGAATCAAGTTTACCCGGTGTCATCTACGTAGATTTCGATTTTTCATCAGGATCACAATACTTTCTCTATACTTACGTATTCTCACACATTCTCTCTTATACATTTCTTCACATCAAGTCCTTATTACTTCTACCAAATTTAAGCTGGATAACTGAAATATTTGCTGCACATTCTTTACAGCATCAATAATTCATTTTTTAAATTTACATATCAAAAAAGCAAATATTTTTTTCGAATAGAAAAAAGTGATATCAATCTTGTAAATGTACGGTGGAGAGGTTAAATTGTTTGTTACTCTTTAAAGCATTATGAAATCTGTATATTAAGAGGAAGTCTCTATCTATTTGTGTACGATGTCCAGCCTAATGTCCAGCCAAACCTACCGCACTCAGGTGTCTGAATTTTTTTACATAGATATTCGGAAGGGGTCCGAATGCATCTTGAAGCCGAATTTTATTTTAGCGTTTGTTCGCTAGATATTAGCAAAACATTTGCGGAAAACGTGTTTATTAACTCTACCAACGCACCAGATTTTAGTAATACGGTATTTTTCAATGTGAAATTAATTTCAGATGGCCTTTCTTGTTTGCCATATCAGCATCGCAGAAATATATTTTTTCAACATAATTCAAAAAAATTTCTATCACTTTAATCTTGTTTGCTCGCTCTGCTTGATTTGTTTCTTTATAACGTTACATCACGCAGAGATTTGTAATTTTTTTTGCATAGGTGCACTTAAGGGAGCTATGTATCTATGCAAGCCTAAATGGGAAAGCTTTGAACGATTTGGATGAAATTCACTTGGTAGGCGAGGTTTCTTTGGAATAAATAACTTGAATACGAGGTAGATTTTTCCCGTGTGGCTCACTCTAATAATTAAATCCATCTCGAAACCGGACCTTTAGCTCATTAAATATTAATAGTTTAAATTTATGAATGATTTGTGAGTGAGGATAAGGTGTATGATCATATGGATCGTTTTAATCGATTCGTTTCCAATCTGTTTGCCATTATAGCAGCACATAATTCGTTTTAATTTTTCTTTTTATTAATTATTTACTAGGGCAAACAATGTCGGCCTCGGTGGTCTAGAGGTAGCGTGCCCGCCTCTAGATCCGCAGGGCGCGGGATCAAACCCGGACGCGGTCGATGGATTTTTCAGGACGTAAAAATCCTGGGCACGGAGTCCTCCGGGAGGGACTTTAAACTGGGGGTCCCGTAGATTTACGGCACGTAAAAGAACTCCAAGCCTAAATTAGAGCCTCTGGACAAAATTTCTCGGCCCTTTCACGTCCAAGAAATACTTAGTTTCGAGAGGGGGGTTGCGAGGCGATGAGCTTACCACCTGTCCCTCTACCCTCTCTCGGAAAATAAGCATATCCAAATTAGTATAGGTAATGAAACCTCCATTGGAGGCCCCTTCGCCCCACCTGGGGATCATAGGGTACCAGATACAGGGCAAACAATAATTCATTCAAGTTATGTAAACATCACATCAGTGGTAGTAAATACAATGTTTTAATTACGAGTATTTATCTGTTAAATAAATTATTTGACAGTATAGTAGCGATACAATTATTAAACGCAGGTAAAGCGGCGGATACCGGCTACTAGAAAATTATTTAACAGTATAGTAGCGATACAATTTATTAAACGCAGGTAAAGCGGCGGATACCTGCTCCTTGAAAATAAGGCCTAATACGTCCTTTCTAAAAATATCAAATACTATTACAGATATAAATCGTATCTAAAAGTTGTGTGAGTGGCAGAGATTTGAAATCATGCATTTGAATTATTATTGCAATTTCAGCTAAATTTTCCTTTATGTAATAAGATAATCTCTATTTTCACAATATATTAATTCGTGTAGCTCTAACTCCTGGTTACATTAAAGTCAGTTCTGTTTTCCCTGATACGTAGAGAAACTATTTTTCTTTTCCAAATATTGCAAATTTTCTCGTATTTCTAGTTCTGGGAAAGAATTGTTGATAGGTTTTGGCATTGAGTTTACCCTATTGTGTGTTCATGAAGTTCGTTACAATTCTATATTCTCTTGTTGATCCATGATTTATACTGATGACTTTCTTCTAGTATCCTCTGCTTGGATTTAACCACAACACGCTCCACGTAGAAGGATATTTCGGCGAAGTGTGGAACGAGCTACAGAACTATCTTAATTTCAAGTGAGTATACGGTTATAACTGAAGGATAACAGTTGGAATCTACTAGAAATAACTGCATTTGAAATAAATTCTGAATGTAGTATATGTACCAATATTGTTATTGTTAGTTCATAGAAACGAAATTGACAGAAATTGGGGTAGATGTAAATTAATTTTAAGTAACATTACTGTACAGCTTAAATCATGAAAAATTAAATTAAATAGTCTTTTGTAAAAGTAGTATGTTTCAGGAGTAATAAAAACAATTAAGTACGCATCTAAAATAATCTTTAATTCAGCGTAAAATAACGGTAGCGCCAACCAAAAAGCCATCAGTAACAATAACTTTATTTACTGTATAAGCCTTCTAATTGTAAAAGATATCTACTTCAAAACGGAATTTATAATTTTATTTTGATCATTTTCCACGATTTTTTCGCCCAAATGTTTCTTTAATGTAATAACGATCACATCAATATATTGTGAATTAACATTTCTTGTTAGCTTTATAGGTCTATTTCATTTTTGGCTAGTGTAGAGCGATGAAATCTCCCTCTGTTCATGCTATCCTTAAGATGCGGACTACTTCCTCTTTTGTTAGCATATTCAAACCATGAAAATATTAGTGGGTTCACCTGCAAAAAATCTTAATTCAGCATAATTTGGAAGCCATTATCATTTTCCAGCTTGCCATATTCTGTGTGCAGGTATTGACGGTAATGCAGTCTCCTGCGTGGTGTGTATGACGAATAGGCAAAGATAAAATTATAATTATTGGATATAGCTTATCTCTTTTCAGTGTAAGAAGTTATTGTGATAAATTCGAAGTGGTCTGGTTTGATAACAATCTACCTGTAATCAAGTCAAGCAATATTTATTATTAGGTGGCAATGTTTAGAGCGATTGCTTTAGACTATTCGAGCCCTACGAATAATATTCATATTCTAGCAATTTTCTGTTCATTCAAAGTAGCCAAATACTACATAAACATTTTATCATTCTCATCATTAGTAAAATAATTTCTGCGGAACGTATTTGCTCCTTTTATTGAATTTTAAAAATCAGACATGGCATGGGCTTATAGGGTTAGAGATCGTTTAAGATACCAGCTCAAGAAGATACACAAATCTTTCGTAAGTAAGACGATGAATGGGAGATGCACATTTCATGGTATGGAAAACTAGAGAAAAGACAGTAGTTTCTGAAATGGTGAGATGCACGTGGGTTGGGGAGATTTATATTGTGAAAGGATTAGTAGTAGTAGTAGTAAGGGTCAAGCTATAAAGCAAAATGGCAGCCAACCGACGCCTCCCCCAGCATCGCGACGCCGCCCTTGAACCATGTCACGTCTGCACTAACGTGACGCTATTATACACGGTTCGAAACAGTGAGAGACGCCTTTTCACGCAGTGCTAGCCCCGTCTCATCCAGACGCCCCGTTTAAAAGTTATGACCTTATGCCAACCGACGCCACCCCCGACGCCCACTTAGGTCCTTTGATCCCTGACGTCATAGGAATCATTTCAAACATGGGGATACGCTCTTACGCGTTATGGTAGTCCCCCTGTTCATCCCGACGCTTCGTTTACGAGCTATGTCTAAAGAACCGTTATGCCTGTTACACAACAGGAACACTCTCTTAGTTAGGTATAGAGACGTGTGTGACGTCACGGAACAATATAAAAGGCCTATGAAAACCTATGTTTTCCCTTTGCCCGTAAGACCCCGAACCGACGCCGTTCCCACGACGCCTACTTAGGTCTTTTGATACGGCCTAAGAAACATGTTCCCAGATTCGTTGGTTCGTATCCCATTTACAAAACAGGTCATGTGGTTATATACAACAAAATGACGACAGCGCGCATGAATACCTCTCGCTAATAGACTATCTTTCCCACCGTTCTCTAGTTATCAATAAACAACAAAATAAAAATAAAAAGTTTATACTTACATAACTCTTTCTTCTTCTTCTCCTTCTAGATGAACAGTGTTTACTATCAAATAATTGAAAATGACTATGTCCGGACTAGGAAAAGGTTATGATTATGTTTTTTTCATTGCAGAGCGTCACAACGTTTTCCCGTATCATAAGGTTGTCACGCTCCTATGAAATAATGTGTATATACAAATGGCTTCACAGTAATAGAGCTGGATGGTTTATTTCATCTGTAACCATGTCTAATAAAGACAGAATATCACAACTTGTAGGAACACTTTGTTTGTTGTTTATATAGTTAAACACTTCGTTTTGCATTAGTACAAACTTATTCATAATGTCATTTATTATGATAGAATTCATAACGAGGTAAGTAATGTCATCATTACGTAAAACAATGCGAGAATTATCGTATTGCATCACACATTCTTTCAAGTCTTTACGTGTCTGTAATTTGAAAGAGTCTTCTTTAAACAGATAAGGTTTCGAATAACACATATTTTCACACATTTTAGGTAAATGTAACAAGAACGAAGACAGGAGGTAGGGCGACAAAATAACACAAGCACCGTTTGAAGTTCCAATCTCGGCACATCCAGTGTAATTCACAATGGAGTAAAATCCAAAACTGATGTATCGGTCCTTTCTGTTGTTGAGGAAATAGGTTCTGCGTGCTAATACCGAAGGAGCAACTCTTGTTGTTGTCACAGCTTCTTTCACCACCTTGTCGAACGTCTTCTGTTTCTTTACAGAGCCTGATGCAACCTGAAACAAACAAACAATACTCGTAAGAAATCTAATTTTATACAGAGCCCGATGATGAAAACCTGAAACAAACATACAATACTTGTAAGAAACCTAATTATATTAGAGTAATGAATATATATAATACAAACCTTTTTACATTTGGATTTGTTCCTTCCCGTCTCTGACGAAGACATCTCGATGGATCTAGGATGTGAGGACCTCTCGTTCCAGACACTGCAACGAAACTGAGCTAGTCTGATGAAATCGAGCTGCTTTATATCTATTCGTTCTGAAATCAGAAAGTAAAGGTTTTAACTTACGCGTAACCTACTTTTCTAAGCTAACAATAAATCCATGTAGATAAATACTTACAATGCACATGTCCGGGAAAACATCTCTGACCTCCACCCTTCCTCGTTCCACAGAGAGTTCCAAGGAATTTGTGGAAGATGCGGACGACATCTATGTCTGGAGACGTAGTAAACATGTTTACAAACTCCTGCATCGTCCATCCTTTATTCATGAAGTATGTGAACAAACAGACATAATGTCCACATACTGCCGTTGTCAGTCCTTGTAGTCTTTGAGTGTTGTACAGCCAATGTATAGAGTTTTGTTTTATAAATTTTGTTATCCCAGGAATGATGGGTGGTAGACCAAAAGAATCAAAGTAATAGGCAAAAATTTGATTTTTGAAAAGCACGACAACCCAATGAGAACCAGGTGAAGAATGAGGATCAAAGTTAATGACATAAATCTTAGGTTTATGCGTTACAACAGATGGTAACATATCGCTAGGGTAAACCCCACCGAATGTTTCTACGTGACGTAAAGCATAGTTTATTTGGTTACTATTCATTATTCTAAAAATCTGTAATCACTCTTCTATCTTTAGTGATCTCGATACAGTTATCGTATTCGGAGTAGAGGATACAAGTGATGGCTTGTTCTAAAGCCCTATCGAACTTTGCTTCTATTCTAATGTTCCCACTACAGGGCAAACTTCTATGACCATGCGATGCCGAAACATCAGGTGAAAGATCATACATCAGTGTGAAATACCCATTTATATACATGTCGTGAGTGATTAGCATCCCGCTATTGCTATGATGGATCCCCGAACCTTTAAAAAGTACATCGTAAGCTAGAGTAGTAGTCTTCTCATGATCTGTGGCAATGTGTAATCCTTCCGATGGAATCTGTTGTCCATTGACATACATAGCAAAAGAACTCAAAGCAAAATGTCGAAACTCGTAGGGATTGGACTCCACTGTGCCGGAGAAAGAAGAATTTTTCACCATCGAGAAGAGAAGTCGTTTAGGTAGAGTACCAATGTATGCATTGTCTATAGAAATAGAACTAGCTCCCGAACTAAACGTAAAGGTTTTCAAATCCACTCTTGTGATAGGATAGTGAGCATTATGACCTTTCTCTAGAGTTTTGATGTGTGCTAGCAGAATGCTAGGCGAAGCTTTAATTTTCCTTACGTATAGACCTGCATCTTTAAATTTAAAGAAGACTTTCGAAGTATCGTTTACACCCAAGAGATAAAACTCTCTCTTTGCTTTCGTAAGTCGTATATGCATGTTTACTCCTGGCAGTAAAAGTTTAGACAGATTGAAAATATCACCGTGTAGTTTACCTATCATTACCAATACTTTGGAATTCTTAGACTTGTTGTATCTTTCGACCCAACCGTCGTTTTTAACATTTGCTACTAACGTTCCGTTTAATTCGGCCAGTTCTTTAGATTCTGTCAAACCTTCGATAGCTTTATCGGCATACCAAAAACCGTTTGTCAGATGAGTTTTAGAAGCATCCTCACCGTATGCTAACAATGTTTCAAGGTAAGACCTGTAATTGTACAAGTCCTCCGAAGGGGTGATTGATATCCCGTTCAAGGAAACGCTAAGATGACTGAAAAGCGAATGAAGCAAGTTGTTTACTCCTGTAACCTTATCGCCTTCAGCTATATCTGTCCCGTCGCTTTTAACGAATTTTCCCTGCACCATGAATTGTACGTTTAAATCTGTATAGTGTTCGCTGTCCGCAGCAATTACGAATTCGAGAACGCTCTGTTCCACCGGAGTAATGGCTTTGCATAATGTAGTAACATTTCCCACCACCGATGTTTGAATAGGGCTCTTCTCGAAAAGGTCAAACTCTGACTTTGTCACGGCAAACATCTTTACACGACTGACTACTTTCTCCTCTTTACATCGCTAAATATATCTCGCATCTTAGGAGACGGCCTCTTTCTCTTTCTACCCCTACCCTTCATTTTATTCACGAGTTTCTGAGTTTATTCGTTTACTCTATTAGCAATATTATCTTTTACCTTATCACCTTCCTTTCTACTTGCTATATCGGTTAAAATATTTGCTCCTGCCGAAAGAGTTTCACGACCTACCGCTTTAGCACCCGAAAAGAGAATTGGTTTTATCATTCTAAATAATCCTGCCAAGAAACTACCTATTCCACCACCGTGTTGAACATAGAGGCTACCGCTGTAGAATGGACCAACATTGCCTAGACGCCCTCCCGACTGATTCACGTAGTATGCTGTAAGGTGGTCCATCGCAAACTAATTCATAACACCATCTGCCTTCTCTTTTTAAAATGTAAAACGAGCATCGTAGGTTTAGTGCTATCGGTTATGTTAGCTAGTCCTCCTAGTTTTGTTGTCATTTCTATACCTATCACCTGAAATTCGGAAGATTCGACAGGAACATAATAAACTTCAGGAAAGACATGAGTTGCTGTAGTTAAAGGAAACTGAATAATTCTAAGACATTTAACGTACGCATCTCCTACAAGTTGCGATTTTATTATATTACAGTATATACAAACAAGTTCTTTCCTATTTAGATTTGTTTTCAAAGATTTCGATTCCAATGTTAGATTTGGTGTCGAATCTATCGTTTCCGATACATTCCCTTGAGAGTATCTAATTTCGCACAAGCCCACATCCCAATGATTCCTCTCCAGCTTTATGCTCTGTGCCAACTGCACCTGGAAACTAGCAAGAGTGTTACTAGGAAACGATTTGTACGATGCATCGCTCAGGAGAGTAACGTAAAATTCTTCTTCCATTACGCTAAATCCTTAGCTTTAACCCACGAATCAAACTCTGTACCGTAACCTCTCCAGCGAACGAGATGTTCGCTACTACCCTTTACTTTACGTGTGCGAAGAATTTTATCTATTTTGTAAACAGTGTCTTTCCCTATAGTTACAGGTGTGAGCTCGTAACTGTAAAACTGACCGGAAATAGGTGTGTTCTTGAGATCTTCTAGTTCGTATACGGGTTGAGGAGAATGCTTAATGACCTTTACGATTCTGAATACTTCGGTAGAATAGTTTTGCTCGAAACCTTTAGCGAATTTCATTTTCTCTCTACCTATTCTTACCGTTTGCCCTACCGAAAACTTTACATGTCTCTGTTTCACACGAATCTGTTTCTTTGTCATACGTCGCCATATGTTCAAAACATCTTGATCGCTAACCTTACTAGGGGCCATTCCTGTTGTATTGTGTACGCTATCGTTATATCCCTTCACAAACTTATCCAACACGACGAGATACTTGTAACTGTTCTTGAAAGTAAAATATTTGTACATTTTAGTTTTTAGGGTCCTATTAAACCTTTCCACTACGGAACATTTAACATCGGGATTCCTACACACTTGAAACTCGATATTCTCTTTTTTTAACAAGTCTTGAAAAGATTTGTTTAGAAATTCTTTACCCCTATCGGTTCTTACAGCGACAGGATTCCTATCGGACTTCTCCAACACCTTTTTAAATCCGTCTGTCACATCCTTACCTCTTTTATATTTTAAAGGTACAACCCATACGTATTTGGAAAACACATCGATAGCAACAAGTAAATATCTTGCGTTGTCATTATGTTTTGCAATGCTTTGTACATCGGCTTGATCAAGTTCAAACACGTCGTAAAGGTTATTTACAGAATACGGATTCCTAGGAAACTTTCTCCTGATGGGTTTATGTAAAGAGTAAACATCCTGCTCAACTAACCATTGCTCGATATTTTTATCTGTAACGGTACACGCTTGTGAAAGTTTAGCAATAGTGGAAAACCCCGTAGATGCCTCAGGGTCGTAATACAACTTGTGTAATGTTTCCTTCATCATCTCCGTTGTTTATATGTACTCCACCTAAGCTCTCTCGATGGAAACAATTTTGAAATGACTTGTTTGTATTTAACTGTTCTAGCGGTTTTATTATCGATTCTGTTGTGTCCTTCGGTCCTAGTTAAAATGTCTTTGTACGTGTCGAGGCCTTCCTGTGTAACAAGATTCATATCCACCTTCTTCCCAGTAAGCAACTCCCATAAACCTGCACTAGCATCGTATTTTATACCGTTAATGATCAAACTATTGTTTAACAATTGAATTTTAAAATTACCTATCATGTACTCTCCCGTCTCTTTCTTTTTATAGATTCCAAACTGTGTGTCTACAGTCTTTGGCGATGTTACATAAGCCGATAAATATTTACCTGCTACATCACCTATAACGTTACTTTTAGCTTCGTCCTCGGAGACAGGTTTCTCGGGTGATAAATCTCTAACTCTTTTCCTCGATTCAGCTACTTCCTGTTCAAGTATTCTGTTCTGTTTTCTCCTGAATATAGGATCTTCACTCTCGCGTATTTTAGACCACTCTTTGTACGGATCCGTAACAACAACTGCCGGGTTTGAACCTTCGACACAACGTTTTAAACGTTTGTACTCTTTAGCACTAACCAGAAACATTTTCTGTAACATTATGTTAAAGATCCCAAGACGGATAACACGGGCGACAAGAGAGGAATTAAAAATCCTCCTTTCTGTACCAAAGTTTTCTTTTTCCTACGCAACGATACGTTCCTATCTAGAAGATGTCTTAAGGAATGCTTATGTTTAAACAGCTTACGTTTCGAACACGAAGATAATTTACACTGACCGTTCAAAACATTAAGAACACAGTCTATAATAGCAAGTATCAGGTCTTTGTTTACACTTTTTAGAATAACGTTCCGTACCTTGGGAGTTGCCTTTTTAAGGACTTGTAACATATGGTAATTGGATTTTATCCTTTTCATCCTTCACAGGGACGTAAACCTTTGTAACTTCCGAGGGAAATATTTTAGTTCTAAATCTAAGTAAATCGTTGGTTCGTTGACAAAAGTCTATCAGTGAGGTTTTTTGTTGCGTCTAGGAAAGCTCTGTAGAAGGACCTCCAATCTTCGGGATACACTTTTCTTGCTAGAAACGTAATTTGATTTTTATCTCTCACGTTTGTAAATAACACCATATACTTTGTGTTCAAAGAGATATCTCTGCTGTGAGCAGACTGGTGAAACAGGTTTTGCGTTATGAGAATAACCGAAATGTTTCTATGATGGCAGCGTTTTGTAAATATCGAACTCACTTCTGTCGAATAGGCTTTGTCTAGCAAATCGTCTAAAATAACTAGTCTTGGTTTAGTACATTGTTCTTGTTTAAAGTTAGGAAGAGCTTCGTGGTACGTCACGTTAGTATTGAATTTTGTCTGGGGAGGCACAGCGTTACTTTCACTAAAACACCATAGAATACTTTCGTACTTAGTCACTTTACACAATTGTTGCAAATTATTAATAAGCTTAACACAGAAAGTTGTTTTCCCCGAGAACGATGGTCCTGAAACTATCCAAGAGAAAGGGTGGTCAAATTGAATTACAACCATAACAATATTTAATCATAGGTGGAGGTCAGTCCAAGCAGTCGTGATGAGAATAGCTATACACTCCAAAGACGAGGACGAGTCCATACTGACACGGTGTTGTCGTCCGTTCCCTATTTATACCCGAAGGGTATGGAATCGTATCCTCCGTTGAGTCTTTTTTTTAGTTAGCAAGTACTTTCACTATTATATTGATAGATAGCTGTAGGCTATGAGAGGAGAATATAACATAGTTTCACCATTTGTCGACCTTCCTCGTATCTTAGAATATAATGAATAGTTTTTTTGGGGGGGGGATTATTTACAAACCTTCTCTCCGTGAACACTATCAGCATATTGTGGTATACATTAAGCACATGTAAGTATGAGTTATATTGTTATTCTGAAGAGAAAGAGGGTTAAATCTATTTATAGTATATGATGAAATGGTTAGAGAAAATATGTTATGACGCTATCCTAGGAAATCCCATTCCTGCATCTAAGTCTATCTATTTCAAACAAGAAACGAATGTAAGTTCAAAGAGGGGGAACCAGTTACTTAATATCGCTATAAAAAGGTTGACTTTACTGTCCCCATCATTAAACACTGTTTCATCGTTAGTTCTGTGAATACTGTAGACTACATACTTATCGGCAGCATCAGTATCTGTTCTTCTAACATAGTATTTGTCTTTTCTCCTACAACTAACGAAGTAAGCAACGTCATGTTTGTATGTTTTCCTATTTCTATCAGTTTCGATGTTTTACTATTTTGTTACTTAGTTGTAAGTCATCATCAGCTAGAGTTTATTCTTGGCATAGTGTATAAAAATTTTTGTGTGATGCAATATGATAGTGCTCGCCTTGTTTTACGTAATGATGACATTACTTACCTCGTTATGAATTCTATCATAATAAATGACATTATGAATAAGTTTGTACTAATGCAAAACGAAGTGTTTAACTATATAAACAACAAACAAAGTGTTCCTACAAGTTGTGATATTCTGTCTTTATTAGACATGGTTACCGATGAAATAAACCATCCAGCTGTATTACTGTGAAGCCATTTGTATATACACATCATTTCATATGAGCGTGACAACCTTATGATACGGGATAACGTTGTGACGCTCTGCAATGGAAAAACATAATCCTAACCTTTTCCTAGTCCTGACATAGTCATTTTCAATTATTTGATAGTAAACAGTGTTCACCTGGAAGGAGAAGAAGAAGAAATAGTTATGTAAGTATAAACTTTTTATTTTTATTTTGTTGTTTATCGTTAACTAGAGAACGGTGGGAAAGATAGTCTAATAGGGAGAGGTATTCATGCGCGCTGTCGCCATGTTGTTGTATATAACCACAAGGCCTGTAGTCCAAATGGGCCTAATTACAGTCGTCGGGATGAATCGGGGATAGCATAGTGTTAAATGGCGTAACTCAATTGTTCGAATCGACTACCATGACGTCTATAACCTCTCCTTGGTCCAAAGGGCCTAATTACACCCTATGGGATGAATATGGATAACATAGTGCAAAAGGGCATAACTACATTGTTCGAAACGACTCCCATAACGTCAAACTCGATTCCTTGGTCCATAGGGCCTAATTACAGCCTTTGGGACTTATATCGATAATATAGTGCGAAAGGACGTAACCACATTGTTCGAAACGACTACCATGACGTCCATAACGTATCCTTGATCAAAAAGGCCTAGTTACAGCTGTCAGGATGAATGGGGGATAGCATAGTGGTAAAAGGCGTAACTCAATTGTTCGAATCGACTACCATGACGTCCATAAACTCTCCTTGGTCCAAAGGGCCTGATTACAGCCGTCGGATGAATCGGGGATAAACATAGTGTTAAAAGGCGTAACTCAATTGTTCGAAACGAGTACCATGACGTCCAAAACCACTCCTTAGACCAAAGGGCCTAATTACAGCCGTCGGGATGAATCGGGGATAGCATAGTGTTAAATGGCGTAACTCAATTGTTTGAATCGACTACCATGAGGTCTATAACCTCTCCTTGGTTCAAAGGGCCTAATTACAGCCGTAAGATGAATCGGGGATAACATAGTGTTAAAAGGCGTAACTCAATTGTTCGAAACGAGTACCATGACTTCCATAACGTAACGTTGGACAAACGGGCTTAATTACAGCCTTTGGGATGAATCAGGGATAGCATAGTGTTAAATGCCGTAACTCAATTGTTCGAGTCGACTACCATGACGACTATAACCTCTCCTTGGTCCAAAGGGCCTAATTACTCCCTTTGGGATGAATTTGGGTAACATAGTGCGAAAGGACGGTCGGATTTCAAAAGGGGGGTTTGAAACAAGGCAATGGTGGGACAATGGTCTCATAGTGAGGTTTAGACCGTATTTGCATATATCGTCTGCCCTCGCCTCGTATCTAAGGGCATAACTAGCCTTCAGGGGGGCGGCGTCGGTTTTCGAAAAGGGTCTGATTGGGCTGGGGGTAGCACAGGCTTACTGCCCTCGTCTGCATTGTTCGAATCGAATCCCATCCTGTCATACAACGTACAGGATCAAAGGGCCTAAGTAGGCGTCGGGGGCGGCGTCGGTTTTGTTTTGGGGCCTAACTCTTTAACGGGAGATCGGGGCGGCTTGGCACTAGCACAGGACGAAAGGGCTCGTCTTGCTTGTTCGAATCCCCTATAATAACGTCACGTGGTCTTAGACGTGACGCGGCGTCGGGGGCGGCGTCGGTGGTCGCCATTTTCGGGAACGCAGCTCCCTTGTTACTACTAGGATTTCTTCGGTGGAAGTACTTACTTCAAATCCCCGTCGGAGTCCATGCTGAATAACGCACCTCAATGCCTTGGCTGCTTTCACTCAGGGTAGGTGCACGAATCATCTCAGGGTTTTGATTATAGCTAATTACAATTCTATAAATGACAACACTATAATCACTTTAGTAACGATATTTATTATAAACTGGCGACTTGGTGTGAGATTGTGTCTCTGTAGTTTAATAATGTCGGTCACCACTTTTATTCAGTTTCACTTTTGGTACTTACGTGATACTATTTTCTTTGTAATCACAATTATAAAGTAAACTCACACGACTTACTATTACTTGTCTGTTATGCATAAGTGTGATATGTGGAATACGCAATAGCTGAGGTATTTTACCGCGAACTATTACTGAGCACTCCCATGACGGTGTGTGCCGGGAGGCTAATCGAAATGGAATCAATCACCTCAACAGCTTTTCTTCGCGCTATTGCCTTACTGTACTCTTATTGGCTTTTGGTTTCCTTACGTATTACCTTTCTACTGGTCTAAGTAATTCGCGCTTCAGTATACGAATTAAGTACGTTATACCTTCAATATATTCGTTTCTTTTACAGTTAATCTTTTGAATTTAGGCTTACATAATCATAATAATAATTTATACTGGAATTTTGTTATGGAAAATAATAATAATAATTTAATTACTTTGAATAAATATTAATTAATCATTCTTCTCTAAAAAAAAATGAAAGGGGTGGAATAATTCCAGCTTCAATGGGGAGGGTGAAAATGGTACGCTTGTAGCTAGTTGGAAAGCCTCTTTAGTTTTTATTATAACTAGTTTGTGTCCGAATAAACTTTAATATTTCTAGTTTCTTTTTTACTTTTGTACCTATAAACTGTTATTACTAACATATAAAGATATTGAAACCTAATAATATTAATTTTTGTTCTATAGGTCTAATCTGTATGAAAGAGAATTAAGAGACTCTTATTACTATTACTTTATGACATCTTGTCTTATAATTCCTAGAAGAAAGTGTGTGAAACCTAAAAAGCCAAAGAAAGACGTTCCAATTTAGTCTATTTACAAGAAAAATTCAGTAAGCTTCTTTGCGTAGAGAATGAAAGATTTAAACCATTTATGTTGATAATTGGGGAAAACTTTTCCTTTGTGTTTTCATTGAAGCTTTATCTTAACTTTAGTTTAAGTGAAACCTAAAAACCTAAGTGTTATATATTTTTTATTATATCTTTTCTTGAAATTTCATTTGTGTATTGTAATGTACTTTTTTATCCTGGAAGAGGGAAAGAAAAGACCTGATAGTCCTATTTCTACCAGGGTAAATAAATGAATACAACGTAGGCACTTCAACTTGGATTTCACTCTGAACCTTCTTCTCCATCGATATTCTTCTTGGCGTAGCACTTATTTCCTGAAATTCCTTTTCATGGTATGGAGCGGGATTGTGATGAGGTAGCTCACATGTTATTGTTTCACTGTTATCGATACCGTGTTTTATTCTATCCTAACTTCTTTATACGTAATATATAAACTCATTACGTGAAAATGGTCTATCTAGTTCCTCCATTTCGGTGGCTTCTGCCTACTCAGTTCTACACATCCCTGCCCCGGAGACACATGAACAATTGCCTTAACATCTCCGATATATTTCTGCATCTGCGCTACATCGGATAATGATTGTGGACTCATTACTATTTCCCGTAGGGCTGCCCACATGCTACATAAATATTTTTAATTTAGTTTGAACCTTTCAGGGCGTAATTATTTCCTTTTATATTCGTTGAAGAAATACTTCATTTGAAACGTATGCACTATTCGATTAAAGCATATTATGCTATAAGGAAGGATATAATAGTTTATATAAGTATATTGTAAATGTTTCAGCTTTGGAATATTGTTAAAAATTAAAGCTATTATCATTAATTAGTGAATTCTTAAAAATACAGTTTCATTTCGTGTGAATAATACTGAAGTAATATTGTGCAGTCGAGTGCACGGAAACTTTCCGATGTTACTGGTTTATTCCAGTGTTTTTCTGTATTTGAAATTTTACCATTTGTGGTTCTCATCAGCCCCAGGTAGGCCATTCTCTTATTGTTGTGAGTTCAAATCCGACCGCATGAATTAGCCTATGAGCAACGAGCAGGGCTAGGTGATTGGTGAAAGGAGTGTCGTAAAGAAATATTTTAATATGAGTGGCTAAAGGGGGTGCGGCACAACAAATGTCTAGAATTGCTCCTGGATGAGTCCGATTAGTGTGGTTTGATGTGAAAATATTGGCACTCAGACATATCCTATGAACACAGGTCGGTCTCAGCTCCGGGGCAAAGAATGGGGAGAATAACAAACACAGTAATTGGAGGGTTGGATGAAATTGTGTTGTAAATAGTGTTTCCTATTATATACATAGGTCGGCCGCGGTGATCTAGAGGTAGCGTGCCCGCCTCTAGATCCGCAGGGCGCGGGATCAAACCCGGCCGCGATCGATGGATTTTTCAGGACGTAAAAATCCTGGGCACGGAGTCCTCCGGGAGGGACTTTAAGCTGAGGGTCCCGTGTAGTAGATTTACGGCACGTAAAAGAACTCCAAGCCTAAATTAGAGCCTCTGGACAAAATTTCTCGGCCCTTTCACGTCCAAGAAATACTTAGTTTCCAGAGGGGGGTTGCGAGGCGATGGGCTTACCACCTGTCCGTCTACCCTCTCTCGGAAAATAAGCATATCAAAATTAGTATAGGTAATGAAACCTCCATTGGAGGCCCCTTCGCCCCACCTGGGGATCACAGGGTACCAGATACAGATACAGATTGTATACATACAGTCATTTGAAGTGAACAAAGGACATGAACAATAAATTGAATGTTATTTCCCTTAACGAGCAAGTTTAATTTTGTTATGGTATTCAACGAATTTAAAGATTCTTAGGGATATCGCCATTGCTAAAAAAAAATTTAAAAAAAGAGGGAGGTGCGGTGTTGGGGAGAGTGCGTGACGGAGACTGTTTAGAATTATCTTACAAACATGAAACTGCGCATTATATCGGAAAGTTTCCTTGCACTCAAGTATCCTGCTATATATGATATTTTAGTTCCTTGATAGATATTTTCATCTACATTTTGTTTCTGTTTTCACAAAAGGTGTTATGTTAAATAGCCTACGTTAAACAAACATGAAAGGCTTACAATATTTATTCATTATACTTATATTTTGCTTAAAGAGTTCTATAAAACTGAGATAGCCTAGACATTGTTGGGTTGTATAGATTATATTATATATTTTATATTATTATTGAGTTATATATTATTGAGTTCTGTAAAAAAAGCTTATTAATTAATGATATGCTTCAGAACTATTTATGGAATTTCTGTGGAAGACTTCGGAGTTGAGCTGCCCAACGGAAGCTGGAGTGGCCTAATTGGAACATTGGTTAGAGGAGAAGCTGACATCACATGCAACGGACTGCAGCAGACCCCTGCGAGACTCAAAGTCGTGGACTTTCTGATACCCATCATGTCAATCAAGTAAGTCATGCTGCGAATTAAAAATAATTGAAAATTTATTTTCCATCATAAGAGTTAATAGGATTCTAACAATGATCACAATTTTGAAAACTTTAACACATGAATACAATAAGTTCGAAAGACATAATTCACGAAGAAGAAATTTACATAAATTATTTACTTGACAGTTCAAAGTATTCGAAAAGGACCACTTTTTAACATTATTATAATGTCATAAACTATTAATGTTAATCGGTGAAATGAAATTGATGATATCTATCAGCCTCAATTGGAGATTAATGACTAACATTTTTCGCCTTATAAGCCTCTATACTGTACCAAAGCATATTACTTATATGCGCAATATTTGATAATAGTTTTATATTCTTTCACAGCTTTTAAGGGAATAGGTAAATGAAAAATATGCAAAAATAGTTGTGTTTCTCTATTCTTTAGAAAGTATATTTCAACTCATCATACTCGGAGGTAAATATTCACTACAAATTAATGTTGGAAAATAATTAAATGCTCATTCGAACATGTAGTAAATTGTGAGATTTAAATACGATTTCCTCTGATTGTCATTCTTAATGATAAAGTTTGAGAATTTATATATTGCTCTGACACTGACTTGATTTCTAGGAACTAGCATAAATTAAATATGTTTTTGTATAGAAAAAGGTCCGCCTATATCACAAGCATAAAATTGTCCAAAAAGTTCATTTTGGTATTGTATGGGACTTGCCTTAAGGCCGGGCGCAAGTTGAGACGCAGTTTGGTGACGTGAGGTGACGCAGTTTGGTGACGTGAGGTGACGCAGAGTGACGCAGGGAAGCAGGATTCGATCAACTGCGCGCAGGGAGAGCGAAAGTTGGGAGGCAGTTCTATCACAACTGCGTGTCTATGAGGTAGTGAGCAATGTGCACAATGACTACCATATACATAGAATCACTAGAAAGTTTAGAATCATAGTCAGATGAACTCGAAGAACAAATAATTCCAACATTATTAAACGAAAAGATTCCGAAAAGCGTTGTTTAAAGAAAAGAAAAACGCACGGAGAATTTATCCTTAAGGATGATTTTTGTAATGAAAAATTTAGGAATTGTTACCATGTAACCCTGAACATTTTTCTGAGTTGCAGTTCTGGAACTGAAGAAAAACTATATAGCCGCATTTTTATGGTGAGGAACAGTGGCGACTCGTGCATAGGCACTGTAGAACTGCAACAACCCTATTTCCACATTATATTATCGATAACATTTAATATAATGAGTCCTTTTTTCTTTAATTCTTCTTTATAGTTGTAGAATATATAATCCTTCAGCTTAATGCCAGTAGCATTCCCCAGTGCGCTCCAAAGTTCCAGCGGCGTGGTGTGTGACTGTTGTGCGCATGCCCACATAGTAAAGGGAGGGCCGCGGCTGGCGCGCAGGCTGCGAGAGAGAGAGAGAGAGAGAGAGAGAGAGAGAGAGAGAGAGAGAGAGAGAGCACTGTCACTTCCACAGTGCCCTTGTGTTGTGCTTGAAAAGCATGTATCATATTCTTGAATGTGATAAAGTGTAGAATTACATAATTATCTTGTTTCCAGCTATTCTATTTGATTCATTTATTTCAGCCCTTTTATTTAACAGAAAACTTGAACCATGGCAGATCAAGGAGAAAATGATTGATCCTTTTGCGGAAATTAAAACAAGAATAATCGATTTAATTTTTAAACGAATAGATCAAGCTTGAGCTGTAACAATTTAAATTACAGTAAGTAATAAAGTTTGATTTTGTTCTTTTAGGGTCTTTTCAAGATTCTAAATAAATTTTCTTTTTAAATATGTATGTTTCTTTTTGCACAATATTTAAAACGAAGGCTATACATTTTCTGGAGCAGCACCTACACTAATTTTAGCTACGAGTCGACACTGGGAGGTATGTAGGGCTATTAATTTCCTACAAATTTAATTTTTTTTATACTCGTATAATGTTGCGAGTACTTGCAGTCAGCGAACATAGGCCTATATGCATATAATTAATAATTACGATATGAAAATTCATGTTTAAGACATAATAAATATATAATTTTTAATAAATATAATACGTTTTAGTTTTTTAATTTTAATATCACTATAACAATCAACCATTCAATTCAATTTAAATGAAGGTTGCTTTTCAAATTCCGGTGAGATACTAAGTTTAACTCTGAACGGGAAAACATTTTAAAGCGAAACGTAACTAATTGGTAAAATCATTTTGAGAAAATGTTTCATTTCAGAAACGTTTGTTACGGAGCATGGAGCAATTTTACTCTACATAATTATAAACCATGTATGAAAGTAAGTTGAAAATAAATTTCAAGATGACTCCTTCATTTTATTTTTACAAATTTTTACAAATATTACAAATCTGAAACTTCCCAGCTAATTAATTCTTGTCATATATTCTTATAGTTTATACTAGTTATGATATACATCTGTATAGAAAATATACACATTTATACCTGCTTAGGCAACTTTTACTTTTCGTCGAAAATCTAAAACAAATGAAGGGTACAGCGGAAAACGAAAAAGGAATTTATAGGAGAACAAATTGAACACATTGTATAGAAATTAATTCAAGAAACGTTTTTGGTTGAAAAGAGCATAGCAACAAACTGATAAACAATAAATATGAAGTTTTGAAGAGAAGAGGTTTGTTTACTTTTAGAGCGGACATTAATCTTTCACCTGTACAAACTGCATGGAATACGATCCTTTTTCCCCTTTATATGACTTATTTTGCCTATAATATTACCGCTTTCTCCCTAAACTAATCCCAAAATTCCAAACTCACTACTAGAAGGCATTATTATCTCGAAGTCCCTAAAAACGGATTCCACTACCGCTTTACCCTTGTTCCCTTCAAATAAATTAATCTTATTTAAGTAAAAAAAAAAAAAAAAAACAACTTATCACATTCATTTCCAATGCCATTCGCAATTTCTTCCCAAATCTGAACTTTTAATTTGACGTGTCGTACAATTTTTTCTCCCTCGACCTGCCTCAATTAATTTCTCCTCCATGGTGGACAAACAACTTTCTTCACGCGCAGTGAAAAGTCACTAGTCAGAAACTGTGGCACGATCACAAACCTTCGCAGCTCACGGACGCGTTGAAACTGCTTCACTTCACCCTGCGTGCGAACCTTCGCTGTTGTATTTAATTCTGTGTTCCACAGAAACTCACGGTGAGACACCTCACCTCACCTCACCTCACCAAACTGCGTCTCAACTTGCGCACAGTCCGCGCAGGTCGCAGTCACTGTACTAGGCTTCAGCCAAAAACGAGCGTCAAGGACTAACCAGTGTTGTCAATATGATGACAGAAGCACTGAAGGAAGGTCAAGATTTCTTCCAGGAATTCCCAAAAAGCAATAAACCAGTCGATTCATTCAGTGTTATGGATCTTTTGAAAACATTTGACCCTCTGTTTCCAACACAATTCTTTTAAAACAATTTGCAATGTAACAAAGGACCAATACGAATACGAATAACTGTTATAAATTATAATTCTATTGAATATTTTAATTTTAGACAGTATTGTATGTTATGTATATATACATACCTACTTAATGGCAACAAAAAATTCCTCAGTAAGCGAAAGGAATATTGTCGATTTTATGGAACCCGAAGGTTCATTGCCGCGCATACCTGAGCCCGCCATTCAACCCTATTATTTGCTAACTCTATCCAACCATCCTTTTCAAATCCTACTTCCCTTATATATAAAAATGCAATTATTATGCAATAACATGCAATATATTGATTAAGTTAATAAAATGTTGCAAATGCATTATACAAACTCTGAACCTGTTCAAGGGGATAGGATGTCCAACATGGGACCTGAAGCGCACGAGTTCTCGGCTAAGAGCAATGAATTAATATGATGAATTCTTTTTTCTAGACGATTTGACCAAATAACTTGGATAGTGGAATACCGGCCTAACGCCAGAAGTCCGAACCTAAACGAAGGCCAACGAATTCGTTGGCTCTGATTTACACAGGGATAGAGACCATCGGAAAGATAACAGGGGAGTAAAAAGAAAAACACGCCCGGAGCAAGATGCCGCCATTGTTACTGCCAGAGGTGCAGATCCCTTCCGGTCTCTTTAGAATGTAATGGCGGAATTAAACCTACCATTACCGATCGCACAGCGTCCTTCTTCCCACGCAAAAGCTAAAATCCACTTCCACACTATGTCCAGCTAGCATGGTATCATTGCTGCATTCTCTTGAGGTGCCATATTAGCCTGCCACATACCCACAATGCGACCTCTATTTATTTGCGAAATAGTTGGAGCCATTCCATCACGAGAAAGTACCTGAGCGCAACTGTTTACGTTTTCCAGTTTACAGAGGTGGGTGGGGTAACCGATCATGTACTTGTAGGGGGATGTTAAAGCGTCTGACCGGTTTCGTTTTGTTGACAATTTCCAGCTATCCATTTCGCTGACTGTATGCGGCTTAAGGAAACTTCTCTTATTATCTGCCAGTTGGACAAGTGATACATGTTGTAGACCTTAAGTGAAAATTTAAGTATCATAAATTCAATGACCAAAAGAATTTAATAATTTCTACTAAAATAAATTATTGTTAATAATGTTTTATCTTTCGACACAGAGTAATATTTATTATCTTCCCGAAATAATGTCTTTTAACTTACTAATTTTGCTTGTATTTCTCACCGCTATATGTTGGTGTTAATGTAAATAAAAGAGTACACTTTCTCAATGTAAGTAGTAAAGATACCTTATTTCAAGAAATTATCCACCGTAATAGAAAGGAGTTAACACCGAAATGTATTTCACCAAATAATCAGGCTCCTATAATAGGTGTTGTGGATAGAACAATTGTAGCTTAAATGTAGTTCTGGAGAAAATGGTACGCTTTTATTTTAAAGTTCCCATCCTAGAAATATGAATGTTCTGGACACCTCATGAGATAATATTTCGCAATATTTTTTTTTTTAAAGCAGTGAACGATGTTTATAAAGTAGGCAACATTTTAAGTCTCTGTCTAGAAAAATGAGATCAAAGGAATTTAAAAACAGAACACTTTATTTCCATGGACATCGCCCGTTAAAAACTTATGAACATATTACCTCTCTATTTGTCATTTGAATTCAATGTAATTTTCATTAATATAAGTACAATTTAATTGTAATTTTCATAAGCACAATATTGCATGCTAAATTTGCTAATAGCTTTAAGTGCAAGGTACAGATCATTGCTCATGCTGGTCTCGTCATCGCTATCATACCCAAGATAACTTTAATAACTGAGTACTATACCATTGAAATTGGCTGAATTTTGTTTAATAGTCTGATATTTTTTATCATATCGAATGGAGAGTTAGTTCTACATACACTACGTTAGCTGAAGGATTAAATAAGAATATCGTTGAGCAACATAAAATCCACTGCAGCTAATATTTAATTACACAGGTCTGCAACTAAAAAATTGCATAGGATGTCTCTTAATTTTCGTACAGAATTTTACTTCCTAATACCTAAACAAATACCAAAAAACTTCTATCACGTCCATTTTTTGTGTAAGTGAAGTGGTTATATTTATTTTTCATAAAATTTATGGTTTATTGAAAATCCGGTATTTTATCTGACAAATTCTCATAAACAATTGATTTTTACATTAATTTATTCAATTATAGCTTAACTATACAATATATAATGTTAACTGTTAGGGGTGAGTGGTGGAGGGGGCGGCACAAGTCAAAGAAGTTCAGTATCACACATGACAGTAGAGCTGCCGTCAGTAGACACATCGCTTTCAAACTGAACAGTGCTGTTGTTTCTATTTCGTAATCGTGGCTCCAAGAGGTTGTGTTATGTCTCTTGATAGCTTTTGTTTTATTTGTAGTGAATACACTGTGAAACGTCAACAGAGAAACATTAATGATTTTGTGAAGAAGGTTTATTTTGCTTACTTCAAATTAAAACTTGGGGGTAAAGACAAACCATGGGCCCCTCACAAGGTGTGTAGAAGATGTGAGGAAGATCTTCATTTGTGGTTTAAGGGTAAGAAAAACTCATTTCGTTTTGGAATTCCTCTGATATGGCGTGAGCAGAAAAATCATACAACCGATTGCTATTTCTGGTCAGTATATTAAAGGGATTTAATACAAAAAATAGGAAGAACATATCTTATCCTAACCTTGACTCAGCTATTCGTCCAGTGCCCCATAGCTCTGAAATTCCAATCCCACAACCACCTTCCAGTTTAGGTCAGAGGACGAAAACACATTACCTCCCCAGGACGAATCTAGCTCAGATTTTTCTGTTGACGAGGGGCCTGAACTATTTTCTCAGAGTGAGCTCAATGACCTAGTAAGAGATTTAGGTCTTTCATAAGATGCAGCCGAATTGCTAGGTTCGAGACTAAAAAACAAAAACCTTCTGTCATCTGGTACCTCATTTTCGTGGTATAGGCACCGAGAGAAAGAATGTACTCAGTTTTTCTCCAAAGAGGGACATCTACTTTTTTGTAATGATGTACAAGGGCTCATGAAGTGCTTTGATGTAGAATATGATTCATCTGAATGGCGCCTATTCATTGATTCGTCCAAAGCTAGTCTTAAAGCAGTCTTGCTGCACAATGGAAATACTTTTGCATCCCTCCCTATGGGACACTCGGTGCATATGGAAGAAAACTATAACGATTTGGCCATTATTCTAGAAAAAATCAAATAACAAGACCATCAATGGATGGTTTGTGGGGACTTAAAAATACTAACCATGCTTTTGGGTCAGTAGTCAGGTTATACAAAGTACCCATGTTTTCTATGCTTGTGGGATAGTAGAGCCAGAGAGCAGCATTGGACCAAAAGTGACTGTTCACTGCGAGAAACCCTAAAACCCGGCGAGAAAAATGTCATCAATACGACTCTGGTTCCACCAGAAAAGGTTTTATTGCCCCCTCTTCACATTAAATTGAGGCTTATGAAACAGTTTCTAAAATCACTGCAAAAGGATGGGAATTGTTTTAGATATCTGTGTTCTAAATCCCGAAACTGTCTGAAGCCAAGTTGAAAGAGGGAGTTTTCACTGGTTCCGACATAAGAAAACTTTTATCCGACTCCCTCTTTGTGGAAAGTATGAATGAGAAGGAAAAAGAAGCTTGGGAATCGTTCAAGGGTGTAGTGTTAAGATTTTTGGGAAATACTAAGGATCCTGACTACAAAACCATTGTGCATCGGTTTCACAAAAAAGATGAATAAACATAAATTGTGAAAAATTAATATGTTTGATTAATCTTAATACGAGTGCTTTTTACCAATACTGTGTATCTTTTAGTTTTGCAAAAAAACCTTACGTGATATGGGAAAATAGATGACATTTTTGGAATCAGTGCATTTTAAAACATATAATTTAGTAAAAATATCTCATGCAGCTGAATTTTTTTTTTTTGCAGACCTGTGTTATTTAGCCATGAAGGGGAAGTCCGTGTAATTTGGACCGGTGTCTATTTGGGACTGCCCTGAATTATGATATTTGCAAGTTCGGTCAGCCCCTGTTTTTGACCACATTTTCAAGACCGCCAATAACAGCTTTACCCTCAGAAAGGTCGTTGCTCTAACACCCTCCGTCGAGGGATTACACTTTCCTGTAATCTTGTTTCATTGTGAATAGAGTATTGAGAAGTGTATATTGTTTCTGAAGAGAACTTCTGCATACAGGAGTTGCAAGGAATACCAAGGTGTGTTCAGCTACAATATAATTATTTCATGTATAGTAGTTTGTATAATATTAATTTTTTAACGTAATCTTTACAAGATGTGTAATTTGGACTGCTTTTGAGTGTGTATTTTGGACCGCTATAGCAGATGTCAGGAACGTATATTAACTGATAATAAAAAGAAATATTTAGTAAAATAAACTTAATTATTATTAACATTATCATCAACTTAATTATTATTCTTATTAATTTTAATATTATTATTAATTGTAATATTAATATTATTATCATTACCATTATTATTATTATTATTATTATTATTATTATTATTATTATTATCATCATTGTCACTACCACTATCAATGTATGTGAACATGATGATTATTACTAGTATTATTGTAGTCATTATTATTATCCTTATCATTATCATCATTATTATTTTTACTATTGCTAATTTCATTGTTGTTATCATCATCATTGTTGTTGGTTGATCTTGTTGTTCTCCATGTGAAAAGTGACCTAGTAGATAAGTGAAAAGTGACTAGATAACATAGTATTTAAGTATATTGTTAGGAATACCATTAATAAATAGCATAACGTATATTTTAAGTGTTTGTGTGTACCAGACCAAATTACACACCTTCCTCGTCCAAATTACACGTAAACAAATTTTGCCATAAACAATATTTTTAAACAATTTCTATTAATATTTTTGCAATTAATTTTCGCTAAAATACTCGACATATAGTATACCAACATACTTATATATAAGATTTTGAGAATTTTCAATACAGTCAATTACTTTATGTCGTCTAAAGTTAAGCGGTCCAAATTACACGGACTTCCCCTATTATGGTTACAGTCTTATTTTGTCACTAAGCAAAGCGGCTACAGTCATTAAATTACTTACCTGTGAAAAGAGCCAGCAATAGCTCATTAGAATCTCGAACAATCTGAATTACTTGAATTGTCAGTTTTTGGTCACAGATCTAGTAAATGAGCTCTTTGCTAATCCCAGCATCAGTTATTTTTCGTGTTGCTTTTAGCATTTGTTTTTAAAATTTTTGCAGTAACTTCAAGTTAGCACAACATTGCTTATTAACACTTTTTCGGGAAGCGAACTCACAATCGTCAGTACAGAAAACGGAGACATTCTGATAATGCAAACGAACATTTGAGTAATGACTAATGACTAAGTGTGAACCGCTCCAATTTTCTGAGAACAAGATTCAGTTCATCCTATTTGCAGTCGGCTCTACTTACACCTAAAAGAATCATATTAAGTTATCTGCATGCTGCATGCATTGTGTGTGCGCATATTAATTTATGTGGCCTCTTTGCCTTCTCGTCAATCTTAAATTTAAATGTCGCTTTCGTTACAATGATTTAACACTTTGACTATAGATTTTGATTGTAATAAATCTTCTGCACCGCAAAATTATTGTCCTATTATTTTTTTTTTAAATGAGCAACAATAATAATCACACGGACTAAAATTGTAGCCCAGCTGAATTTAGATGTAACTGGCAATAATAATATGCTTTTTCCGAGAAATCCAGAAATTCACTGATTTTGGAGTAAGCTTTGCAATTTCTACCACTCTAACCTCATTAATCACAACGCCCCAGAAAAGAATCATTGGTCTGTATCCCGATCATTATACCCTGTGTTATCTTGTCTCTCTGGTCATAAAACTACCCTACTACTATTCAGAAGGTAGCCAAAAGTTACTCACTCCACTATCCCAATGAGCTCGGGTGGAGTAGGGTTGTATAGAAAAAATGGGGGGAACAAAATTCACTTGCCTTTTACAGAGTACCCGTGTAAAAGATTTATAAACAAATGAAAATATCAACAATAATAACAACAATAATAATTAGGCCTATATCCCATCAGGATCATCGAATTCTTAGTTTTCTTGTGGTTTGATCAATGAAGTTGTCATTTTTTAGTAGTAATCCATATTTCAAGGCTGATTTCACTATCCTGAATACGGTCTATTAATGCCTAACCCACAAACAAAATAAAATGTAAAAACAAACTATAATAATTACAGTTTATTTAACCTGGCAGAGATAAGGCCTTAAGGCCTTACACTCTACCAGGTGTTTTAAAAATAATTACATTATTTACGAATACATTTAATGTTCAAAAGCAACTAAGATCGAAAAATATGCAATGACAATATCAATACCACAGAGAGACAACATACAATGTACAGTTCATACGAACAATTGCTCCATTTCTTAGTAATACAATCATATAAGGAAAGATATTTCTTAATAAATTAAACCAAGTTACAAGACAAATACAATTAATATGTTAAGCCAGGCAGGTCATCATAAAGTAGTCTTATTAATTTAGACCTTAATGCAGCCCATGAGTTCAGATGGCAGAAAGTTCCAGTGACGAGAAGTAGCAACAATGAAAGAAGAGTAATAGAGAGCTGCAGTGTGGTGTGGAATTTACGTGTTATCACACTGTGACCGAGTATTTGAGTTATGATAATGAGAAAGGTTATAAAATCGAGCACATAAGTAAGATGGGATCGAAGTATGGAAAATTCGGTATATAGAGGGGCAATTAGTGTAATATTCTCCTACTATGTAACCTGAGTTATAATAACTTTTCGAATGAACGCGAAATGTGATCATAATAAAGAACATTACAAATGAAACGGACACACGCATTATGAGCTTCCTCAAGTTTTCGGGATAGATCTGCCCTTAGATCACTGAACAAAACATCACGGTAGTAGAATGATATTCTGTACAAGAGTCTGTTTTAATTTGGTTGTGTAGTTATATAATAATTTTAGGGAGTGAAGAATAGAAAACACTTTCTCACATATGAGTTTAATTCGGGTATCCCAATTAAGGTTATATTAAAAAATAACTCCCAGATTTTTTACAGTTGAATTTAATTGAATTCAATGATCATTCTCTTCAGTATTAGAGGTGGAAGATGGAGGTTATAAAAATGTGGGATAATCTTTGGCTAGAAAATTATATTCAGTTTATTAATGCAATCACTGATAATTTTTTTAAATCGAGAGATTGTCCACCTTAGAACCCTTGTCGTTGCACTTATCTGGGGCCTTTTATAAAATATAAAACAACATAGAAGGCACAAGCACACGTTAAAAACACTGTTGTCATATTATTAAAACTTCTTCTTGGTCCCAGATGCGTCTATTACTTGAAAATGCATTTCGATGCAAGTTCCATCATCTTCAGTTCAGAATTTTGAGATATAACAGTCACAATGTCTGAGTACATCATCAGACATTGTGACTGTTGTATCTATCTGAGTACATCATCAGACATTGTGACTGTTGTATCTCAAAATTCTGAACTGAAGATGATGGAACTTGCATCGAAATGCATTTTCAAGTAATAGACGCATCTGGGACCAAGAAGAAGTTTTAATAATATGACAACAGTGTTTTTAACGTGTGCTTGTGCCTTCTATGTTGTTTTATATTTTATAAAAGGCCCCAGATAAGTGCAACGACAAGGGTTCTAAGGTGGACAATCTCTCTATTTTAAAACTATTTTAACCCTGTCTGACGATGAAATTCATTACTAATCACTGATAAGTTCAGGTCGTCGAGAAATGTACAGTTGAAAGTCGTCTGTGTATATGTGATATTTATTATAGGCCTATTCAAGAGACTTAACAAAATAATTACTATACATGGAAAATAACGAGGGACGCAATGCCGAACCCTTAGGAACTCCAACCTCTAAACACCGCTATAGATGAAAATCGATTATTAGAGATAACACACTGCTGGCGGCCAGTAAGGTAAAAGTGCTTCTACAGGTGTTGACACTCTCAGAAAATGCATCAGCCGAAGTTTAGCTACTAAGAGATCTAAGTCAACAGAGTTGAAGTTTTTACTATAGTAATTTCAGTAGTCAGTCGTTTATCCATCACCGCGTATATTCTCAGTTACATTCAAAAGTGCAGAAGTAGTGCTTTGACCGTTCCTGAATTCGGATTGGAATGGATCAATAAGATTAAATTCTTCAAAATATGTAGATATTTGCTTGTGCGTAAGATAGAGCAGGAAGAATGCATATGGATCTATAGTCCTTAGGAGATTATGGGGAATTTTCTTTGGGAAGGGGGCGCACTAAAACAGTTTTCCAGAGGTAGAAGTAATTATTGAAGAATTAAAAATATGCGATATTCCAGGTAGCACAATATCAATGAACTTATTTACAAAAAACTATACTCATTTATCAGAACCTTGTGGTGTGGATCTAATGTTCTTAAGCTCCTGCCAAACTTCAGTATCAGTAATTTTGGAAAACAAAAAATTTTGCGTGTAGGAGAGGCAGTAGCTGAGAGAGTATTAACAGTGTTCAACTTCGTCTGTTTGTCAGGTCTCGTAGGGGGCGGTGAAGTAAAGTGCTTATTGAGGTCATGAAGAGAAATGTTTATATTGTCACTATCTCTCGACTTGTTTCCTATTCCCATTTTGTGTAAGTTTTTCCAAAGACAGCGTGAGAAAATGGAAGGATCGACGAGACTGAGTGCGTGTTTGGCGTATAGCATTTCTGTATTTTATTCCACATTTTAATTTTATAACTCTTCAATGATTAAAATGATAAACCTAGAGTTAATGGTTTTCATTAAAGGATCACAGTTGTATCACCAGACCGTTGATAGATAAATTGAAATGATTTAGAATAACTCTGATTGTGAACTACCGATACAACAGGTTTTCCATTTGTGTGGGTATGTTTCACTCCAGTTGAATGGGAGTACTGATATAGCAGATGTTTCGGAACTGTTAGAATATTCGAGAACTGTTAGAATTTACGAGAACTGTATTTGAAATTTTTAGGTAAAGCAAGAATTGGCTACTTGAGAGAAAAAATCCCTTAAGGCAGGCCTACAGGCTGTGGTAGATTTCGAAGTGCTTTTGGTTTAATTTATTGTCGCTGCGCAGCACTCCTCTTCGTCTTGGCATGACAAACCCGCAATAATAGCTGCAAAATAAGAGGAAAGAGCATTGTAACGGGGCCTAAATAAGCTAACGGTGGATTTAACCAAGAAACTACTGGTCTCTACTTTTGGTTTTATGAAAACTTATAAGCTTATTGTGTATAAAAAAAATCGTTTTACATAACCAGTAGTTCTTTGTTTCATTAAGTCGACCGTAACAAGGGCTTAACCTTCGTAAAAAATTTATATAAGAACTGATTTTTTTTTATAAAAAAAGAATATTCTGTAATTATGTTTCAGTTACTTGATGGAGGAGTAGCGGCTCCGGTCAAGGAAACCATAATTAACGGGTGTAGGTGTCGGCATGCTAACCAAATGCCCCAAGTTTTTCCATCTGTGCCATCATGACGCAGATCCCTTGAAGGTGTAGCGCCACGGAGTTTAGTATAGTTTTAGATTCATAAATACAAGCATGAAATATTATTAAAATGTTCTTTGAGGACAACACTTTTTTATTGAGCTGTAACTTTCATATTAAATTCATTTTCCCTTAGAATTACTTTATCACAGCAATATCAAAGTGTACAATGCACCATATGAAATATAAGAAATCTTTTTATAAGAAGATAGTGGTTTATTATGTTCTACATTGATATTAAATTTTATTATTTATTTTTTATTTTGCCATGCATTATTGTTCTAAAGGTGTGAAGCTATTATTTTTAATATTTCAAACTCTATTTTATTGATAATTTTATCCTTATTAGGTCCTCACACATTCCTTTCGGCAGGCCTTCAGGCTGAGATATATTTCTAAGTGTTATTGTTTTTCAAACATTCAAATCTCGCCCTATGTGAGAGCTATCGAGAAACTAGTTATTGATTTGTGGAGTACTCATCAAGAGCTTTTCAATGATACCCCACAAGACGTGGTTTCAAAAATTTCGAATTTCCATCTCCAAAAACCCCCGAATTGTTGGTGTCACTGTGAACTCCTTAGTGAGTACTCTAATTTATTCATTCAAAGCTTCCCTCTATGCTTCATAGGGGCGGAGATATAAATTTTTCAGGATTTCAACCCCCTCCCCGACCCCCCCCTTGGGCCTATTTTGCTCATAAACGATTTTGTCCGAACTATTGGGCCTTGAAATAATATACTACAATTTGGTTCAAATATCTTCAAAATTAAGGCCACTAGAGTGTAAAGATATATGTATATATAATATATTATATTACATATTATATTTAAAACTTTTGAACGGGCGGTGGTTTCGTACTTAGGAAGGCATGAAACGTAAAGATGTGAAAGTATTTTTCGAAAGTTAGTACATGGTACCGATCCCAACAGGTAGATTTTTCTTCAAAATCTACACAAAAACTAGACTAAAATAAATATTCAACGCGTTCCTTAGCTTACCAAAAAGCAATTTAAATTAATATGATGCATTTAACCACAGGAATTCAATCCCTGACTTGTCGGAATTACGAAATTCTCTTTCTTTGAGCTGAAAATGCATTATTCTGAATTATTTTTAGAATAAATGACAGAGATATTACGACTTCAGCTATGGTTCAGTAGTAGGTAAGGGTCTGGATCCGAAGGTCGCCGGTTCAAACCTAGCCGCGAAGTATTTTTCAGTACAGAAAAATCCTGGGCATAAAGTCATCAGAGGGAGACTATAAGCTTAAATTATAGTCTATGATCCAAATTACCTGCCCATTCATGTTCAAGTTAATACCAGGGAAACCTTAAGCGCAAAAGATCGACCGTGTCATTCAAATCGTAACTCGTGTGGTAAATTACATCAGATTGTTGACGTGATTCTTCATGCAATCATAAGGTGGCTTAGGATTTGAGAAACACTGGAGCTCTTTTATTGCCTCCTGGATAAGATTAGAGATAATACGGTGAAATCTTCTTTGGGATAATATTATGAAAAACTTGATTAAATCATGTGGTTGTTAGGTCTAGATTTCTAAGAAAGTGATTGCTAGAGCCCGGATTTCCATGCAAATGCATGTTTTTATATACTTTGGTTACACTTCTCAAACTTTGCAGTTACACATTACATGACTTATGGATTCCAAATAAACATATTTTTTCCGTGCATGTTTGCATATTTCGGCCTTTTTATGACAAAATTCATGCATAATGCATGTTTTGGATTTTTTGGGCTTAATGTAGCATATTCAGACGTTTTTAATGCATAGAAACCCTCATTTTCTGGTTTTAGTGCATAATATCAAGTTACCATGCATAACTGTGCATATTATGAATATACCTCCCTAAAATCTTGGCTTTTCAAAGAAACGTAAAAATGTTGTATTGCATTACCCTTGTTATATTTTGATTGACTTGGCAACAGAGTCACCTGCATGAATTTGAGAGTGCAAGCTACTGTTTACCCTAAATAAACAGTAATATAATACACAAGGCTACAAAAGAAAATTCCGACTCGCCGACCCCCACCACCTACCATTGAAAGAAAACTGCTAAACAGAATGTTCACTGCTTGAATTTGTCAGTCACTAGCCATTGTTGAAGACTTTGAATACTTTAGAATCGTGTTGTGGAGAAACGGGTGTGACAGTCAGGGAAAAACTTAAGAAGGTACTTAGTTCAAACCCTGATCATAAACTTCTGAAAACGTGAAAGACGTATTATGTGGAGAATATGTAAAAGACATGGAATTCGATCTCACCCTCAGTCAAATTTCTTCCCTTAAGTAGGCCTATGCACCTGTAACTTCTTGTGAAGTAGACAGATCCTTTTCTGCGTTCAAGAATGTCCTAACTGATAAACACACGAGTTTAAGTGAGGAGAATTTGGAAAAACTCGTTGTTGTATATCGTTTTAAGATAAATTGAAATATATTGCAGTACAGTGCGGATTTTTGATAGTGCATGTTTCGCCCTTCATTGTGCATATTCGGAGATACGATAGTGCATGAATGCATGCATATTTTTAAGTTTGATAGTGCATGAAAATCCGGGCTTTAGTGATTGCTAACCTTAATTATTTATTAATATCGTCTATTAAAATAAACGTGTTTTTAGTATTATTCTTCGACTAGAAGGCAATCTGCGCATATAGCCAACTTCTTATTTTTATATCCTGATCTTTATATGCTTTGTGCTTTAATAGCACAAAACAGTGTGGTTTAGCCATGAACGAAGTTTCTTCTCATAGACATACTGTACCGACGGCCAAAGCATTTTATTTTGAGTCCTTCGGAGACTTTTATAATGATGATAATTATTATTGTTGTTATTATTATTATTATTATTATTATTATTATTATTATTATTATTGTTTTTGATTCAGGGAACTACAAACTGTTGTCATTTGGTGTTCCACCCTGACTAACCGACCTAGCATTCACGGTGAAACTTTTGTTCATTACAACATGGCCAATCGGGATTTTTTTTAAACGAGAGTATGAAGCTAATGTAAATAATGATTCTGTCTGTTTTAGCTTTCTTAAAAACAATTTTTCTAGTAAACATTTTACATTGATAAAAGTATGATATGTTTAAATTTTTATTCACAGTACTCAATGCGTGTTTATGAATTTAGATAATAACTTTAAATGTATTAGTAACAGGAATAATCATAAATTTAAAATTTGCAAAATAGTTAAGGGGCAGAAAGAAAGCCGTTGAGGCCAGCGTACGGCACATGGGTTGTCAATTACACCACACTGGTGTAGATCAAAATTGAAACATTTCCCAAACACTTCAATTAATGTTTTTAAAATGGAACAATTAATGTTTGTAGAAATGGAGCTGTCGCTCTTTCTTGAAATTTCCTTTAACGAAATATAAAATAAATTTATTTTACATACATTACAGAAATATGGTTTTCATAAGGAGACCAGGACTGTCAACGAATTGGGACAATTTTCTGAGCCCTTTTGATAGCGTTTTGTGGTCCAGCATCCTAGTCGCCATAATAGTAATCTCAGCTTCACTGTCAGCAACCTGGTATATCATGGCCGGCTCTGAACAGATTCCTTTGTGGTACATATTGTATGAATCGGTTTTCAGAATATTTGGCAACTTTTTAAACCAAGGTAAGTGACTGTAAACTTATTTCTACTGTGAAAACATTTCTGCTTATCTTGATTATCAAATAACATCAAATAACCTTCACCACAATAGTTATTTAAAACTTTCTTATCACGACTGATCTGATGTGTATTATAAAAAGAGAGAATATTAATTTCTCTTGTGTGGTGAAAACTCAAGATATGTGTTTGGAAACTTAATTTTTCTCTGTACCTCTTTGCCTGTGTGTCCTTTTCCTACGTTAAATTATTGATGTTTAACGTAGGCTACCTATTTCCATAAACTATTTACTGGACCGAAATACAATTTTGACTGCTTATTGCAAGGATATCTTAGAAAAAATATATGGCGGGACAAATAATAGCAACTTTCCTTTTTTCTTTTGGAAATGTTGGACCATTTGAAATTTTTAGATATACAAAATATGAAAAGGCAGAATATAGAATATATGGTATTAGACCACCACAGGGAAGGCAGCAACACTTAGAAATATCTACACTTGATGGCGACGTGCCACTCTAATTATTGCTGATATTGGAAACATGAAAACACATACCCACCCTTATGAATATTTTAATTACTGCACGGAAGGGGATTATTACCCAAAGCTTCACTCAGATCCTTGTTGCATTATTTGATATTTCTCACTCGGAGAACGGCTAATTTGACGTATGATCGATGTTCACATCTCGTCACATCCATTCCACACGGGCTTGATTCAAATTTGAATTACCATCACCTCTATGTGTATAACCATATACCACAATGCCATGAAAGGACTTGTCCATACACCAGTGATGCCACGTGTTCCAATGACATGTAACATCTCACAGTAGCATTATCTCACTTTGAGAAAAATAGTTGTCATATAATAATATGTATTTCAAATAAGTACTGGACTAAGTCATGCACAAAGTTCAACAGAGTGTTTCTTGAATGTATTAAGAAAATCTTGACTAAAAGAACCTGAAAAATGTACATTTTGTGCAGAAAATACTTGATAAATGGTCATCAAGTTTCTAGTACATCCCACCTGCATGATATATTTAGAGAATTGTGTCCTTTTGGTAACTGTCACCAAAGCTGCAGAGTTTTCATGAACAATATAATTTTCTGATATAGTATCTTCTGTTGCTGTTAGCAATGATTCTATAGCAACATCTTCAACAATATAATATCGTTACCTAATTAGATATACTTTTGTATGTGGAGAGATGAACTGTCATGCCCACGTACTGCAACAAAAAAACTAGATTTTGTACTGTTAATTTAGTAATGAGCGGTATATACTTTTCACGTACCATTCAAAATAGGAAACTTAGAAGAATGTATTGCACATCAGTTTTTTGCTATCTGAAATTAATTTAACTTATTATGCCACCCGAAGTTTAAAGTTCCCAATGGCTTGTTCCTCGTTACAAACGCCATTCAATAATCATAATCTCTCCACATACCTAACAGAAAAGTGTGTTGTTATACATTCTGAATTTTTCCCTGAATTTGTTTAACTTATTGACACATATGAACAGTCTCGTTCATTTCTTTTCTCCATAGTTAATATCAATACGAATTCATTTTTATACTGAGTGCTTTCCTACAACTGAACTAACATAAGTGGGGCAATGCAGTGACTGAGTTCAATGTGATTACATGCCTAGCCTAGAAAACAACGAATCAACTTTTATTATTAAATTAAACTAACAAGTGCGTTCAATCAAACATAAACTCAATTTTCTATTTCAACACTGTATTTTATATCAACCTCCAAATTACAAGTTTAATTTTGGAGTCCTTGAAGATTATGAAATAAAATATTATTCCATAGCTATTTATTATTAGATTACAGAACTATCAATGATTTAAAAGTAAAAAGGACACTTAACACTTCCAACTGTAGGTATATTTTTCCTTAATCTCTTATTCTTCTTCTTCTTTTCCCGTAGTTTCACCTCTCCCTTTTAGGATTTAAGCGACCCAAGCCGCTAATCTCTTATAATAATAGCAATTAATCGTTTGCAGGATTCGATATGAACATCAGTTCTTCAGCATGCCGTGCCATACTGGTGACATCATACTTGACAACCACTGTTTTGTTAGCTGCTTACTCTGCGGCACTGATATCCTACATGACAGTTCAGGATCTGAAACTTCCATTCAGGAACTATGAAGAGTTGTTGAATCGGGCGCGGTACACACTAGGTACAATGGCTGGTTCGGCTCATCTCACCTACTTCGATGTAAGTAAAAGCAGCTTTCAGTACAACCTAAGACTCATACAAATACAATAACTTCTTTTACCACACAAGGACATGGCGTGTCTCCGCAGATGGGTAACCAATCCAACGTCAGAGTTATCTCAAAGACTACACGAACATATAGAAGGAGACACACCAGTAGTACACACACATTGGGGAAATCTGCACAATAGGAAATGGCACGTGGTACCATTGGAGAAATAAGTCCCAAACAACATGATTTTAGTACCATTATCTCTAAAGTAGGAGATTTCAAAAGTTATATTCCGCTTTAGTTTGCGAAAAACACGACATATATAGAATGTCGATAGAAAATAACATTTCAGAAATAGTAACGTTAAATAGCCTACGTTAACAAAACCTAACTTAACTATAATATATTCTGTTAAATTTATATAAAAAAGTGTCGGATGGAGTTAATAGGCCGTATTTCAGAAACTATTGAGTTTTAGACCACGGTTTCTTGAGAAAGTTTGATATATGAAGGAATAATTGGGATAACTAAAATATTAATAGAAGGAAATTGCAACAAATGCCTCACATCTAAAGGAAACATTCCGGAAAAGGAAAGGAAAATTATTCCGGGTTATAGTAAATTTATTCCGGGTTATAGTAAATATTCAGGGTTATAGTAAATTTATAAAACCGGTAAAATATAATAAATGTGATGGAATAATCGCGTACTTTAAAACGATATATATGTAACACAATTTGAAACTGAAATAGATTGTTGTAATTGTTTAAATTTCTCATTTCAAATATTTGAAAATCAAATCAACATAACTGCAATTTACAGATATCCGGATACATGTAAAAATGACTTCATACAAAGTTTTGAGAAGTTTCTACTTGAAAATAAAAAAGTACAAAATCATATACTAGTTGGAGACATAAATTTAGATATACTAAATCATCATTTAGATAATAACACCCACCAGTATCTAAATATATTACATGAATCTGGTTTTAACAAATATTTATATACACCTACCAGATGTACAATAACGTCTTCCTCCTGTATTGATCATATATTCTTTAAAAGTCTTTTATACCTATTGTATATTGCTGTGCTATAACTGATCATTTTGCGACCTTATCCTTAATATATTATAATAATTTAGAGAACAATAGTCATAGTAAGAATAGTCATAGTAGATTATCAACCTGTAAAAAATATCAATTATGAGCAATTGAATTCAGACTTAAGCAAGGAAAAACGGGAGAAAATATTAAATTGTACTGACCCTGAAAACAGTATGGAATTATACAATACTATTAATAATTTAATTAACAAGAATTCACAAAATCACTACAAGAAAATACCAAATAGAATCAAGAAATTAAAACCATGGATAACGATTGAAATAATAAAATCTATACGTGCCCGTGATACAATGGCAAGAAAAATAACTCTACAACCTAGCAATTTTGAATTAAGGAATATATATAAAAAATACAGGAATTTACTTACCTTGATTAGAAAGAAAGCAAAAATAATGTATTATTCAGCAAAACTAAAACTCTATGTTACAAATCCTAGAAAATTATGGCAAACCATAAATGAAGATACTGACAGTAATTATAAAGGTGTAAACTCTATTAGGGAAATTTTATCACAAGATGATATATTATTGAAAAATGAACAAGATATTGCTACAGAATTTAATAGCCATTTTTCTAAAATAGGAGCGGAAATTGCCTCTAAAATATTAAATAAAGACAAGTTCCAAGAAGATAATATAATGTCATCATCCTTATTTTTATATCCTACAACGGAAAATGAGATAGTTTCGATCATAAAAATCTAAAAAATAATACATCACCTGGATATGATACTATAACAACAAATACTCTATGAACTGTCGCTGACCACATCTCTAGACCGCTTACCCATATCTTAAATTTATGTTTAAGTATAGGTATCATTCCAAGGTTATTAAAGAGATCTGTAGTTATTCCGGTAAATAAAACTGGGTATACGAAATTATTAAATAATTACAGGCCAATATCCTTGCTCACTACAATTTCTAAAATATTTCAAAAATGTACTAAAAGAAGATTATTAAATTATTTGAACAAATATAATTTAATATCTACAAATAAAAAATTTAAGTACAGAAGATGCAATCTTCCAAGTTACATCCAAAGTCATGAATAATTTAGATACTGGGCATAAATATTTAGGAATATTTCTTGATTTAAAAAAGGCATTTGACACTGTTAACCATGATATATTATTGGAAAAGTTAAAGTGCTACGGTATGAGAGGAAATGCATTGGAACTATTTATTATTTATTTATTTATTTAATATACAATTTCGTTTAGCCCTATTTCACCATAAGGTACATTAGGGCTATAGTTTTATGTCAATTACAATTTATAATATACCTGTTATCTTGTATACTAGAGTAGCCTGTTTTGTTAAAGTTTAAATAAAATTTTCGTAAACTCTTAAATATAGAACATATGAAATAGTGGAATTCTCTACAACAACAATCCTTCCTAAAAAATTTTAAGAGTGGTTTATCATATTTAACACCACAATAGTTTAAGTGTCCTGTTAAAGAAAATCTTTTCCTTTCAAGGAGTGGGCAATCAAAAAGTAGATGTTCTACGGTCTGGTTTTCTTTACAAATACATAAATAACCATTCTCCCTTATAATATTAAACCTTTCAAAGTAAGAGCCAAAAATTCCATGACCTGACAAGAATTGGGTTAATACAAATTCAGGTTCAATTTTGCTTTGAAGTCGGGTTTCAATATTTGGAAAAAATAATTCTTTTGTAACTGTTCCTTTAACACTAGATAGCCACTGATTGTTCCACCCAGTCTTAATGTGATCCCACATCTTTCTTCATGCATAAGAGTAAGGACAAAGAGAGTAGCTATAATTTAGACTCGAAACTGCGGCTGATTTGGCAGCAGCATCGGCTCTCTCGTTACCGGCAACTCCATGATGGCTTCTCACCCATGTTAAGCAAATATGTCGTGTGTATGATAGTAAAACATTTATAATTTCCACTGCCATCGGATTTAGATTATTTCTATTATTTTATACACTTTAGTGCCGTCTGGGAATCACTATATAAACAGCAGCTAGAATCATAAAGTTTGGCCCAAATTACAGCCTCTTTAATTGCGAATAATTCGGCTTGTACTATTGAGCATTCTGGTGAAAGTCGATTCATCTGTGAATGGATTTCCTGGCCATTTAGGAAGGATATGAAGGCACATCCAACTTGATCCGGTTTTCCTTCTTTAGATACTTTAGATCCGTCAGTGAAGATTTGGAGCTCATGATGTCTAAAACAACTGTCGAAATTGACAAAGTCGGGGACTGCAGATGGGTGTCCAGTTGTTGTAAAATTTGCTGGTTTCTCAATTTGTAGCTGCAGAGTTGGATCATCATAAGTATATCCCTTCCGGAGTAGTGTTAGTTCTGCCTTGGCTATACCATTTAAATATAAAGGTTCAATGCCTCCGATAACCAAAGCTGCTTCAGTTGATGTGGTTCTGTATGCCTTGGTAATTCGCAGAACAAAGCCTCGCTGTATTCGTGACAAAATGTTTTGAACCCAACGTTTTGTAAAATAGTTTCTAAAGACAGAAGCACAATATAATACTGAAGGTTCAATTACTCCTCTGTAGATGATCATCAAAACACTAGAACTTAATCCCCATGTAGGTCGAGAAGCAAAGGCTAGTCGATTCAGTAAGGTATTAGATTTTTCCATTATGAATTGAAAATGTTGTCTAAAAGTGAGTTTATTATCAAGGATAACTCCTAGATAAGTGATCTGGTCTAGTACTTGAATGTACTCTTGATTCATTTTTATGATAGGTGGAGCAAGTTGGCGCCTCTTCGTGATCATCATAGTTGTTGTCTTTTGTGGATTAAATTGGAGTTCATTTTTACATCCCCATTTGTATAGTAAATCTAATGCGGAATTAGTGATTGAGGTCAATATATGTATTGTTTTTGCTGTACACATTAGTAAAGCATCATCATCATAAGCTTATGTGACAGAGTTCAAATAGTTAAATTACAGAACTATTATAGTGATAATAGAGAACTTAATGTAGGAATATTACAAGGTACTGTTTTAGGTCCAATTCTTTTTCTACTATACATTAACAAATTATTGACACTTTATTTGTCAAATTTCAATTGCAGTTTGTATGCATATGCTGATGACACGGTAGCAATAATTAGTGGTAAAGATTGGGATGAAACATACGAAAATGCCTTAAAATAATTTAAAAAATGGTTAGATTCAAACTTATTATCTTTGAATATCTCAAAAACAACTTTTATAAGCTTTTCTTTATATTCAATAGGAAACGCAAAACCCAACCCACCTTTAAATATAAAATTGCATGAAACCTTTTGTAATTCTAAGCAAATGTGTAATTGCCTTGTTTAAAAGAATCTTCTGAAGTTAACTACTTATTAATTATTATTGATAGACATCTCAAATGGGACAAGGATATTGCATTTATCACAAATAAAATACGCAAGACTATTTACAATTTTTTTTATCCTTCGAAATTTACTTCAATTTCTACATTACGGTCAATATATCTTGCACTAGTTGAATCGTTAATCCAATACGGAATTATTGGCTGGGGTAGCGTTTCTAAGACCATTTGTACAAAATTAATTTTACTTCAAAAGAGAATAATAAAAATTTGTTTAAATAAACCTATTGATGACCCATCAAATCAATCCATCTTTCGTTTCGCAGAATCAAAATGTAAGACGACCAAGGGGCAATTACATGGTCAAAATTATGAGTAAATTGAAATTGAAATGGTATAACAATTATATTGCTGAGTACCCTGAATATATAAATTACAATCTTAAACATTTTAAAGGAAAATAAAAAAGTTATTAGATAATATTAATAACACACTTTAATTTTGTTTGGTCTTTCAAATGTTTCAGTCCAATTTATTCTATTTTTTGTTGTAAATGCTATTTTTAACCACTGGTTAATACTAAAAAATTATTTTGATTTACATGTAGGCCTACTCATAAATTTAGAACTTTTTCGTGTATAGTATACTGTGCTGTGATATGTAATTATATTTATATTAATCTACTATATCCCCTAAACACGAGCGTTGCTCATATAGGGGAATGTTTGGTTTTATTTGTTTTTATTTATATTAAATATGTAATAATGATAATGATAATAAATTGTGCTAAATTTTTAAAAAATCGTAATATAATAATAAAATGGCAAATCTACTGAACCGACCAAAACATAATTATGGTCCCTTTGGTAGTTGGAATGCTCTGGTGGATTCTGAAATTGATGGAAAATAACTAAAAGAAAGAATACTCCTTAAGACATTATGAAAATTAAATAATATTGAAATGAAAGTTCATATTTTCCGATATGTTAACACAAAGACAGCTGTTTTAGAGGGCTTGTATTAAAGAGAAACTGTTAGGGTCCTGCAACGTACACAACATGTCTCAGGGGATCTCTAAACCGCGAACTGCTGATGTAGGTAATTTTGATTGAGATCGTGCGGCTGTCACTTATATCCCAATACAAAATATAGTTAAAGTAGGCCTAAGTAGCACACGCAAACGTCGGCGCTTAAGCTTTCCGATATTATTCATTAAAAAAAGAAGAGAAAGCTGCAACGTCTGCACGAATTCATTCCAATTAATATTTCTTTTCCACAAATAAATTTTCTACTACCTTCATAAAATTAATCTGAAAATTCGTAGTTTGTATTTATTATTCCTAGATGAAGTGTTGTATTCTTTACTTTACATGTCATACTTTTGCTGAATGAGCCCTTGACGTCACCGGACACAAATCAAAGAAAAAATTGTTGTAATCGATCTCCTAGCTAAGCTCCAGATCGATTTATTAAGCAGAGCTTATGGAATAACAAAGGTCTAAAGTTTGATAAGTGCATGTGAAGGAATTTGTGGGTAATATTATTTGACAAAGCTCAGTGCATTGCAACTTTCGAAGCCGTATATGAACACTGTAAAACAATACTGTTGTCATGAGTACTGATTTACATTTGATAAATATTCTAATATATTGTCACAAATTAGGTGCTAAATTGGGCATTACTCCGGTACCGCTCAACCGATTTGGTCCAAAATCAATAGGCTTCGTCCCATGGATGTTATCGTACACGAAGTTTCATGAAAACCCAATAAAGCATAACTAGTCGAGTTATCGCGCTTGCAGGCACTAGAATGGCGGGCGGACGGACAAACATTTCCCGCCCGCATAAAGTTCTAAACAGGGATTTCACAACTAACTTCAATAAATTGTCTTATTCTATCCTACCATAACCGGATAATAACCTATTTTATCTCAGTAACCTAAATAAAACAATGAGATTTTAGCCTAATCATAGGTCTCCGAAGCTATGTTGGCGGCAAGCTCAAAATACGTTTTGCAGCAGTTCATACAAGGGGGCCTATATCCCTTTTGAGCAGTTGTCTTACTTTAATTATTCGGCTTAGTTGGAGTTAAAATGACAATTTCACTGCTCTGAATTCTGAATTAATAAGACATAATTATCTGTTATAATTGTCTGATATACATATCTACGACACTAAAAATCAGTGAAGTTCAATAATATTGTTCTAATCAAACAATTGAGTCACTAACATTGTAATTGGCATACACTATGTGCACTATTTATACGGTTTAAGCATTACTGTAATTCCCCCTATACGGAAGGGAACATGTATATGAATGATGTGCTGTGTATTGACTGATAACCTACACTAATTAACTAACTAACTCCTGGCGCTACAATTCAGGAGGGACTAGGCCTACCATACGACCACATAGTCTTCTACCCCAGGAAGATGGCAGACTTGGGGTATGTGGTCAGCATGCGTAAATCCGCGGCCGTTAATGATGGTTTCCATGACCGAAGCTGCAACATGGTAATCAAGCGAAAACCTCCACAGAATAATATGTTTCTTGGTATTTATTACTAAATGCCATGTGAACAAAGTTAACAAAATTCTTCATTGAATTAATGTAATGTAAAAATATGAGGTTTAAATATCAGATGCTACTTCCGGCAAACATTTAAAATACTTTTAGGTGTTTCTTAAAAAAAATAAAAACACTAAAAAATATGTTATAGTAATAACCGATGAACATCTTGAACTCAAGTATAAAATCTTAAGTAAAATCAAGGCATTTTCATACTATCAAAAGAAATGTCATGCAGATCAAGTTAGTGGAACAAAATGAGGCTTTATAATGTAACATAGATTTCTTTTCGCCGTACTCGTCGATTCTAGGGCTGCGAGAAGTGTATCGCTAGTTGAAAGAACTACACTTGGGTTTTTAGATGTAACAAGGGCTTTCTTTTTTCAGAATGCGCCGAGTGCAGTGCTGCGAAAGGTCTACAACGAGTTGGTACAACCACATTTGAGGACGCTTCCTCACGATGCCTTCACCGGACTGAATTTAGTGTGCACGAGTCACAAGTATGCGTTCTTCACAGCAGAGTTTCTCGCCCAGGTGTTTCACAGTCACCTTCCATGTGACGTGGTACCGGTACGAGGCACTGCCTTTCCGTCTCAAATTGCCATGGTGATCAGAAAAAATAGTCCATATAAGGATATTTTGAATTATTAGTAAGTACATTTGTCACTTAAATCTATTAACAAATAGACTGATCATAAATCTAGTATTTAGTTCGTAGAATAGAGAAGTTTGAGAGAGTCAAACTAATAAATTATTATCTTAGGTTCATCTGAAGGATACGACAGCCATTAATTTGAGGGACGTTCTAAGAGTAATGCAGTTATTTCTCAGAAAATACTCATTCAAATAAGATTAAGTTTGGTGAATAAATAAGCATGTTTCTTCTACCCACTCTAATTTTCAATGTAGTATCTACGAGTTTGTAGAACTTTACACCAACAAGGAACTAGTGGATGTATTCCTTGTTGGGCCTAGCTTTTCTTATGCTTGCGTAACCGCTTCCTCACTGGATCGATCATTATGCTGTTGTCATCTTCAACGTAAGTTCCATGTAAAGCACCTTTAAGAGACCCAAAGAGGTCGAAGACTGGGCTGTAGGGTGGATGAAGCCGCACAGTCAACCCATCTTCTTGAAGTATTCCTCTGTTCTAAAATTTGTGTGAGTACGTGCAGTATCATGCAGAAGCAATATTAAGTATTGAAGTTTTCTTCTATATTCTTATCTCGCCCAGGAAATGTTTCTAATGCTGAAGGAAGCCTTTTTGTCTGTGATTGCCATAGGAGACTAAAACTGGAAGCACCACTTTGAGCTGGAAACAGAAAAAGGGTAAAAGGGTAAGGTAAAGGCATCATCCTCAGTTACTCAGAAAGTAAAAATTCAAGACAGGAAATGTCATGGTTACTTTTTCTGGGCGTGTGTTGGAGGAGTTTTGTGTGGAACTTACGTTTAAAATGACAACAGCGTAGTCAATGCAGTGGGCATACGAAAATGCAGGCACAAAGAGCTGGTAGACATGGAAAACATGCAATTGTTCCATGCAGGTGTAAAGCTGCACAAACCCATGGAGGCCGTATAGAGAAATAGTGTATGTGTGTATGTGTGTGTGGAAGAAACATGCCTTTATATTTCCACCAAATTTAACCAATTTCAGCAAGTATTTTATGAGGGGAAAATGTTGATAATACTACAGTTAAGAGTTCAGAACTACTGTATTATGTAGTTGATTATAATTCGTTCGAAATTCGCCATTAATATCTTTGTTATAACTTTCGGAATTTGCAAAGCTGTCTTTGCAGGTTTTGCAAGATAAGCTATATTCCTTCACGTAATAAAATTTTATTAAGTTACATTTTTGTAAAATATAAAATCAACTCAACATAAATTCGCAATTGGAATTATCAAGTGGAGAGAATATTACATATTCCCCAAAAAAGTTAATTTTATATTACTTAAGCGTTTTTAACATCTTTGATCCTTTACAGAATTAATTCATTCATTTTAAAATATATTGCAAACAAATTTTTAATATTTTGTCGGCGCAAAAAATAATACAAGATTAAATTGGTTCTTACCATTACGTAGGTACACTCCCCAGATAGTTTGATATATCAATGATTATTATTAGTGCCCTGATTTTAATAACCTAAACATACTTTAAAATGATCTGAAAATGAGACTATGACCTTAAAATGGATTTTAAATAACCATAAAAATATAAAAACTAAAATACAGATGCAGACTGGAACATAACAGTAGGAGTAGTACTACTCGCACACCTTTACTTGGGCGCTTGGCTATCGCATCCTCATAAGATAGAGGTGTCAACATTGAAGCACGAAGTGTGCTATACACCATGAGATCTGGTGGCATGAATATTAAATTTTAATTCTGTCTTGTACATCCCAGAGTGTGCTCGGATATGTTAAGTGTGTTTCGTTTCTCAATTGAGCTAGTTAACAGTTAATTGGATACCAATTAATTATTATGGCTCAGGCCTTACCAACTTTATCACATGTACCTCCGGAGCAACGAACTCCTGCTCCTACAACCTTGTAGTATAAAATGCAATTGATGAAATTATCGTAACACTACTGAGGATACTAGCGACGAAAGTGACAAACCCGAGGAATCATAATTAGAACAATCAGAAAGTGAGTAAATGTGTGATTATGGCTGTATTGATAATTGTTTTCTAGTTTTCTGCCTTTAATGACATAATATGACGTGTTAGATAAACACACAACTGACTGGACATATTTTTTTTAATATATATTTTTTTTAATTCTTTCAGCAACGAGGCCATATCAGAAGTTCAGGATCTGTGTCTATACAGAAGGCCATGCAACTATTGCTTTTCAACTATTTTCTATTGTTGGTATTTTTATGTCAGTAAATTTCAACTGATATCAATTTTAATGAATGTGGTATATAATGACGTGTTAGATAAACACACAGCTTACTGGATCGAATTAATCCTTTTTTCAATTCAACTGCATTTGTGCTCCTTTCAGCATAGAGATAAAATCAGGAGTTAGGGTTATATGTCTGTACAGTAGGCCATGCAGCTATGAATTGTCAACTATTTTCTATTGTTGGTTAATTTTATGTCATCAAATTTCAACAGATAATAATTGAAATTAATATGTTACACGATGAGATAGCGAGGATGAGTCATAGCAAGTAATTACGAACTTCGGCCATAAATTCATTCACACCTTATTACCACCTTATTCCCTCAAAAAAATCAAACTTAGGATTGCTTGAGAATAATAATAAGATATTTCAGTAATTAATCAATTTTATTAATTGTGCATCTGTATATGACCGTATAAAAAGCCAAGTCAATAAGTTATAAAAATGATGTTTAAAATTATATAGCTGTTTATATTAAAAAATCAAATTCACCAAAGTGATATGTATAAATGTAGTAGATTAAAACGTTGCCTTGTCAATATTATTCTAAAATAGATCTAGGCCTATTATAGTACACAAAATTAAAAACCATTAGGTTATATACACCAGTATTAACATAAAAAACTTCACCAAATGATATATAAAATATGGTATGTTAAAACTTGGTTTGTCAATAATATTCTAAACTATTTTGAAAAGTAAAATCTATTGAGTTACATATATATTAAAAAATGTTGTCCTGAAAACATATACACTGAATGCTGTGAAGTATGTTATCTGTTCACAGTTTGATTCACTTCATATGTAAAATATGTACTTAGGTATGATGAATACTAATTATATATTTCAGGTGAGTCAGTTCACTATTAATTGTAACTAAAGTACGATTACTGGAAAAAACACTGTAGCTGGAGTTCGGTATTCTTGACTGAAGTTATACAGCTGAAATATCTTATTGTTCTCTTGAATCTTTGTCGTTTTTCTTTAATGGAAGATGCATTTCGGCCCAAGATGAGCCATCTTCAGTTCCTAAATGAATGAGTGGAATATTAACACTGAGGAAATTATGAGAAAACTAAAAATTTATGTGATTAAATACGTATAAATGTTACTAACCTTGAAGCATTCACTAACCCGACCCGCTGCTGAAAATCAACATACTGAGTGACTAAACTCGCGAGCATATGAATTTATTGCTATTGGGTGCGTTCTGTAATTAATTCAAACAGAGGGTTATAATACTGGTGTATATAACCTAATGGTTTTTAATTTTGTGTACTATAATAGGCCTAGATCTATTTTAGAATAATATTGACAAGGCAACGTTTTAATCTACTACATTTATACATATCACTTTGGTGAATTTGATTTTTTAATATAAACAGCTATATAATTTTAAACATCATTTTTATAACTTATTGACTTGGCTTTTTATACGGTCATATACAGATGCACAATTAATAAAATAGATTAATTACTGAAATATCTTATTATTATTCTCAAGCAATCCTAAGTTTGATTTTTTTGAGGGAATAAGGTGGTAATATTGAACGTGATTGTATAACTTTACCCTCATAGGAACAACATGAAATTCATTAATTTAGACATAAATTCATTGTTTGTCCAAAATACACTTACGCTGTTAATACGCGATTACCATACGCGCGATTAGACTGAAATGTGGCTCTTTGGTTGACATCACTAAAGATAGACAGGCGGGCTAGCTCTCTCTTCTTCCCCTGATCCTCGCTTCTCGTTGAAACCAGCGCCCAAGATAAGATGCGTGCATACCTGTAGTAACGACCCTTGACCAGGCCACTAGCATATCATTGGCAGACCGGTGCTCTTCCCCGCATCCTCACACTATTTTTTCTTTCAAAGTCAACAATAGAAATAACAGCTTACTTATGCACCAGTGAAGGTTCAATCAGTGTTTATGTAGGGGAAAGAATTCTAATAATCCAATGACCATAAACTACACGATTGCGAATATACTTGAAATTGAATATCATTTTCAGAACAATGGAATAAAATGAGCTATAAATGACAAAAACCTTTGTTTTTCGTCTAAACTGTACTAACAATTGCCAATAAACAAAGAAAAAGCCATATTTAGGAGAAAATTATAAAATTCCGAATAAAGAGTACTGTAAAAAATGTTTCATTTTATCCCTGATTGTATGAGTGATGCTTATTTTCAATCGAGCAGGCCTTAGTACCTTGCAAAATAATTTAAATCTGGACCCTATTCGTAATTATTGTTATTATTATTATTATTATTATTATTATTATTATTATTATTATTATTATTATTATTATTATTATTATTATTACTACTGCTTTTCTTTTCAGTACGAAGCATTTCTTCAGGAGCGGAATCCTCAAGCGGCTGTACCACCACACAAACCCTCTTAAGACAGACACCTTTGGCCCAACGTACAGCGAATTAGACTTGAAATCTGTGAAGCCACTTCTCGCCATTCTGGGTATCGGTATAGTGACATCGATCCTCATACTTTTATGTGAAATTACGGTCAGTCGGTTGGTGTGGACTTTTGTGCGCAGGAAACACAAGAAGAGAACATAAAGAGAACTCTCCAAGTTATTATAAAGTTATGCAAGAAAATTCCAATTCATATGTGGAAAGCATCCTACAACGTTGAGTTTATGAAATTATTATCTTTCACCAGCGTATTGCCGAAACAAGGCCTAAGCAATACGACATGAGTAATCCAACTTTCTTTTGCTTGTTTCATCCGATTAAAAACCACTTAGACACATGCCGTGACTTAAAGCTCCATTTGCTTTTTAAGTGGAGTTGACTAAATAGCCGAATGTGATGCCAGAAGTTGTGACCTAAAGTAAATTATTTCATAGAAATCACTACTAGCAGCTAGTGATAAAAATTCTTGCTTTATTGATGGCTTGTACATTAACCCATAGCATCCTTGATAACATATAGATAAATGGAAGCAGCCATTCAAGTCTACATGGTCATAGATCTTAGTAATTCATTACTAGTCATCAAGTTGCTGGTCACAACCAAGTAGTTACAGACTTCAGCTGCAGGACTAGGACCCAGATTGAACCGAATACGTTGTTTAAAAAACGTGAGAATGGATATTCTGAATTGCAGGCATTCAACAAGTCTCATTTTTAATACTTTAAATAAGTCACTTTTACTCTCTGCATAACATTAAAGTTAAAATTAGTCGTTCTTCTACCAGCGTGCTGAATTTCTTCAATTTTAAATTTATCGTACACGCTCTATTATTTCATTATACGATAAACTACCACTTCAAATGGTAGAGACAAATTTAGAAATAGATATAGGCTAACTTGACTCATGAAGTTTAGGTGAGAAAATGAAATATGTTGTGTCAAGTTTTTCGGAGCGTAGGCCTACTATCTATTATTTTGAGTGTTTATTTTCCTGTTTTACATGTTTTTAAGGCGTCTACTCGTCATGATTTAAATGGATTCAGAACACAAACTGATGATTTAAAAATCTACCCAGGTATATGAAATATTTATTATTACTAAGTCTGCATTTCCTACTTGGATTGTCTCTGCTAAGAGGTAATATCCAAGACAGCACTCAACATCCAAACGACGCGATAAAGAAGAATTATTTAAACGTCAAGTGCTTTCATTTTATACGTGCTTAATTTAACTGACTCCTCGCTGTCGTACTAGAAATGAAATGTAAATCTCTGCAAGTGCCTTCGTGATATTTCATCTTGACAGCCGGGTAACTGACTTGCCATTGTAAAAGTACGGGTATAAATCTCGAGGATAATTCCACATTTTTCCGGTCTACTGTCAACTTTAAGGGATGCATTATGATTAAGAGTTTGCAAGTAGTTATAAAGCACCATATTTAATTACTGGTACAAAAGTACAACGATTAATCCTTACAGGACAGTAGAAGACTAGTATAAAATGGAAGTCCATGAATACATAAACCTATATGTAGGAACAGATGATATTATATAAGATATTAAATTTAACAGAGAGACTGCTAATAACCTTCAATTGAAATGTTTTCTAGCCTTCAAACCATGTTTTGATAGTCCTTATCTCTGTAGGCCTACTTCCTGTTGGGGGAACAGGGGGGTGACGTGCAGATGGGGAATGCCGTGCATCTCACTTCTGGTTTAAAACTAATAAATTTAAAAAAAAAAAAAACTGAAAATATTGTATTCAGCCTTAGAACTAATATAGGTCTACCTGAAAATAAAACTTTAAAGCTTCTAGGACTGTTCTTAGATAATGAGCTTTCCTGGGACCAACAAATAACAAATGTTACTGCTAAGCTGTCAAAAGTTATTTTTCTACTCCGATAGCCTCAGTTAGTCAAGATATGTTAATAGCAGCATATTTTGTTTTTTCCATCCACATATCCTATATGGCATCCGGTTATGGGGCACAGTTCAGAGTCAATAAATGTGTTCCTATGACAGAAGAAAACCATAAGAATTTTAGCAGGAGTAAAACATGGAGATAGTTGTAAAAAATTTCAATATGCCCTGCAAATTTGCAGAACACTAATTCAGCTTGTCCTTCAAAATCAAACGTTAAATCACCTACTTTTGAGTGGTAACATTGTTTAAAAACATCATTATTTTTCTAAACTATGTCCTTGTGCATAACGCCCTTATGGAACTAGGCCCTTCATATATAACTTTAGTACACGGGAAAGAAAACATACAACAATTCGCACAACGTTTCGATATAAACGAACACAGAGCTAGAAACAATTTGAAATTAGATTTGCCGTCATTGAGAATCATTCAGAATAAATAAATGCGTAGACAATAATCTATATAAGAAATATACATTTTTTATAAGTTGCCCAGTTCTGCTGTTGAAGTACCTACTAAAAAATTTAAGAAATTCCTGAAAAGCTGTCTCATATCACAAGCATTTTATAATGTAGATGATTTCCTAAACATGGAATGCTGAGACATACATTTTTAACTAGGCAAGTTTAATATTTATAAGTTAATTGGCATTTTAATTGATCACGTAACATAATGTATTATTTAATTTTACTTTTAGTATTAAGGGTCCTTGATGCAATAGTTCATAATTGTAAATAGTCAAGTATCAGTGTATTTAAAACTTCTTTTATTTACTTTCCTTTGTGTAATATTGTAAGTTGTATGTATCTCTTTCTCCCCCTGGTTGAGTGGAAGATAAGGTCTCATGGCCTTAACTCTGTCAGGTAAAATAAAACATTATTGTATTGTATTTATCTGTTTGACGCGTCGTGCCACTCTACTTTATAGCAGTAGTTGGAAACATGAAAGAACGCATATCCCAACCTATAAAACCCTGGAAGTTCGGTTCTTATTCCAAAATCTTCCACAGCTCACTGTGAGCGTATAAAAATGTCATCAAATTATGTATCTCTATATTGATCTCTGCTCCCTTCTCTATCCTACTTTTGCAGTAGCCATAATCTGCATCATATCATACATACGTCATTCTATACCCTGCCCTTTCATTTGTATACTTCAAATTTCAAAACCTTCCCACATTCTTCAAAATATAAAAATAATGCCAAGACTTATGTCCCATTCCTCTTATTAAGCAGATGAGAACTATTAGGATTGAGAGTTATTAAAGGATCTCAAAAAAATCTTCTCTTAAAATGTAAACGTGAAAAAGTTGAATGTGATGTGAGACCATTCTGTTAAATGTGTTTATAAGAAGACTGAGATGAACGGCTGTCTTCCGACAGCATAAACCGATGTTGTTAAAAATTTGTAATAGAAGTAGGAAAAAGACGAAGATGAAGAAAATACACAAGATGGAGAATACCACCCGTTAGAGAACTGGCAGTCGAAATAGATTATGAAATAGAACAAAATAAGAACGCGGCAGTAAATATATAAAAAACTGCAATGAAAGAAGACATAATGTAGTTAGTAGTGCTGAGCAGTATAACTCCGAAGCTTTGTATTATAGTGCAGTGACATAATATCGATTTCTGCCAGTAGAGGCGCTGTACTGTAATAAAGGGAGCAGGGAACCGCGAGTGCTGGCGGCATTTCAGAGAGTGATGAAATGTGTCACGCATTCCTTGTGGTTTTCCAATATTTACCGTAGCGCTTATAATATCCTGCAAGACCTACATAATAAAACTGGTAACGGTTTTACGAAACAGCTGCAATTGGCAGCGAAGTAGATGTTTAAAAAAATGGAATGTTAAAATGCTGATGTGTAACAATCATGATTATCTCTAACCGAAGTGTACGTAATGCGCTTTACATCCTTACATAGATCAAGTGGAAGGGTTACGGGATGTCCGCAATCAGTGGCAAGTTTTTGACAACGATTCCCGATATGTGGCAGCAGGGCCAAACGTGGTCCAAGTATGTAGTCTGTGGTGTATTAAAAATATGGAACAGACTATTTAATCATCGATCAAAATGCCAGAAAACACGTTGTAGCGATCCTCTGTGTGTGAAACAGAGGTGTACTCATGTCCTCTAGGAAGATTATGGCTATAAAATATAAAAAAAATTAAAAGGATGGTAATAGGGGTAATGAGTTGCTTCAAATCTCCTCTCTCAAAATTTTGAGACCTTCAGAATAATAATTATCCTCATAATTTTTACAAAGAATAAAACTTTACAAAAGTAGCATTCCTATTATCTACAACAGAAGGGCAAGTTTCCAGTATCTTCATCACATGGATAAGATTCGTTCATGTACAATTGCTAGAATCTGAGTGATAGTATAGCAAGAAACTCGTCCATTTTTATCCCTCAAGCTATGATCCGAAATTACTTCTTTAGAAAGTATGGACAGTTTTTTAATAATACAACTTAATTTATTAACTTTATAAAACAATTTTATTGCTACTCTATTAGGTTATTCAAATACTGTTATCTGTTAGGAATTTTTTCAAACAAAATTTTGAAGGTTTCTTCACTGAAAGCATTTTAACAAATAGTAAAATTGAAACATTGCGAAAATAATATATTCTTGCAGGAATACGTGGATCTTGTAATTTGACAATTTCTAAGTATATTTATTATAAAAGATATTTGTCAAAACACATGTTTCCTTTCTATACTGGAAATTGTCACTGGTTAACCTTTGCATTCTTTTACATTTTTTCCCTTCGTGGTTTCATTGTAAAATAAAAAAAACCTAGCCTACAGTGATATTAAATAAAACTAACTTTTAAAACGCACACTAACTAATTTAAAACACCATATTAGAACTGCAATTACTGATACACGTAGATGTATTAACCCAAACCGAAGAGGACCAAGTATTTTGAGATATTAATAGAACTCAGAACTCTATCACGTCACAAACCAGTACGATGAACAAAAATTCCCCTGCTAAAAAGTCATTATTTTGAAATAATTATGTAATATATTACTAAAATAAAACCATGAAACTAGATTAGGGCACAGTAATTCTTTATAAAGCTGACAGCGTTAGGAAACATTGACGCATTTAGGTCTATGGTTATAATCACAAGAAATCCCTTCATACACTATTGCCATATTTCTACAATGGAATACGTTACCTCAGTACGTTCTCTGAAACAGAACACATATCACTATCCGAGCGATGATAACTATTTGAAAGACAGTTCCTATACTGGAGCGAACTTTGAATGGTCTTATATTTACCGTATAGCTGTAATTTCGTTAATAAGGAACTTCGAAGCTTCCAAATCTACGGATATTTATATTTATAATTCTGTAATTAAATAGTGACTTAAATTGCAATTGCTTTTTCAGAAATAATTAATATGTGTTTTGAAATTGGTGTTTTTTTCTAATGTTTTGGAAATAAGTAAAGTTACTCCTTTTTATTAAGAATTAAGAACTTCTTTATTATCAACAAATTAAAAGTAGGACTTGTGTAAAAACATATACGTTAAAACAGTACACAATACACAATACCAAATACAATACTACTTCAACAGAACAGCACAACAATTAGAAAAAATGTGTTAAAAACATATGTCGATGGAAGGGATGTTGAAAAATTCCTCAAAGTTGTAGAAAGGATTAACTGCTAGCCAGTTGTACAGAACGAGTTTAAATCGTTTAAAGTTAACCAGCTGAGCTTCAGGAGATAGCTTATTGAACATTCTCAGGCCAACATACGAGTAAGATTCTTGGGTTTTAGAGAGCCTTATAAGAAAGGAGACAAACAAAGTGGATAGTTATAGACCTAAGTAGTAAGGAGACCCCGATGGCCGGTACGGGAAACGGGAGGGGTGCGGATGACGTCATCACTTCCCACCATCGCCTCCACTATGACGTCATCCAACATGGCGGCACTTCCGGTTCCGGTTCAAAATAGGGGCACTACCGGTTCCTTTTGCAAATGGCGGCATTTCCGGTTCCTATTGAAAATGGAGGCACTTCCTATAGCAAAAGCGGCCATTCCTGTTACGGTTGAAGATGGCGGAATTTCGTATTCCTATATAAAATGTAACACTACCTGTAGTCTGGTGGCTAAGGGTCTGAACAATGCATTTTTACTTTAAAAGGTCCCACTTCGCACGCATCTTCCTTGACCCCTGTGGAGTATTTTTGGAAGGAGCGCCAACGCAAATTTTGCGGCAGAGGGGGGAGAGGGGGGTTCAAAATGGCGGCTGCACTCACCTACTAAATCGCCTCTAGCTCCTATCCCCAAGGTCCGATTTCAATGTTCTTTTTTTAAATTAAAGGTAAAATTAAGGGGTATAAGATACTGTAATGGTATTTTAGATAAGTACAATGGAAACCCTTTAAAAAGTTAAAAATATAAAAAAGTGTTCTTATCTTAGCTTTTATTTTTATCACAGTTTTTCAGAAAGTGAATATTCATAATTTTTTTCAAATAAAAAAGAAAGTCCGTCTCTTAAGCTTTAATTTAATACCATAAAACACCCATTTCCATGTACAATTAAGCCCACAGCGGCCGTTAGAGGAATACAGGTACAATGGCGCGGCTCGTTTTCGGCCACGAGTCTCCTAGCGTAACGCTACCAAAGCATGTTAAACCGGCCTGCCTACATCAAAACATGGTTCGGAATAGATCGTTTCGCGTGTGTTGGTAGTTTCCAATTATCAAATTATCTGTGTGTTTTACGTCCAAGCATTTACAAATAGGCTACGCCAATACCAGCAGCCTAAATGTTATTACTTCAAGTACTGTTGATCTGCGCTTTTCTAATGATAAGGCTATGTTTTCATTACAGCGTGGTTAGTCTCAAATAATGAAAGTATTTATGTCAAGAATCATGTCCAATCCATGGAACTGCTCATTTTTATAACTTAGAATGTTGAAACACAACATTTTCGCTTATACGTTTAACGCCCACTTAATGTAGGCCTACTACTGTGTTATTTTGAACGAAAAAATTTTAACTTCAATTAATTTCACCCTGCTTCTAATGAAACTGATCAAGCACGCTCATAATTCATTTTGCAGACGGGAAGCCTACCGTGTTTATGAGAAAGAAGATGATCCGATGACCGTCCAAGACTCTCTCTCTCTCTCAAACTCTCTCGCTCTCTCTCTCTCCTCTCTAATCCTGTGCCCCCTTGTTGGGGTGTAGGGCCCCCAAGCGGAGGTTTCTGTACCTATGTGAATTTTGTTACGCTTATTTTCCTAGAGAGGCAGAGGGACAGGTGGTAAGCCCATCGCCCCTGAACCTCTCTCCGGAAACTATCGTATTACTTGGACGTGAAAAGGCCGAGAAATTTTGTCCAGAGGCTCTAATTTAGGCTTGGAGTTCATTTACGTGCCGTTCTTTCTTTACTAGGATATATAAGTTGGCGCCTCTCGTTTTTCGGTCATATGTTATCTCTGTGAAAAGGTACACGGAAGTATTTGAAGAATATCTAATCTTCTGAGTGACTGAACAATTGTGCTCTGGTGATTTCTGTTTATATAGGTAAATATGGGATGGCCAGTGGGGGTGTAAGAGGAAAGTCGGCCTGATTATTTATTAGCCAACTCATAATATAAGCATAAGGAATTGTACTATTAATGATCGCTGTCGGGGGAATATTAAAGGGCACGTATAGGGCAAAGGAGTAAATATATTACAAAATTGAAAGGGAAGTAAGAAGAGACATGATTTAGATTTTATTGTATAGATTCTCGGCAAAGACCATCACATGTGCAGAGTTCAGTTGCATGGAAGACCTGCTTGTCACACACTCAGTACAGCCACACCGAATTAGCTCTTGACTAGATGCTACTACTTCTGGAAGTATCATCTATACTGGTACTGATTCCCCGTCATGCTTAGTCCATTCCCACTTGGAAGTATCTTGGTCTGGTTGTATCGGTTTCAGAGCATTGCCTCATATCATTCCTCTTGGTATGCTGTCCTCATTGGATGTAGTTTCAGTCCATCGGAAGTTCATGGTATATTTTCCATCAACCTGGGACCATTTCTCTTAAGTAAAAATATTCTCTCTTCATCGACATTTTCCGCACTACAAGAACTGCCCCACAGAACGACAACATACCTCTAAATTTCAGAAAAAAAGTCTTCTATATTTCTTTACGCTAACAAGAGGAAACGCTCAGTAGTATTTGGCAGACATCCACGCCTCCCATGCCTTAACTCATCTTCTTCCTTTGAACTGTGAAACAGTATTACAGTTATTGAATGTGTGAAAGTAGGAAGAGCCTCTGATATAGGATGTCCTACTCATCTTGCAATTTCATGGTTAGGAATGTTTTGGAACTCTTTTCTTGTCCCAAAGGCAATCCAAAGACTGTTTACCCCAAGTTCTTCAAAACTGGATATATTGATAACCATAACATCGGTATCCACTGACCGGATCTTTTCCTTCTGAAACAAGGAATGTTTGAATTCCCTATGAGAGGAACTTGAAGAGGTCTTCCATTTTTATGCATTAGAGCTCCACCAGAACCTCTTTCATCACGAGTTTGATTTTTCAAACTTTCTTCGCTGTATTCATCCCAAACAGCGTACAAGCGTGACACTGATGACATTTGATGTGCCACATATGGAACCTTTTCTTCAAAGGTATGTGCTCCAGTATGAGGTAATATGTGAATGACTGCAGCTCCATCTAAGATTTTAACATCAACGTCTCTGACTCAATTTTTATTTATTTTTCATTAATGTAAGTCGAAAAGCACTTAAGCAGACATGATTTCTTCTTACAAGGTATTGGCTTCACATGATTTGAATGGGAAGGAGGCCAAGGCTGATCTGCATGTAAACAAAATTATTGGAAATCTCCATCTCTTGTTTGACTTGCTATGTACAAATGACTGAAGAGTGCATTGTCATTTCGTAACACCTGTAACATTGATAAGTTTTGTTTTCTGTTTCGTTCGTAGTTTCGAGCAAAAGTTGCATATCTGGGTTTATTTTTATTGGATCCATGATGCTTTTGCCAGAGCTTTCCAAACGTTCCTGAAATAATTGAGAAAACTGTTTTACCCCTCTTTTACAATTAACTTTACTATTTTATCTACAGTCTCTGGCATTATTTTTGTGTCAATTGTGAACAGTTTTGTACACTCTTAAGAGAAAGGATTTCCAAAATTCTCCACAGTATGAACAAGAGCATCAACTTTCTCTTTGTAATTTAATTGAAACAATTTTCCCTCTTCATGGTGCCCAAACCTGTCAGTGTCGATATCCCGAATAAAGGTCTTCTCGAACTTCTGAATATATGTAGTAATCTGAGGTCCAACAATCATAAACTTTCGGGAGGCATCATCATAAAGCCTACTATTCCTCCGTCCCTTTTAGTAAAGCGTGATCCAGTGCCATAGCTGAGGCTTTCATGGTTTTCCTTGCAACAAATCCTCCTATGTTGAAGATTTAAATCACTGCTGGATATTTGTCCTTCAGAAGGATCATGTCACGAAAATGTAGTGAAATCCTTCGTGCATAATTAGTATGATGGGGAAAAAACATGGAGCAAGGCGAAAAAGGAACTCAATATATATAGAAGAAAACTTCCCTCTCGAATAGGTGAAATTAATAAGAATTTTTTTCATGTAAGTTATATCCTAGTAAAGAAACAGAGGTAGTTCTGAGCGCATTTTGGTGTGCCAGTCTTGCAAGGTCATCGGATCATCTTCTTTCTCATAAACACGGTAGGCTTCCGTCTGCAAAATGAATTATGAGCGTGCTTGATCAGTTTCATTAGCAGCAGGGTGAAATTAATAGAAGTTTTTCGTTCAAAATTACACAGTAGTAGCCCTACATTAAGTGGGCGTTAAACGTATAAGCGAAAATTTTGTGTTTCAACATTCGAAGTTATAAAAATGAGCAGTTCCATTGATTGAACATGATTCTTGACATAAATGCTTTCATTATTTGAGACTAACCTTGCTGTAATGAAAACATATCCTTTTCATTAGAATAGCGCAGGTCAACAGTACTTGCCGTAATAACATTTAGGCTACTGGTATTGGCGTAGCCTATTTGTAAATGCTAGGACGTAAAACACAAAGATAATTTGATAATAGGAAACTACCAACACACGCGAAACGATCTATTCCGAACCACGTTTCGATGTAAGCAGGCCGGTTTAACATGCTTTGGTAGCGTTACGCTAGGAGACTCGTGGCCGAAAACGAGCCGCACCATTGTACCTGCAATCCTCTAACGGCCGCTGTGGGCTTAGTAGTACATGGAAATGGGTGTTTTATGGTATTAAATTAAAGCTTAAGAGACGGACTTTCTTTTTTATTTGAGAAAAAATTACGAATATTCACTTTCTGAAGAACTGTGATAAAAATCAAAGTTAAAATAAAAACACTTTTTTATATTTTTAACTTTTTAAAGGGTTTCCATTGTACTCATCTAAAATGCCATTACACTAACTTATACCCCTTAATTTTACCTTTAATTTAAAAAAAGAACATTGAAATCGGACCTTGGGGATAGGAGCTAGAGGCGATTTAGTAAGTGAGTGCAGTCGCCATTTTGAACCCCCCTCTGCCGCAAAATTTGCGTTGGCGCTCCTTCCAAAAATACTCCACAGGGGTCAAGGAAGATGCGTGCGAAGTGGGACCTTTTAAAGTAAAAATGCATAGTTCATCACTTTTTTGTTCCTTAACCACCAGACTACTGTTCCTATTTCAAATGGCGTTTGACGGGAGATATAAAAAATTTCATGTCATTATAAATTAGTGCGTAATTCTTATTTCAAATGGCAGAAATTCAAAATGGCGTCTGGCGGGAGATTTGAGACTGTATATTCCGAATTAATGTGTAGCCTAATTCTTATTTCAAATGGCGAAAATCCAAAATGGCGTCTAGAGGGAGATTTAAACACTGTATATTTTTAATTCCTGCATACTTCGTATTTCGACTGGGTCACTTCGTGTTCTAATAACTAAACTTCGTGCTCAAAATGGCGTCTGTAGGGAGATCTGAAAATTTGCATAGAACCTACGACTTTTCAATGTGTACACCACGGTTAAGACCGAACCCTATACTAAGACCTAGACAAATACCAAGGCCAAGACCAGGAAAAAACCAAGGCTAAGGCGAAGACCAAGGGCCAGGTCAAGGCCAAGAACTAGACTTAGGTCAAGGGAGAAGCCTAAGTCAAGATCTCCGCTCTAGCGCCCTCATTTCCTATTTGAATTAACTATTTAGCTAGCAGGTAGCCTATTAGTGTTAACCCTTCGATACAATACTGTCCTCTAAGGTGATTTTTGTGACAAGTAGGCACAAAAGGACTAAATGTCAAAACTAGTACAGTGGACCTAAATGTTATGCATAACACTCTATTAGACTTAAACGAACATTAAAATACTAAAGGCCTAAATATGAAAACTCGTAATAATGGCCTAAATGTTATGCATAACACTGTATTAGACTTAAAAAAACAAAGTATTGTCCTCAAATGTGATTTTTGTGGCAAGTCAACAAAAAGGGCTTAAATATGTAAAACTGGATCCATGGACCTAATTGTCATGCATAACAGTCTGTCAGGTTTAACCTAACATTAAAATACTGTCTTCAAATGTTATTTTTATGTCAAGTCGGCACAAAAGGCCTAAATGTCTAAACGTACAAATGGCCTATGCCATGCATAGGAGTCTATTAGGTTGAAACAAATATTAAAATACTGTACTCAAATGAGATTTTTGTCAAGTCAGAAAAAAAAGGTTTAAATGTCAAAACTCAAACAAATGGGTTACATATTATGCATAACACTCTATTAGGCTTACCCAAACATTAAAGTATTTTCCTGAAATGTGATTTTTTTGTCAAGTCGGCACAAGGGTCTAAATGGGTAAAAACTAGTAGAATGGACGTAACTATCATGCATAATAATAATAATAATAATAATGTTTTATTTTGCCTGGCAGAGTTAAGGCCATAGGGCCTTATCTTCCACTCAACCAGGATAAAGACAAAATACATTAAAAGGAATTTACAAAAAAAAAAAAAAAACAAATACAATAGATATCATACATAATACAAAATGTTAAAAATAAAATAATAATACAATATTGAAGTACCTATATTAAAACATAAGACAAAAATGCGTCCAATAATATGCCGAGAAAAAAAAATTGAATTAAAGAATTATATTATAATTGGATGTGTGTATAATTATAATATTATACTATAATATACACAAAAATTGAAACTTAAAACTAAGAAATTAACAAATAAAAGCAATATAGGCTAAGTGCCATGAAAATCGTGTACAATATAAATTTACCTAGGCTAGATAATGAGACATTCATTCTAGTTATCAGCGAGATACTTGATTGACTTTGACCTAAAAATCTGTAGGCTCCGACTACCCCTGATGTCCGGCGGAAGGGAGTTCCAGATACGGGTGATGGCTATTGTGAATGAGGCAGAGTACAGAGATGTTTGATGGCGTGGAATTGACAGTATACTGTTATTCTGAGATCGTGTGTCGCGGTTATGTTGGGAAGATAACAGTGAGAAACGAGAGACTAAATAATTAGGTGCAGTATTATTAAGTATCTGATAGAGTAGAGTTAGGGAGTGTAGTAGGCGTCTGTCCTTTAGTCGAAGCCAGGATAATTGCTCAAAATAATCTGAGACATGATCATATCGACGTATGTTGAATATGTGACGGACACAAGAATTCTGAACACGTTGCAGCTTACAGGATAATTCAACACTTAGGTCAGTGAACAGGACATCGCAATAGTCGAAGTGTGGCATCACAAGTGACTGCACTAACGTCTGCTTTAGTTTAGCAGGCAGGAAATTTTTCAGTCTATTTAGTGAATGCATAATAGAAAATACTTTTTTACAGATATGTTTAACTTGTGTATTCCATGTCATGTCAGAGTCAAAGTACACACCAAGATTTTTTACAGTTCTACTGTATGGAATAATTGTGTCGTTCAAGGTCACAGGCAAAAGGTCAGTGTTGTCAATAGAAGATAGCGATCTGTTTTTTCCAATCAGAATGGCTTGTGTCTTGTCTGGGTTCAAATTCAGTCCAAATTTTGTCTATTATGTTCAATCAATTCAAAATACTGTCCTCAAATGAGATTTTTGTCAAGTCGATACAAAAGGCTTAAATGCAAATCTAGTACAAAGGATTTAAAGTTATGCATAAGAGTCTATAGGGTTTAAATGAACATTAGAATCCTTTCCTCAAATGATATTTCAGTGTCAAGTAGGCACAAAGGACCTAATTATAAAGAAGTGTACAATAGACCCACATGCTATGCATGACACTCTATTAGATTAGGCTTTAGTGAAATAAAATGTACACAGTCATAAAATACAAGAGAATAATCATTTTATTTCATAAGAAACATTAGTGTACTACATGAATGTTGGGAATTCTTATCTGATTACGTTAGAAAAGCACTGGAATGTTAGCTTATGATATATCAGTTCCTAGGAAAGTCCGGAACTTAATTGTGCTATTCTTATATCAGACAGAGTTTTATTATTGGAATCTTTTACGGTTATTATCATTGATGTACAATCTGAATTTAGCACACTAAATGAGTAATGTATGAAAATATACTTGCGGGATAGTCATTCTTTTCCTAAATCGAAAACATTACCGGGGGACGAACATTTCCTACACCATATCTCTATAATACTTCGATGTGTGCGAATGTATTCAACTCTTCAAGTCTTCATTATTAACAACACCATCAAGGGAATGTTTAATTAATTAACCATTGTTTGATTTAAATATTTAACTGCTACAGTGCTAAAAACAAGAAAACCCTTTACAAAAATATGTTCACAAATTTCAAAAACAATTTTCAACATACATTCCATGCGATCATATTTTACAAAACCATGAACGTATGATGAAACTGTTCTAAATAATGTTTTGTCTTTTCGTTTACAACACAGCCCTTGCGATTCTCGAATAACAGAATACACTACTTTCTCATCTCAAATCACAATTTTGCTAGATTATTCAACAAAACCTTGCACATCTGCAATATAATATTCCCTGAGATCAAAAGAAAACACAATATCACTAACGTAACTCGTGCGATTCTTCATATATAAATTAAATCATATCATTTCTTATTAAAGATTGTGACGTGCTGTGAATTTAACACACTTCACTTGTAACGTTGAGAACATGAGTTTATTGGGCGCCACTCACCCTTCTTGACAATCAACTTTAAAATTCCTTCGAAATCGGCCACAATTTTCATTGCCGGAGAGCTTCAGTCGAAGACGGAGTGGGTTCATGAAAGGAATGAATTACTTTAATTTATGAAAAATAGTCAAATTTTCAAAAACAAATATAACACACTTTTATTTCATAACATATACACTAGTTCATCAATATTTATAATCATCTACTATTCCTTTAAAAAATTTTACTGGTTTCAGAGAACCCAAAATACAGTCGGTCAGTTTCTGAACAAATACTTATCATCTCAACTTAATCTTGGAGACTGAAATGACACTTCTTTCACTTTTCAGATCTTCCTGGAACTGGTCTCGGCGGAAGAATCTTCACATACAGTATATGCACACACTGTCTGAAAACTAGAGTACTACTTTAGTTTTTGGTTTTGATGCACACAAAAATACTCACTGTACTTTGAACTGCCTTTACATATATGAATCATTAATTACAATTTCTTCCCAGGTAAGTTATGGGTTATTTCACTCTACCAAAATTACACTTATGATTTACTTCGATCCTAACTGAATTTTAGAAGAAGGGGATAAATTTATCTCCTAAACAGGACAGGACAGAATTTTTACCCAGAAGATAGAAAAAGAAATTTAGGCCTACGACTACAATATCAAAGTAGCGGTATACCACTGACATGCGGTTTTACGCAGGCTATCACTGTTGACTCACATCCGCAACCTCACAACCAGGAAAATATAAAAGGAATAAAAAATTGAAACGCTAGCACTTTCAGGGATCCTCGCAGTCTATAAACGCTAATGGGTAGGATACTTACTTACTTACTCCTGGGCGTTACGGTCCTCTGAGAACCTTAGCCTCCTTCATAACAGATGCCCATTCACTTCTGTCTTCTGCCTTTTTCCTCCACCTCTTTACTTTCAATTTTCGTAAGTCACTTTCCACTTCATCTATCCATCTTGATCTAGGGCGTCCTCTAATCCTTACTCCTTCCATTTTACCATAAAATATTCTCTTAACTAGTCTATCTTCATTCATTCTTATAATATGTCCTATCCACTGCAATCTCTTTCTCTTAATCTCCGCTACTAGATCCAGATCTCCATATAGTTTTTGTAGCTCATCATTTGTCCTAACTCTCACGTTCCATTTTGCATCACTGGGCCATAAATCTTCCGTAATATTTTCCTTTCCCATGTGTTTAATCGTACTCCTTCTTCTTGGGTCATTGTCCATATTTCACTCCCATAAGTTACAATGGGTTTTACCATAGTTTTATAGATTCTGGCTTTGACTTTCTTATTCACAGCTCTAGATTTAAATATATGCTTTATACCATAAAAGCATCGGTTCCCAGCAGCTATTCTTGACTTTATTTCTTCTCCTATCACATTATTAGATGTTATTACAGATCCTAAATACTTAAAACAACTGACTTCTTCGAACTCCATTCTACTAAGTTGAATTTTCCTTGATGTAGAATCAGTTATTCTGCCACATCTCATGTATTTTGTTTTGTCTTCCTTTATAACTAATCCCCTGTACAGTGCTGCTTCTTTGAACTGCATCAGTACCTCTTCAACCGCTCTCACCGATCGTCCAAGCACTAATACGTCATCAGCATATGCAATATATTGTCTTGTCCTATTAAAGATAGTGCCATTGGAATTCAAGGTTACTCCTCTTGCTAAATTCTCTAGCATAATATTAAATAAAGTTGTTGATAAAGCATCTCCTTGTCTTAAGCCACTTTTCACCCTAAAAGGTTCTGATAAATTCCCTTGTATCTTAATTTTACATGTTGAGTTTTCTAGTGTCATTTTTATGAGCCTGATTAATTTAGATGGAATACCAAACTCCTTTAGCACTTGAAATAGATATGTTCTATTTATAGAATCGTACGCTTGCTTAAAATCGATAAATAATAAATGCAATTCTGTATTATATTCATAAAATTTTTCTAAAATATTTCTTAATATATACAAATTATCAGTGGTGGAGCGGTCTCTTCTGAAGCCATTTTGATACTCTCCTATAATATTCTCTGCATACGGTTCCAGCCTTTTATGGAGAATACTGGTTAAAATTTTGTAGCATATGTTTAAAAGAGAAATTCCTCTATAATTAGAACATTTTAACTTATCTCCTTTCTTGTGTATAGGGCAGATGATTGCTGTATTCCATTCCAGCGGCATTTTTTCTTCAGTCCAAATTACTTCAATCAGGTCATGAATCTCATTCCATAATGCATTACCTCCACTCTTAATAAGTTCTGCAGATATATTGTATTCACCTGGTGACTTATTACTTTTCAATTTTTTAATCACATCAACAACTTCTTTCTTTGATGGCAGTGAAACATTCATTTCAGGTCCTTCATATGTTTCTTCCCCTTCAATTGAAATATGCATGTCAGTGTTAAGTAGTTCCTCAAAGTGTTCTTTCCATCTTTCAGTTATTTGCTGCTCATTCCCTATCAAATTATTATCCTTGTCTTTTATCATTGATGTTCTAGGTTGGAAACCTGCTTTCATTTCTCTAGCGATCTTATAGAACTTTCTTATTTCGTTCTTTTCCCCAGCCTCTTCTAACTGTTCTATGATTTTTCTTTTATGACTTCTCTTTTTGCTTCTAATGACTCTTTTAGCTTCTCTGCGCTTAATACTATATTCCTCCACATTTAATCTTGTTCTTCTACTCATCATTTTTTGTCTAGCTTTATTTCTTTCTTCGATTTTGTTTACACATTCCTCATCAAACCATTCATTTCTTTTTTCTTTCGTCACATGCCCAAGTTCTAACATGGCTGTATTTCTAACAGCTTCTTTTATATTGTTCCATTTTCCTTCAATCTGATTTTCATAATTGCTTTCTTTATCTGTTAATTGACTTTGTATTGCTAAGGCATATCTATCCTTTGTTTCACTTTCTTTCAACCTTTGAACATTGAATTTCTTTTGTTTTTCACCTTGAACATTTCTATATTTTGAGATTCTCTGTCGAAATTTTACTTCCACTAAGTAATGATCAGAATCACAGTTAGCCCCTCTATAACTTCTGACATCAATAATACTAGACATATGCCTTTTATCTATCAAAATATGATCCAATTGGTTCCTGGTTTTATGATCACAGGATTCCCATGTTTCCATATGTATTTTCTTGTGTTGGAAATATGTACTTTTGATGATCAGGTTATTAAAAGTAGCAAAGTCAATCAATCGCAATCCATTATCATTAGATTCTTGATGTAGACTCCATTTACCTATAGTAGGTCTAAAGCATTCTTCTTTTCCTATCTGGGCATTGAGATCTCCCATAACTATCTTCGTGTCATAAGCGGGTATTTTCTGAATTACCTGATTTAGTTTCATGTAAAAGGTATCTTTGATTACTTCACTTTTATCCAGTGTAGGAGCATGTACACATATGATTGTAACATTATTATATTTACCTTTAATTCTCAAGGTACATATTCTTTCGTCTATTGGTTCAAAATTCATTATCATACTTTTTAACCTCCTGTTCACCAAGAAACCTGTACCAAAAGTATTACTATCCTTATTTCCACTATAACACAAAGAGAAATTTCCAACATCTATAATGCCTTTTCCACGCCATCTTATTTCTTGTCATCTTATGTCAATTATATATTTCTCCAGTTCAATTTTTAACTGCTTCAGGTAGCCTGCCCGATATAAACTGAGTACATTCCAGGTAGCTAGAGACAAATCATGAGCCTTAATTCGTTTGCCAGGTCCTTTATCAATATCCTCCGTCCGGCTTCTGTTATTTGGTTTCTGAACGGTTAGTTTTTTACGAGATGGGGTTGTCAACCCCAAGCTCAACCCCCAACCTGGAGGACCAGGGTATCCTTTTCGTCTGGGCCATCTCCTTTGACCTGTCCAGCTTGGGAGACCCTACCAGTAGCAAAGCTACCGCTGGCATAGCTCTCGGGATCATCTGGCCACACAAGCCCCACCACCACGACAAGGTAAGGACACCATGGGGGGAATGGGTAGGATATTTGCCCTAAAATCCCAGAATCCTCATCTTCCACAAAACACATCGCACTCCGGAGTGTCAGCTTTCAAAATACCTACCCCTCGCAACTTAATGGGCTTCGGTATAATTACACCTATTCGGCCCTTCACCAATATATATCAATACATCTGAATTGATTATACTTCCTGCGTTGTAGTCAAGTTTTACATTCAACTTAATTTCAACTATCAACTGCAAAAGTATATATATATATATATATATGTGTGTGTGTGTGTATTGTGATACCTTTTTTCCTACTTCTTCAAGAACTGTAACCTTCAAATTACAAATCGTTCTGCTATATTATTTAGTATTATTTAGAAAGGCCTCTAACACTTGTAATAGGTTTACATAAGAAAATCGCCTACAATTGTTGTAACAGAAATCTCTATTAATCTTTCCAACTTTATCCTTCTTTTTAAACTTAACTTTCGTTTATCTTCCTTCCTTTTTTCTCTCCATTTTAGTATGATTTTCCTTTCTCTCAACAGGTTTTAACTCCCAATGATATTCTATCCTATCTTTGCCCCCACTTATTAATATGCTAATTCCATTACATTCTTTTCCAGTGAATTTTCTGAGCCAATTCATGGTCCTATTACAATTTCAATACAATATCAATTACATTGCAGACACACTAAGTATTCTGCCTTTCTAGAATATCTATTACAATGCAGATACACTAAGTATTCTGTCTTTATACTTCAGCTATACAGAGCCTGTCGCTCCAACCTCAATTATGTAAGATTTCAGTGTAATGCCACACCCAGTCTTCCTATGCAAAAGCTTTCTATAGAATTTTAATTGTTCCATAACATTACCGTTTTCTTTATAACCTGTTCATTCCATTTCGTCTTAATTTTACTAACGTTACTGTACGTGTTGATAAGACCCAACTTTGCTCCATATCATTTAACATTATACACGCGGTAAGAAGACATAACTTTCAGTACTTATCTATTTTGACTCGTTGTTCATCGGAAGATCAGTCCACATACGTCTCAAATCGTTGACCTAAAAATGCAGGCTTGACCAACATACTCGAGGAGCGTGGTCTCCTCGTATCTCTCCCCAAACTTTGAAAGAAGCTGCTCCTCTCGTCACCAAGAATCTTCGCTGTTCTACCTCTGCGTAGAAATCCAATGGCAGAAATTCGACCTACCAGGTCGGCAGTCTGTGGTTTGCAGACTCGTAGTACATCACTTCAATTTTTACCAATTTTTGTGATAGAGAAACCATCACGGAACCCAGAAGCCTGTTCTTGGAACATCACTACCTCCAGACTGTCACAGACCCAAACGACAGAGTCTATCCCGTCGTCTCTTCTCGACAGCTCACCTCCTCCGTCCGTCGCCTTCAACTCAACTCTTCCAACTCTCGTTGCTGACTCTCTCTCTTCTCACTGTCTTCACCCTTTTCAAAACTTGCGCAGGCGCAGTCCTTCTAGTACTTTCTGCAACAAACTTTTTCTCGTAAAGTACTAGCTTTCACAAACACAGAGTGGTTGCTGGTGGGTTAACTTCGGTCCACAACAAATGTTTACGAGCGACCTTTTACTCTGTCATAAGATAAGTTACAAACATTTGAACTATAATATAAACATGCTGATTTTAGAAAATCACTACTTCACTAATTGAACTCGGGGGATTCCTTCAAGGCGTTTTTTACAAAGATAAAGTATAAGCATTTGAACCAGGATATCTTCCATTATAAATTAAGCTTATTTTTCAATCTCTTGTATTTATGGTTTCAATATCACTCTGTTCTAATTGTTCAATATACTTCCTTGGTAGAAATATTGATAAAACCTCAGCCTCAGGTTTCATTGTAACTCTAACAACATTGATTGTCCATATCTTGGTTCTTTTAATTTTCCTGAAAGAAAATTGTAGGGTGCATATTGTATAAGTTGAGAAAAAGAAACACACCTTGTCTTGTAAGTTGCGTTGTTCAATTTTTGTATAACAGATGCCATACGTAAAGCAAGAAAAACAATTAATTAAATATAATATTTTCACACCATCAATGGTTATCGAAACGCCAAACAAAAAAAAAGCGATAAGAAAAACGTGTGCACTTCATTTGTTCACCAATGGAAGATCAAACTTCTGATTCATTCATGTACGTAGTGAACATTATCAATATATTCAGAAATGCAAAAAAGTATTTTTTTAAACTAGTTATCACATAACACATAACTTGTCAAACACAAAAAAGTAGACGGTCACAGACGCTATAATGCACACATGATGACAGTGATGGTCATAGATCCGTATAAACACTGTTTAATGTTTGTACAAAAAATAATCTCTTTAACCAAAAATTATATCAGTAAGATCAATTACCAAAACTTCATCAATAGTATAATAAGACTCCTAAGAGTTAACCATTCATGTAATATTCTTTTAAAACGTAAGAAGGTTACACTCCTAGCTTTAAAAATGAAAAAGCTTAAAACCAAAGCTCTCCCAAGTATTAAAAAGTTTCGGTGTACGACAATACATTGCATTGAGTGCTCCATTGGATCTCGTACTATAAGAGTGAACATTAGACCGTATAGAGTACGTATTTAGTCTCAGTTTAACATTTACAATGCAATAAATAACTGGAGATGTAAAAAAATTATGTTCAATAAACAACAGTTTACAGTGACCTTTAAAGTTCCACGACTTCATGGTAAACTGTTAAAAAATATGTATCTTCTGCATACAAAACAGAAATCGCTTAAATGCCCATCATTTATCATCAGAATAAAAATAATTGGTCCCTGGACAGAACCCTGAGCAGTTAGAGCAATAAAATCAGATTTACTTTTATATGATATTTTCCCGGGCTACTAACCAGGTGGTGAATTGGATTAATTCCGACGTTTCGAAGCCAAACTGAGGCTTCATTGTCAAGGAGAATGAAATTCCGGGATTAGATGGCGTGTATTTATAGTACTGCTGTGAATGGGGACATCCGGATTGGAGGAAGGAAAAGGACCGGCCCTGAAAAGGACCGCTTCTCCGCGTCCAGCAGTGGAAGATGAGAAACCCCCTGACGGTAGCCGGCGCGTAGCATGCATACCATACATGGGCGCAACGTCGGGGAAAATTAGCCGTATCCTCCGGAAGTTTGACATAAAAACAATTCATCTACCACCTCCCAAGATAAAGCAGCTGATCCGGCCAGTGAAGGACAACCTGGGTCTGAAGACAGCTGGTGTGTACCGCATCCCTTGCGAATGCGGCAAGCAATACTTGGACATACCGGCCGCACGGTGGAAGTGCTCTGCAAGGAACATGCCCGAAATATCCGGCTGTTTTATCCAGATAAATCTGCGGTAGCGGAACACGCCATCAACATGGGACACCGTATCAAGTTTGGTGAAACGGCTATTCTTGCCAGGTCTTCAAACTTCTGGGAGAGAGTGGTGAGGGAAGCCGTGAAGATCCGTTTGGAACCAAACAACATGAATAGAGACAGCGGTATCCAACTAAGCCCTGCCTGGTTCCATGCTATTGATTCGCTCAGGTCCATACGAGCCAACCGCACACCTTCGAATGAACCACCAGAGTAATTAAAAACATTGGCCCTCATTTGGACCGTTTTTCCCTTTTTTCCAATTTTTTCTCGTTTCCACCACCACCTAGAAATGTCTAGTCCAAGTGCTAGTGATGCCTCATTTCGATAACTGCGATATTCTGTTGACCAACTTAAACACCAGCCTTACTGACAGACTTCAGCGTGCTCATAACGCTTGTGTTAGATTTATCTGTAATATCAGACGATTTGACCACGTGACGCCACCTTTTCACACCTTGTCATGGATGCGCCTCAAACAACGAAGAATGATCCATTCTCTTATCTTTCTTTATAACATATTATTATCTTCCTCTAGTTCTTACTTACACTCTCGTTTTAATCTCCTTTCGACCTCACGAACGCATAACCAAAATCTACTGCTTATTCCCCGACATACAACATCATTCTATTCTTCATCTTTTAGTGTATCAATTCCTCGTTTTTGGAATTCGTTGCCTCGTCATATCAGAGACTGTCGAAATGTACCACAATTTAGAAATAAGTTGAATATCCATTTTATTAGTCATTAATTTTACTTTAGTTTAGTTTATCAAACTTGTAAATAAATCCTTGTAATTTTACTGTCTGTAGCATGCTTAGTTTTAATTTATAATTTATCAATTCTTGTATTGTTTGTAGTATGTATTATTTACGATATGTATAGTTTTACTGGTGCAGTGGAAGAAAAGGCCTTATGGCCTTAACTGCGCCAGTATAAATAATAATAACACTATGCAACATTTTAAAATTTTTGGTATGATGTTTTAAGACTGTAAAGTGATTTTAGAAGTATTTTTCATGCTGATTTCAAATATGATTTTACTTTTGCTGTATCACGTAAGGTTTTTATACAAATCGATTTTGAATTTTTTTTTTTATCGAAATTTTTGAACAGGGAAAAATATTGTTCCCGTTTAAGTTATAAATTGTGTAAGTTTTAACTTTGTATTTAATTACAATGCACTGCGTTACAGTGGAGAATGGTATAAAATGTCTTAAAATGTGATAACTATTACGAAAAAACAACACATATATGGAAATTTACATCCTCTTCTTCGCTGATTTCACTACTTCAAGATCTTTCTGACGTGGGTTGAAACTTCTCTTCCTCGATTGTCTTCCTTCAGCAGTGCCGTCCCTTTTAAGCATAAAACAGTAGTCGGCCATCATGTTTGCATTCCATCTTCCCTGGTATCTCTTTTCCATGTCCTTTATGTCCTGGTGAAAACGTTCTCCTTGTTCTTCACTGACATCACCGAGGTTCGCAGGGAAAAAATCAATATGTGAATGTAGGAAGTGAAGCTTCACACTCATATTACATCCTAATTTCATAAAACTAAGCAACATTTTTTTAACAATGGTTTTGTACTTTGGATGTTTGTTGTTGCCCAAAAAGTTGGCTACAACTTCTTTAAACGAAATCCAGGCCTTTTTTTCCACAGGATTCATTGTACTTTCAAACAAATTGTCTTTCATTAACTTTCTGATCTGTGGTCCCACAAAGATCCCTTCTTTCAATTTCTCATAAGATACTTTTGGAAATTTTGTTACCAAGTACTGGAAGCAGTCACCTTCTTTTGGAAGAGCTTTAGTGAACTGCTTCATTAATCCGAGTTTGATGTGCAGAGGAGGTAATAGTATCTTGTTTTGTTGAACGAGTGGTACATTTATTATGTTCTGTGAACCGGGTTGGAGGGTTTTCCTTTTGGGCCAGTCTGTCTTCTTCCAATGCTTATCTTTGGCTCGGCTGTCCCATTCACAAATGAAACACGGCATTTTTGTGTAGCCTGATTGTTGACCAAGTAACATGCAAACTACTTTTAAATCTCCACAAATTGTCCAAGAATGTTTTTCATAGTTTACGTATTTTAGCAGAGCTTTGAGATTTTCATACGTCTCCTTGAGTTGTACTGAATGTGCAATGGGTATTGAACCAAACAAATTTCCATTATGTAAAAGTAAACCTTTGAGGCTAGTGTTGGACGAGTCTATAAGTAACCTCCACTCACTTGGATTGTAAATGACGTTAAAGAAATTCAATAAACCATCAATATCACAACAATAAACCAGAGAGTCTTCTTCTTTAAAGAATTTTATTAATTCCTTCTCTCTGGTCCTATACCAAGAGAACGAAACTCCGGGTAGTAGAAGATTTTTTTCTTTTAATCTTGATCCAAGCAATTGGGCGGCATCCTTTGTCAGATTCAAGGCACGAGTTAAGTCATTAAGTTCATTTTGACTAAATAATTTTGGTGCAGAATGTTCTTCCAGCTTGTAATCATCGGCATTATCGCTTTCGTTTTCTGAACTGCTCTCCTGTGGCACATCTTCAAGAACGAGAGGTAGAATTGGGATAGGAAGAGATTCACAATGAGTAACTGGTCGTAAGGCCGAAGGAATATTCGGATAATGTATATCCTTCTTACTTTTTGCGTTATAACCTTGAACGTTAACCATACAAAAATAACAATCGTTAACATGATGCTGTGGCTCTCTCCAAACCATTGGGATTGCAAAAGGCATTGATTTTTTCGCGCCATTTTTCCACAGTCTCAGTCCCTCAACACATGTATGACATACCTTGTGCGGTGCCCAGCTTTTGTCTTCATCACCAAGCCTTATACCGAAATATGCATAATAGACATTTCTCACAAAACTATTGATGTCTTTGTCTTTGCTTAGCAATTACATAGCTACCACAAATATAACAGAACACGTTTGGGTTATCAAACACTTGCGGGAACTCATTTCTACAGAAACTTCACAAACTATATGTATGACTCAGCACTATGACATGTTAACAATGAAGTATTGTTTCCCACCTAATAGCCAGCTGGGTGTAATAAGTGTGACCAATTGTACCCTCTTAACAAAATAAAATTCCCCTACCTCGCAATAAAATTTCCCTTTTTTGAAATTTATGTTTAAATAAAAAATGAATTCACTTGATTTGCAAAAAAACTGTACGTGATAGGAAAAAACGGATTGCAGATCTAGAATCAACGCAAGAAACTACTTTGGGAAAACCTAACACTCCAGAGTCATAGAAAATCATGTTGCATAGTGTAATAATAATAATAATAATAATAATAATAATAATAATAATAATAATATATAATAATAATTTATTTTCACTACCTATTGACCGTTGGCCCTTATTTGGACTGATTCTACTTCTCTAATTTTCCCTTCTGTTCTTACAGCACCCATCTGTTTCCTGATTGGCTGGTCTTCAACAAATCCTTCCTCCAATCCGGATGTCCCCATTCACAGCAGTCCTATAAATACACGCCATCTAATCCCGGCATTTCATTCTCCTTGACAATGAAGTTTCAGTTTGGCTTCGAAACGTCGGAATTAATCCAATTCACCACCTGGTTAGTAGCCCGGGAAAATATCATATATTACCAGCACCAGGAAAATTTCAAAGCACAGATTTACTTTTATTCATAGAAACATAGTGGGTTTTACAATTCATGCATGGACATAACAGATAGGGAATCCTCGTACCCCACAATGCCAGAGTTTCTTTACAGTTCATGCGGTACATAATAAAAACTTTACTTAAATCCAGAGGCAAAAGCGTAGCAAATAATTATTTGTTTTCAAAAGAGTAAATTACTTAATTGAATATAATTTTCATGGTAGTGACAGTTGATTTCCCTTGACGGAAACCAAAATGAGCACTGGAAATTTTTTCAAAGCAGGCACTTAAATGTTCTATCATTACAGCTTAAACTATTTTAGAAAAAAAACATTGAATAAAGTTATAGGTCAGTAGTAAGGGCGCCCGATTGTCGGATAGGGGTAACGGGAGGGCAGGGGATGTCATCATCACTTCTCCTCCACTATGAGGTCATTTAAGATTTCAACACTTCCGGTTCCAGTTCAAAATGGCGGAATTTACGGTCCCTTTTGCACATAGCTTTATTTCCGGTTCCTGTTGCAAATGGCGGCACTTCCTATAGCAAATGGTGGCACTTACTGTTCCGGTTCAAGATGGCGGCACTTCCTATTCCTATATCAAATGGCGGCATTCCCTGTTCCCATTTCAAATGGCGGAAATTCAAAATGACGTCTGGCGGGGTATTTGAAATTGTATATTTCGAATTATTGTGTAATTCTTATTTCAAATGGCGGAAATTGAAAATGGCGCCCAGAGGGAGATTTGAAAATTGTATATTTTTGAATCCGTGCATACTTCGTATTTCAAACGGGTGACTTCGTGTTCTAATGACTAAACTTCGTGTTCGAAATGGGGTCTGGAGGGAGATTTAATAATTTGCATCGAACCTACGATGTTACAATGTCTACACCATGGTTAAGACCGAACCCTAGACCAACACGTAGACACCCCTCTACGACTGCACATTCTTCTCGTTTGACTTAAATAATTCATATCACGAATGTTCTCGATATTATTGTTATTATTTTTTTATTCTAAATATTTCAGAATTATATGTCACAACGGGATTTGTCAGACGATGACATTGTTTTATGACCATATTATATGATATTTGTTTCATATGTACGAATACGTGTCGTGACATGCATTCTCGTTTCATTCTGTTTCAAACTTTGTACCTTGATACAGTACACATCAGCCCCTTAAGTTGGGAAGCCATTAATATGATGCAGCCCACGTTATGAGAGTCATTAATATAATGCGGTACTTGTGCTGTGGTCCACCTCCACAATATTGTACTTACTGCGAAAACTCTTCTTCTGCAGCCTGATGGATACCTCGGGTAGCTCAGCCGTATACGACAAGGTTGCTCTCTCAGTTCTGGGGGGATAATTGGGTAATTGAGGTTCTTATGTCTATAATTTAAATGATATACTGTTTCTTAAATCACTTGTCAAGTTTATTTAATTATTCAGTGGAATTTAATTATATTTGAATATCAAATGTAATAGTTAATTTTACTCAGTGTATATTAAAGGGAGTTTAGTTCTGGCAATCACAGCTCTGACGTAAATATTACCTCGTGATGATGAGATACGCTTACGTAATCTTCTATTTATATGACGTAGTCGTCACCGTTTGTACTTACTCAATAAAGTTCACTGGCTTTAAAGTAAGTAGCTATAATAAAGCTCTTACTACAAGATGACGTATGCACAGATTTTATACTTGCAAGAAGCTACAATATTGTTTCGCCTAATTAATGAAGTTATATTAAAATAAACAGTCGGATTGGCCCCATTGCCAATACGACAAAGTGTGAATTACTCGTGGCAGCTACGCAGAGAAAGCGACCTGCCGGTCCTTTCGTCGTCACACAAGTAAGTTTTCGTTTCAAGCCGTGATACTAACTTCCCTTCAACTGTCACTGCTTACCATCACATCATAAAACCAATCATGTACCCTCTTATAGCTAATTTCTGTGTTTCTTACACTAAACTTAAATTCTATTGGTTCCTCATTTCAGAGTTCAGTTTCGTTCGGGAGTAATGCTTCTCGGCGTCCCCCCTTCAGGCTATTCTCCATATTACTGTCTATTTCTCGGACCCTCTTTACAACTTGCAATTCCCAGCTCAAATTCTAGTGAAGTCTCTATTCAGCTAGTAATTCTTCCTTTCTCTCACTTTTTGACAGAATAGAAGTGCAAGTTTTAACAAAGACTGGCACCTGTCTCCAACAGAGTCGCTATACATTTTACTAGAGCAGTATTGTCTTTCCTAGTATTCCGTCTGCTAGATTCTGTTGAGTTCTGATATATTTTATTTCTTGCTATAAAATGTTTAATATTTATTAATGTATTCATGATACTAATTTCATATTAATATAATGTCATTTGTTAATTTATTCTGATTCTTGTCATATAAATTATAATAATATCGAATAATTAGTTCAGGTGTTATGATCTTCAACAATTAATTAATATCAATTTATTTATATTATTCTTATATCAGTTGCTAATTTATGGAGATGACTCCGTTTATACCAACCTTTCCTCTCTAAAGAAAATAATATTTATAATACATAACTTAGCAGAGAGAGTACATGATGTTCAAACCGTCTGAAGATAATGTTTTGGATCTAACGTTACAGCAGTTATCATCGTCATATTGTGACATCGCTCTGTTAGAAAATGCAGGTTTCTTTTCAGAAACGTAAGCGCTAGGTCCAAAGTCTGTTAGTTCGTTATCAACTGTCGAATTCTGTTTTTATTTCATCGCTGTGATACATGCTCATATGAGACATAGTTCCACAAAGATCCTACTTCTATTTTGCCTTAACACAAGAACACTAGAACATATGTTTTCTTAATTTAATCATCTTTGAAACTTGAAATATACAATCTCAATTATAATTTATTGTTCCAAATTACACGAAAAATCCCTACAAAAGTTGATATACCACCCGAAGAACCAGAGCTTGTGTTCGGGGGTGGTTCAGTTCAATATATTAGAAAAACTTTTACTAAATAATTACTTAAAACAATACATAATTTGGAGAAGTATGACACAATATTATGCATAAAAGGTTAGAACATGTTGTATTTACAATACAAAGGTACGAGGTAATACAATAATAAAAACAAAGAAATTAAGTTCTATCCAAATTTTAAAGTTTAATATGAAAAATGTTATAACAGTAATAGTAGAAAACAAAAGTAATAATTATATAAATGTTCTAATTTTAGACCTAAATTGTTTGTTGTTTAAGCTATTTAGATCAGGATGGTTGGTAATAAATGAATTGAAAAGTCTTGGGCCGATACTTGAACAGTGCTTAGCTCCAGCAGTTGTAACATTTTTTGGCTAAAGTAATAAATTAAATTGATTCCTTCGCGTGTTATGTACGTGAGATTCTGACTTGTAATCGTCACGATGTTTATGAAAATAATTCAGTATGACTTACTTGTAAATTTGGTCTATGGTGAAAACGTTAAATTCAGAAAATAATAATTTGGAAGAATAGTCAAGAGGCTTAGATAAACAAATCTTTATGATGCGTTTTTGAAGACAAGGCAAAGGGCTGAGGATCGTTTTTGCAACTCCTCCCCACCCAATTATGCCATATTGAATAATAGAATGAATTAGGGCTAAATAAATCGTACGTAAAACACGAGCTGGTAAACATGAACGGAGAATAACGAATTTATAAATGACTTTACGTAGCCTATTGCATAAATATTCAATGTACTTGTCCCATCTTAAATGTCGATCAATTCTGATACCTAGATATTTCACTTGATTTGATTCACTTAAGGAGGGACAAGTGCAGCTCTTAATACAGCAACCTGAATTGTGTATTTTTAAGCTTAAATTTTTACTCACTTTTAATTGTTGCATACCGCTAGCTGTAAAGCGAAAGGAACTAGCGTAGTTTTCTGAACAGTTAAGGAAAGTAAATGAAAATCCAGCCAAGATTTAACAAGATTTATACCTTTGTTGGAATTTTCATAAGTTCCACTCCATGAAGAACCACTAAAAATTACAACGGTGTCATCAGCATATGAGTAAATAGAGCCATTAAATACATTCAAATAAATCTTTAGTAGTTCATTTATGTATATTAAAAAGAATATGGGACCCAATACTTTACCCTGCGGTACACCGATTGTTATTTTCCGGAGATCACTGAGATCATTATCTATTCTTGTAACCTGAGTTCTATTATTTAAGTACGACCGAAATAAATTTAAAACATTTCCTCTAACGCCTAGAGCATGCAATTCTGTCAGAAGAATATTATGGTCTACAGTGTCAAATGCTTTTTGTAAATCTAAAAATATACCTAAACATTTGTTTCCAGTATCTAATTCATTTATGATTTTTGTTGTGACCGTAAAAATGGCATCATCTGTTGACAGGTTAGGACGAAAACCAAATTGATTTTCGATAAAAGTTTATTAATATTTAAATAATTCATCAGCCTATTCTTTATACGTAGTGAATGAATGGTTTGAATCATTGTTATTCAAGTCTGCTCGAGAAAGCATTTCGTAATATGATTATGTCTGAGAGAAATCAGTATTCTTACCTTATTATTATTATTATTATTATTATTATTAAAACGAATAGATGTATCTGTAGATATATTGTATCAGTAGATGTATTGTTATTAGCAGTAATTTTAGGTATAATGTTATTATATTCAGAGGTAGAATGCGGTGGAGTCGTCCATTTCAGCCTTAAAAAAGTGTCATTAATTGTTTTTTCTGCTAACAATCTTAGAGCGATACTGGAGATATCTCTCATTTTCAGAATCACACTGTCGCCTAAAACGTAACATCTATCTCCATTAAGCTTAGGTTTTTTAAATTGGTGTTCACTTGGTGAGACTTTAGAATCACTAATAATATCTTATATGCTGTGTTTCTATAAAAATAAATATGATTATATAAGTTATTTCAGATTACTATTACTGTATAATTCCCAAATCATTAATAAGCTTTCATAAGAGAGGGAAACGTGGCTAAGTCCACACCACCATAGATCATTCTTCCAGCTGGTACCCTAAAAAAGTTTCTCAACACGGGAGAAGTGAAGAACAGGAATCCCACAAGTTTACTCGAAAAAAGAAAATAACCTTCGAACAACTTGAAGAGAATGACAATAATAAATATATAAATAGAATAAATGTAAATATAGCAAAATTGATAAAAGATATGACCCCAAAAGTTATCTTAAACAGTAGTTAGGCTGCAAAAATATATGATAGTCTCGACATTGATACAAGAACTCTACATACACATGAGATCATGAAGCGAAAGGTTTCTCTCCAATAGAATGAAATATATCTTCAAACAAGTGATCTAGAAACATTATTCCATACATAAATATGAATTACATATATATATACATATATATATATATATATATATATATATATATATGTATAAAAGCAAGGGATGGGGCCACATGCAGGTCTCTTTCACGAAAAATAAGTTAAGTTTCAATAATATTCCCTACTCAAATTTCAGTGCTAGTAGCAACAGTAAAAACTATATTAGGCAATATAAACCTTCCTCCTTAAGAATTGAAAATTATTTAGAAAATAGCATGAGTATTGATATTTTAAATGTAATGCAAATATCTAGCTTAAGAATTTAATATTATTTAGAGAATGGAACTATGCTTAATATAACTTATGCTATGTGCATAATAAGTGTAAGTAAATTTATAAATGAACACTGAACCAATAGTAAATTTATCTGATATGCAAAAACAACCATAAGCTTGCCTAATGTAGTCAGAGGATAAAGTTTCTGATTGTTTTAAATTACTTTCTTAAGAATCCAAAATTATTTAGGAAATATAATTACCATTAGTGTTTTAAGTGCACTACAATCTGTCTGTTAACATTTGAAAATTCTTTGTAAAATGGAATTACCATCAATATAAGAAAAATAAAGCACGCTATTTAGAAAACTAAGCTTAAGTAAATTCATAAGTGAGTACTGAGAGAATATTAACTTTATCGTATATGCAGAAATGCCATCAGAACAGAAGCATGGAGATACATAACAAATGCAATGAAGTTACTTTATGCAAATTAGAAAAATTTTCCAGAACATTGCAGGGAGAGTTGAATGTGTATATTACTTATATATATATTTTTAATTTTAAATGGGACAGATTCTAAAATCACGAATACAGCAAAGCACCAGAGTAGTTGTCTTCCGACCGTGATACAGTACAGGTGTTGAGTGAGGTTCCGGCATGTACTTGAGGGACTCGATCTTCTGCATTGTTCAGGTATGTTTGTTTGAGTTATTCTAATTTTATTGGTGGGTTTTTCTTTAGTTTATTTCAGTTCGTATTGATTTGTTTTTCCCACCAGTTTTTGTTCGTGTTCGGTTTGGTTCTGCTTTTTTTTGGTCAGGTTTTCTTGATACGTTTTGTTTGGTTATTTAAATACGCAAAAAGGATTGCTTGCCTATTTTCGCCCCACTTATTATGATGGCTTTCAGCCGTGATCATTCTGGTTAATATTAAGCACATTTTCAGTATTTTAACTTTGCTTTTCTGCTACCAAGAATTTCCTCCAAAGCCTCTTAGTCTTCTATATATGCTCATGTATGCTCAGTTTTGATATCTACTCACAGTAATTGTTACTGTGCTTCATGTTTTACTGTAATAAATCTTGCATACAAGATTGCTTGTTCTTGTATATAACTGTATTATTACAAGGGGGGGTCCCTGCTCCCTGTAGCGGGTTCTGGGGCTGGAGGTCACTACTCCAACCAACGGGATCTGGGGTCGAGTCCTAATACACGCTTCAAGAGTGGTAGCAGATCGAACTCGGTCGGCTTTTTACCCCTTATTTTCAGTTCTTGTTATAATAAGATTTATTATGGAAGAACGGACTACATCTACCGATTCTTTACGTAAATGCGAACTCAGAGGGGAATTATTGTGCCGAGGTTTTGTTGAAAACGTAGAGTCTGATTTACCGGCTTTACTTACTAGATGCAAAAAAATTAAGCTTTTGGATAAGCCGCTGGTGGCTGCATATATTAGTGGGTGTGCTGAGACTGATAATGGTAATATAGAAACCGCCCTTCAGGAGTTTAACAAAGCAGTTAAATTGGTCTAACTTCAGTCCACTGGTCTAACCGATAAGCAGTTTCGCAGTCTACTTCATAGGATTAATCACTGGAAAATCGTAATGCAGCTCTCACCCAAATTACAAAAGAAAGTGAAATTATTCACGCTCAGCAGGTTAGGGTTACGACATTTTTGGATTTAATAGAAAATTTGAGATTTCCAAAGACTAATTTGTCAGATACTGGTTGCAGTAAAGATAAATCTTCTATTTCTGCTGTTGAGACTTACCAGACCGTGGACATTCCTCTGCCCATTATTTTGGACTTGCCTAACAACCTTACATCTGAAGGTTTTAGTACGCAGAAGGATCAGCCTTCCGCAGTTTTACAGCCTGTCTCTGTTAATAGCTTTGAACAGCGACTTGAAGGAGTTGGAAGTTTCAAGCTTCGAATGCTGGAGCTTTCCAACCCAGTCATACTTTCGGTTAGAAATCTTCCCATTTTTGAGGTTTGTGACCCTGAGCAGGCATTCCGTTTTATTAAACAGCTAGTGGGGTTTTGTAGGCAAGTTAAGGCTTTCCAGATCAGTCATGTACAAATTTTACAAACTCTGTTTTCACATACCAAAGGTCAACTGGCTAATCTAGTAACTGAAGCTATTCATGCCCAATTGACTATTTACTATTTACAAGAAATTATTATTAGAGAGTTTATTCCAACGATACTCTTCCATTCCCTTCTTTCTAAACATTATTACCGAACGCAAAAAACTTCTGAGAGATTTCTGGAATTTGCGGAGACAATGAGCTTGTGAAAGCGGCTCTTTTAATCTTTCAATCTGAATCTGAAGCTGTACGCCCGTTTACCTGAAGTCCGAAGCTAATTTTTTTGTTTAATTCCGCCAACCACTTGGCGCCAGTTGTGCGACCTTTGTCCCAATTTGAATGAAGCTGCTGCTGCTCATCAAGAGAAGATTAGCGATGCTATTATTACTGATTATGCTAATAATGTTGGGTGGGGTCCAAACAATTTTGCTTACCACCAATTACCATCTAACCTGACAGATCATGGAGTTAGGTGCCCCTTGCACTGTTCTTGTTGTAATAAAATTTGTAATTCTGTGGATATATGCTGGACCAGATTGGGGCGTAGACCTTTTAGTGGGCGAGGTGTTCCGGCTAATCAGCAGGTTGGCGGAGCAGGAATCCATGACTATCGAAGAAATCTTTCAGTAGTCATTTTCAGAAAGTTACTTTTCCTATGGTGGCTAAACTAGGGAGTAAGCTTCCCTCACTCCACATTAGTATAAATGCCTATGGTTGTGAAGCGTTGATAGATTCTGGAAGTAGTTTCTGTTTAATTAACTATGATTTTGCTCATACCAAGGTTTTTGATATGTTTGTTTGGACGTCTCTGTATGAAGTAGCTTCGATCAAAGCCCGATCATTACTTATGGCAGTAGTACACTTAGAATTAAAATTGCTTAATTCACTTGGAACTTTCAATTTCTCTTGGTAAAAAAAATTACCGGTTGGAGCTGTAGCGTAGCGCAGTTTCTCCTTGGTCTTCGCAATGACGACTATGAGGTTACTGGAACCTCCATTGACCCTCTGTTTGATGAAGGGCTTCCAGAGGGTCTGCAGTTGTCGGATCTTTCTGAGGAAAATGCGAATGACATACTTCGTTTGGTAAGGAGTTTCCCGGACGTCCTGACAGACGAACTTGGCCTCACTAATCTCATAGAATATGACATAGTTCTTAATGACAGCCAGCCAGTTAGGTTACCACCGTATAGATTCTCTCCTCCACGGATCCAAGTCCTTAAGAAGAAGATACAATCGCTATTGGACATGGGTATAACACGGCCTTCCAAATCTGAATATTCTAGCCCGATTTTCTTAATTAAAAAAGGGGATGATGATTTTCGTCCAGTTGTTGACTATATAGTTCTGAATAGTAAGATTGCAATACAATCAGTACCTTTGCTCGACGTTCATAACAATTTCCACTGGTTTAACAAAGGAAAGTATTTTACTAGTGTGGATCTCAGATACCGCTAACTGAGCGCTCTATACAATTGACAGCATTCGCGACGGATTGGAACCTGTTGGAATATACTCGCGTCCCTTTTGGTATTGCTGTTGGGGATGAAGTTCTTACTCGTCTTTTGGACGGCATTTTCTCTAATGTTAAGTTTCATTATGAGTTTAACTATTTGGATGAACTTATTATATACTCAGAAATTTATGAACAGCATCTTGAGCATTTTAACGAGGTTTTCCTGAGGCTTTGGAAGGCGAATCTAACGGTTAAACCGGCAACAGTTAATTTACCAGACAAACGGCTTTCCTTTCTCCGTCGTTTAATCAGTTCAAATGGTGTGACGATCGATCCCAATCGCAGACCAAAAGATCAGGTAATTTCCAGTACCCAAGAATGCTAAAGGAATAGCTAAATTTGTTGGAATGGTTAACTACTTTGCAAAATTCATTCCCAATTGTCCTGAGATTTGCACTCCGATAAATGAACTGAGGAAGAAGAACGTTATGTTGAAATGGGAAGAGCACCATGAACGAGCATTTGAGGAGTTTCAAGAGTTTCCTGAAGGTATGCGTCCCATTGCCTTCGCATCTAGGGCTTTTACTATCCATGAAAAGAAGCTATCAATGTATGAGTTGGAGGCTCTGGCAGTTCTTTTCGGGGTTAAAAAGTGTCAAATGTACCTGGAACATGTGGAGTTTCTTCTCGAGACAGATAACCAGGCTATAGGTTCGGTGTCGGGTCGGCCTCGGAAAACTGGGAAGATAGCTCGCTGAGCTTCACGCATTTAAGCTTTCAAATTCAAAGTAAATCATATTCGAAGTGCTGATAATGTCATAGCCGATACTCTGTCCCGTATGTTCGAAGGCCATCCTGAGAAGAAGGAACCTCCCGAAATGCTTACTGATGCCCACCATTTGTCTGCTTTGTGTTCTAATCTTCCCGCTTCTTTTGTTATGATTAAGGGGGCCCAAGAACAGGATGCGGCCTTTAAGTTAATTTTGGCCGATTTGAATCAAGGCAAACTCTGCCTCCCTTATTCTTTCAATGATGGTGTGTTAATGTGTAAGGCCAGTAAGGATGGCAGGAATAAAATACTACTCCCTGATTCTCTAGTACCTATGATATTTCAGTACTTTCACGATTCACCGTTATTCGGCCGTCTTGGATTATATAAAACAGTAAAAAGATTCTTGAAAGGTTCATTTGGAAGGTACTAGAAAAGGATGTGCGTGCGCGCATTAAGGCCTGTCAAATCTGTAAGATCAGTAAACCGGCGCAGCATACGCATTATGGGTTTCTAGCCGCTCACCCGTCCTATAGAAAAGCTTTTCATCGACTATGTGGGTCGGTTGCCTAGATCTACCTATTGGTATGCGTAGACGCGTTTTTTAAGTTTGTATAATTATTCCCACTTAGGGAAGCTATGACTAGCTCTACCATTACTTGCTTGTCGCGTATTTTTGCCTGTTTCGGGCCACCGACCTTCCTAGTCAGTGACAATGCCACACAATTCACTTCTCATTTGTTTCACAAATTTTGTTTTTACCATGGTATCTCCCACGTAACTACTACCCCCTTTTACCCGAACCCATCTATTGCAAAGAGGGTGAATTGGAATCTGCGTTCAGCGTTCATAGCTGCGTTTATCATTCCACATTGGCAGTTCTCAAATTAAGTATAACCGCAATAGAGCGCCTATTCCTTTCAAACCTGGAGATAAAGTCTGCAATGCTGCTATTAAATTTTCTGCGAAGTTGGCTCCCCTTTTTCTGGTCCCTTCACTTTGTCTAGATTTACTACGCCAGTTTCGGTTATTTTGAGTGATCACCAAGGGATAACTATTAGAGCCCACGTCTCTCAACTTAAAATGGGGTCGTAACCTAAAAACACTCAGGGGTATCCATGGATGGGCATGGAGATATTGGAGTTTACATTCCCAAGTGACTCGAGTCTTAGGTGGGGTTTGTTTCTCTTATTTTCTTGGAGTTATCCTTCTTTGGGTTTTTCTCTTTCGTCTTTTCTTCTTTTCTTTTACTTTCTATATACTTCCTTCCTATTCAAAATTTTAGCTAATCTGAAAATTTTTAAGCAAAAAAGAAATTTTTGCTATTTTTTAGTATATATATAAAATTTAAGGGTTGTAATATTTCGAAAGGAATGGGTTTCTTTTCTTCTTTCTTTCTTATTTCATTTCCTTTTTCTTCATTTCGACTATCTAGACCTGTAGGCTAATGTGCCTAACAGAATTTGCAATAGGATTTTCGGAGGACCACTGGGAAAACCCAGGAAATATATAAGTTTAGAAGTGTAGGAATATTGAAGGAAGCAGGAATAATGGAGAGAGAGAATTGTTACTCTATTCTTCTTTTCTAGAAGACTACTGCTTCTCTTCTTACTTGGAGTTGTATTTGGTATAGACCAATATTGAATAGTGCTTGCTATTTTCACTAGGTATACTTCAGGAATGACTTTTCTGTGAGAATACACCATGTTTTGTGATCTACAACTGTAATATAAAGTTCTTTATTTTAATCTAAAAAATTACAAACTTCTGGAATAATTGAGCTGTATTGGCTCAAAATACTACTGCAGTATACTCTATCTGCAAGTAGGAAAAGTGAAGCTGCAATTGCTTGCCAAAACTTCTTAGCTTCATAAATGCTGAATTACTATTTGCAAAATACTAATTTGCTAGACCATTCCTTGGTCTTTGTGAGATTACTATGTCCTGTTCAAACTACTACTGCAGCATATTTGGCTTGCAAGTAGAGAAAAAGAGGAGCTGCAAGGATGCCAAAACTCCCTACAATTATATAAGCAGTATTTACTTTAGCTACATAAAGATGCTAAGCCTTACTTGGCTTTGTGTGTTAATACAATTTGCTTTATTTTATTTAACTTGTATTGCGACTACATCTGATGAGAATGTGACTGCATTTAGCCGGACTGTAGCTAAAGGGAGGATGTACAGTTATCGATGCTGAAGATCTATGGTGCTGTAGATCATCCTGAACGGTGGCCAGTAGCGAGTCCTTCCATGGCTACGAGCTACGCTCCACGAAGTTCTAGGGATGTCCTCGAATCCACCTCCTGGTAGATTAAATAGTGGCTGCTGATGCTGGTTCCATGTAGAAACTGTACAATAGTATATTCAGACTTGTGGTCTGTTGCTAAATTTGGGGCTGTGCCCTTACGAAGCGACGATCGGTGAGAGAGTGAATGAAGTCTAACGGCTACGAAATGCGTTCACATAATCATCTTACAAAAGAGTTATTCACAAATTCGATGGAATGCTAGTCTCGAGCTTTCTAGACGCTTCCATCCTAAAGCAGGCTTTTATTAAACAAAGTAACATGCAGTACTCTTTCTGTAACACACAAAAAGATATATGAGAGTATCTATTTTATTAAACAATATGCCCTTGTAGAGAAATAAATGAATTTCTCATGGGAATTAATCTAACCTTTTAGTATACTGTTTGTAGGCGCAAGTATAGAAATCGATAGTCCGCTTGAAGTGCTCTACGCCGTTCTGTCCATAGGGACAAGTAAGAGTATTATCGATTATCAGGCTGGCAATCGATATTAGATCGATGCCGGCAAAACAGCATTCTGTTGCTAATTAACATTAATTACTGAATTCAATGATAACAGTTAATAATAGCTGGAATAAATGTGCAAACTATTCCTTAGCTAATATCATTATAGCTCATAATAGATATTTTCTTTATCTAAATGTAAATAAAGAGATACAAGTGTGCCAAGAATTCTGTTTGCTAGTAACTGGCATTAGTGCCATCTAGTGACTTGTATGAATACTTCATTACTAGTATTTGCTATAAAAGTATAATAAATGGGCTCTAAGCTCCACGAGCTTACAAGACCCATTTTTTCAGTAAAACATGAATAGGCGAGTTGTTTCAAAATTTATCATTGTCGCATTTTGAGGGTTGGTCATTATTAAATATGCTCATAGCTATTTACCTAATATTGTTGTCTCGCGTATTCATGTTTTTCTGCTTTATTGGTAGCTGGTACTCATCACTATTGGTTTTCATTCCGGCTGTTTTTAATTCCAGCATGGTGTTTTTAAGGAAAATAAATAATTTACACTGTTTACTTTACCCTTCTGTTTATTACATAGTCTCCTTTATTTATTTTTTACCATTCTCGTGACAATATACATAGTCACTTAGTATTTAGTTAAACTCGCCGGCTGTTGTTCATGGCTAATATTTTTCGCTGAGGCTTTCATTCATCCGTTTGCTAAGTTGGCTGCAATCCTTCTTCATAGCTTTATGTTCTGTTTATTTTTCTTCTGTTTATTTTTGCTTCGTTTTTCCGGCTGGTTCTGTTCTTTCATTTCTTTAAAAAGACAATATCTAGTATAGTTTATTTCTACTAAATATTTCAATCACGGAAAAATCGCATTCTCTATTTAAATGAAAATGTAAAAATTGTGATCCAGTTCCTTTTCGGCTTCTTTTAATATAAGCTTTGGAGAGTTTTTTGTGGTGTTAATGGCAAGAAACTAACATGCTTTAAGCCAATCCTCTTTGGAATGAAAAGCATTGTCCAGCCTTATAACCAATTGCTATAAAGAAAAAGCCAAAAGGAATATCTGATCTAAATAATCATCTTAGTGATGTTTACTTCTGTATTGTCAATCCTTTATTGTGTCTTTCTCGAAATAGTAAAATGAAAGAATTCATTTCGAAATATCTTATGTAAAGCTACTCGATTAAGACATTCTTCAAAGATTAAATTTTCTTTGCCGATTTCTCACTGGTTTTATATAATCAAAATTATATAAACTAATTCCAGTGGTTAAATGGCCATACTTGAAGACTTCGTAATTTATGGCCTATTTAGTAGCCATTATTTCTATTCAAACACGATTTTGGAATTTCCATGACCGATGATTATGGTCTTGTGTTTGTGGGCGGTGTCGTTTTGCCGTTTTTTTGCTGTGTTGTCTTTGTACAGATCCATGGGAGGGCGTGCCTGGTTTCGGTATGCGGCTTCCGGGCACGTCTGCTAATTCCATTTAGGAGGTTGCATTTTCCCTTCTTTGTCCTCGGGCGGCTCAGGAGTCACCGAGAATTTTTCCTTAGCGGGGCGTGGACAATGGTTTCCGTTTCCAGGGCAATCCCCGAGGTTTTGTTTTCATTATTTTTAAACCCCCGTATGGCCAGAGAATTTGCTGGTGGTTGAGAGCTCGATTTTAGAGGCCTGACCTAAAAGGCGGGTCCTGCTCCGTCTGGATGGATCCGACGTCGAAGCGATTACGAAGAATGAAGCCTCCCTAACTTTCCCAAAATGTCTTTCTCGACTCCTGCTCCGCAAAACACCTCATCATCACCTTTCCTTCATTTCCATTTACATCTTTATCACCGTCTAGGCCTAGCACCACAATTTTCACCTCACATTTTTACTATCATCCCTCTTTTATAGTACTCTTTATTGCTCAAATGTAATATATAAAGAAAAGAAAAAATACTATTTAAAAAAAATTGTAAATATTTTCTAAATATTACCTTCAGTGTATGAAGGTTTTCTTAAATTAAGCCGAATATTTTTATTAAACTCGGCATTGTAAATTGTAAAGCTCAATTAACTTATTTATCTTATCTAATTTTATAAATATTATGTATTTTAAATTCTTGTATCAATGTTATGTATTTAAAGTTTATATTTATATTTTTCAAAATTAATTCAATTAAATTTAAAATTCTGTTAACATTTTCAATTACAGTTATTTTATCAATTTCTAATCAAAATAAAACTGTATAAGTTCCTTCTGGACTTGTTTATAATCTCCTTTTTGATGATTTATTCTGTTTGTGGGATTTTTTTGTTGTGAACGTACCTTTGCTTACATAATTCTGTTTTACAGATAGTGTTGTGCCTGTGTCAGCTGCCCTCCTCTGTGGCTCATTAATTATCTTTTCCTGCCAAACTTATATCACCACTGTTTTGCCCACCTTCTGCTACTGTGTTAGCATGCTGGGGACGCCTAGCATTGGTGTCGACCTAAAACAGAAGCAAGTTTCACCTATACGCACTGCAACTTCTGTTCTCTTCACACACAGCAACTACTCTACTTAACTTCTACCTGGCTACAACATGCTGTTTGGTCATATACTCACCAGTATCTACTTATTTCTACAGTTCAACAACTACAGATACCAAAGGACTTGGTTAACACCTCCACCTACTATTTCCCATCCCGTTTGTTAATCCCGTTTTTCCCCAAATCTACAGTTTTCTATTACAATGTTATTTGCTACGGCTACAAACAATGTTAAATGGACTACATCGTTATTTTTTGCTGGTGAAGTGGTGTTCTGTAAGGAACTGGACTCCGTTAATCTACTCTACAGTGTTAACTTACTTATCTATTTCTGGTGGACCTTTTCTAATTTTGGTCATAAGAACACTGTATGCTCATTTTGGCAGGTTTTGAAATCTCTAATGGACTTAGATTTTATAAAAAAAATGTCCTTTCAATCTTATTTCCTTGGGTCGTAGACGATGTGCCACTTGTTTTTAGCACATTTTCTTATTTAATTATCTATATAATTTCATTAACTATTTTAACTACATTTAATTTCTTTAATTCATTAACTTCAGTTATTTATGTATCTTTTTATGTTTTTTTCTTTATTTACATAACCTTTTATATGCAAGCTATCTTTCTTCCGTTTTGTTCTGTTTACTAAAGTGCTTTCTATTATTCGTTCACGCCCTTCAGGCTTCGCAATCCCCTCTTTTCTGTTCAATTTCACTCTTCCAATTTTGCGTGGCGCCCTCTTGTGGCAAGCTCGGCATTACGCGAAGTGGGCGTTGTCGTCGAGTAGTTATCTTCCGACCGTGATACAGTATAGGTGTTTATTTTTTTTTTTTTGTCAGTTAGGTTTCCTTAATACGTTTTGTTTGGTTATTGAAATACCGTAGAAGGATTGCTTGCCTATTTTCGCCCCACTTATTATAATGGCCTTCAGCCGTAATCATATTTTAACTTTGCCTATCTGCTACCAAATATTTTCTCCAAAGCCTATTAGGCTTTCGATATTTACTAATGTATGTTCAGTTTTGGAATCTACTCACAGTGATTGTTACTGTGCTTCATGTTTTGCTGTAATAAATCTTGCAGGCCATATTTCTTGTTCTTTTGTATTACTGAATTTCTTATTACAACGGGGGTCACTGCTCCCACCAACGGGATCTGGGGTCGAGCCCTAATACACGCTTCATGTATCATAATACTATAATGGAGTTAGAATCTATACAACAGTCATCATTCACATATCGATGGATAGGTTTTTGCTACTGGTAATATCAAAATACTGACGGCACTCAAGAATGAATGTTATACTTGAATTCATTGTAAGGCCATTATGCATTCTAATTAAATTACAATTTACATTCAAATAAAATGATTGTTAAATAGTACAAAATTCCTTGTGAGAAAATAAAATAATATTGGGACATCGTTACAACGTAACTCAGTGAACTTTTCCATTTGACCTTTGTTTTAACACAACACAAGGGTACTCTGTGTAGCATTGTGCCATTTTGCGTGTTCTGCAAACTACACATTTAATATTCTGTTTAGGATATAATACTAAAGAAATTAAACTTGTAGGTTGAACTAGAATATCTTATTAAGTACATTTGTAGACGTTACTCATTATTTACGTGCAACGCAATAATTCTCCTCCTATACAGAAGCTCCCCGATCCATTGGCCTCTATATGGCTTTCATTTAACAATGCTTCCTTCATATTCTTTATACTAGTATAAAGTGGGTGTAGGCCTACCTACAATAAATAAGGAAATATACCGTTAATAATTCTTAGAATCAAATTTAATATTATTATATGACTATTAATAAGCCAAGGGGGAAACAAAGGCGTTGCATCCTTTCTCTGCAAATTGATTACAAAATACAATGCCTGGAAAAAATTCAATATTTCAAAGTGAAGATGTCTTTTGTTCGGATTACGTATTCGACAAGGTTTATTACTTGGATAATGTGGAGAGAATTCTAATGCAAGTCTCATTCCAAATGCGGAACAGCAAAGTGTTCTTAATGGAAGTGACGAGTTATAACGGAGAATTCGTGTTCAGTACAAAAAGTGGCTGGAAGAAAAAGAATATATTATGTGACATACAGTGAGAGGACCACAATATGTGGACCAACAAGTGGACTTTACACAACATGTGTCTAGTCTGATATTACAAATTCTGGTCATAAGTGGTACAAATAGGATTACCTCGACCAATACAACAGAGGCTAAAAGCCTAAGGTAATTATGAAAGAATAGTGGAACTAAAGGTAGACTCCCATTAAAGGACAACGGAAGAAAACTTTACACAGTATAACACAACACTTCGTTAGTATTACTTACGTTACTTTTGTTTTCATAATAGACTTTTGAAGAGCTTCTGATTTTGAATACAAGTCGCTCTAGTCACACATAGAGCGAGGTGAATGAGATGACTGAAACCACTTCAATCTTGCTTTCACACGGATAAATATATTAATTTAATTTACCATCCATGAGATTTTAACTTTGTCGTCTGTTTTCCTTTTTGTCATCGTGAATGACAATCTCCAGGCTAAATGTACAATAAAATTTAGGTTGTCGAGATTGGGATTTTTTTTAGACTTCATAAGATACATGAAGCTTTGGGATGAACGCACTGCGAGAGATAACTGTTACAAACAAAGAAAAACAGCATATATGGTCCAGACAATGTCTAGGCACAGGTATTAACTATTAAGAACGATAACGGAACAGAGGATTGAAGGCAGGCAATAAGTATGTTTTAGCTTACGATCCTTCTGGGAAGGACAATATTGCAGAATGTCTAAACTGTTTTTACAAGTAGTTTACAGCTTCTGTTGTTTTACTGTCTTTACCTGCTTGGAAATATGATATGAAAGGACCTGTCATAGATTAGAGATAGTATCACTTCCAAGTTGATCGTCCGGTTAAGCAACACTGGCTACGATCAGTCTTTCCAACGACACGCACCTTAAAGTTTTGTTGACAGAAGTAATATCAATGTCGTTATAACAAAACCTTTATAATTAATACCATTAATACGCTCATTGTATACACGTGTACATTTATGCACACTTTTACAGTAACTCCCTATTTTTGTTAGGAGCGGTGATGCAGAGGTAGTGTCCGAAGGTTGCGGGACCAAACCTCGTCACGGACACTGAATTTTTCAATACGTACAAGTCCTGCCCACAAACTCCTGCGAGAAGGACTGTATACCTAAATCCATTAAAATAAAAAAAATATATTCCATAAGTTTAAAATTAAGTCCCCTAAGAGAAGAGAAAAACTAAAAGATTTTTTAACACCAACCATTAGCTCAAGGAATATAATAAATAGGCGTTGAAGTGGAAAAAATTGTAACAACCTTTGTGTGCACAATCGATTCCAAGTTACTGAAAACCTTCTAAATATTTTCTAAAAGTTTTTCCAAAAGAATTTTTCTTCGACCATTCCTTGTTGCAATTGATGACCAGAATGAGGTCACATAACAAAATACTTGCCCCTCAGCAGACACAATATCGAGCCCGTTCATTACGTAGTAAATTTTGTAAAAGTTAATAAAACCATCTTTCTGAAACTTTGCTACAACTGCAACTCATGGCGAAAATTGCGTATAAAATTGTTTAATGCTTGTTTATGGGTTTATGTGCGTATGTTCAGTTAATATGAACTATAGTTCCTTCAGTTCCAATGTAAAGAAATATCAATTCGGCGTAAAGCTTTTAAATATTACCATAATCTCACATAAATAAGTCGTCACTTCCTCAGCCGTACCATAATAATTATGTACTATAGGTAGAGGAAGTATTCTGTTCGTACCCCAGATTCTAAGTTGTGTTTTCAACATAAACACAAGTTTTGAGGTCCCTTGAAACCAAAAATAATATTTTCAGACACATGTATCTGTATGCGCGTCTCTGAACAGCCTAGCCTCAGAACGGAAAATCGTAAAGACAAAATATTGTATTTGGAATAGGTATGCCTACCTTCTAAGGATGTGACACGAAGAATGGTGACGAAGGGTGGCCACTTTCTCTTGTTTTTAAGGTGAGTTTACATGAATACATTTTTTTTCTATTTTCTCGAAAACGGCTCTAAGAGTTTTGTTTAAATTTTTATATGGGATGCTTATACTAACAGCTAAAACTTTTATTTGAAACATTTTTTCGCAAAACTTTCTCTGAAGGGTAGCCTAGTTATAAGACACCCACAGTTTGTAGGGGTAGAAACTCAATCTGGGCTGGTGTACAATAAAACTTTGAATCAGGTTCAAACAACTGAATAAGCGCTCTATGCAATTTGGCCTCTTATTCTATATATCAGAATTTGAAGCGAGAAATATGTTTTGGCCATGCTTAGAATAAAGAGAGTAACGTGAGTGCATTAATAAGATTTTATTTGGGTTATGTATCCTTCTGGGGTGCGATAAGATGTAATGATATTCTCTTAATTTGTTATAACTAATTTGTATGAATAGAATGCTACACATAATATATTATACGAAAACGCAAACTTTTATTTATGCAGAGGAAGTTATGTAAATTTTACATAAGATATTTTTATATGACTGGGGCACCCTGTTCTTTCTGCAGACAGTTTACTCCTGATGTAAGCTGTATACCGCCACCCCCCTTCAGGTCACTTCTAATACTGGGTTCAACTACATTTCTCCAAAGCCTTTTAGAAAGGCGACAGTGTAGTTTGAATAAAATTTCGGGCTCTTCGATTCAGTTAAGAAGCATAAAATTGCTTCTTAACTTAATGAAATAAGACTTATACGGTATGAGATTAGAATTCTTAAATTTAACTAATAGATTATATTTCATTTGGCTGAAAATTGAATGGGGGCAACATTTAGATATTTTACTCTATCGAATATAGGCGTTAAATTTTAATACTGCAATAATGGTCTGTGCGTATTTGCATAAGTAAATTTATTTATCCTATACAATTTTACTTAAAAGCGCAAAAAGTAGATAAGAATAGAGTCATGTAATATACCTCTACATTCATTCCTTATTTATTCACAAAACAAATTAGTGTGCTCAGTTCTGTCTTGGAGTGTCCTTTTGTCACATTCACTATGATTCGCAGGAAAAGTATAATTTTATGATCTCATCAGATAAAATAACCATTCAGGCCTGAACCTTCTACAACGTGATATCCATCCCACATGTATCTAAATTTTTCTTCACAAGCCATGAGCAACGTTGAAATTGCAAATCTATTGGATTAGGCTACGTAACCGGTATCCGGAAACAGATGTTCAGTCTGGTCTTTTTTGTTGTCTACTACCGAATTCCACAGGGCAGACAGAGTTACCTTGAAGCCGTCACGTGATAACCTAATTCCGTATTGATTCGTCTGACGTCGGTACACGAGCATCATCTCGTGCCAACAAGTTCGAACTACAGCTCGCGTTTGTTGGGTAAACAGACAAACCCCGCGCTATCTGGCGGAAATATCGGTATCTACGACAAATTTATAAATCCTCGTTTCCGTTTCGATAACCTGACATCAGAACAGAACATTGTGATAGAGAACAAGATATTTCAAAAGTGAAGAAATTCAATATCAATTATGTTACCGGTAGCTTATGTACGGGCGAGAAGGTTACTTCGATTCTTAACGGGTAATAAGCAAACTAAAGGCTGTAGCTGGTTTCAAATAAAATTATGCATGCAGGATGTAAAGACAAGACAAATGTCCAATTATTCAAAATAAAATGTTGCAAAATATGTTTCCCAAACTATCTCATGTTAATATTTGTAGGCTGCTATAGGATGATAATTCGATGATAATTAAATCCAGCATGTCTAGTATACTTTTAAAAATGGAATATAAACCTCCAGAATTAAACAATTTTGGAAGTTTTACAGAAATAAGATCTTAAATTAATTGTCCTCCTTGTTTAAATTCCCACTTAATACATTAAAAGTGTAAATGTTTAAACTTCTATCCATGACAAATAAAATGACTCTATTAATTTTTCTGTAAAATTTGCTTAGGAGGACCTTTACAGGCATCCACTTTCAATTGTCTTGACTATTTTCATTACAGTAGGCCTAAGTGATACATGATAGCCTAGGACAATAAAATTGTAGAAAAAATTAAAGTGAACTTATTTTTTCTTGCACATTTCTTTACAAAATGAATAGGCATTAGATAAAATATAATAATTAGCCTCTGCCTTAGATGAAAATGTTATTAAATTCATTAATTAAAACATTAATGATGTTATTTTGTTTCCCTAGTAACAAGAAATCTGCGATTAATTTATTTTGTAAAATGCAGTATACTTGTGCAGTTGTTTGGCACACAATAAAACTAATTCATGCGAGGTGGCAGAGGTAAGAAATCCTGGGTTCAAGTTTCTGTCAGAATCGTTAAAACCATTATAAAAAATTAAAGCTTTTGAAAGAATGTCATGAAATTTATCTTTAATATTTTAGACATAAAACAGAACTTACTAGGGGATGAAATACGAGTTAAAAATGTAAAATATCTAACATAATAATAGATTGCAACCTTTCTCCGCAACAAACCTGCATAGACAGGAAGCCATACATTCATCCTAAAACACAAATTCATAGTCACAATCTCTGTTTAAAAAAATACGCTATCTATTATGCCTTCCCAAGAGTAGAGGATGGCAAGAGGCGATAAAGGGAAGACAAAAGCAGAACGAGATGTTACACCAATCCCAAAGTGATGCTACAGAAAGGCAGTAGTTATAACCGAGAGTGTCATAAAACCTTCTGATATCACAGAAACACAAAGGACAAATAGTTACAAGAATATTCAGTTCTGAAGCCCCTATTCCTTGTTATTTGTACTAGGGATTATACAAATATACGAGACTACGTTTCCTGCCACTGTTCACAACGATATAATCAGTAATAATTTAATAATAATGATATTATTATTATTGTTATTATTATGCATAAAATAGCCTTATTTCACCAGCAAAAGTAAGGAAGAGTTCAAAATATTGCAATAAAGATGTCTAACATAATAATAGACCTTTTAAAGAACAAGGAAAATAATACAAATAATACTGACCTAGATGCTGATAAAATGAATAATTTTTTTATTCATGAAGTTGATAACGTCATTAATAACATACAGAGTAATATTGATCCAATGATTTTTATGAACAACTTAATAAAGCCTAAAACTACTTTTGGTTTTAAGTATTTCAGTGTTGAAGATGTTTTTTCTGTTATTATTAATTTGAGAAATAGTTCCTGTCTTGATGTATATGGTCTTAACTCTAAAATATTAAAATATGCTGGCGCATTTATATGTGAACCTCTAGCTCACATCTTTAATTATTGTATTGATTATGGTATTTTTCCATCTACTTTTAAACTTGTAAAAGTTATACCAGTATATAAGAAGGGCGATAAGTCTGAATATTGTAATTATCGACCAATTAGTATAGTGCCTATTTTATCGAAGGTATTCGAAATACTACTAAATAAACAAATCTTAACCTACTTTGAGGGCAATTCACTTTTTACTTCTAGTCAATATGGTTTTAGAAAGGGACACAGTACTGTTGAAGTTGTTTTAGATTTTACTAAGAGGTGTGTACAAGGCCTTGAAAATTGTGACCTGGTCATTAGCCGTTTTTTTGACTTGACAAAAGCGTTCGACACTATATCACATGATTTACTCATGCAGAAGCTTGCTTTTTATGGTTTTAGTAACTCAAGTATCAACTTATTGTATTCATACTTAAGTGATAGACATCAATCTGTTTATTTGAATAATACTAATTCTACATATAAATTAGTTAAGTACGGTGTTCCACAGGGCTCTGTTCTGGGGCCTGTGCTGTTTATAATATACATCAATGATCTGCCTTCTAGTATACAGGATCCATGTCTCCGATCATACTTATTTGCTGATGATTTAGCACTCAATATATCATGTTCCAAAAAATATAATCCTGAAGATATTCTTGAAAATGTGGCTATTAAAATAGTTGAATGGTGCAATTCCAACTTTTTAAGTCTCAATAAAGATAAAACAATTGATATGAAATTCAGTCTTAATCGAAAATATACTGAAAAAGCATCTACGTTAAAATTTCTTGGCTTTTACCTTCAATCAAACTTAGAATGGAAATCACACATTGATTATACTGCTAATAAAATAAGTAAAGGTTTATTTATGTTAAGAGTACTCTGTTCTAGCATAGATCAAAACTCTCTGTTGTTGGTCTACTATGCTCATATCCATAGCCACTTAAGTTATGGCGTCTTGTTATGGGGATGTCATTCCTATGCCAAGAAAATCTTTATCTTACAAAAGAGGGCTGTTCGAATAATTTGTGGGGTTGCCCCTAGATACACTTGTAGATCACTTTTTGTCAAACTTGGTGTCCTCACTTTGCCATCATTATTTGTTCTGAGATGTCTTCTTTTTGTTAAAAATAACATTAATAATTACACAAAATGTTCTGCAGTTCATGATCACTTAACACGCAATAGATCAAATGTATATATCAATAAATGCAAGTACTGTGTGACTCAAAATAGTTATGAAAGCTTATCTTTAAATCTCTACAATAGTTTGTCCAATAGTGTCAGAAATCTATCTTATTCAAGCTTTAAAAGCACTATTGTATCTACTTTGAAGGCCAATCCTCTATATAGTATTAAAGATTTTTATATTTTAAGGCTGTGATGACTCATTGTGAATGATATTGCTTGAATTGACGATTGCCATACGTTGTATTAATGTCTGTGCAATAAAGTTATTATTATTATTATTATTATTATTAAAGTCATAATTCAATCTTGGCGGCAACTTTAATGACTAACCTTAAGTTATTATGTGTAAGTCTTACTGTTTTAAAATAAAGGACATTCATAATAGTTTACATTTTCATACATATTGTAATGAGTGCATTTCAAATTGAGAAAGTGAATGTTGCGTTAAAACATTTTAGGAATAAAATCGAAGAATCTTCTATATAGATATACAAGCAGCTTTGACTAGACTGACTGAATGACTTACTGAAAGGGAATGAACGTGGAGCCTAAACAATAGTAGGTAGAGACTTAGAATTTAGACAGTAACTTCGTTTTATAATGTAACTTCAAACCAAGAAAGGATTTTGCAAAATTTTGATTCAAATGCCAAAAATCAAACGTTTTCGAGGCGACGAAATACCTTTTTACAAAAAAATTAATAAAATACAAACCACACTGGATCTACAGTTCTCATGACAACAGTATATTGTTGGCAGTATTCACATGTAGCTTTGGAAGTGCATGTTACGGGACTTTAACAAATTATAGAAGCAACTGACAGGAAATACTGATCCACGAAAATAATGCACAATGTAATGCAGTTGCCTAACTTTCACTACCCTGGACATAGAGAATACCACTTTCTCACTTCAGATTCTGATGTAAAATAAGAGTTCGTATTGCAGGGACAGCATTTTCAGTTGTCTCAGCCTGAGTGTGCCAACGAGTATGTCATATCAGAAGTTGGTAAAAAATTATATACACTGATACGTTATTCATAACTGTAGGTTTTGTATATTTAGCTGAAAAATATTGATGTTTATCTTGGGCCCTAAGCATGTAAAGGGAGACAAAATAGGATGGATCATTTTTAGTCCTAGTCCACAGGTTCTGGGGAAGGAAAGTATGGAAGTGATATTGAATTTCTTTTTGATTTCAGCCCCAAAATGGTTGTATGGTAAAGTGAGAGTGAAAAATAAAATATTCAGAAAAGACAATACAATTTTATGTTACCGGAATTTCTGTTTCTTATTTCAACTCCTACCAGGCTTCATGTGCAGAATCAATGGGGTGCAAAATTCTACATCCTCTATGTGTCATAAAAATCTATTCCGAGGGAATAGTTTGAGTGTATTACGTCGTTCTTCCTCATTTAAAATTCTAAATACTCATATAAGGAACTCATATGTTTGAAAACCGAAAGTCCTACATAAGTTAATTTCGAACTACAAGATAAAAAACCCGAGCGACATCGGGCCTTTTAAGTTAGTCTACTTTATAAAAACCATCCTTTGTGTATTTATAACGAACACACAGCCAACGTCACTTATTAACAAGACAATATTCAATTGTGAGATTAATTGTCAAAGCAACCGAAAAGAGCAATGAATGACTTGGTCACTGTGCGAGGGTTTTTTGGGCTAGGGAACTCGAATCTGAGATTTTTCCGGCGATCGCACTTAAATCGTGAAATACACTTCGAAACAGGATATTAGTTTTTTTCTTTTAATGATCAATTGTTTTAATTGTTTATGCATTATTTGGAAAAGGTTCATAACGATGTGGTATGTTTTAAACGTTTCACTTCGAATCTTTATGCCCACACGAAATCACATGATTCGATTTATTCCGAAAAAAACAGTATAAATCAGAAAAAAATTATGTATTTCATGCAATTTATGTCTTAACAAATATAACAATATAATTATTTTTCTGTTCAATAAATTATTTGAATAAAACATCTAGCAGTTGATTAATTAATTGCGGGCAAAGACGCGGGCACATGCTTGTAATTTAACAGAAAATAAACAAAACACGCAAGCAAAATATATGTACAGAAAGAAACAAACATTAGTACTGAAAAGACGCCAAGATGGTATGACAGACAATGTAAGTACCTGAACATACATATATTGTAGAATTAAGTGCCGAACCCTAGAGTGGTTGGCACATCCTCTGCCAGCCAAGGAGGAAAAATGTAATTAATTTTTTTAACACCTAACTTAAATATCCACCATGTCCATATTAAATTGAAAAAATCGCTAAGCACTGCAGACCAATAATACATCGTTTCTTTGCCACCTCAACTGCTCTTGAAATATGAGTGTAGTCCACCACTGAATAACCTGTTAGTAAGTATTCTTGAATAATGATGGAGTCCAGTATCACATCACTTGAAATAAGGTTTACATTGTAATGTATCATATTACAGTGTGTTTGATAACAACTGACAGAAGTTTTCTGTAGGTCCTTATTCCATATTTGTGTTCCTGGTAAGTAAATAACATAGTTCAGTGGTAGAATCTGCATGAGTAGCCAGAATTCAGAAGAATTAAGTAGATGACTATAGTACCATGGTGATATAACGTAGCAGCATTCCCAAGGTGATAGGTTTTGGCCATTATGTTTCAGGTCAAAATTTGGAGAAATGAAGGCGTCCCTGCATACATCACCCAAGAAGGCAGAAATCGTAGTTGGTGGTGGCCAGAATAGCAGCAAAGAGAAGGCAGATAGGTAGTGCAGAGCATTTTTATTTATGATTGGCTGGAGAAGAGTGCGTCCCACAAACATGATAACACCATCTGACTGAAACGGGAAAGTAAAAGCATTATAAAATCATGTACTTACAAAATCATGGTTTTTATAAGTCTTGAAATTAACAAAATTTTAATTTAGAATTTGAACAAATTAACATGTCCTGAAGAGACAACATTTTAATTTAGAACCATAAAAATTTAAGAAAATTAATCACATGTAGGCACTGTTATAAATATTACATGGTAGGCCTATACGATTCTTCATTTTAAAATACTTTACATTTATTTATTTGGAGTAAAAAAAACCAAAATATTGGATTTTTTCAATTTGAAAGAGAAGGCATATATAGAATTTATTAAAAGAAAATTAAGTAAATTAGCAGCAAAATATTCCAAAACAACATTAAATTAAGAATAATACAAAAGGGTAGATGATTTTAAAGGAATGTGAAAAGTTGTGAACAGGAGGAGGAGGGATCCGGACCCAAAGACAATGAAATGACAAGAAGGTGAATAGGTTGAAACAGAAGTTTTTTCGCCGTGATATATCTTATTGTTCATCCTGGACCACAACCGACACAGCGCCAAGTGGATATGACTAGCCAACTCGAGAACGGTTAATCTCCTTCCAAGAAAAGACTAGACATATTGGTCTGAAACCATAAAAAACAAATCCTCCCCACAAAGGACGAAAGCGAAAACAATGTTTATGCCCTAGAACTACAACACGCAAAATGCTTTGTAATTCATCATAATTCAAGTATAGAGACTCTCATATTATTCATTTCTTTATTTTAATATATATAATATATTCCTATTTTCTTTATAAATATTATAATTCACTTTTTCCTAGTCGTTAAAAAACACTAAAGGCACTGTAATCAAATACACGTCAAAATATCAAAGGAAATTATTAACAAAATATTTTACGACGCTAACACTCTGAAGAGGCATAAACATTCCGTTTCTACCTTTATTGATGCTTTGACACAAAAGATTATTATTTGAGAAATAATAATCATGTTAACCATATGATTTAAAAAACGCAGTTCACTCTTTGGTTGATTAAAATTACTACAAAAGGAATTTAATTTTTTTAAATAACTTAAAATTCTTGCAGAATTTATGTTTAGATTTTTTTAAATTTTAAATTTTCCTTTCAAAAAAACATGCTTTAATAAACATCTATCTTTAGGGCAGGAAACTTGAATGTGCTTCCAATTTTTACAGAGTAATTAGGTTGTACTTATGATTGTTATTTTATTTTCAGAAAGAAAAGAAAACTCAAAGGAGCTCCAGGTATGCTTAGAAGAAGAAAAACAAACAAACAAAACAGAGAGAAACGAGTGAAAGGACCAAAAAAGCACAGCATGGACAAAATATGAATAATACATAATAATGAAAAACCTAATTGTAATTGATAAACGTGGATAAATTGAAGAATAAAGAAGAAACGGAATGGTTTCAATCAAAGAGAGCATGCTAATTTAATGTATGAATCCCAAAAGAAACCTAATGTGGAACAAATACGAATATGCTAAGTACAAGAAAAACATGAAAAATATTCACAACCTACATAACTCTAATGGGAAATTTTCAACCAAAAAATTATAAAAATTTTGAAAATGCATTTATAACTCGCATATTCATACTTGACACGATGTTTGGTTAACAAAAAATCTGAATGGTAAATATAAAGATAACCTGACAGAAAATTTAGGCTAAGATCTAAAGCGATGGGACCAAGAAAAATTTGCCAAAACCCCACGATGACAGGTTACCTTAACAAACAACAATGAATCAGACTAGAAATAATAAAATTCCCCATTCGGGCAATACGCATCCAGAAAAAAAAACACACGACGGCTAAACAAAGAAACTCGACGGCTAATCAATGAAGCTCAACGTTCAGACTCATCCAGAGACTAACTCGGAAGAATGTCGACAACGACGGCTAACCGAAGGCTAATCAAAGCAGCTCGACGTTCAGACCCATCCAGAGACTAACTTGGAAGAATGTCGACAACGACGGCTAAACAAAGAAGCACTACGTACGGATCTACAACATCCGGAACAACTTCTCGGAAACACTGCCACAAAAGACCGTCCAAAAACACCAGATCTATTCCTGATGAGAAAGGTCTATGGACAAACTACATCCGGAAATGTTCTTAAATAGACGATCATATAAAACCATTCTGCCAAATAGAACCAACCGGAGGGACAGCACAAATACCCACAGAATACTCTAGTGAGACTGACCCACACAACGGCCCCTTTACCCAACATCACGGCGAAATATTCCGCCCAGATGCAGAGAGCAAGAATAGAAAAACCCAGATTAGACAAAATAAAAAACCCACACAGTACAATTCTGAGGCTGCAGGCTGCAGGCTGCAGGCTGCAGGCCAACAGAAAGCCCACGGATGGTATTCAACAATATTCAAGAAAATACAATAAGCTAACCAGGGGTATCAGGAACAAAGCAAAGCCTAAACACACGACTCTCAGGACTAGGGGCGGATGACAAGATAACTCTGACAAAGTTATAAAATAGAGGACGCCAATAAGTAATGAAAATAACTCCCCGATACATCATGTCGCAATACGTGAAAAGATCTAGTCTATTAATCCATACTTTAAATTGTTGGAATTTGGAAAAAGAAGCCTAAACTAACCCGAAAAGACCCGAAAAACAATTGTTATCTGCTAATACATCTGAATGGTAGAACGGAACTTTGAAAGCTAAAGGCTAGACTCAGATTATAAATAGATTGCATAAAATTTGAAAAAACGTAGACCGAGTGCGAACTGCTACCACTTCTCTGGCAGCCCATATAATATATGTTAAACCCAGAGGAAACAGCGAAAACAGGAATTTAACACACATGTACTTTGTAAAGAAAGAATTAACGTATGGTAACAACAATTTTATTGTGCTTTAAACAGATCCAAGATATTAATATTACTATAACACTGCCCAACAACAATAAAATGGACAAATCACTATAAATGAGCATAAAGAACAAAAGCTATATTTAATTTTACATTTATCAAAAACCTGCTAAAATTACTGTAATAGGATACGGGGTCATTCCAGCTCGGCAACGAAAATACGAAAATAACTAGATATAACGAAAAGACAACAAAACTAACGAAAAGGAAACTGTTGGGTAAAAGATAAACTTAACTAAATAAACCGTAGAAATAAAACTGGTTAATATAACAAAGAAAATACCCATCAGGAAAAATATATAAAGTGAATGAAGTTAAAACACTAAAATAAAGAAAGCATACCTGCAAAGGCAACTCGGAGCGAGGGAGGCCAACTAGGTCTGCTCAAAGAATAGATGTTTACATGTTGAAATTCAACCGCAGACTGCCTCGGCCCAGACGGGGCCCGAAAGGAGAGTACAAAATCCACACGCGATTACAAATAGAACGCGGCCTATGAAAGAAGATAAACAAAACACGCGAGCAAAATATATGAACAGAAAGAAACAAACATTAGTACTGAAAAGAAGCCGATATGGTATGACAGACAGTGTATGAACCTGAACATACATATATTGTAGAATTAAGTGCCGAACTCTAGAGTGGTTGGCACACCTATCAACGGCCTTTCCTTCGCTCGCATGTCACCAGTGTACAATCATGCTGTTTAGGTAATGTTTTTATGTTTACATGAAGTGATTACAACTACAACGTTATATTATACTATATTAAGCCTATAACAACGTTGCTTAACTATGGATACCATGAAATATCTTTGCTGATTTCTGAACAGATCTAGGCGTAATATTAATTGTATTTCCAGAATAAATCTTAACGTACCGACCGAAGTTCATCAATTGAGCGCAAGAGAAAATTTTACCAGAACTGAATGCATTAATTGAGCGCGGTGGTCAATTTTGAAATGCATCAATTGAGCGGAACGCTCAATTAAATTTTCATGTCCTTACAGTGCATTTCCATACCACTCCTCTTTGTGTGTGTCGATCGCTTACAATATGCTGTAGTACACAGTCACTATCCATTACTGCATTGTTCGAATTGCAAGTAAGTAATGGTAACCGTTAAAAGGCACAAGAGGAGACGTGAAACAAAGACAAGTGACTAGTACCCAGTGTTACCGTACACTAATTACATTAAAACAAAAATTCTCTAGGATCAGCGCAACATTTCACACGCCTAGGGAATATTGTTAGGGCCAATCCTACACATAAAAATAGGAAACAGTATATAGAAGAATTACTTTATAATCGCGCTCAATTGATGCATTCCAAAAAACCACCGCGCTCAATTGATGTATTCCCAAAACTGACCCGGCGCTCAATTGATGCATTTTTAATCAGTTCGCGCTCAATTGATGTACACCCCGTACCGACAGTATGCCTACAGAGTCTCGAATCTGATTAGAATATACAAGGGATGGGACATAAGTCATGGCAGAATTTTTTCCTCTTGAAATTGTGGGACCATTTTAAAACTTTAAAACGATAACACTAGAAAACACTACAATATGCTACCTGTTAAGAGATGTACGTTTAGCAAAAATGAAGAATCCAGTAAAAATACAGAAAATAGAAAAGTTATTCTTTTCCCCTTTTCGATGTCCGATTTCTGAAAGGTATTTCCACCTACCATACGCACATTCACAAGGTGCTGAGGTAGCAAGCCCGCCTCTGTATCCGAGGTTCGCGAGCGTTTAAACCTAACCAAGGTTGACGGATTTTTCAAGACATAAGAATCCACAAGTCCTCCGGTTGTACTGTGAACCACGGGTCGTATTTATTACACTCACGACACTTAAAATACTCCATGCCAAAATTAAAGCATTTGGGCAAATTTTCCATGCTCTTTCACGATCTGGTAATATTTAAATTTCCTCCTAAAAGGAAAAGTTTTAAAAGGCTGAGCCAAATCGTGCTTGCGACAGCTGCCTCCAGGAAGTTATGTTCTTGACATTTTCCTTTCCCTTTGTAGATAAGAATAGTTCGCCGCTCTTTCAGTTTTGTAGGCACACAAGTTGTTTTCAACGTGATACTATCCCGAATGGTTTCTACTGTCCAGAAACCATATAAACACGAGTCACAATTATGGCCTGCCCCATCGCAATCTCAACAGGGCTGAGCTTGCGATCCGCAGGACTTTGTTAAAACCAGAAATAACAATAAAAATTAGCGATAAGACAACATTTTCAGATATACAACACTTGAATGAATGAATGCGGCTCAGGGGTTAAGTCCTTACGGGCTCACGCACGTAGGCCGCACGGGTGGACCCATTGTGCACCCCATTTGAAACGGAATTAAATGCATGCCCTAAGGTCCCCCAATCAACAGATTCCACCACGAGCCCCCACGGAGCTTCCCTACATCCAGCAAGAACCAGGTAGCATTCCACACCCTTACGTGCGCCACATATCCTGGGTCCCTCTAATCAAGAGCCTCAGAGGGAAGGTACACCACCAGTAACTCTCGGATCACAAACAACGGTGCAGGATGGGGGCAATCAACTTCCAGCCCCCAGTGTGGCCGGGTCATTTCGTAGAGTGCTTGTGCACCGATATGTCACGTGTTTCAATACATTTCAATACATTTCACATGGTTTCGTTTGAAATGTTATATACTATCTTATATAAAGTGATTTTATTTAATTAAGGAAGTAGTACTTATGCCACGAATTTATACTTTCCTGACAGAAAAGTCGGGTCAAACAACCACGTGCGTGTGCGTCCCCTAGGTGGTAGTGCACGTGTTTTCAAGTATATTTTATTTGGTTACTGCATTATTCTGGTGAAAGGAACTCTACTTCATGATATTTTAAACTATAATGTATTTAGATTATACTGGGTGTAAGGCGTTCGATGAGGCCATATGTTACGTTCGGTTGGCATGCCTAACCTATAACGTCGTTATTTGAGATATTAAATACATATTAAAATCCCCTTGGCTACATGGTTTGATGACCGAGGCCATTACACGAAGAAGAAGAAGAAGAAGAAGAAGAAGCAGGATGGAGGGGGAGGCCCGTAGCAGAGTATGCAGCAGGAGCTGGCCCGAAAACCAGTAAAGGGAACGGGAGGGGGAAAGGAAGTTGAAGTGGAATGAATGAGAGGGGGAAACGGGATAATCCCCGAGGAAAACCACGGCTTCGTCCACCACGAAAGACACGCCCGCCTTCCTCGGGATTTGAACCCGGGACCGCTTGCATGCCATGCCCACGCACTAAGCAAGAGCCACCATGACTGTTTATTCAGCATTTACAAACTGTATTAATATTAGGGGCAGTTCGTGCTAGATAAAATTTAGCCAAATTCATAATGGTGGTACGATTATGTTAAAAACCTATTTTCCAGCGCGTAGTGCAACCACTTAGCCACAGTACACACAAAATTAAGACTGGAATTATTTTATTTGCAGAATGTTTAAATTTTACTAATCCTAATAAAATATCATTAATGTGTATTTTAATCTGTAGGCCTATACACTTTACTCGTGCATTATTTTATATTATAAAGATGAACTGACAAATGAAGGTTATTTCGAGTCATAACAGTTACTACAGCCTTCTATAATAATGAATATTAACCTATGTTCTCGAGAGCCAATCAAAGTGCTTCAGAGCATTTTCGCACCTTCCCCCTTCTAGACAAAAGCCAGAAAAAATGGAATGTATCTAAATAATTAGGTTCACCCTTATATAATCGTTTATAATCGCATAATAAGTAGGGATAGGAATTTTTCGCGATCGCGAATTTAACAATTTTTTTATTAAGAACTGTATTAGGAATGATAACTAGCTTCAACACACACAACAGTACCCTGAAAAATGTTTTTGTACTCGCGAATTGATGCGAATTTTGCATGAAAGTGCGAATTTTTAATGGAAATGCGATTTTGGCGCGAATTTTTACTTTAAAATGCGATTTTAGCACGAATTTTTACTTCTTTGCGAGAAAGAGGCCGAAAACGATAAAACTGGTTGATCTACCGTAGCTGGTTACCTTCTTCCAAGCACCGCCACCTATCGATTATCTCGAATCTCCAGGACTATCGATATATGAATCGATTTAACATCGAAAATATCGATTTAATTTAAACATCGTAAAAGAGGCGTAAATATGCGTACGCAAGTGATGTTAATTTTATTATCTTTGTTTTGCGTATTTTTTATTTTTTTATAGCGGTATTACAGAATATGCGTGTATTATGAGTTGCTCAGAAGTAAAAAAAAAAGGCTGTAACATATGGAAATGCAAATAATGGTAACAAAGTGGTTATGAAAAATAGAAAAATCGCGCGAAATTCAACACTGAAAGTCGTATGAAGTGTAAAGTACAGATTTCTGTTTTCTTTTCCGTCAGTTTTATTTAATTGTATTAACTTAAGTCAGCTGATACTTTCTTTTTCTTATCAGGCCTATTTCAGCATACTTTCTTTTTTCTTTATCAGGCCTATTTCAGCTAAGACATGTGTTACCTTAATATTATGAATATGGGGCAATTTATTGTTTCACTTTGGGTTAATTTAATTATTTTTCCTTTACGTTACTGTTAAAAAGGCAGGTGAGGCTTAAATTTAGGGGGTGGCTTATATTCGGAAAAATACGGTATTAGGATTCGATTAGTATTAGTACGACGTATTTAGTTCTCCTTGGAGTTTGGCGTTGTGGATGCCGTGCGCAAATACAGACTGCGAAATATTTTTTTCTGCATAGCGTATTGAGTGACAGGCGCCATCGTTTGTCACAAGGGAACGTTGAACTTTTTAGCGAGATGTTCTTTGAAGGATAAACTTTTTAGCCTTGTACATATTGTGTCTTGATCGAGTTTAAATGTGTATTATTTAGCCTTTTGTAAATATTGTGTCTTGATTTGTTTAAATGTGTATAATTTAATTCCATTGTATGGTTTAAGCACATAAAAGGTATGCTTCCCCGTGAATCTGCTATAGTTTTGAAAGTACCGAATAGTTCAATTGAAACCACCGAATTTCACATTTTTAAGTACCGCTTTCTCCGGTTTGAAAACACCGAAAAATTCCCATCTCTAATAATAAGTGCTTAAAAGTATATTCCGATTTCAAAGAATTCACTGACAATTAATGACGTTTGTAATATGTTTACTGAACATGTAGGTTATGACATACGCTATTCGAAAACACCTTCAAGCTGTAAACAATCCGTCAATTAATACTGGCAAATAAATAAGGCGTTTTTAAAATGAAGTATAGGCAACTCTCATTAAAGTTTTCTGTATATTTAACAACAATTTTAGCTTAAAAACGCTTACTTTGATTCAATGATACGCAAATTAATGACACCGGAGCGAAATAATTTATCGATTGATACTTCATACTGCAACGATAGGTTCCTCTTTATGGTTAGGTTATTTAATCGTTAGAGTTGCTTAAAGGTATAGAATGGATATGCTTTATCAGTAGTAAGAAAGTGGTACATCGACCATGAAAGACCACATTTTTTTGGTCACCTGACCATGTGGTGGCGCGGCGCATGTGTCATGTGTCAGTGACCTGAACTGGTTTGTTCAAGGTTATCGCATTGTTTGGTTGGAGTACGAGTTGGGATATCATTTAAGTTAATTTATATGAGCAGGTGTGCATGTTGACATTGATGGATGGAGTAATTGTTGCGATGTATGTTAATTTGGGCGTTGCCCGTTATGTCCGTATTAGGATGCTTATAAGAACAAGTTGGGATATCATTTAAGTTAATATATATATGTGCAGGTGTTCATGTTGTCATTGATGAATCGAGCTATTGTTTTGGGCGTTGTCCGTATGTGACCTAAGCGGAAAATTTATGATAGGCGTTGGCCGATGTATGTTAATTTGGGCGTTGCCCGTTATGTCCGTATTAGGATGCTTGTAAGGACAAGTTGGGATATCATTTAAGTTAATTATATGTGCAGGTGTTCATGTCGGCACTGATGAATGGATCCATTGTATGAAGTTGTTGCGATGTATGTTAATTTGGGCGTTGCCCGTTATGTCCGTATTAGGATGCTTATAAGAACAAGTTGGGATATCATTTAAGTTAATATATATGTGCAGGTGTTCATGTTGTCATTGATGAATCGAGCTATTGTTTTGGGCGTTGTCCGTATGTGACCTAAGCGGAAAATTTATGATAGGCGTTGGCCGCAGCGGATGATCAAGATTTATAAGGAATAGCAGGTGGCTGAGTATATGTTAATTTGGGCGTTGCCCGTTATTTCCGTATTAGGAGGCTTATAAGGACAAGTTGGCATTGACCTAAGTGGACTTGTTCAAGGTTTCTGCATTGTGTGGTAGGAGAATAATAATAATGGTGGGACGAGTTGGGTTTAATTAATGATAGGCGTTGTGTGGACTTGACAGATGACCATGTCATGTCTCCTAGCGATGTGTAATAAATAAGGGTGTGGTCGGGACGCTTAGGAATGGAGTTTTCAAGTTTTAACTGTCGGCAGGTGTGTGAGGCATATATATAATAGGAGCATTCCATGGCTTCTGCATTCTCACATTATAAGCACAAACACACACACACACACATATGCACATGCACAATACACAATGGTTAAGATTAAATAATTTCTACATATTATAAGCGTGTGCTAAGTCTGTACATAGGCCAGTCCATACAACACTATCATAATGGAAAGATTTAGCTGCGAGCATTGTACTGCATCATATAAAAATAGCACGTCTCTAAGAAGACACGAAAGAGAAAAGCATACCAACATAACATTTACATGTAACATATGTAATCGTACTTACACCACACATAGGAGTTTACGAAAACATATTATCGACGTCCATGATCGTCGGACCTATCACTGTGATCTGTGTAATACGATATATATATCTAGATGGGGACTGAGTGATCATGTTCAGAGAGAGCACTGTGGAAATAATCAGGTAAGAAGCTAATTTTACTGTGGATGTAATTTATATTAGGGAAAATAATAGATTATTGAAAACTTAATTTTTTATTTCTGATTTCCAGACAGCGGGACGAGAGGTCAACGCTCAGCCAGAGTCCTGCCAGCGTGATTCTTCTCGTCCTGATACTAATCATCAGGATCATGATATCGTGCCCAGACAATGCAGACCTTCAAGCCCTCAACCCGGACCGAGCCATCACCATGGACATACTACAATCCCACAGCATGGAGCAAGCCCTAACCACCAGCCAATTATTCACCAAGGCTCCACATCAAGCCCACAGCCTGGACCGAGTCATCAGGATCATACACAGGTCAGACGGAGTGATAATGGGGGTAAAATGGTATTGATGCAAACTGCATTCCAATCTAGATTAAAAACATATGTTGCATATAACATTCCAGTTGGGGACATTCAAACTAATTTGGAATACTATTTCAATGACATGATAAAGAAACTAAAAGAGGATATACAATTGTTTAAAAATGTCAAGTGTAACTTATTCGTTGAATGCGAATTCGAAAATATTCAAAGCGAAACTTGCATGAAAAATTTCAAAACAAGAAATACTGCATTGGCTACGAGTAGTGATGTGGATCAGATCATAAGAAATAAGTTTGCTAAAATATGTGCTGAACTAGAAGATTGTTCCATGAAGGGCTCGGGCTGGCATTTTAAAAAAGTACATAAAATAGAACTGCGGATAAATAAGCATATCCCCCTCGCCAAAGCTAGTTCATACATAGACCTGCCTATGAAATATAAATATTCACAGTCAATTGTCAATGTGAGGAATTGTGATGACATGTGTTTTAAATACTGCATCCTATCTAAATATATCAATCAGAACAAAGATTGTATAAGCTCATATACACAACGTCCTGACCTGGAAAGTAAATATGATTGGACCGATGTTACATTTCCCATACAACCAAAACAAATATCTAAATTTGCAAAAAGAAACAACATTTCTATAAATATATACGCAATTGAAGATGTGGTCACTAATACATATCCATTCATGGACCATGAAATTTATCCCTATAGTGTCTGTGATACCGAAGCCGATGACCATCATGATATACTTTACATTACCGATGGGGACCGTGCTCATTTCTGTGCCATAACAAACTTGGAAACATTAGTTCGATCGCAAATCACACTTTCGAGGAATTGTAAAAACTATAGAATATGCAGGCGGTGCTTCTCGCAATTTAATGATGGCGATACGAAATCTTCGATTGTCAAACTGGCAGAACACAAAAGACTTTGTATGTATTTTAAACCTATTAAATATGAAATACCAACACCCGAAAAGCGCATAGTTAGATTTGAAAACCACGGACACAGTAGTAAAGTAAGATTCGTAGTTTATGCAGATTTCGAATGTAGTTTAGTCCCCGTTGCGGGCTGCACAGGAGATCCTCAAAGCAGTTGGACGATGCAGTATCAGAAACATGTACCATATAGCTACTGCTATATGATAAAAGACAGCGAAGGTACATATTCCACATTAAAATTATACAGAGGTAAAGATGTAGAAAAACACTTCATTAGCAATCTTATACAAGATATTAAAGTAATCGAAAAAGAGGTATTACAGCAGAATATTGCTATGCTTCCTCTAACAGAAGATGAACGCATACAATTTGATAATGCGTCCAAATGTCACATTTGTCAAAAAGGAAACTTTACGGAAATTAACCGTAAAGTAAAGGATCATTGTCATGTCACGGGGAAGTATAGAGGACCTGCACATAATGAATGTAATTTAAGATACAGAACACAAACAGTTATTCCTGTAATTTTACATAATCTTTCAAGTTATGATGCACATTTCATAGTAAAATCATTAGGTTATGATGAGAGTAGAATAGATGTCATTCCTACCAACCAGGAAAAATATATTTCGTTCACAAAATATGTACCCCGCGAAGTGAAGAATACATATCTCAAATTGAGATTTATAGATTCCTTTAGGTTTTTAAATAGTAGTTTATCATCTCTTGCCAACAACCTACCCAAAAACAAGTTTATTGAGACACAAAAGTATTTTAAAGAAAACACTGATTTAGTGATACGAAAAGGAGTATTTCCATATGATTATATAACATCGGACCATGTATTTTCAGAAGAGAGCCTGCCCCCTAAAGAATGCTTTTACAACAAGCTGGTGGGGGATCATATCACGGACGATGACTATTCGCATGCAAAGAAAGTTTGGGAGAAGTTTAATTTGAAAAACTTGGGTCAATATTCGGATATCTATCTAAAAACTGACGTGTTAATTCTAACGGACGTCTTTGAAAATTTCCGAGACATGTGTTTGGATGTATATGGATTGGATAGTGCTCATTATTATACAATACCGGGGTTCGCATATGCTGCGATGCTAAAATATACAGGAATCGAACTATCTATAATGTCGGATATAAACATGATTTTAACTGTTGAAAGGGGGATTAGAGGTGGGATTTGTCAAAGTGTGACCCGATATGTAGAATCAAGTCAGAGCAATTCAATAATGTATTGGGATGCGAACAATCTGTACGGCTGGGCAATGAGCCAGTGCCTGCCATATGGTGATTTTAGATGGTTGACGGATGAAGAAATCGCCGCGATAGACATAGAAACAATACCGGACGATTTTTCGAAAGGTTACATATTAGAAGTAGATATTCAATACCCAGATCATCTGCATGTGAAACACCAAGACCTACCATTCTGCGCTGAAAGTATGTGTGTTCAAGGTGATAAGCAAACTAAATTATTAACAACGTTAAATAATAAAAACAAATATGTTACTCATTATAGATCATTAAAGCAGGCTATTCAACATGGTCTTAGGTGTGTGAAAATACACAGTGCTATCGAATTCAGCCAATCCGCATGGTTAAAACCATACATTGACCTGAACAATATGAAACGAACTGTGGCTGCAAATGACTTTGAAAAGAATTTTTTTAAGTTAATGAATAATGCGGTGTTTGGCAAAACTATGGAGAATATTAGAAATCGCATTGATTTTAGGTTAACATCCAATATGAGACAATTAAATAAATTGATAAATAAATGTAATTTCGTGGACCGTACGATATATGATGAAGCATTGGTCGGAGTTCTGCTAGAAAAAACTAAATTAATCTTTACAAAAGCCGTATATGTTGGCATGTCCATTTTAGATATTTCAAAAACACACATGTACAGATTTCATTACGACGTAATGCAGCCATTGTATGGCACAAACCTGCAACTTTGCTATATGGATACGGATTCCTTTATTTACAATATTCATACTGATAACTTACATAGGGATTTGTTAAACATATTCGAACATCTTGACACCAGCAATTACAGACAGAATCATCCATTGTATTCTATACATAATAAAGGAGTACTAGGGAAATTTAAGGACGAATTAGCAGGGGAAAAAATTGATAAATTCGTATCGCTGAGGGCTAAAATGTATGCTATGCAAATATGCGGTGGTAGGGAAATAAAAAAAGCAAAAGGAGTAAAAAAGAGCACAGTACAGAAAGAATTAGCTTTTTCCGACTATGTTAATTGTTTAAAACAAAACACTGTCACATATTCGGAAAATAGATATATCAGATCAAAAAAACATGAGGTACATTCAATATGTGTAAATAAAAAAACTCTCGATGCTGTTGATAACAAACGTAAAATATTGCGAAATGGGATAAATACATTACCATATGGTCACAGGCATATTACATGATTGGACATGTCTATATAACCATCCGCTCATAAATACCTCGGTCCCGGTTCTTTTCCGGTCAGTTTGCTGCGTGCAACGGTGAGGAATAAAACTATAAAACAATGGACGTGGGAAACGGTCTATATATTGATATAATTCCGCAGAAGAATGAGAAATTGGGGAAGTATCGATTTGTATCAACACCAAGAGTAGCAAGAATAGTCAAGGAGGGGGATGTGCTTACATATACCATCGAATGTTTAGATTATGTTCCCAATGAAATTAAATTCACACTACAAATATATAACCCGAAAAGAAATTTGGCCAATTTGAGAATTTCGAAGCTGGATTGTGAATATGAAGAATTCCGCATCTCGGCAGAGAAAGAGGAGATACGATCACTCGGTGATAAAGGGGACTTGGTAATCATTACAGAAGAATCTGACGAATCCGACATTCTGAGGACGTTATATGGAGAGAGCACTATGCAGTTAACTACGTGGAAAATGGAGCCTGTGCGAATATCTGTTCGCGACTTACTTGGACATGAAGACGTTTGCACCGGTATTGAATTCGATGGACCAGCCCACTTCAGAGCGATGGAGAAACTCGGTGGTCAGCACGCGCATGGTGCTCCAGCCCACTTCGGAGTGATGGGGAAATCCAGCCAAAGGTTTACAGATGCGCCATATGCTCATAAACATGTCGATACGGAGAAGATAACAACAGTAAAATTTATAGTTTCCAAACGTCATTAAAAGGTACGTGGAAAATATACTTGTTCCCTAACACCTGTTTACCTTGATGAATATCAACACCTGCTTCCATAAATTATCCCCGACGTTTCCATACATGCTAACCTTTGTTAACCTTGAAGAATAACCACACCTGTCTCCAACCTGTTTCCATAAATTTCGTTCCCACCATTTCCAGACTCGTTAACCTTTTGTCGACATTGGAGAAAACACCTGGTCCCATAATTCATTACAAATATGTGACCAATGCCCAAACACTTGTTAACCTTGGAGAATATCCATACCGGTCCCCAACTTGTTTCCATAAATTATCTCCCACCATTTCTATACTCGTCGACATTGAAGAAAACACCTGGCCTCATAAATCGTCCCCACCACCTTCAACAGGAGAGATATAAAGCAGGAGCAAAGCTCAGTAGAGCCTGTATTAACAGGAACGCTACCGTGACTACATCATCTTCAAACAATATTACAACAGTCTTACTATGGCAACTCAAGACAGAAACGGAGGAGGACATGGTCCAATTGAAGTCGTGGACTCGAGACGTGGAAGAAGATCCGTTACCAAAGCAAAAAGTATCGAACGCATGGATACTGATAAGTATTCAAGAGAGAACTCTGCAGAAAGTGTACCTGACCATGGTGCGAATGAAGATGCTTCTGCCGGACTGCTTCAGGAATTTAACCAACTTGGACGGGGCGGCGCATATGACGACGTTATGCGGAAACTGGAAGAGTTCACTGTCGATGCTGAATACCCAATCAAGAAGGCCAGAGCCGTGAATACTAAGTATGGACGCCGTGTGGTGTTAGATTTGGTAGATAATACCAGTGGGTTTTTACCCGCACGATTCTCATCGTTCACGGATGATAACATTTTGAAATTAAACAGTGGACGTTTTGCTGTTGTAAGTCGCGGTATGCAAGACGTTGGGAACGCCCGCTTCATTAAAGTAGAATTGGTACGCATGGACTAGAAATTTGTCGACATATGCAACAAAAGATCAAATATATATATTTTATAATACTCAAACATTTTGAAGTAAATTAACATGACACAATAGTATTCCAAGTTATGTGCCCAAAAATTAGCAATATAAATATGTTAAATGTAAACCAGAGTGTATTGTGGATGTGCATATGTGCTGTGATGTGAGAATAAAGAAAATTTAATGTAATTGTATAATTGTTATTAACCCTAGCAATCCTATCATGATGTTCACCTATAGGAGGAGAGGGGAGGGGATCATGTAGGTGTATATATATATTATGATATGGTAGAGAAAAAAACTTTTCACATGGGATAGTAGCACTGGTGTGAGAACTACAATGAATGCACTGTTTCATTCGGAGACGTGCGATGGAATTCGTCATTGGATATATTGTGATAAAGCCATATCATGGGGACCTTGTAGTGATTGGAGGTATTGTGATAATCAATGTAAATTTTTTAAAAGTGTTAAAAACATGAAGACGTGTGATAAAGGGACTGCTATGGAGAAGAGGACTTCAAGAGATGCGTGTACGCAAACAGATAATCTGACTTTAACATATGAAGAACTGGCAAATGTAAACAATTTAAATATGTTAGGGGAGTGGCTAGGACAGCTTGATAAAGTGTAAGATGATGGGAAGTAATAATAAAAAGTATTTTAATACAAAGCCATATTATTTTTTTTATTCCACCAAAACTGTAAAACGCTAACATTGGTTAAAGCACACTTTGTAGTATTAACACAATGGAACATACACTTTAACTGATTTCTTTGTACATCTAGATTGTTCTTCAATGACTCCAGGCTAGGACAGCCATGTAATTCCAAGTCCGAAATGTATCTGTTTAAAACACTTTCAAAAAACATCTTTTTGGACAATCCTTTCACATACACATCCATATTATATTTCACACACTCTTGAAGCATGGGCTTTAATTTGTTATAAGGTACAAATCCAACATCCCACTTCAGCCCATGGAACACATGTTCGAGAAAGTATTTTGATTTGACGTTTGGAACAACGTCATCGGGAGGAAGAAACACGAAATGTGCCATTTTCTCACCACACATCACAGCAACCTCCTTGGCGATGAATTTATTATTAGCTGTATAGAATCCTTGGACATCTAACACACAAGCAGACATTTTTTATATAATATTTGTGACAATGCCCGAGAGTGGTCTATACTTCAGTTTCCTGTCATGTATAGCGAGGCAGTAGATCTTAGTGTTAGCAGGTAAGTTTTCTGAAGCAGTGATTTCGGCTCTTATATTTACGGCCCCTGTTTTTATTTCCTCCTGTTGCTTGGAACAGTCGATGACGAAAAGTGGAGCCTTTGACACGAATTCCTCTCTATTTAACATCGGGCCAGAGGAGTGTCCATAATATGAGTTTGCGAATGCACAGAATCGATCATGTAATATGGCATATCGATTATTATTAGCATCAATATCGAAGGATTGATAAGGATACTTCTTGTCCTGTAGATATAACTGTACATCTGTTATTTTGTTTAAATCGAACTTTGACGGATCCCCTCCTACTTTTTCTCGGTCGGTTTGTATTCCGAAGATGACATATCTTGGCTTCTGTAGTTGTGGGACTGTAGAAATATTCCAAGTTAATTTCGTTGTCTGGGGAACATTTGGATGTACGAACATCTGCCACTCTCTGAAGGCAATTGGTAGAGCGGAATCCTTTTCCATATATTTTGATAATTTTAATCTCTGCTGATCTGATACTCGAAGCATAGGCATGTTCCATATCACTTCCGTCAGCTTAACTTTACTCTCTTCCACTGTCACGTTTATACTATTTCTTGCTCTCTGCAATACAAGCTTCAGTCGAGCGTTTAACACAATCTTTTGAAAATCTTCCGCCGAACCCAATACATGACTTAATGGGATACTGACGTTAAATTTCCCATTATCTAATATTTTAGGGTCATCTTTTAAGTTACGACACCATCCCATATTTTCAAGTTGCTTACATTTCTGACCATCATAAGAGCACAATCCCTTCATAAGGCTTGCAAACCCAGGATAGCGTGTTCTGTCTATAATTTCTCCATTGACCTCGAGTCGAATTTCATCAAAAAGATTGACTAGGCCATTCATAGCCAGTTTACCAGTAAATGCAGTACCATCAGCTTTTGTCACTTCACCGGTTAATATAATATTGCTTCGGGATGGAAGTAGTTGTGATTCCTGGCTATGAATTTGTATTTGAATCTCATCACTTTCATTAATAGCGGTAATATTAGTGGGACTAAAATAGTGATATTCATACTCTGTAACTGACTCCGAAAAGGCAGTATCCTCAGCGACGTCTAACGGACCCATTTCTATTAACTCGATATCCCAACAGTTGGAGGAAGGATTTGTTAGCTAGTGTTAACTGTTTGACACTACGTGTTGAACTGAAGGATTTGGTTTTAGCTTTTGTTTTAATACTATGTTTGGGTCCACTAAAATCAAGCCCCATTATTTAACGGGCTCTGATATGCAGACGAACCGATAGCTCTTCTCCGCTATTATCGATTATATTCCCTTCCTGGTCCAGTAACTTGACAGTGATGTTGTTGATTGATGTTGTATGTTTCAGGGGCATATAAATTAAATTCGATGGCGCTAAAGATATCTTAAAGCCAGGTGCAACTGTCGGAAAGAATTCATGTAATGTATGAGTCGGATTACCATTCGTGAATGAGCCCGTCGCCAAATTGCACTCGACTCTTATAACGTTTACTGCAAATATATTAGGAGGATACGTTGATTGGACCATATTATTATGTAAATATTTTTCTCTTTCATTATCCTCTGACAAGGTAGTATTAAATCCTAGAACCGATCCCAGAGAGTTCGGTACTTGAAATGTGATCGGCACTGGCGATGTTAATTCCACCTTTAATGTGGAAGCATTGGTTTTTAAATAAAATCCTCTAAGGCCTGTTGGCTTGTTTTGTACCATATGCATTTGCTTTTCTATTTCGGTAATCATTGCAGCCTCAATATCATCAATTTCATATGTGCCCGTAGGAATATGAAGTGTGTACTTTTTCACGGCAGTATCGGGACGGAGATCGTTTCCGTCCTTGAGTTTTATAGCAAAACTGTTATTCTTATCCGTAATATTAGGTATTGCGTGATAGGTGTTTAAATTAAGTAATGCTATTTCATATGTCAATGAAGGATCCAGATCTATCGTAGGATGATAATCCTGTGATAAAACTGTCGATGCTCCCGTGAGCGTAAATACGTTTGATATCATGATGCACCTTTAAGAGACTGTTTTACAATATTTCGGAACATGCCTTTTATAACTAGCAAATTGTGGGCGAAATGATTATAATAAAAATGCTAAACACAAATGACCGCAGATTTCCGTATCAAAATTTTGATATGAATTAGCATTATATTTTATGCTCACCCGTCGTAAATACTTAACAATTTCTTTAGGAGGAGGTAAATTGCCAAACGAGTCGAAATAATACGCATATCGACCATCCTTTTTAATTGCTACCCAGTGTGTTCCTGTGTTCAAGTGGCTATCTAAATTTACTATGACATTCTCTTTAGCCCAAGGTTTTCTGGGCAACGTATCGCGCATGAATACGCCTCTAAAATTAGGTATGCGTAATTTTTTTACATACTTAAGAATGTCGATATCGGTTAGGGCTTTTTTTTTAGCTTTATACACCTATTTTTTAAACCCGCACCTTTTGGATATGGACGTAAATATAAGCCCTTTCCCTTGAATTTGCTATCCAAAACTTTACCTAGTTGATCGGCATCATATGCTGACAGTTTTTTAAAAATCGGATCTATGACCCCACGTCCTTTTTTACCTAGTGCGATGGCTTCCATTGTCTGATTATGACGTTCGGATTCTTGTAACGATTTTTTATTTTTTTTTGCAGTATTTACAGCATTTGCAATAGCTGCACTCCCACCGGCTAAACTACCGAGTGCCGAAATCCCGGCCAATATTGGAAGTAGCGGTAAAATACCACCTCTCTTAGGAATTTTTAGAGTCCTTCTTTTAGGATTTTTACTTCGTTTAATTGTTTTTTTAGCTACCATCATTCGATTAATTTGCTGAGCTTGTACTTTTGACGTTTTTCTTTTGCTACTCATTTTTTTTACCCCAGCTCCCATTTTTACTTTCCCTTTCATTAAATTTGTCACTAATAATGCTGCTGCCTTTTCTTTAAATGAAGCGTCGGGCGCTTTTACACGTTCCCAAGCCCTGTTAGCAAGTTCTAAATCGGCGATGTGACGCGATGATTTGTCGGAATGCTTTCCGTATGCAATATCGTGATGTTTGCAAGCCTCATCAAGTTTATTTATGCCCGTATCTCCTCGTGCCAAGCGACGTTTTAGTTTTGTTCCCGGACCACAAAAGTTATATCCTGGTATGTGTAACTCGAGTGGAAGCTTGTTTATGATAGTGTTTAAAACTCCTTTTCCAGAGGTCCTTCTCCGAACACGTCCTGACATGATATGAGCTCCTGTTGCGTGTGATGTGGATACTTATCTATTTTTTTCTATCAACATTACAGCATAATGTACAAGTTCCAACTTGTTCCTCTCCCCATCATAGTACAATCTTTCTCCTCCTCCTCCTCCTCCTCCTCCTCCTCCCCCTCCTCCTCCTCCTCCCCCTCCACCTCCTCCTCATGTCACGTCCCATCTTGATACTCCTCCTCCGCAATCACAAGTCAGGTTGGCCGAGTGGTCTAAGGCGCCAGACTTAAGTTCTGGTCCCCCCGGAGGGGTCGTAGGTTCAAATCCTGCACCTGACAATTTTTTTAGGTCGTATGAAAGATATTAAATATTACGTACACTTTCCTTTACACATCAGTTTCTAACACATCACTCTACGGCAATGTTCGTATGTGGTATTTGTAAGGCTGCTATAAAGCGGAGAGATAACTTCAAACGACATGAACAATATTGTCAATCCAAAGAACTGAACTTCGGTACACTACCGGAAAAGCAGAGCATATCCCTACCGATAGCAAATATATGCACAACCCCCCAAACACATGAAGTTAAGCATTCCGTGCTGTTTCCAAACACAATAAGATGTATCATTGCAGGCCCGAGTGGATGTGGGAAGACGAACTTGTTACTGAACCTAATTTATCATCCAAATGGGTTGAAATTCAAGAATATATATATATATTCACCCACGCTGTATCAAAACGCATACAAGAATTTGGATGATGTTTTAACACGTACGCCGGCCATTGGATACTACAAATTTCACACAAACGATAATACAGTTCCACCGCCTGCGGAAGCGAAGTCTCATTCGCTATTCATCTTTGACGATGTTGCTTGCGATCCTCAAAAAATGATGCAGCAATACTTTAGTATGGGAAGGCATAAGCATATTGATGTGTTCTACTTAATGCAGACATATTCCAAGATACCTAAACAATTGATAAGAGATAATTGTAACTTTATCATTCTCTTTCAAATGGACCTTATGAATCTAAAACATGCCTATGATGACTATGTTAACTGTGATATGTCATTTCCACGTTTCCAAGAAATATGTAGAAAGTGTTGGTCTGCTAGTAAACACGGATTCATTACCATCAATAGAACAAAGGAAAAAAATAAAGGTAAATACTGTTTAGCTATAGACAACAATATAAACATTGACTCTGAAGACATCGAATCATAACTACAAGGAAGTTTGAATGATACACACATACACATATACACGCACGAAATGAGTTACATACGAGAGGGGCAACAGTTTATCTGTAGAGACAGATCGCTATATCCACGTCCGTTTATTACGAGACGGAGAAATATGTATCCTACTGAATCCTTCCACATGGACATCCATGGAAATGTTGTATTTGACAACGTGCGAATAACTGGAGTTGCTGATCCCGAGGAAGCATATGACGTTGTGACGAAAGGTTATGTGCTAAAAGAATTGGAGGAAGTTCAGAAAAATCTATTATCGAAACTGAATATCGATATCAATGGTAATAATAATATCTTGAGTAAGGATGATCAAAATAACATAGTTTTTAACAACGTGCGGCTAACACAAGTAGCACCGCCACAATTACAAGACGATGTGGTAACAAAACAATATCTTTTAGCACAGCTTCAGAATCAAAGTCATACGTTTGTTACTAGTGATATTCTTACGACCCTAGAAGGACAAATTTCAAGTCTTGTTCAACAAACGCAAATTCTAACTCAAAAGCTGGAAGTAATTATGAATAAGTTTGATACTATGTATCAAGTGAACTTTAACTACATCCAGTCCATCCAACATCAGAACAATGATACGAGTGCTTATACCCTGAGCACTGGAGATGATTATTTCAGTTTCCCAATAAATTGCGAACTGTTGGATATATATATATATCCCACCCAAGCATTCCTTCTGAGATTGTATACATACACTTGAACGGTAAGGACCTAATTTTAGATGACTCTCCAATTTCGCTTACTACAACGGATCAACTATCTTTTCACGTAGCTGACAAACGTCATAAAGAAATACATCCGATCTTCCTAACAATTATAAGTCGTACAAAACTTGGAAAATACGATTATCCGAACAAATATATATCGTAATATTTGACGGCATTATTTACTCTTCATAGAGATGTTGCTCAACGAACATCAAAAAAAAGTTCTGCGCGACATCATCCGTCATAGCAAAAGTATAAAACAAAAGCTTCTTGCATTACAGACACAGGAGCAGGATGATTTCAATATGAGCACGAAGTCCTTACAGCCCGTCATACTTCCGCTGAAGGAGCTGATCAATTTACAGAAAGGAGGTCCGCCTAATGAATCTATCACACAGGATACTGACACAGATAATACGAAACAGGATGATGGGGAAGAAGAACCATATGCTGGGCTGGTCACGCCTGCACACACGCCTGAAAAAAAAACTGGACTGTCCACCTCTACATATACACCTGAAGAAAATAGACCTGCGGATGAAGTGAGAAGTGAGGCGCTAGTCGACGATTACTTGAATCCGTATATAAGCCCATCGCATGATATGAAAGGAGTTGATAGAGTATTTGGACCGACATATGAAGACGGTTTATTGAAGCTTGGAAACGTGGAATTAGTATTTAATCCAACTGGGGACATTCTACTAGCAAATGATAAAACATACAATGTAACACATGGGCTACTTGAATTAATATTTAGAGTAAAACCCGAACATTATACTGATGATGACTTGCGGAACTATAAAGCTATTTTAGATGATTCGAACGTGCATAGAGTAGGACATGCGAAAGATGGACCTGTTATGGTGTCATTTCATCGCAAATTTAAAACTATTATCGCTCCAATGTATAAGGAAGAAAAGACAAAGACGAAAAAAGGCGGTCTCATATCTCCATGGAAGGATGTGCATATTAATCATAAGATCGACTATAAGTACTGGAGCAATCCTAACTTATTGGTAGATAGACTTAAACTGTTGATAGCTTCGTCTCAAGCAGGTAATACCGCTCATGATAACGAGATAAAAGAGATACTGGGGGAATTAAAATTAAAAGGATATATATCAATATGAGCAAGCATGCAATTGCAGGTGAACTCCATAGGTCTGCAAGAAGAACATTTGATAGAAGACATGTTATTACGAAAGGTTTATATGACTTATTTCAAAGTGATTTAATGGACATGACATCGTATGCTAAGCAGAATAGAGGATTCAAATACGTTTTGGTGGTAATCGATGTATATTCAAAATATGCATGGGCAAGGCCTTTGAAGGACAAGTCGGCACAACAGGTTACGAGTCAGATGAAGAGTATTCTACAAGAACTTCCTACGATGCCAAGAAATTTGCAAACTGATAAAGGAAAAGAATTTTATAACAAGGACTTCCAAGCACTAATGAAAAAGAACGGAATAAACCACTACTCCGTACATAGCACGATGAAGGCTTGCATAGCAGAACGTTTTATAAGAACTTTAAAAAGTAAATTATTCACTTATTTTTCTGCACAGGGGTCCTATAAATGGATTGATATATTGCAGCATTTTGTACATCAATACAACCGAACAGAACATTCTACAATTAAAATGAAACCTATTAATGTTACTAATAACAATTTACTTTCTACAATATTCAGCTATAAGAATACGATGAAACGTAAACCTAAATTCAAAGTTGGTGACTCTGTACGTATTTCGAAACATAAAGCACTCTTTGCTAAAGGCTACCTACCATCATGGACTACTGAACTCTTTAAGATTGCTAAGGTGCAGCTAACACGACCTGTGACTTATCTGTTGAAGGATTTTCAAGGGAATGCAATTACTGGTGCTTTTTATAATGAAGAACTACAAAAAACTAAATATCCTTCTACTTATTTAGTGGAAAAAATTTTGAAAAAAAAAGGGGAATAAAGTATATGTACAATGGTTAGGTTTTCCAAGCGACCAAAATTCTTGGATAGATATAAAAGACATAGTTGATTGAATGGCAATGTTACAATGAATGTGCTTGAATAAAATACATTATTTAATAAAAAATTGTGTCTTATTTCAGGATATAAATGGAAAGGTTTATATTTTTCTAGAACTCCTATTTCCCAATACTTCTTACAATGAGCCTATTCATATGTTAAGGATATTGACATGGACTCGTAAATGAGAAGGCAATATAAGTAACTTTTTTTTATTTATTAATATGTACATATTATATAACTTTTTTTTACATCGGATGTATTCAGCGGGGAGCTCCATCAAATGATCGTAATATGTCTCTCCCGATCTGAAACACAGATTGATGAGGAATTTAGAACTACTATTTACACATAATAGGACATAGAGTTAATATCACATATGCATATTTTACTTACTGCGAAACATATTTGTATGAACTCCATACATGTCTCGTTGCATCCCCGAGTCCAAATATCGGCCCTCCCCCGCAGTGGGCCGTCGCACCTGGTGGTATGGCGACGGCCATTACACTCAACGAGGTGGTGCTCGGCGCCATGTTGCCCCATGAGATGGCCGCAAGGGTATTCCACCTCCATTGGATTAAGTTGTAGCAAATGTTCGTATGCCGCCCGAGCCTCAGGTGGTGATGGCGGCGGCGGTGGGTGGAGTTCGGGCGGTGGTTGTACCTCGTTGAGGTATTGAGGCTCGGGCGATGCCGGCGCCGGTGACCTTGCCTCGGGGAATAACTCCGGCGGCTGCGCATGTTCCCCTTCTAGTATCTCAGGAAGGGGTGACTGGGCCCTCTGCGGCGGTGGTGCCGGTGGTGATAATACCCTATAAAAATTGAGATAGCACTCGTTACATATGAATTTCAATTTAAAAAAATGTATGTGTAAGTCGACTGATATGTGTTGGTTCTAGACTTTATAATTAGAGTTATTTCTACTATTTAGATATGATTTTTTAATGTATGATAAACATTGTTCTGACTGTTAAAATGGAATTAAAATGGTGGAGACATTATTCAGGAAACTTTCTATTCCTATAGCATTTTATACTGCTAAAAATGGTATTAAAATCGAATCATCTGAAATATTTTAATACTTAATAAATATAAAATATAATAAAATATAATAAACTGTTGAAATGGAATTAAAATGGTGGAGAAATTATTATATAATTTAGCTTGGATGTATACATTAATATACAATATTATTACTTACATTAGTGTCGGCGAATACGGCGACGATGGCTCGTCGCTAGCGCTTCTTGGAATTATCCTTAAGTCCATCTGAACTGAAGATTAGTATTACCAATGATATTTTTGTATTTCTCCATTACCGTATATATAGCGCTCCTGACTGTTAGGTCGTATTTGCACATATCCCCCACTTGAAATATTTTGACCAATAATAAAAGTACAAATCCCACCAAGGATCGGGAAAACCAATAGCAACTCGTGAATAGGATCCAACCAATTGGAACAACCGCGGCTCGTGCATGCGCGCGCACGTCTCTTCTTATACCACACAATGCAGAAACCTTGAACAAGTCCACTTAGGTCAATGCCAACTTGTCCTTCCAAAATTAACATACGTGGCCGCTTGCTAACTACTTCATACAATGGATCCATTCATCAGTGCCGACATGAACACCTGCACATATAATTAACTTAAATGATATCCCAACTTGTCCTTACAAGCATCCTAATACGGACATAACGGGCAACGCCCAAATTAACATACATCGGCCAACGCCTATCATAAATTTTCCGCTTAGGTCACATACGGACAACGCCCAAAACAATAGCTCGATTCATCAATGACAACATGAACACCTGCACATATATATATTAACTTAAATGATATCCCAACTTGTTCTTATAAGCATCCTAATACGGACATAACGGGCAACGCCCAAATTAACATACATCGCAACAATTACTCCATCCATCAATGTCAACATGCACACCTGCTCATATAAATTAACTTAAATGATATCCCAACTCGTACTCCAACCAAACAATGCGATAACCTTGAACAAACCAGTTCAGGTCACTGACACATGACACATGCGCCGCGCCACCACATGGTCAGGTGACCAAAAAAATGTGGTCTTTCATGGTCGATGTACCACTTTCTTACTACTTTTATCACTTAAGTTATCTGAATTAATTACTAATTCTTATTCACAGGCCTACAAAATCTTATATGACAATAAACAACCAGAAATAACTTCAAGAGCGTGAGAACAATACCCTAAAGGCCATAGATTTTATCTCCAGCACAGGATGGCAAGGCAGGGAGCACAATATGAAAAATACAAGCTATACATAATTCTCAAGTTCCAAGAATAGTGTTTTAATGCTTAACTTGAACAATATATGTATAAACCATTAAAACGCCCTATTTCATTAAACGTGACCAAAATGCATAAATATTAAAGTAGTAAATTCGCAAGAATCCTATTGTGAGAACTCTGGATAGTTAAAAAAAAAACTACTCAATATAATAAGAGCAGAGTATAAATGCACAAATGTAATACTCATAAAATTGTATGTGAATAATATTACAATAAATATTTTCCAATTGTAGAACAATTTTAGTATACCTGAATGCACCTTATCCAAAATCAATAGATTAAACCACAGTTTACATCAGAAGGAAACTAACCTTTGGTTATAATTAGAACTGACTAAATCTCAATGATAGGCATTCTTTGACGACGCCCCAAAATATTCTATAAGTAGAAAAAAGCTTGGCTATAACTACACTTTATGAAAATGAATAGGGAAAACAAATTACGTGGGTATCCAAAATTCACTAGTAAGGACAGTCCATGAAATCTAAACTTGAAACTTAAGCAGAATAGTGAGCAGCATGAAATGCAGAAAAATATCAGAATATAATATTATCAATAGCAAAAGAAGTTTTATTATTTAAGAATCAAAACTATAGATATTAATTTTAGTTTGTTTTAAGATAAGAACCTAACCAAAAAATATTTGTCTAGAATAATAAACAGTAGATTGAAATATAAATGGGAAATCAGAATTTAGAATAATCGAAAAGTAATTGAAAAATAATAGTTATAACAAAATATACTTAAGAATTTAATATAAGAATAAGCATGAAACAATGTGAAAGATAACTCACTGTAACCTGACTGAGAATTATATGAGCCCAAAAAAAAAACTAATAAAAATAATTAAATGAAAAATGGAACAATAATACTTATTCAGAACAGAAGGAATCTGCAGAAGAAAATCAGTACTATTGTACTATAGTAAAATGAGATCAAAGGTAAATAATTATACTGGAAATAACATCAATATAGGAAAAATGAGACAAGCTACACGAGATGTAGCATAGGAAATAAGCTTTGTAAATCAGCAGAAAATATGCAATCGAATAATGAGAAAATAATTTGACAGAATAAGAACGCCAACCGGTACGAAAAACTAGTATGATTGGAATACATTTACTAGAAAAACATAGGGGAAAAACTACTTTATATAATATATAAATATATATATTCAAAAGGAATGCTCACTTAAATGAATACGCAGGTTAATATAATCAGGGACCAGAATAACAAAATCCGCCACCCAATGTTTTACAAATATATATATATATATATATATATATATATATATATATATATATATATATATATCTTAGAAATGTTATGCCTGAACACTAGGATAAATATCTTCCAAGGTGGAACTGTATTACGTGAATATGACCCTGAGCATCTCGTAGAATAATTAAACCCAATATATACATGGTAAATAACATCAAAGGCCCTATACAGCTATAATGGATAAATATGCGTATAACTTCAGTATTTAGGAATTTCATTTTTCCACTGAGGGTGAAATATTAGTTTTGAAATCACACCACCTTATACCCTCAAGTATGTTGTGATAGAGGATATTTCCAAGGAGAATCTTACGCTGCCAGTATCATTACAATCTTGTTTACTTCTATCTGCATATAACCTGTATATTAATGGTTCAAGCATATATTACACGAAATTACGACCATTTGTTTCTCTATGTCATGAACTTGCTCAGCAGCCTGTCATATCATAACACATTCTTACCATATAGCTTAGCCTATGTACAAATTTGTCCATTTACACAGTTGGTTAAAAAATTTATGTTGTTTATTTAAAATATGTAAAAGTTTTGTTATGTAGTCATAGTTTTATGTATAAATAAAATAAAATGTGACCTCTTGATATTAAAAACTTAAAATGTATAGTTAACTTAGCCTATATACAAGTTTTTTCTATTTACATAATTGATTAAAATTTGCTAATTATAAGTTATTTGTTTAAAATATGTAAAAACTTGCTATGTGGTCACAAATTAAAATGCATTAAATATTATAAAATGTGATCTCTTGATATTAAAAATTGTTTATCTTCAAAACTTAAAATGTATATTTTAATAGTAATAATACTACTTGTCTATAAATTGTTCATATCACACTTTGTGATTTTTGTCATTAATAGGCCTACTGTCAAAGCAGGAAATTAGTGTTTATAAACTGCACTAAATATTTCAATTTGTTTTTGTTGTTATTAACGTTTATTACTCACTATCTTCCTTATTGTTTGTTGTCATTGATGGCACGTTGAATAGTAGTTTCCCTTTGCTGGTTTCCGAATTTGCTGATCGTTTTAATTATGTACGTCGTATCTTGACTGCGTTGTGTTGTCCTATTTTGTTTTTTGATATTGGCAGATGGTTTCTCCTGGAAGCCTCATAGAGAATGCATTTCGACCCGTTTTTCTAGGTCATCTTCAGCCCTAATGAAATATATAACGAACACTAAGTAAAACTATTAAAAACCCCATTTCGTATTGTCACTATTATGTTCATCTTACCTTGCTGTGTGAGTACTGTCGCCTATGCTTGCTCGTGTTATACTGACTGCTCATGTTTTGATGCGCCTATATATTATGTGTGGGCGCGTTCAGTGTAAGTTCTAACAATGGGTTGTGTTGAATAATGTTCTCATTAAGTATATTATTTTTGTGTTTGTAGATTTCTAAGGATTCGAGTGTGTCTAATCTATTTCCTTTCTTTTCTATATGTAGAATTTCCATAGTTTGTTCGATGGGTTTGCTTTTGTGTTTTTCATCTAATAGGTGTTTAGCAAATGCCGATTTTCTTCTTTCGTATGGGTAATCTGTAGTGTGTTCTTTAAACCTTTGTTTGAACTGTCTGCCTGTTTGGCCTATGTATGCTTTATTGCAATCAGTACATGTTAATTTGTAGACCCCATTTTTTGAAAATTTATCTGTTACTTGCACATTCGCATTGTATAGTTTGTTTTTTATGTTGTTATTGGTTCGAAAGGCAATCTTGAAATCTTTTTTGAAGTGTTTGGTGATTTTATGCATTTTGTTGTCTGTGTATGTAAAGGTTGCAACTTTGTTGTGTTTCTTCTTTGATATAGGGGTTAATGTAGATGTTTTTTCTTTTTTATCAGCCTTTTTTGTTTTGTGTTTTTTGAATAATTTAAAAATTGTGTTTTTATTATATCCGTTATTGTTAGCTATTTGCAAAATAGTCATGAGTTTTTTGTTATAGTTTTGTTTATTCATTGGTATATTTATAAGTCTATGTATCATGCTATTGAAGGCTGCCATTTTTTTTTAGTACGGGTGATTTGAGTTTCTGTGGATAACCGTATCTGTAAATGTATCTTTCCCGTATATACTAAGTTGTATTTTGTTGTCTTTCTTCGTTAGATTTAGGTCTAGATAATTTAGTGTGCCTTGTTTTTCTTGTTCAAAAGTAAATTCTATTTTGTTGTGTATTTTATTGAAATCTTGCACTATGTTGTTCATATGGTTTTTTGGACATATGAGAAGGGTGTCATCTACGAATCTTTTATACAGTTTTATGTTGTATTTGTTAATGATAGATTGAATTATATTTTCTTCCAAATTTTGTAAGAAAATTTCTGCAATAATGCCTGAGAGTGGTGAACCCATGGGCATACCTTCTCTTTGTATGTATATTTCGTTATTGAATATAAAATAATTTTGTTCAAGAATTGTTTCTGTGATTCTCATTAGTTGTTGAATAATTATTGGGTTTTCATTCTTTCTTTTTAATTCTTTTTCTATTATTTACAATGTTTCTGTAATTGGGATGTTTGTATGTAGGTTTTTGATATCTAGTGATAGGAGAATGTCTTTATCTTCTAATCTGTGATTTCTGATTGTGTTGGCTAATTCTATTGAATTTGTCAATGTGTATTTGTTTTGTAGCTGAAGTTTTGTTTTTAGGATTTTCCCTATTGTTTTTGATATTTTATAGGATGGGGATTTTTGAAATTAACTACAGGTCTAATGGGATTTCCTGGTTTGTGTGTTTTTATCTGCGATCTTAATGCCCAGCAGTACCAACCTGACAGCTAGTAACACACTGCATTTACACAAGTTAGAATGCAAGTTTTCGTTTCGTATAATTTCAGGTCGGGAAAACAATAGGAACTTCCTCAATGATAAGTTATATTAAACTAAGAGCGCTCGGGTTACGCAAATTCGAACGGAAGCTTAATTATTTTATGTAATACATGGAGAGAAACCATGTTCTAGTATTGTATGTAATAATTCATATTCACTTCGTGTCTTAATGAAGTAGAATAAGGAAACTTTTCAAATATTAATTCGTGATCAATTAACATTAAAGTGTCCCCCGCCTTGTGTTAGTCGGTAGCACGCTTGCCTTCCAGTCCGGCGGCCCGGGTTCGATTCAGCAGTGAAAAATCTCTTTCCCGGGTTCGTGACTGGGTGCTTGTGTTGTACTTAGGTTGAAATGTGAGATAGGGGACTGGCGCACCCCGGAAATAAACTCGCCGCAAATATCCCCTTATACAGGATCTCCAGGAGACGTTTGCGCGATCCGGTAGGGCTACTACTACCACTATTAAACTAAGACAAATTCGAATTGAAGCTTAGAAAAAGCATTGTTTAATTGCTCTTTTGCTTCATGTTTGATGAAGAGCTAACAGAGAAACATTTTTAATATTAATCAATAACTTCTTTCTTCACATTATTATTATTATTTTCTAAAATACTTGTCTTCAACATTTTCCTTTGACAAAAAGATAATAAACGTAATTTGGTATGAAACATTCTTCCATCCATTCATTTATCCATCTATGCAACCATTTATCCATCCGTTCATCCATTAATTCATGCGTACATTCATTCATCCATTCAACCATAAATAATTAAGTTCATCCATCCAGTTATTAGTTAATTAATTATTTAATTCATTCATCCAACCATCCATATGGTAATTAATTAATTAATTAATACATCATTTAATTAATTAACTTATCCATCCATTAATTCTTTCCTTCAATCAACCATCCATCCATTAATTAATGTACTCATTCATTAATCAATTAATTTATCCATCAATCTATTTATTCATTCATCCATGCATCCATTAATTAATTCATCAATTCATCCAACCAATCATCCATCCATACAACCATCCATCCAATAATTAATTCATTCGTTCCCTAACTAATCTATTTAATAAATCAATTTCACCTATTAAATTCGTGTCGCCATATTACAAGATCTTAATAAAAATCATCGCATTCCCATCCTCGGCATAAAAACTATTAAGACCCTATTAATTATTAAACTACGACTACCAAACTGCTCATAATAATATTTGCTAAATTGATCCATTCATCCATTAATTAATTGATTGATCGACCCGATTATTAATTATTAAATTAATGCATCAATCAATTAATTAATTATTGTATACACTCATGAATTAATTAAATCATCCATCCATTATTAAGTGCCAGTATGGTACTTTATGAGATTGTGTGCGGGATGGGAAAAGTATGTCCGGGTGCCTGTACGCGCGTTAACTCAAGTACGCTTTATCGGACTTTCATGAAACTTGGTATACCCATTTATAATATCCATGGAAAGACGTCTGTTGATATTGGGCCAAATTGGTTGGACGGTACCGGAATAGTGCCCAAATAAGTGCCTTTTTATGGTATTATAATATAACAAAAGGCGCGGTAACTCAAATACACTTCATCGGATTTTCATGAAACTTGACATACTCATTTATAACGTCCATGGCAAGTAGCCTGTTAATTTTGGACCTAATCGGTTGACCGGTACCAGAGTAAAAACTAATTAAAAGTCACATATTTTTAAAATTATGTCTATACTACAATGCCGCATTTTTTTTATCATTGAGGGCTTTGATGCAATGCAGTCAGATGTTTGTTTACTTCGTTGACCTAGTTGAAATTGATTACTACATGAATTCGGTTATGTACAGAAGGTACATTACTGTGAAATAATTAGCGGAGTTATTTTCCACTGAATTTCGTGAAATGTTGACATAGGCCTATTTTAAGAATTTCAAGTTGCAATACATTTTACATTTGACAAATAATACCATTCTTTCACATATGCTTATCAAACTAGACCGTCAAACTGATTGAGTTGGCGAAATGGTAACGTCTTGTACTCGTATTCTGCAGGTCCCCGAATGAAATCCCGGAGCCAACCGATTTTACATGGATTTTTTTTTTAATTTAATTTTTTATTTTTATGCGAGTGCGCGATTGTCAAGATATCACAAATCTGTAGTTCTGCTGACGCTGGTCGATTTCAATCTGATTAAAAAACTTATTTTCTTCATATCATAATTGCAATTATAATTGATTCAACAAAAACATTCTGGCACTTTGTTATATCAGTTTACCTGATGTTATTTAATTATTCAATTTATTAGTTAATCCGTCTATTAATTAATGTATTTATCCACCCTTCCATCCATCCACTCATCCATCCATTAATTCATTCATCCATCCATATATCCAACAATCTATCTATTACACAATTTATTTCTGGATCGATGGATGGATAGATGGATGGATAGCTGGGTGGATGAACTAATAATGGATGGATGGGGTGGATGAATGGATGGGGTGGATGAATGGATGTAATCGTTCCCACGATGGGTTGGATGGATGGATGAATGAATGAGTGAATGTATAAATCACGGATGGGTGGATGGGAGGTTGCACATACACACACCATATTATATGTGTGTGTATACATATATATTTCGTTTATATTTAAATCCAATTTTCAGTGTATGGTTAAATGTTTCCCCTTCCGCCGTTACAGTTAACTGATCTATTTGTTCTACCTGGAAACCTGTTTAAAAACACGCTGTATAATATAAATATAATATCATATATATGATATTATACGAAGTTATACATATATTTTAGGGGTACGCCGTGGCGTAGTGGTTGAGGCACTGGACTACGAACCAGAAGGTCGCGGGTTCGATTCTCGATGAGGTCGGTAGGATTTTTAATTGGTCTAATCCTTTTGGTGGCACTATGGCCCTGGGGTCTACTCAGCCTCAAACAGAAATGAGTACCAGGAACAATCCTGGCGATAAAGGCGGCCAGTGTGTAAGGATAACAACCTAAACCTAACCACCTTCATGTGCCGAATGTCTAAAATCTTAGAGCCTCATTCTCCTGGAACCCTCTGAGCCTCCATGGCATGTATAGGGAACACTTTGCACTTTATACATATATTTATATAATATATTTTTTATATTATATTTGATATTATGTATTATAAACAGGGTCTCACGGAGAGCGATTGATAGGTACATGAATTCAGTGAAGAGTGGTATAAATAGGGGACGGATGAAGGAAAATTTAGAACGATGGAAAGCTAGACGAATCGGATGGTTGAGAGTGATTAGGGGATAAAAAAATATTAATTGATGAAGCGACCGTTTTATGGAAGCTTTCTACAACCAATGTGCATTTTTACTAATGCTGTTATGGTTTATGATATTATGCTATATGGTTAGTTGTATATTGCCATTACATGGAGGACAATTTTTTTCCCGACATGAGTTACATGTGTTATCAATAATTGGAGCCTTCTGAACACGAATATAATAATAATAATAACCAGTTCCTTCCGCACTTCGAGAAAATTCCGATTTTCCTTTAGTGTCACAGAGTTAATGCAGAAAGAGTATGGACGATTTAAATAAAAATTCTTTACATGGTGGAAAATTTTTTCCCGACATGAGTAACATGTGTTATCTATAATTCGACCCTTCTGAACACGAGTATAAGAAGAATAATAACCAGTTCCCTCCGCGCTTCGAGAAAATTCCGATTTTCCATTAATACCACACATTTTCCGCAGAAAAAGTAGGAACGATTTAAATAAAAATTCATTACATGGAGGAAATTTTTTCCGACTTGAGTTACATGTGTTATCTATAATTTGACTTTTCTGAACACGAATATAACAATAATCATAACCAGTTCCTTTCGCACTTAGAGGAAATTCCGATTTTCTATTAAATCACACATTTTTCGCAGAAACAGTAGGAACGATTTAAATAAAAATTCATTACATGGAGGAAATTTTTTCCGACTTGAGTTACATGTGTTATCTATAATTCGACCCATCTGAACACGAATATAACAATAATCATAACTAGTTCCTTGCGCACTTCCTGGATAATCGGAATTTTCTCAAAATGCGGAGGGAACTGGTTGTTATTATTGTTATATTCGTGTTCAGAAGGCTCCAATTATAGATTACACATGTAACTCATGTCAGGAAAAAATTTTCCTCCATGTAATGGATTTTTGTTTGAAACGTTCCTACTTTTTTGCGTAAACTGTGTGACAGTAATGGAAAATTGGAATTTTCTCGAAGTGCGGAAGGAACTGGTTATTATTATTGTTATATTCGTGTTCAGAAGGGTCGAATTATAGATAACACATGTAACTCATGTCGGCAACTTTTTTTCATATAATGAATTTTTATTTACATCGTCCATACTCTTTCTGCGTTAACTGTGTCACACTAATGGAAAATCAGAATTTTCTCGGAGTGCGGAAGGAACTGGTTATTATTATTCTTATAATCGTGTTCAGAAGGCTCCAATTATAGATAACATATGTAACTCATGTCGGGAAAAGATTTTCCTCCATGTAATGAATTCTTATTTAAATCGTATATACCCTTTCTGCGTTAATTGTGTGACATTAATGGAAAATCGTAATTTTCTGGAATTGCGGAAGGAACTAGTTATTATTATTGTTATATTCGTGTTCAGATGGGTCGAATTATTGGTAACACATGTATTTAAAGTCGTAATAAAATTTCTCCTCCATATAATAATTTTCTCTTTCAATCGTTCATACATTTTGTACGTAAACTGTGTGACATTAATGGAAAATCGGAATTTTCTGGAAGGGCGGAATGAACTAGTTATTATTATTGTTATATTCGTGTTAAGAATGGTCAATTTATAGGGTATACATGTATCTCAAGTCGGAACAAAATTTTTCCTCCATAGAATAATTTGTTATTTGATTCGTTCATACTTTTTCTGCGTAAACTGTGTAACATTGATGTAAAATCGCAATTTTCTCCTTAAATGTCTTAAAATAATTAGGCCTTAGAGTATACGATGTAAAATTGCAGCCAGCATAGGCCTACTTATTTGTCCGGAGATATTATTCATAGCGTTGATATTAATGCGAGAGCTGGAGAAAAGGCATTCACGTGTGGTGTGTGTAAGAGGTCCTTTACCGTTTTTGTTGCTTTCGTTTTGATTTGTCATTACGCTCGTATGAGTTTCACGGGATTCAGGTCTAGTGACTGTTAATATACACATAAGTAAGGTAAATGTAATACGACCTTAATATATGTGTACAAAAATAAAATACGTAGTTATAAAAATGTTGGAAATACAAGTTTCACTCATACTGAAGAGTGCTCATTTTAGTATCCTGTATGCAACGAAGAGAATCCTATAGCAAACATGACATGTACTAGTAAATCCACTAAATTCAACTCAAGACAAGTAGTTTCAGAGATTTATTTGGAATGTTGGCAATGCTCGTATCAACGGGGCCGTTACAGAATGCATCATGCCTGACAAAATGTTTTTACGGCCAAATTCATGCAGTTATTTCTCTTTATATTCATGTACGAAGCATTTAAAAAACCGTGTTACATGTGAAGAAATTCTGTGAAAATTCCTGAACAATTTGAGTGGTTTTTCAGGTTCCATAAAAAATTTGGTTTCCGTAAAAATCGTAAACTTAGCTAAAGTGCACTTATACCACCATGACTACTATCGAAGTCAATCGAAGCATTTACCGATCCTTAACTTGATCATTGTAGCCCAGTCAAATTAGATAAAAAAATATGGTTTTGCTGCATTAAATCATGTAGTTCCAAATGTTTCACGAATGTGTAGTGGGAGGTCCCCTGAATAACGCCTGATATTTTCCCGCCAATTTCAGGTGCCGCGGGGGGTGGGGGAGGCTCAAAAGTCAATTTTTTCAGTTTTCGGCGAAAATCTCGAAAACGGTGCATCGTACAGTAAATATTATTCTTTTAAAAATGAACGTTTATTAAATTCCCTACAAAACGATATATTCATGTTTATTTCTATGTGTTACCGACTCCGAGAATGAGCCGGTGAAAGTGGAAAATGTGCAGAACAATTTGTGGCGCCGCACGCTTTTCGTCAAACTTGCCCTTCCAATTCTTTTGTTTTCCATTTTACAGGAGAGGTGTGAGGTAAGAAGTTTTAGAGACTTAAATTTTCTTCAAGAATATATATACATTTGCTAATTTATCTTCACGTAGTCAAGTCAAATTTTCAAGTCGTAGTCAAATTTTTAAATTTTGGGGTCGATTTCAAGATTCCGCTAGTAAACTGCTTGTCATTTTATTTCCATTTTCAAGGGCTTTAACTCTCTGTATCATGTTATTTATTATTTATGTAAACGAAATGGTATTTATTACCCATATAACTAATCATGTGTAGTATATATATATATATATATATATATATATAGGCCTATGTGTGTGTGTGTGTGAGTATTAAATAGTTAATAATGCAAAAGTAAAAAAGAGGCTTACACAACCTAATACCCGCTCACCCTTCCATCCTATCATCGATTTAAAGCTGTTCATACTCAAACTCATTCTCCTCATCACACAACTCTTCCAACTCCCCTTGAACGGAAGCACTGTTAGTGCAAGCGCTTTGGCAATTGCCACAGACAGGTAAGCAGTGGATGCCGGCTTTCCGGCATGCACATCTCATACCGCAGCCTGTGGTACAACGACAAAATATGGAGTTGAGCACGCTGTTAGGTGCAATAGGGGCCTTGGTCTTGATAGGAGTCAGACATCCCCCATCTTCTCTTGTCCAACCCCAATGTTTAGGTTCGAGAGATTCATTTCCAAACCACTGTTGGACTGTAGAAACACTCTGTACGAGTTATGTAGAGCAGCATCTTTCGTAGGTGGCAATGAAGACAAATTAGCTTTCATCTTGGCAGACGATTTGAGGAAGCACATGTACTTGTGAATAAAATAGAATATTTATTTATCAAACAACATGTTTCAACGAAGTTAGTACATGCAATACAAAATAAAATATACCGGTACCTGTGATGATTGAGGTTATGCTCGTGGGGTGGGGCCTGATACATCAGGAGGAACATTTGTTTCCCAGCTTCAGCAATATCTCCTGGCGCGGATGTGGAGTTGTAAAACACTTCAGCGATGTTTTTGGTTTCGTTGGGAAACAGCTGGAAACATTTAACTATGGCTGCTTTATTTTTCAATAAAATGCAGAAATGGTATCGCATCCAGTGGATAAAGAGAATGTACTGGCTGAATAGCAAGGCCTGAAGTTGTTGGGAGGAGTACAACCTGTCTTCTGTGTTGCCTCACTTTTATGGCCTGTGGTGTGAGTGCCACGAGCAAGACGAGCAGGTCTATGTCTTCGCCAACTACCCCCACATTCGAATTAGAGGTATTTTCTAATCCACACCTGACAATGCTGCAGTCAGCGTCTCCTTTGCCTGTGGTGAACTGTATACCTTTTGCACCCAAGGCCTGCGCTAACATACTAATCAGCTTGGTTTTGTTCCTTTCCTTGGAAAGGAAGTTTTCCTGCTGAACAGCAGCCACCATGTTCTCATCAAAGTCTAAATCCACCGATGTTTTGCTTGATGCCCTCCGATGTTGTTCAGCCCTTTTCGTGGAATTCGTGTCTTCGTAACCGTAAAAAATTACAGCAGAGTTGTAGCCGTAATGGTTGATTATGTAAGACACATATTGATCGCAGATTTACAATTTACAATTTATTACTCCAAAGTACACGAAAAATATATACAAAAGTTGATACACCCCCCGAAGAAGCAGAGCTTGTGTTCGGGGGTGGTTCAGTTATATATTAGAAATACTTATACTAAACAATTACTTTTTAAAAAATGCATAATTTGGAGAAGTATGACAAAATGTTATGTATGAAAGGTTAGAACATGTTCTATTTACAATACAAAGGTACGAAGCAATACAACAATAATACATAACAATTTATTTGTTCAAATTTTAGTAAAAAATAAAGAAATTAAGTTCTATCCAAATTTTAAAGTTTAATATGAAAAATGTTATAACAGTAATAGTCGATAACAGAAGTAATAATTATATAAATTTTCTAATTTTAGACCTAAATTGTTTGTTGTTTAAGCTATTAAGATCAGGATGGTTGGTAATAAATGAATTGAATAGTCTTGGGCCAAAACTTGAACAGTGCTTAGCTCCAGCAGTTGTAACATTTTTTGGTTCAAGTAATAAATTAAATTGATTCCTTCGCGTGTTATATACCTGAGATTCTGACTTGTAATTGTCACGATGTTTATGAAAATAATCCAGTATGACGTACTTGTATATTTGGTCTATGGTGAAAACGTTAAATTCAGAAAATAATAATTTGGAAGAATAGTCAGGAGGCTTAAATAAACAAATCTTTATGATGCGTTTTTGAAGACAAAGCAAAGGGCTGAGGATCGTTTTTGCAACTCATCCCCACCCAATTATGCCATATTGAAGAATAGAATGAATTAGGGTCAAATAAATCGTACGTAAAACATGAGCTGGTAAACATGAACGGAGAATAACGAATTTATAAATGACTTTACGTAGCCTATTGCATAAATATTCAATGTACTTGTCCCATCTTAAATGTCGATCAATTATGATGCCTAGATATTTCACTTGATTTGATTCACTTAAGGAGGGACAAGTGCAGCTATTAATACAGCAACCAGAATTGTGTATTTTTAAGCTTAAATTTTTACTTACTTTTAATTGTTGCATACCGGTAGCTGTTAAAGCGAAAGGAACTAGCGTAGTTTTCTTAACATTTAAGGAAAGTAAATTAAAATCCAGCCATGATTTAACAAGATTTATACCTTTGTTGGCATTTTCGTAAGTTTCAATCCATGAAGAACCACTAAATATTACAACGGTGTCATCAGCATATGAGTAAATGGAGCCATTAAATATATTCAAATTAATCTTCAGTAGGTCATTTATGTATATTAAAAACAATATGGGACCCAATACTGTACCCTGCGGTACACCGATATTTATTTTCCGGAAATCACTGAGATCATTATCTATTCTTGTAGCCTGAGTTCTATTACTTAAGTACGACCGAAATAAATTTAGAACATTTCCTCTAATGCCTAGAGCATGTAATTTTGACAGAAGAATATTATGGTCTACAGTGTCAAATGCTTTTTGTAAATCTAAAAATATACCTAAACATTTGTTTCCAGTATCTAATTCATTTATGATTTTCGTTGTGACCGTAAAAATGGCAAACTTTCTATGAAGGTGGAAGCCGCCATCGATTTAAGCTGACTTTTTCATTTTCCTCATGATCCCTTCGTCGAAAATAATCATGGGGTATGGGGCTAACTCACACTTCAACAGTTCCTCTACATCCTCTTTAGTTATCTTGGTAATTATGGTCCTCTGGAAAATCATTAAAAGCTCGACCACAACCACTTCGTTGTCAAGTTCGACAGTGTTGCTCATAGCAGCCAATGGGACTATTGCGTTCTACTCACACTGCTTTATTCCTGCAAAGTTCATTCCAACAAAAGTTTCCATTGTACGGGTTCCGATGTCCACTGCATGGTAACAGTTGATGTTGTTGGTTCCTATTACTCCGGTTGAAAGGGACATCAAAGAATCGCGTACAGCAAAAGGCGAGTGATCATCCAACCAGTGAGCAAGCTTAGTTAAAACCGTCGTGCACTAACTACGTAAAATAGGTCAATTAGCTAAACAATAAGTAACTTAAATAAAAGTTCACATTTCATAGATATATAGGCCTACATACATATATATATATATATCTCAGCTATATGGGTAATTTCATACATACATTCATATTATATATACAGTATTATATTAGTTATATGAGTAATAAACACCATTGATGTTTACATAAAATATAAATAAAGTTTCGGACGTTTCGCCCACAACTGCGGCAGGCATCTTCAGCGGCGAGTTCTGCGGCGAAGTTTCCTCGGCGAGGTCTTGCTGTCGACTGATACAGCAGCTGGATTTCGGCGCGTATTTATAGGCGGTTGGTTGTACACACTCGCACCGTTGCTTGCAGCTGATTGGCCGGTCGTTGTATCAGCCGTTTCTGGTTGGCTCCCTCTTTCTATAGTACCAGAATCTTCTGATTGGCTGCTACACTGTTGAATGGCATTGATACTGTTTTGTAGTGCCGGATACCATATCTTGTTTAGTTTTAAGCCCTCTTCCTTTCTATTGAAGTTGTTTTTATGTTAATAGATTTCTATTGCCTTGCGTTGTAATCTTGCATGATAGGTTTTTGTAGATGCCAAGATTTTAGTTTAGTTGAAGCAGATGTCGTGCTCGTTACCGGAATGTGCATGTTCCGCTACCGCAGATTTATCGACTTGTCCCAGGCGGCAATATCTCTCGTGTTCTTTCAATCTTATATCTATGCCACGCTTTGACGTACCTACATATACATCTCCACAAGAACAAGGTATCTTGTACACACCGGCAGAAGACAGAGGTTTTCTGGTGTCTTTGGCAGAACGTAGTGCATCTCTGAGTTGTAAAGTGGGCTTGAAAACAGTCTTTACTCCATGTCGCGCCAATAGCCGGCTAATGCGATCTGTTACATTCTCAACATAAGGCAAGAATGCAACGCCCCTCTCTGTCCCACGCTGACTGGAAGCGGAAGGTCTAGCAATTCTTGGCCGCGCAGCTCTTTTAATTTCCTGCGCTGTGTATCCATTAGCCTGAAGTACGAGGTTTAAGTGTTGCATTTCTTCAGGGAGACGATGCGGTTCACAAATCCGGGTGGCTCTAGTTATAAGAGTTTTCAATACTGCACGTTTTTGGGCCGGGTGATGATTTGACCTCTTATGCAAATGACGATCAGTATGTGTAGGTTTTCGGTATACTGTATGGCCTATAGTTCCGTCACTATTCCTATTAACCAAAACATCCAGGAATGGAAGTAGTCCATTGTTCTCTTTTTCCATGGTGAATTGGATTCTGGGGTGTATGCCATTTAGATGGTGCAAAAAATCCGTTAGAGCTTCCTCTCCATGACCCCAGACGACAAATGTGTCATCAACAAATCTGTACCAGTTGCGAGGTTTTTGAATATAGCTGTTCAATGCTTTGGTTTCAAAGAATTCCATGTAGAAATTCGCAACAACAGGGCTCAGTGGGCTCCCCAAAGCAACACCATTCTTTTGTTCATAGAACCTCTGATCCCATTGAAAGTACGTCGTAGTTAATACATGTTGAAATAAATAACATATGTCTTCCGAAAATATCTGTCGTATCTGCTGAATGACATCCTCCACCGGAACCATGGTAAAGAGAGAAACGACATCGAAGCAGGTCGTCTGGTTAAAGATGAATGTTTTTTACCATTTCAATAAAATGAGATGAGTCCTTGATGTATGAGTCAGTATGTCCAATGTGGGGTTGTAGAAGTCCCGAGAGGTATTTGGCCAATGCGTAAGTTGGTGAGCCAATGCTACTGACAATTGACCGAAGAGGAACACCCTGCTTATGTATCTTGGGCAATCCGTAAAGTCGAGGAGGCAGAGCCGTAGAAGTTCTGATTCGTTGCTGGTCCTCCTTGGGGATTGTGGACTTCACCAGCAGTTGATCGGTCCTTTTCAGGACCACACTTGTGGGATCCTGAGGCTGTTCATCATAGGTGGCCGGGTCCAGTAGGACCCGTATTTTTTACTTGTAGTCCACGGTGTTCAAAACGACTGTGGCGTTTCCTTTGTCAGCAGACAAAATTACTATATCTTTATTATCATTAAGCTTCTTAAGTGCCAATCGTTCTTTCTTGGTAATGTTGCTCTTAGGAGATTTTGCTCGTTCAAGAATTCTAGAAGAATCACGTCGAATAGCCTCTGCAGCAACTTCCGGAAGCTTCTTTTTCCCTGCTTCCACGTTAGCAATAATACCTTCCACTGGGAGGGTGATGGGAGTTATGGCAAAATTCCCACCTTTGGATAGAAGCGAAATCTCTTCCATTGTCAACTGAGTATCAGACAAATTTACCACTATGCGGTCAGTGTCCAAGCTTTGTGATGATTCCTTTGCAGAGTTGCAAGCGTCGAATTTCTTCTTGTGACGTTCAGTGGTAGAAAGCATTGTGGAAACCATGAAGTCATAAGTGAGTCTATCCACCAGGTCCCAATCCTTGGAGCTTATTCTTTGGCGAACAGCTAGATGAATAGACATGAGATTTCTGTCATTAAGGGCCAGTTCCTTTCTTGAATTATGAATGCGCTCCCGTAGAGAGGCTCGTTCTGTTCTGTCGTATATGCGATGTGAGGCTGCGGTTTTGAAAACTCTTTTTACTTGAAGAAAATGTGGAATAATGCCCTTGTCTCTACACAGGTAATAAATAAAGTGATACAGACAGTTAAAGCCCTTGAAAACGGAAATAAAATGATGAGCAGTTTACTAGCGGAATCTCGAAATCGACTCCGAAATGTAAAAACGCTGTAACGTTTAACTATGTGAAGATAATGTAGCAAATATGTATATATGTTTGAAGGAAATTTAAACCTCTACAACTTCTTTTCTCACACCTTTCCTGTAAAATGGAAAAAAAAAGAATTGGATGGGCAAGTTTGACGAAAAACGTGAGGCGCCACAAATTTTTCTGCAAATTCTCCAATTTCACCGGCCCATTCTTGGGGTCGGTAACACATAGAGATAAATATGAATATATCGTTTTGTAGGGACTTTAATAAGCTTTAATGTTGAAAAGAATAATAATTTCTGTACGGTGCACCGTTTTCGATATTTTAGCCGAAAACTGAAGAAAAGGGAACTTTGAGCCTCCCCCACCCCTCGCGGCACCTGAAATTGGCGGGAAAATATTAGGCGTTGTTCAAGAGACCTCCCACTACACATTCGTGAAACATTTGGAACTACATGATTTAATGCAGCAAAAAATCTAATTTGACTGGACTATTACAAGAAAATTAATAACTGAAAACGCACGTTTAATACATACCATTAAACTAATCACAAATTGAAGAAGATTGCATATAAATAACTTACACTCAGGACTCACCTTGCCATTCGTATCTGAACTAGAAATAATTATAATACTCAAATAATTAAAACATACATCACTACTTTAGATTTGCAACTCTCCGCTCAACGCAATGACCTTAGATTTGTTGACCATACGATGGAATTCCTCCAAAGAGTCGGCATCTCGACTCTCGAGCCGTACGACCTTGCTTGTACCGAGACCCAAAGAAGAATGAATCCATCCCTAATGCGTATAAAAATTATACAATCTTCCGGACCCTTTGCTCAACAAAGGACAATTGATTTTATCCGTCACGTCAATCGATGACGAAACAAGGCCAGCTATTATTGATTGCCAGAATGGTACTTTACGAGATTGTGGGGGACGGGAAAATGTCTGTCCGTCTATCCGTATGACTATATGCGCGATAACTCAAATAAGCTTGACCGGATTTTTATGAAACTTCGTATACGCATTTATAACCTTCATGGAAAGAATCCTATTGATTTTTGACAAAATTAGTTAACTGATACCGGAGCAATGCACAATTTAGCGCCCAGTTTATTGTAATATATTAGACAGAATTTATCAAATGCAAATCAGTTCTCATGACAACATATTGTGAATAAGATCGCAGGTGAGAGGAACGGAGGACTGTACTGGATCCAAAGAGAAAGAACTGCGATTCAATCCGGAAGGAAAAAATAAAAGATATAATTAAAATAATATAAATAAAAATCATGAATTATTAATAAAATAATATATTGCCTAGATGATGAAAAAAGCAAACGAATGAATAAGCATAGCTCGTAGCCTGATTAAAGATGTATTTATTGAAGAAACACTAAAACACTGTAGAAAAATTGAAAACACTGTTGTAAAAATGCAGTGAAAATTTCGAGACACAGTCACTGAATGACACAACAAATTAAAGAAGAAAATAATAAAAATAAAATAATACTGAAGAAAAAGTGAATATCCAATTTAGCCCTCTTCACATTTCTGTTCTTGATTAACTGAGGTTGTGTTCGCAGGGAATATTGTAGAAGAATAACAGTGTTGAAGAAGGTCACCATGTGGAATGTGGTGTTATAGAACGAGTGTAGAATGTGTCATTCTTTCTGACGAGAATGTAAAATATGGTCGTCTTGCTGACGATGCAATGCTGACGATAATGTATCGAATATAATTTGAAGTTGGCTGCAGTGAATTTTGTCTGTATTTAATAAAACATGTGGGAATTTGGTCGTCTGACAAGGCTAATGAGGCATTTTGAAGTTGTCTGTCGAAGGTTGTTGTTGTTGTTGTTGTTGTACCAACCACTCGTTGTGGTAATATAATGAGGTGACATGAACAAAGAATTGATATGAACTGTCGGTAGAATGCACTGGAATCTTGAATGACGTGGTATATTAGTAATGTATGCACCACTCATTATAGTGACATAATAAAATGACAAAGAACAAAGCCTTGATGTGAATTGTCGACATAATTCACTGGAAACTTGAATGATGTAGTATATTAGTGTTGTATGTGCCACTCATTGTAGTGACATAATAAAATGACAAAGAACAAAGACTTGATAAGGCTGCGCGTGGTCACAGATCAAGCCATGATGATTAAGAATTGATTGTAGTTGAAGTAGTGATCGAAATGAAGACTTAAAAAACTGGATAATACTGAGACGCCCGGAGGGCAGGAATTTGCATATATTGCGTGAAACTGCGCAGGTAATAATTAGCCTGACCACAGCTCCGATTGGTTCATGAGGAAAGCAGTAGCCAATCAGAGCTAGTTATGACGTCACAGAACACTTGCCATGAGAAAGTACAATTAAATTTTACTAGGAGAACAGAAAGGGGTAGTTTCCATTGCTCAACCAGGACATCTGATAAGTTGAAGACAACATGATAATGAAGGGATCTGATGCATAGGTTATTTTGAAATATAAATTTCTAAATTTTAGATGGAAGCTTATATGAAATTTGAAGGTTGTCGTGACGGCTTTTGCTAAGACATAATTATGAATAGCTACTAGGCTACTTAATGGAAGCCTTCGCATTCATTTATTTATGATAAAGGGCTATACAATGTCATATTCATATTCAGTAGAAAATAACGGAAAATGACCGAAACAGGAGAAATATTGACATGTGGTGGTGTTGACGGTTTCTAGTAATATTTGAGAAAGGTTGGCCGCACTGGTTGGTATGAATCGCAGCGCCTCTAAGTGTTGATTTGCGTGACTGCAGATGCAACATGGCTACTTAGCGAATGTAAATAGCCTAGAATATTACAAAATACACTACTTAAATATTTATCAAACCGCAACACATAGACACAGATGGATATAAAATACAATAAACATGAAACAGGTAAGACATATACATAGTGAGCTCAAAGTGACGTAATCTAATCTGGTTATACCCCCATATTATGTTTGTTGTGTTTATGGTGCCACAAGTTTTCGCGTAAAGGAACATAATATTGTTTTAGAGTTTGGAAGTTGCAATATATGGGTTTGGAAGTTGCAATATAGTTAACTTTGACAAACATCACTACCCACATATTCGTTCACATATGATTGTCAAACTTTAGACCTTTGTTATTCCGTAATCCCTGCTAATTGAATCGATCCGGAGCTTAACTCGGATATCGATTACAAAAATAGCTGATTTTCTGCATATCACAAATGCAATTATCACTGATTAAACAAAAGGATTCTGGAACTTCGTTACATCAGTTTACCTGAGTTTATTATTATTCTGATAATAATGAAATTAGGGAATTTTAATTTCAAGTAATGCTTCCAGAAACGTATCAATATTAAATTAATATACTAAACTGAAAATATCATTCTAGACGAAACCATGAAGTAATTATCAATTCCAATTATGGAATATTACTCCCTGCTCCACAGGAAAGTTAATCAAAGTGTTCCCAAATAAAATCAACCTGCCGAAACGATTTTCTAATTAATAAAATTCATAATTTATTGCTCCCTTAAGTTTCTGAACATCGATTTAAAAGCTTCTTCAGATAATATAAAGATTATTTCTGTGTTATTAAAGGAGTAAATTACTTGTACTGAATACTGTCAGTATAAAATTTTTGCTGGAGATTATTCTCCACGGCAGAATTTCAAATGTCACCATGTTAATGGAGATATCAGTAATATTTTCTTTCAGCCAAAAGGATCACCAAAAGGATATGTCTCTCTGACACAGTCATTGGGATTCCCTAAAATTTAAGAAAATTATTTTCTATTTCACTAATGTTATTGGACAACGCTATGGATTACCCCCGAATTCATAATGGTTGTAACAACTGCCTTCTTTCTGTTGTAGTAATTAAATTGAGCAACTTCAAAATCATATCTGTTTACAGATTTCAGAGAGAAAAAGCTGGTTATCAACGAGAAATAAAATGATTTGTTGAAGATGACCGAAATACCGTACTTATCTACATGTGAAACTTTATGAACGGCAAATGCAATGATAAATATTGTATTCTACTCTCCTTACACGACACTGATTAAATTATATAGAAATTAAAATTTTGCAAAAATTTATATTGTATAAATAAATAACTTTGACTTTAGATTAAATATATTAAATTCTGGGGAAGACATGAATGTGAAAATCTTAGTAGGTGGTTTTGAACAATTCTGTTGATTTTTAATTTTGTTATCAACGATAATATATTAATAGTACATCATGAAACAAGCCAATAATGGAATTTATTAAGAAACAAGTATGTTTATGAAATGAGCAATGCGAGTCACAGAATTTACAAGTTGAATACGACTGTTTTTGTTCGACCATAATTATTCTGTATGTTTAAATTTTGAGAATTTAGATTCACTCAAACAAACGGCAAGGAGCCTGTATGACCTTCGCATCAAGATGGTTGTCGTAGTTCTTGTCATCTAAGAGAGATGGCAGCGTCGGTTAAATCGGAGCTTCCTTTTGGAAATGCTCTTGAAACCAACGGACTTTCACGACACGATATTGAATTTAACACAACAGAATTGATTATATTTTGAATACAGGCGATTTACTACGCAGTTTTCAGCTGCTACCATCAAAGTCTGATGACTGTTCCGTGTTATATAATAATCCAGACCATACCGATGTCACAATGAAGACGAGTTTCGAAATGAGTATAATGATGATATCGTTTCGTCACACGTAATAAGTGTATTATAGTATGGTCGAACAAAACCGAGAATAATATTACACTGTAATATTAACTTCGCTGAAAGGATCAAGGAATGGGTTTAAATGATGTGAAGTATATAATCCTACGAAAATCTGCGTACGTAGAAAAAATAAATTACAGCATTAAACTGTTTTCAAACTCCCCTTAAGAGAAGGAAACTGCAAACAAGACTGCACGAGTCAGCGTATAACGCTACTATACAGGTCAGTCATTGCCTGTGAAACTATAATATAATCTGTATACCGACATTTTAGCTTGTTCATATGATACGTTAACACCAGATAGCTGATGCTTCCCGGCACCTGTGTTTAGAGTCCTAATTAATTTAAACAACCACTTAAAATGCAAATTTAAAATAACCAGTCTCTTTTAAGGGTTCATGCAGGCAACGGAAAATTCAACTCCCGAGTTGCAGTAGCTGTTATTATCGGCGTTTGTAATTCTACACTTTAAATGCTTTCAATTGTGGGCTGTACAGTAATATTGCGATAAAATAAAACACGGTAAACAGGTCAACAAATGATGAGGATAAGATCAGCGCAAATCAAGTAATGCATGAACAAATACAGATGTGCTACTTTTGCACTCAGAATATTCCGTACTATTTTTACTTGCGCAACAATTCAAAATGGATTAGTAAAGGAAGGATTATGGTATAGACCAGTGGTCTTCAACCTGCGGCACGTACCTTAACTTTGGCGGCACGCAAACAAATACTAACATTTTAACTACAAAACGGGCTGTGGCTTTGGCAGGCTGCAACCAAACACTAATTTCAACTAAAATTAAAAGTAGTATTTTACGACGAAGATCCTAATTTGATAGCAGATTTTGGATTCCTCTCGATTCTATGATCTGACTTCAGCAACAGATCTACTGATTTTAGCTCCAATGAAAAACTATTCAATTTTTTTCTACTCCATTTAGTGTGGGCGTTGAAGATGCTCCCAGAAACATGGAAATAGAACTTATTGAATTGCGGTGTAATAGTGATTTTTTTTCACTTTCAATTATCTATTAATACAACACCAAATACACAGATATAAGTATAAATATAAATACAATTATAAATCTTATAAACGCAAGTATTACAATTACAAGAGAGTATTATTTACCCCGCATGAGCATAGCTCGTGTTCGGGATCAGTTCAGTCATACTCAAATTTTATTATAAACATTATAAAGGGTGTTAATGAATAACACCGAAATATTTTACCTGAAAATAGAGGGGGCATAGACAAGCAACTTTTATTATGAGATATTTGCTTTATGACGTAAAATGTGTGTGCTACAGGGCATTAAAGTCATAATTTTGTGCTCATAAGTCAATACTCATGCGAAATAGAGTTAAAATTTTCATCAAGTTGACTTCATGCCTTTCTAATTAGATGCAAAAAAATTAGAAGAAACCCTCAACAGGCTTGAAGAGGTAAAAAGAGACAATCTGATGCTCCAAAAAGAAAATAAAGAACTCAAAATACGAATAGAAGACCTTGAACAATATTCAAGAATTAACATGTTGGAAATCCATGGCATACCTGTCCAGCCTCAAGATAATCCTGCGGAACTCATCAAAAAAGTTGGAAACGCGCTTGATGTAAACCTACAAGATTGTGATATAGACGCATGTCATCGAATCAACACACACCCCACGTCTCAACTGCCAAGTCCCATTGTCGTCAAATTCTGCAGGAGATCAACCAAAGAAGAGTTACTTCACAGACGACGTGTCAAGAGAAATTTGAACACCCTGGATATCGGTTTTACACTCAGTAGCCAAATTTACATAAATGAGAGCCTCTGTCCTGCAAGAAGACGTCTGTTGGCAAAATGTCGCCAGCTGCGCAGATCTGCTGACATCAAATTCCTGTGGACACGGAATGGGAAAATCTTTATGAGGAAAGAAGACACATCACTGGTCCACAACATAACTTCTGAAGAGGATCTCGAAAAGTTTGGTAACTCCCTGTAAACTTGAGTTCATTGCTTTAATTTATAACAATGATTAACACAAAATTTTTAAATATTTATTACCAAAATGTCAGAGGAATGAGATCAAAATCACAAATATTTTATACTAATGTAATTTCTTCTAATTATGATGTTATTAGCTTAAGTGAAACTTGGTTAATAGAAGGCATATTTAATTCTGAATTTTTTGATGATAGATATTCTGTTTTTCGTAAAGACAGACAATCCAACAGCCGAGGAGGTGGCGTATTACTGGCTATTAAATCCTCACTTAATCCTATACAGTTTGATACCACCATTACAACGAACGAATCAATTTGGATAAAATGTTATTACAATAATATTAAAATTATTATTGGATCAGTATATTTTCCTCCAAATTCAAACACTGAATCATTTAGTGAATTTTTTGAACAAATGGAACAAAATTTTGCAACATGTAATTCTCACATCATTCTCACAGGCGATTTCAATTTGCCAGAAATATCCAGTAATATGTATGACCTCAGCAAAGGCAGCAGTAAAGCAAAACGTCTGAATAACATTTTAAAGTTTTTAAATATGCAATCCATTAACACTGTGAGAAATAACAGTAATAGAACACTGGACTTAGTTTTGACAAATATCTCAGAACTCAAAGTAGAGGAAGAAAGTAATTCTCTGGTACCTATAGACCTATACCACCCTGCTTTAAATATAACATATAAAATACAGAAAGAAGTAAAAAAGAACATCGTAGTGTACCGTTTACTTTACCCAAAACTATTTTATAAGTTCCCAGATCCGTAGACTATGGAGGAAAACAGAACCGGAGAAAAATCAGTTATAATTAATAAATAATTAAAAGCACAAAATACTTAACAGGGGTTTTTATTACCCAAAAAGACATTTAAATAGCAATAGGCCACAATCAATATGAATTCATTCACATTCACGACAAAGCCATAATTATGTTAAATACAGATAAAATATCTGATATAAAAGGTACATACAAATTTTACATATAATTTAAGATAATGCTTTGCCCTAAATGTATATTAAAAGTGCAATATACCTAGGTAGAATAGAATTGCAAAGGGAATTCAGATCACAATCTTACGTAAGGAGTGGTGACTAGTAGCTATAAATAACTGTACCTTTGGTACGCTACATTCCTGCCGTGAGAAAACAATATGCCCTACATTCTGTTCTGAGTGATAGCATCGGTAAAGAAATAACTTAACATAACGAAAACAGAAAACTAATCAAAAACGAAGCATAATGAAGTAGAGAATGAACAAAACTAATTTAAGAAAAAACAAGAAAAATGTCCAAGTGGACACTTGCTTAAGGCTTAGAAAAATGTATTAATTCATCACTGTAACATTACTTACATGAAAGACAGAAGTCCGGAGTAGAGTTCACTAATAGAAAAAACACTACATATTCGTTACTTCACGTTACTTCACTTTGTAAGGCAATTACGGGCGTTTGCCCGAAGATAACTGACGCGAAGCTAGCAGGCTTATTCTTCCGATCTGTCCATGTCGACGGCTGGCGGTGATCTCATCGCTCGCAAAAACAAACCCGGAACACAACTCCCAGGCAACAAAAAAATGGCTAACCGGAAGTGATGCTATCACTCATAACATACGAGCCTAATACCAAAATTACATCGGAAATGTTACGAAAATTAAATACATAATTAGTAAGTAAGAAAATAATTAATAGAATTTAAGAAAAATAAATAAACATTAATTAAACAACAACAAAAAAACAGAAAGATATAACTATCAATCAGCTGAATTTAATATTTGAACGACCAATGGAAATATCTGGAAATTTCCTGAATAAGCAAACAACTGACGGTAATAATAATATTCGTACATGGAAATTTCTGAACAGTTAAAGTGAACCAATAAAAATATCTAAGAAGTTTGTGAATAGTTAAACAACTGAAAGTAGTAATACATAACCAAAACACAGTGAAGCTATTGAATAGAAGCTATTACAGAAGGTAATAATAATATAACCTAAAAACAGTGAAGGTAAACAAAGTAATTAATTAGAATAAATATATTAAATAATAATAATAAGAGAATATAAACAATGGGCCACAAACCAGTGGCACAACCTCCTAAAGCTGCCAAAAAAAAAATTCTGAAAGACAATTTTTTTTCCATACCCCATTATTTGAATAAAGTCTTATCTAAAGTTCTTAAAGTAGGGTGGAAAATAGTATAATATAAAAACCATCGCCTGCACAAAACACAGTTTGAGTTAAAGCACACGCCACCTGAAGAGAGGTCCCGCACACTTGCAGATAGAAACACCCATATAAGTCAAAGTATTCATATCTTCAAATAAGGGTGCTAAATTATTCAATGCCCAACACTCCACAGAAAATGTTATGTAAGTGAATGTCAATATCCATAGAAAAATGCCCTTTTAGCAGCAGAACCCTACGGAGAAGGGGAAAGATGGATGAATGAGGGATGGAAGAAAATTTTGAAAGGAACAATAGACTGAACGATGGACAAAATGAGGCACACAGGGGTGGAACAGGTTGATCAGGCCCGAACCAAAACAATGCCACTAGATAACAGTTGATGTTGAAGATGTCCATATCGAATTCAAATCTTAAGATTCCAATAAATAATGCATATCAAACTGCATGTCCATTTGCATATACTGTGTAAACTGTCATTATAAAAAGTGGCAGATATAGGGCAACGGTAACTGTCCATTAGTTACCCATAAATACTGTTAATGATAGGTTCTGCTTAACAAGGAACCATAATATATATACTGCATAGGTTCCTCCTGCAATATATGGCATGTCCATGTAAACAGTAGCATATAGGCCACCAATGTTTCGAGGCCCACGGCGAATGGAGTGAAGAGCGTAGAACCAGTAGAATTAGCTTGCAGCAAACTGATGTCGGACTGGTATATTAGCCAGTCAAGAAGAAGGCGCCCGTCGACAAGGCATACAACAGCAGCCGAAGCGGAGAATAGTGCGGCCCCAGGCGTGGCGTGCATGCAAGACTCTTTGTGCGGCGAGGCATCATATTGATTTATAGGCAGCATAGAGGCATAATACACATCTCAAACTGAAAACAGAAACGAGCGGCAGTACTCATATTCCTTTAACAGGTCCCCCTTCTCTTATAAAACTAGAAATATTAATTTTAATCAAATTATTCAAATTTAAATTTGTACTTCATAAAGAGCTATTTAAATTAACCTTTTGTTTTTATATATATAAGTGCATAAGGTTTAGTTGGTAGCATAAGAACAAGTTATCACGAAGAAAATCTCAAATAAGAATTTTTACGAAAATATCAATGCTTCATAAGGGATAACTTTATCACCATAAGACAATATTACTGTAAGCATTAAATTTTCTGAAAAGTACATATATACATCCCTTAAGTAGAGGGGAATAAATTACAACAATGTTTAATATGGAATAATCCCAAATCTTTTCAATTAAGTAAATATAATCATAATGGATGAGTCCACGGAAATTAATTATTTACAATTAATTAATTAATAATCAATTAAATAAATAGGGGCGTCAGAAAAAGGAAACAGAAAAAAGCTTAGCTACATGGCTAAGAACGGAAGCAAATGTCTCCGTCCCGCTACTGGACTCACCCGATCAGTCGGGAACGGTACGAAGACAAATATCAAAAAACTAGACCCCAAATTTGAAATTAGCAGACGCACTCAGAGCCGCGAACCGAAATGAGAACGCCCTCCCAAAAATGGGTAAGAGACGACCCAAATAATACCCGTGAAAATCACCCAAATTAGTAAAAATTCATAACCTTAAGACAATTAAACACACATATTTAATTAATAAAAGTATGAAAAATGCTTTCAACTAAACCTCAAACACAAAATTTATAGGGCAATTTATGACATATATTTAAGTTTGAATCACCTATATAGCTATTTAATTTGGGATGTTTAATTTTAAAGATGGCCGCCAAGCCTCGTGATAATTTATAATGTTTCATAATATTTTATTTAATTATTGTCAGACAGATCTCCAATATTTTAAGTAAATCAAGTTATTTAATTTGGGATCTCTGCTTTTAACATGGCACCCAGGCCTATTCATAATTCATTTTGCATAAATTAATTTAATAATCTATTTCAGACAGATCTCTATCATTTTAAGTTAATTAAGATCATTTTAATACATTGATAATATGAATTTTCATTTCTCCTCAACTCCGATATCATACAAAGGTCTCTTCCGGGCAATTATATTAGTTTTCTAATATTGGCTGAATAGAATGACTTTAAATAAGTTAAGTGAATAAATACAATAAATTAATTAATAAATATATATAAATATTTGAGACAAAACAACGGCCAGAAATACAACAATTTAACTTAGGCCATAATTAACAAGACAACATTGGCCTCCATGAACAATTTAACATAGGCCATAATTAACAAGATAAGATAGGCCACAATTAACAATTAACAAAGGCCATAATTAATATTTCATAAAACAATTATTATGGACACAAATTTAACATCCCATAATAGAACAAATTGTTTTACTAAAAACAAGAAATCAGCCAAAATTTTAATCAAGGCCCGGAGAGAATATATATAGCAACATCAAGTAAGATAATGCTAGAGTGATGAAACTATGAAGAGTAAGAAATATAAGAAAAAAAACAAAACAAAACAAACAAAGGAACACAACAATAGAAGAACAAGAACCAAAACAGAAGAAAAACAAAACAAAACGAAGAACAAAAAAAACAAAACAAAACAAGAATGGCCGAACGGACACGAAAACGCGATATGAGCCCACAAATGCGGGGAAAAATACAATTTAATAGGAAATAAAGTGAAGCTAAATATGTGGTAACAATAATAATTTGGAAAACAAAACAATCGCGTGTTCGAGCCAGAACAACCGTGGGGCCTACAGGAATTTCCCTTTTTTTTTAATAGGTCGAAGTGAACAAAATATTCAAATTTATCAATGAAGCATATTTGATTTTAAACCTTAATAGATTAGCTACTAACGGGAGAATAAAGTACTTAGCATTTTATAAAGTTTTTTTTTATTATTATTGGGCATTATATATATTTGCAAACCCCTGTTCTGAAAAATGTCCAAAACCAATAATCCCAAGCAGACCTATACACAAATAGTGTTCGGCTCAGGACCCTGGGAATGCCAGCTCCCAAACTTCTGTCCCCACAACAGAAGCCCCTGGGGGGGGGTAAGATATAAGGTTAAATGCAGTTATAAAACAAACATAAACAAACAAAACAATGATGCCATCACTCGAACAAGACTTACTGCGGTTTGAGTTGGCTCACATGAGCACGTGAGAATTTTCCTTTACCATCTCTAAGTACCACAGAAACTGGGCTAGAAAATTTATGAATCCAGAAGGGACCCAAAAATCGAACCGCAAGTTTAGCAGAAAATTTATTAGCTCCATTACTAAGTGGATGATTCTTCAAAAATACCACATCCCCAACTTTAAATGGAGACGGGACTCTGGAACGGTTATATTTGCGTTCAACTACCCCATGACTTTTCTTAAGATTAGCATAAGCCCTTTTCCATCTTTCCTTAATTTCCGCAGGGTCAACCTCATCTGGCAAAAGGTCGTTAAGAGACCAAAGGTTAGAATGAGGGCAATTGGGCTGGAACCCCAAAAGCAGACTAAACGGAGTGGACTTATGTGACTCATGAATAGCAGTATTAAAGGCATACTGTAACCATTCAAGGTTCAAGTCCCACTCAGAGTGGTCAGCGGAATGATATGCTATAAGAGCCGACTTAATATTGCGGTTTACTCTTTCAGCCTGAGAAGGATTGGGATAATAAGGGGTGGTGTTTACACGAGTAATACCTCGGTCAAAACAGAATTTGTGAAAGGCGTGAGCAGTAAACTGAGTGGCATTGTCAGTAACAATAACTTTAGTGGGGCCAAAACTGCCACAAATGGATGACAAACAAGAAATAGTAGCTCTAGTGGTGGCTTCCCTAACCGGGAAAAGCCAGACGTACTTAGTAAAAGCGTACACACAAACCAATAGATAAATATTACCTTTTTTGGAACGAGGCAGTTTACCAACATAATCCACAAAAAGTTTTTCCATGGGTTTAGTAGCCACATTGGAAGCCAGAAACCCATAATGGGTTTTCTGAGCGGGCTTACTCTGCATACAAACTTGGCAAGATTTAACACTGGCCTGAATATCTTTATCCATCCCCTTCCAAATAAATCTTTGACGGATCTTATTTAATGTTTTAAACAAACCCAAATGTCCCCCAATTGGAGAAACGTGGAAGTATTGAAAAATAAGCGGAATGAGAGCCTGAGGGGTGACAATTTTCATACCAGCATCCCTGCGCGCTTTACACATGAGGACTTCGTCCTTCAAAGCATAAGGAGGAACGGCCTGATGGCGCTCTAAATTCTGGATAATATGAAGTAATACAGGATCTTGACGCTGGGCCTGCTTAATAGTAGTAAAAGAACTAGGTAAGTCGGACAACAGGGCCCCTAATAAGGCTGGATCAAATTCAGTTTCAAAATCCCCAGAAGGGGGCGGATGCTCTTCATCGCCAAACATTCTAGACAAAGAGTCAGCCACAACATTAGCCGAGCTGCGAATATGAGAAACCTTAAAGCGAAAGGCAGATATTCTGAGGGCCCACCTAGCAATCTTACCAGTTTTCCTGGGCTTACCAAGAACCCAACTCAAGGCTTGATTATCCGTCTCGAGGAGAAACTCGACATGTTCGAGATACATACGGTACTTTTCAATTCCGAAAAGCACCGCCAGAGCTTCGAGTTCATACATGGAAAGCTTCCGCTCTTGTTGAGTGAGAGTCCTCGAAGCAAAAGCAATAGGACGGCGTCCTTCAGGAAATTCCTGAAGGAGAACAGCAGCTAAAGCACGACCACAAGCATCAGTCTGCAAGACAAATGGCCGACTAAAATCAGCCATAGCCAAGACTGGAGGATTAGAAATTTTTTCCTTTAACTTTTCAAAAGCTTGTTGCTGTTCATTTCCCCATTTGAACTTTACAGCCTTCTTTCTGAGAAGATTCAAGGGCGCACACAGGTCAGCACAAGCAGGGATAAATTTTGCAAAATAGTTGACCATACCCACGAAACGAGCTACTCCTTTAGCATTCTTAGGAGCTGGATAATCCCGTATCTTTTGAGTACGGTCAGGGTCAATGGTCACGCCTTGAGAAGATATTAAATGCCCCAGGAATGAAAGTTTCTCAGCCAAAAAATTAACCTTTGCCGGTTTCACAGTAAGTTTAGCGGCGCGCAACCTGTCAAATACTTCTTTGATATGACATAAGTGTTCTTCATAAGTTTCAGAATAGATAATTAGATCGTCCAGGTAATGAAATACATATTTAAACTTAATGTCTGAAAAAATACTATCAAGAAGCCTAGTAAGAACTTGAGCCCCAACCGCAATTCCAAAAGGGACACGAGTATACTCGAATAAGTTCCAATCTGTATTGAAAGCTGTTAATTGCATCGAACGCTGAGTCAAAGGAATCTGATGATAGGCACTGCTAAATCAAGACTGGTAAAAAATTTAGCTCTATTGAACCAATGAAAATTATTATGGACATCAGGCAAGGGTACTGATTCAATGGCGATTCTACTATTAAGAACCCTATAATCAACTACCGGACGATAGTCGTTACCGGGTTTGGGCACCAGAAAAATAGGACTTGAATAATGTGATTTTGATTGCTTAATAATACCTTGCTCAAGCATATCTTCAATTTTCTCCTTAAGAACGCGCATACGGGGAGGAGCTAACCGATAAGGCGGTAATCTCACTGGAGTAGGGTCATTCAGAACAATATCATATTCAATAATGTCAGTAAGGCCCAATTGGTTAGTAAGAACATCCGGGTACTGTTCCACTATACCAACAATATCTCTCTTCATCCCAGCAGAAAGATGGCCGAGCTTAATTTCCGTTGAGGGTTCAGCCACAAACAACGGGTCACTAGTAGCCCCTAACATTTCATAGCGACTATTACAGGATTCAAAGTAAAACGGCACCTGGGTTCTCGGGTCAAACCCAAAATGCAAAACCTTTTGTCCTAAGTCCAATGATATTCTAGATTTTGTAAAAAAATCTGCCCCCAAAATAACTTCCACAGCCAGGTTCTGTACTTTTAAAAACTGAAAATTCCAAGAATATTTGTGTAATTTTATCCTAAGGTGAGTTTTGCCAATAACCGAAACAAGAGTCTGGTCGACACTCTGGCAGAAAAGCTGGTAAGTTTCAAACTTGATTTTATTTTTCAAAGCAAATTCCGCCGATATCAATGAGAACACACTGCCAGAGTCCAATAATGCCAAGCACGGAATCTTATTCAGAAATATTTGGACCAACGGTAAGTTACTAGATACCTTGGCCTCGAGGCCATAATTGCAATTGGCCAAGTAATTAGATTTGTTTTCTAGTCATAAGCGGCTATCAGCATTAGAACGAGAAAAACGGCCATTGCCACGACGGCTGACGTTGTTACTATTAGGGTGACCAGAATTCCAACACCTGTCTATAGTATGGCCAGACCGTTTACACCCATTGCAAAAAAAAATCTGCGCTCATTACGAGGCCCCTGAAAATTTCTCGAAACCGAGCCGACCCTAGAATGAACTGCACGTTCAGTGTTATTACTATTCATTTGAATATCCTGCTCTCTATTTACAGGTGTGTCATTCAATTTATAAGCTAGTTGTTTCAACTGTATCCATGTGGTCGGTGGGGAATAACCCAAAAACAAGGCACGAACTTCAGAAAGCCTGGCGGCAGCGCCGACCATAGCAACGGCCTCACTTTCAGTATAAGGGACCATAAGAGCCAATGAAACTGTTTCAATATCTTCAATAAATGTTAAGAAACTTTCAGAAGCTAACTGGCTACGGAAATAATATTTTGCAATTAACTCGTGCAGTACTTTAGCAGAAAGAAAAAAATTAATTACTGACTCTTGAAATTCCAACATGGAACGGCCATTATTCAAAGCTTCATCAATTAGACTAGCAAGATCTCCTTTTGCCCGAGAATGTAACACTTGCAACAATTGGCAGGTTTCCAAAGAAAACGAACCGGCTAGTTTTTGTAATTTGATAACAAATTTTAGAAATTTGAAAACTTCTTCCGCATTAGAAAATACAACCATGGGCATATCATTAATCAAATCCTGTAATGGATTTGACAACTCCAAAGTTTTGATTCTAAAAATTTCATTAACTGATTGCCGAACAAAATTACGGTCCTGAAGCATTTGATTCCCCCCCGACATATCCAGGTTAGGTGCAGGAAGTTTAGTAGTAAATGATGAAATACCAACGGCAGGCTCAGTCTCCAAAATATTATCGGGCAAGTCTAAAAAATTTTCAACATGATTTTGGAAAGCAGGGTGCTCCGCTTCAGAGTCCGTCGGTCGGCCAGAAACCGCAGCTCCAGAAGTAAAATGAGTACCTCCCCCAGCTACGGCCCCAGAACAACCGAAACGCAACTTCATCAAGCGTTGCATCAAATCCGAAAAACACACTTCATTTTCTTGTTGGGAGTGCAATATGTCCGAATTATCAGTTATTTGTCTGAGAAATAATTCCGATTCCTCCAATGTAATAACCTATGGTTTATTCTCCGAAATTGCTTATCCGTAACACCCATCGATTCAAAATCACCAAGTATTTCAGAAAATTCTTCAATAGCACGAACAATCCTAGTTTTTTCATCTAATTCCCCAGTACTATTATATTTGGCAATAGGCGGCTTCATAAACAATTTAATTTCTTTACTTTTTGCGACTAACCCAGGCAAATCTAAATTCAGACCATCAGTAACACCCCTATGATGAAACTCAGCTAGCAACTCCTCCTTACGTAAGGCATCCGGTGAAATAACTGTATTCTCCATAGTAAAAAAAAAAACGGTTCGAACAGTTGTGAACCAACTACCGCGGCGCTACCAATATGTACCGTTTACTTTACCCAAAACTATTTTATAAGTTCCCAGATCCGTAGACTATGGAGGAAAACAGAACCGGAGAAAAATCAGTTATAATTAATAAATAATTAAAAGCACAAAATACTTAACAGGGGTTTTTATTATCCAAAAAGACATTTAAATAGCAATAGGCCACAATCAATATGAATTCATTCACATTCACGACAAAGCCATAATTATGTTAAATACAGATAAAATATCTGATATAAAAGGTACATACAAATTTTACATATAATTTAAGATAATGCTTTGCCCTAAATGTATATTAAAAGTGCAATATACCTAGGTAGAATAGAATTGCAAAGGGAATTCAGATCACAATCTTACGTAAGGAGTGGTGACTAGTAGCTATAAATAACTGTACCTTTGGTACGCTACATTCCTGCCGTGAGAAAACAATATGCCCTACATTCTGTTCTGAGTGATAGCATCGGTAAAGAAATAACTTAACATAACGAAAACAGAAAACTAATCAAAAACGAAGCATAATGAAGTAGAGAATGAACAAAACTAATTTAAGAAAAAACAAGAAAAATGTCCAAGTGGACACTTGCTTAAGGCTTAGAAAAATGTATTAATTCATCACTGTAACATTACTTACATGAAAGACAGAAGTCCGGAGTAGAGTTCACTAATAGAAAAAACACTACATATTCGTTACTTCACGTTACTTCACTTTGTAAGGCAATTACGGGCGTTTGCCCGAAGATAACTGACGCGAAGCTAGCAGGCTTATTCTTCCGATCTGTCCATGTCGACGGCTGGCGGTGATCTCATCGCTCGCAAAAACAAACCCGGAACACAACTCCCAGGCAACAAAAAAATGGCTAACCGGAAGTGATGCTATCACTCATAACATACGAGCCTATTACCAAAATTACATCGGAAATGTTACGAAAATTAAATACATAATTAGTAAGTAAGAAAATAATTAATAGAATTTAAGAAAAATAAATAAACATTAATTAAACAACAACAAAAAAACAGAAAGATATAACTATCAATCAGCTGAATTTAATATTTGAACGACCAATGGAAATATCTGGAAATTTCCTGAATAAGCAAACAACTGACGGTAATAATAATATTCGTACATGGAAATTTCAGAACAGTTAAAGTGAACCAATAAAAATATCTAAGAAGTTTGTGAATAGTTAAACAACTGAAAGTAGTAATACATAACCAAAACACAGTGAAGCTATTGAATAGAAGCTATTACAGAAGGTAATAATAATATAACCTAAAAACAGTGACGGTAAACAAAGTAATTAATTAGAATAAATATATTAAATAATAATAATAAGAGAATATAAACAATGGGCCACAAACCAGTGGCACAGTAGGTAAGTGTAGTTACAATTTTTGCAAAGCCGACTTTAATAAACTTTATAATCTTATAAGAGACTGTACATGGAACAATTTAACTGATTATAAAGATGTTAATTCTTCTGTAACTACTTTTTATGACACAATTTACTCAATACTAGATGAATGTGTACCCAAAAGAAGACAATGTCGACACAGGTATCCAGTATGGTTCACAAAAGAGATCATAGGAAATATTAAACTTAAAGAAAAATATCGTAAAAATAAACATTTATCAGAATATAATATGTCAGTATTCAAAAACATTAGAGCAAGTTTGAAGAAACAAATTAAAACAGCCTACATAAGTCATCTTCAAGAAATTGAAAAAAATTTAATGCACGATGTAAATAACTTTTGGAATTTTATTAAAAGCAAACGGAAACAACTCAAGTCTCAAACGGAGATGGAATATAATGGGCAAATATTAAAAACTCCACATGAAATTGCTAATGGCTACGCTAATTATTTTAAATCTGTTTATACAAGGGATCAATCAAAATACGATTATGAAACCGATAACAGTATAAACATACTAGACTCCTTCAACATATCTGTAATAGAGTCAAAAGAAGTTGAATTAGCAATTAAAAAATTAAAATCTAAACGTTCTGCTGGACCGGATAAAATACCAACATATATTTTCAAAGGATGTGGTGAACACTTAGTGTATCCATTAACTATAATTTTTAACCAAATAATTAAACAAGGCGTTTTTCCGGATGTTTGGAAAATGACAAAAATAGTCCCCATACATAAATCGGGGAGTTCGAAAATGGTACAAAATTATAGACCCATTGCTATTCTATCTACACCAGCTAAAATTCTGGAAAGTATTTTTTACACACACATTTTCAATCATATTAAATTAGCGATTTCTCCACTTCAACATGGCTTCATGCCAAAAAGATCAACTGTTACAAACTTATGGAACTTCACTGAATACGTATCATGGGAATTAGACCAACATAAACAGGTTGACGTAATATATACAGATTTTCAAAAGGCATTTGATAAAGTTGATCATGACTTTTTACTTAACAAATTAGCTCAACTTTCTTTTTCCACTCACTTTATGAAAATTATGTGCTCATACTTAAGAAATAGAACACAGGTAGTGAGTTATCAAAATCACTTATCTGATCAGTTTCTGGTTAATTCTGGAATTCCTCAAGGATCAAACTTAGGCCCTTTATTGTTTCTATGTTTCATAAATGATTTACCGAACGTGGTGAACAACTCCAATATTTTATTATTTGCTGATGACATTAAAATATATAAATCTATTGCTTCAGTTTCAGATTGTTTTCAACTCCAAAACGACTTAAATAAATTATATACATGGAGTAATAAATATAAACTTCCATTTAACATTAAGAAATGTGTTAAAATGACATTCAATAGACGTAAAAAGACTATATCATACCCCTATAATATAAATAATGTTAAACTTGATGAAGTAATGGAAACTAGAGATTTAGGGATAACATTTACTAAGGATCTCAGGTTTAACAGCCACATTGAAACAATAGTTTTAAAAGCGTTAAGAAATCTAGGTTTTATTATAAGGAATTCATGCACATTTAGCGAAAATACATTAATCAGACTTTATAATTCATTGGTCAGACAAAACCTCGAATATGGTACAGTCATATGGAATCCAATGACTATTAAACTTTCTGATTCAATAGAAAAAATACAATCGAAGTTTTACAAATTTTTGATATTCAGAAGTACTGGCCATTATCCAACATATTTGAATTACCAAACGCTTTTAGAACTATATGATATTAAAAGTTTAAAATTTAGAAGAAACAGTCAAGGTTTAATATTTCTTCACAAATTATTGCATTCAAAAATTGATGATAATAATATTGTTAAGAAGATTTATTTTTACGTGCCATGTAAACTAAGTAGACACAGAAAGCTATTTTTTACCCCCAGGGTAAATACTGATATTCATAAAAATTCACCTTTAAATAAAGTAACCACTTTGTATAATAAAATTCACTTTTTAAATTTTGATATACTTAGCATGTCCGAAAATGAATTCAAAAAAGCTTTAGTTGAAGTTGATTTAATACTGAATTAAAATCACTAAACGTAGTTACAATCAATTGTAGTTAGTGTATTGGTTTAATGTATCATGCCAAACATTCTCCTCACTCTTTCTTTCTTTCTTTCTTTCTTTCTTATCTTAATTCTCAAAGGCATTATGTACTGTGATTATAACCTGGCAACTGCTGGAACCCAGAAGTAGCTAGGAATTTCTTTTTCTGCTTGTAAAGTTTTTTTTGTGTACTTTTTACTTTTATCTTTTGTGTATTCTTATCTTTTGTATCTTATGTTTTAATTATTTTGTATGTATGCATTGTATTTTTGGCATGGACATTGTAATTGGGTTTTATACCTGTAATGTTCGTTATTATTAAATAAATAAAATTATAAAAAATAAATAAAATAATTAATCCACAGCTAATACATAATTTAAAGTTTTCATAATCTGCAAAAATTACAGACTAATCACATGACTGGCTGTCACTGCATTATTTTTTTTTTATTCATAACTACTGACTGCAGTGTTAACAACGAAGTTCCTTTGTTTTGTATTTTTTCTAGTGTTAGAAGTCAGTGGCGGCCATGAACTGGGAGATTTTATGCTGTAACAGGAAAAATTGAATCCACAGAGCAAAAATCTCCTGATAAAAGTTGCTTGTCTATGCCCCCTCTACACACAGGTAAAATATTTCGGTGTTATTCATTAACACCCTGTATAAAAAAACAAACATATTATAGGTTTAGGCAAAGAAATAATTATAAAATAAATACATGAATGATACAAAAAGAAATAAATTACAATATCATAACAGGGATACAAACATAATACATCATATTAAAAATTAAAACATTTACAATTGAGAACGAATAATGGAAAATAAAGTGAGTAAAAGTACCATTACCAGTTAGTTTTAATCAATTCGAGTACTTGTTTTTTAAACAATTTTTTTGTCATTGATGTCAGATTAGGGTTTCTTTTAGTAAAATTGTTGTATAGGCTTCGACCGAAATTTATACTATGCCTTAGACCTACCTCTGTAGCACACTTTGGTTCGAAAAGAGGACGAGAGATATTAAACCTCCTTGTATTATAGTAGTGATTTCGTGTTATGAATTTTTCATGATGTTTATGGAAATAATTTAATAAAGTGTAGGAGTATAATTGTTTAATATTCAATACGTCAAAATCTTTATATAAACTTTTAGATGGATAGTCCAGTGATTTTTTTAAGCTTATCTTAATTATTCTTTTCTGTAACAACGACAGTGGGCGGAGTGCAGTCTGACATATCCCACCCCATCCTATTAGTTCATATTGTATAACTGACTGGACTAAACTTAAATATATTAATCTTAAAGTACTCTGTGGCATTATGTTTCTTAATATAACAAATTTATATATAGTTTTCCGTAGTTTAAGACACAGATATTGAACATGTATTCCTCACCGTAAATTTTGATCAATGATAACACCTAAGGATTTTACTTGCTTTGATGAAATTAATTTTGGACATTTACAATTAAAAGGGTAAAACAAGAGATTTCATGTAAGATTATATTATGTTGTGCATTTATTGAGGGAAGTCCTTTAGAGTTTAGTAAAAAGGTAAATATGTTGTTTTATCAATATTTAAAGATAGAAGTTTTTCATCGAGTCACTTTTAATTTTGTTTGTTCCAATGTTAGCATTTCTAAAAGCGTGCTCCCAACAGTTTCCAGGAAATATGATTACTGTGTCATCAGCGAAGGAATAAACATTGCCTTTGATGAGATTTATATCTAGTTGAAGTAGATCATTGGAGTAAAGGACCTAACACAGTTCCTTGCGGGACGCCGATATCTAGCACTATGGAATAATGTCTGTAACTTTTAGGGTTTTACTCTAAGTATATTGAGGATAACAAATTTCCAGCAATCCGCTCAAATGCTCTATTGAGCATCACTTTTTTGCAGCACATACATTTGAGCATCTTCCAGGATGAATATCGTGAAATCAAAACTGAGGAACTTACTTTCCGACACGCTCTTAGGCACTACCTTCGAATTTCTTCATCCAACATTAAACCCAATATTGCCAATTTAGTGATAAATAAACAGTGTCAGATCCCACATTAAATTTAATAACGTTATTCATTAACTTCTCATAGTGGAAGACAAAATATAAAACAAAAACATGTATAACGTTAAGTAATCCCTATGGTAATTGTAATATAATGTTATGATATGTGTTACGTAAGTATCATACTATTAATAAATCAATAAGTCAATGCTGCCCTCTAGTCTTTCACCAAAGAGAAAGTGGCGCTTTAGTTAAAAAAAAAAGAAAGTTCAAGATCACTGGTATAGATGAACGTTCTGAAGGAATAGACAGGAGTTCGAGCCAGAGTATATTTTACCATCAGATCAACAAGAAGATATTGTTGAAATGGCCTATGAATGTTAAATAAGTGATCAAAGTTATATTATTGTAATTATTAGAAAATGGAAAGAAATATGATACATCATATTCGATTGTTTTAGAGGACTAGTTTAAAACAAAAATAAAAAGTAACAAAAATTATAATCACATAAGTTACACTTAATGAGAAACTGAGTCACGTGCTGGTTTACTGCAGTTTCAATATACACTTTCAGTAGGAGTATACCGTATCCAGTCGCTCCCACCACTACTCCCAGAGTCATCCCCACTCCAATAATCTCCGTAGACATCTAGCGCCGTGATCTGCAGCGGCGAGACTCCGCACTGTGCTGATCCCAACCCACCCAGATAAATAAACCTTATGCACAACCAGAGCAATGATATATCATCAGTTAGGCCCTTTCGTCGCCCAACACTGTGATATGACGTCACATAACCCCAAAAGGATTTGGCTACCGTTGAAACTTGAAGGACATTAAATTCCCTGGTAATCTATTTAAGACCATATTAATCATTCCGAATAAACCAATACCATTGCGGGAGTGTGCATTCAATAAGACAAAGGAACACCTCCATCCTTCCATCGAAAACTAGATGGAAATAAAATTCCCTGGTACCATTCTGATTAAGCCTTTATAATCAATCATCAACCATTCCGTAACAAGAGGGAGAATTTCACGCACCCCCAGGCACCTCTAAGGCCAAGGCTAACAAAATAATAGACCTCCTTGACCAAATAATCTAAATATTATTAATATAAAAGACAAAAATAATATACAAAGAGATAGGCCCTTCTGAGGTAATATTCTCCTAGAGGGGGTTGTTAGTATTCTAGCCCATTTAAAATGCATTTTCAAGATTTAAAAAATCATATTATGTTTTAAAAAATGTTGGACATATTCTTAAAACCTATTTTCACCCCCAAAAGGGTTAATTTTATGTAAGGGTGGTTTTTCAAGGTTACCCAGGTTTTTGTAGAAATGGACAACTTGAGCCACTGTAAATCATCTAGAGGGTAGTTTTCACCCCCACAACCAATCTAACCATTTAGAAATGTAATTTTCGACATTTAAAAATCGTACTAAGCGAAATCAACTATCTGTCATGATTTACACCTCAAAAAGGGTTAATTTTATGAAAGGGTGGTTTTCAAGGTCAAACAAGTTTTCCACAAATGGAAAAATTAAGCCATTATAAATCGCCTAGAGGGTAGTTCTCACCTCACAACCAATCTAACCCAGTTAAAAATTATTTTTTCGACATATAAACACTTTACTGAGTGATACGAACTATCTGACATGATTTACACCCTCAAATTATTTAATTTTACATATGAATGGTTTTCAAGGTCACGCAGGTTTTTGCAGAAATGGACAACTGTAAATTGTCTAGATGGTAGTTTTCACCCCCACAACCGTTCTAACCCATTTTAAATTCTTTCTTCTGCATATAAACATCTTACTGAGTGATATTAACTATCTAACATCATTTACACCCCCAAATGATTTAATTTTACAAAGGGGTGGTTTTTCAAGGTCACCCAGGTTTTTGCAGATATGGACCAGTTGAGCCACTGTAAATCGTGTAGAGCGTAGTTTTCACCCCCATAACCAATATAGCCTTTAAAAATTTTTTCCTATATTAAAAATCGAAGTATGCTATATCAAGTGTCTTAAGACCAATTTACACCCCAGGGTCACAAACGTATTTGCAAAAATTGACAGTTTAAGCTATTATAAATGGTTTTGAACCCATAACAAACTTAAAATTTATTGCTCTGTTACATCAAATGTACGACATGACTGAATAAGGACCTCTATACTCAAGTTAAAGATGGGAAAATCTTAAAAAAATTAATTAATTTCACAACGAAGTACTCGTCACAGTGCGAAAATACGAACTCTGATTGGTTGATCTTGTGGTAGTACCCCATCTCATTAGAGAGTTATATTTTATTTTGTGAATAACTGTTCCCTTGATATAGGATAGGATGAGAGGACAACCAAAAAACCTTGAGAATTCAAACAGAAGTCTGCAAACAGAAAAAAAAACATTTGTAACAAAAATTATGTTGGAAACATTACAAAATATTAGGACAAACGCAACTCTAAAAGCCTTATCAATACAAACTGCTTCTAAAATAACAAGGAAATAGGAAAACACAATTGTAAAGAAACGGCATATATAGCACATGTCTTGCAGGAGATGAAATAATTGTCAATATGACAAAGACAATTCCAAAAGCCTTGTCAATTCCAGCAAACTGGTTGTAAAATAGGAGATAACATCTGTAAACAAAGATTATGTTGGAAAGTGAAAGCCTCAGGATAGGTGACGTCAGCAAAAATATGATTAAGAAACTACAACCGACAGAGGTAATTAAGTCATTTATGCATTAAAAATGTACACCCGTATGAACAGATACCTTAACAAAAAATACAAACCGTCAAAATTGGTAAAACCGGCGAATTAATACAAATAGATTGGAATGTGAGAGCCTCAGGATAAATGTTATGCACAAATATTGATTGAACATATCCAGTAGACAGAGTAAGAAGTATAGAATATGTCTAGATGGAGAGGAAAATAAAGGCATTTGCGCATAAAAATTACGGGACAATCTCACAAAGTCCTCTTCAAGACTTGTAGAAAGGTTCAGGATAGGTGAAAGCCACAAAACGTGATTCAACACGTACACCCATATGACAAGGACAACCTAACAAGACATACAAACTGTCGAAACTAATAAAATCGGTTATCTAATATAAGTATTGTAGAACATATCCAATCGACAGGGAAAATAAAATCATTAATTCATTTTAAATATGAATTATTTAGCTACTTCTAAACAATATGACAGTAGCAACTGTAGAAACCTTAACAATTCAAACTAATGATTCTAAAGGATTAAAGAAATATGAATAGTCATCTTTAAAGAACAGGAATGTATAAAACATGTATAGCTATGGAGGAAAATAAAGTTATTTATGCATTAAGAATACAAATAGTATGACAAGTACATCTTAACAAGACATATAAACTATCAAAATAGGTAAAATAGGTGATCTAATATAAATATTTTGGAGCGCGAGAGCCTCAGAAATGGTTTTTATCAACACATCATGACTTAACATATCCTGTTACCAGAGGAAATGAAATCATTAATTCATTTTAAAAGTAAAATGTTTATCTATCGCTAAAGAATATGGCAGTGGCAACTCTAAGAAACCTTATATTATCAGACTGGTTGTAAACTATCAAAGAATTACGAAAATTCATCTTTAAACAAAGGGAAGGTATAAAGCATGTGCAGCTATGTAGGAAAATATAGTCAGTCATTTACGCATTAAACAATTTTGAAAAGTGTTCACATATGATTTAGACATTTCTATAAGGCATGTAGACAGGTTCAGAATATATTACGTCAGCAAAAATATGATTCAACAAGTACAGCCGACAGAGAAAACGTAATCATTTATGCATTTAAATGTAAATTTATATGTTAATGGCACCTTAATTGGCTGTAAAGTAACAAAGAAATATGACAAATCATCTTTAAACAAAAGTATGTGTAAAGCATGTCTTCCCGTAGAAGAAAATGAAGCAATTTTTGTATTAAACGCATATGAACAGTGTATACATGTGACAAATGCATCCATACAAAGCAATGATTTATTGTAGAGATAGTAATCTAATACAAGCAAATTGATACGTGAGAGGCTCAGGATAGATGAGTGCAAAAGAAGTCCGGGCGAAAGAGGATATGAAATCGTTTATACATTAAAAATGTGACAAATGTGTACCTTTTACAAAACAATAGTACAATGATAACTCTAAGAAATTGACTGTAAAGTATCTAATAAATAGGATAGAAAATAATTAACAGGAGAGGAAAATGATGTCAATTGTGCATACAAAATGAAAATTACCTGAAAAATCAACAAATCATGATTGAATATATCCAATTGACAGAGGAAATAAAGTCATTTATACATTTAAAATGTGATATGTTTACCTAATTTTAAACAATAGTACAAAGGCTACTCCAATAGTCTTAACAATTCAAACAATGTTGATGTAAATTAAAAAACAAATGGGAAAAAGCATATTAAACAAAGAGGATAATTAGAACATGTCTAGAACATTACAACCAGTTTGTATGTACTATTAAGAATGTCATTATCATATTGTGTACATTTTAAATGCATAAATAGTCACGTTTCCTCTGTCATTAGGACAAGTTCAATCATAAGTTGGTGATTTATTTCATAATTTTTCAATTTTTATGCATAACTTGACCTTATTTTCCTCTCTAGCTAGACATGTTCTAAATATTCTCTCTCTTTAATATTTTTTTCTATTTCTTAGCAATTTTCAACCAGATTGTTTGAATTGTCAAGACTATTTGAGTAGCCTTTGTACTATTGTTTAGAATTAGGTAAACAATTCAATTTGTAAATGTATAAAGGACTTCATTTCCTCTGTCAATTGGATATGTTCAATCATGATTTGTGAATTTATTTCATAATTTTTCTATTTGTATGTAAAATAGACGTTATTTTCATCTCCATCTTAGACATGTTCTAATTATCCTCTTTGTTTAATATGCTTTTTCCCATTTGTTTTTTAATTTACATCAACATTTTTAGAATTGTTAAGACTATTGGAATAGCCTTTGTACTATTGTTTAAAATTAGGTAAACATATAACATTTTAAATGTATAAATAACTTTATTTCCTCTGTCAATTGGATATGTTCAATCATGATTTGTTGATTTTTCAGGTAATTTTCATTTTGTATGCACAATTGACATCATTTTCCTCTCCTGTTAATTATTTTCTATCCTATTTATTAGATAGTTTACAGTCAATTTCTTAGAGTTGTCTTTGTACTATTGTTTTGTAATAGGTACACATTTGTCACATTTTTAATGTATAAACGATTTCATTTCCTCTATCGCCCAGACTTCTTTTGCACTCATCTATCCTGAGCCTCTCACGTATCAATTTGTTTGTATTAGATTACTATCTCTACAATAAATCATTGCTATGTATGGATGCATTTGTCACATGTATAGACTGTTCATATGTAGTTAATACAAAAAATGCTTCATTTTCTTCTACGGGAAGACATGCTTTACACATACTTTTATTTAAAGAAGATTTATCATATTTCTTTGTTACTTTACAGCCAATTCGTATGTCTTTAAGGTGCCATTAACATATAAATTTACATTTAAATGCATAAATGATTACGTTTTCTCTGTCGGCTGTACTTGTTAAATCATATTTTTGCTGACGTAATCTATTCTGAAGTTGTCTACAAGCCTTGTAGAAATGTCTAAATCATATGTGAACGCTTTTCAAAATTGTTTAATGCGTAAATGACTGACTATATTTTCCTACATAGCTGCACATGCTTTATACCTTCCCTTTGTTTAAAGATGAATTTTCGTAATTTGTTGATAGTTTACAACCTGTCTGATTTGATAAGGTTTCTTAGAGTTGCCACTGCCATATTCTTTAGTGATAGAGAAACATTTTACATTTATGTTCTACAATACTTATATTAGATAACCGATTTTATTAGTTTCGACAGTTTGTATGTCTTGTTAGGTTGTCCTTGTCATATGGGTGTTCGTGTTGAATCAAGTTTTGTGGCTTTCACCTATCCTGAACCTTTCTACAAGTCTTGAAGAGGACTTTGTGAGATTGTCCCGTAATTTTTATGCGCAAATGCCTTTATTTTCCTCTCCATCTAGACATATTCTATACTTCTTACTCTGTCTACTGGATACGTTCAATCAATATTTGTGCATAACATTTATCCTGAGGCTCTCACATTCCAATCTATTTGTATTAATTCGCCGTTTTTACCAATTTTGACGGTTTGTATTTTTTGTTAAGGTATCTGTTCATACGGGTGTACATTTTTAATGCATAAATGACTTAATTACCTCTGTCGGTTGTAGTTTCTTAATCATATTTTTGCTGACGTCACCTGTCCTGAGGCTTTCACTTTCCAACATAATCTTTGTTTACAGATGTTATCTCCTATTTTACAACCAGTTTGTTTGAATTGACAAGGCTTTTGGAATTGTCTTTGTCATATTGACAATTATTTCATCTCCTGCAAGGCATGTGCTATATATTCCGTTTGTTTACAGTTGTGTTTTCCTATTTCTTTGTTATTTTAGAAGCAGTTTGTATTGATAAGGCTTTTAGAGTTGCGTTTGTCCTAATATTTTGTAATGGTTCCAACATACCCTTTGTTACAAATGGTTTTTTTCTGTTTGCAGAATTTTGTTTGAATTCTTAAGGTTTTTTGGTTGTCCTCTCATCCTATCCTATATTAAGGGAACAGATATTCACAAAATAAAATATAACTCTCTAATGAGATAGGGTACTACCAAAAGATCAACCAAACAGAGTTCGTATTTTCGGACTGTGACGAGTACTTCGTTGTGAAATTAATTACTTTTTTTTTAAGATTTTCCCATTTTTAACTTGAGTATAGAGGTCCTTATTCAGTCATGTCGTACTTTTGATGTAACAGAGCAATAAATTTTAAGTTTGTTAGGGGTTCAAACTCATTTATAATGGCTTAAACTGTCAATTTTTGCAAATACGTTTGTGACTCTGGGCTGTAAATTGGTCTTAAGACACTTGATATAGCATACTTCGATTTTTAATATAGAAAAAAATTTTAATAGGCTATATTGGTTATGGGGGTGAAAACTACGCTCTACACGATTTACAGTGGCTCAACTGGTCCATATCTGCAAAAACCTGGGTGGCCTTGAAAAACCACCCCTTTGTAAAATTAAATCATTTGGGGGTGTAAATGATGTTAGATAGTTAATATCACTCAGTAAGATGTTTATATGCAGAAAAAGAATTTAAAATCGGTTAGAACGGTTGTGGGGGTGAAAACTACCATCTAGACAATTTTTTAGAATTAGAATTAGCCCGTTTCATCCCTAAAGGGCAAGGGCCTCTTGACTGGCAAGGTGGCTGTTTCGGCAGTCCCGCTTAGCCACTGCGGGAAAGGTCCTCATTCCTCTTATGTTGCTTCTGTCAGTCGCCTCCATTCCCTTCGACCTTTGGCCTTCGTAGTCCAGTTTGTCCCAAGGTGAAGCTTTAGGTCTTCTGCCCATCTTCTCTTCTGTCGTCCTACTGTTCTGTGGCCGATTCGTGGGTCCCAAGCTGTTGTTATATGCGTCCATCTGTTGTGATCCATCCTCATGACGTGACCTGCCCACTTTCTTTTCAGAGATATGGCCGATGTTGTTATGTCTTTGATGTTTGTCATTGCCCTTAAGTCTTCGTTGCGGATTCTGTCTTGGAGTTTAACATCTAGGATTTTTCTCTCCATTTTCCTCTGGCATGTTTCTAACATTTTCCTTTCTTTAACTGTCAGGGCCCAGGTTTGGGCTCCGTACAGAAGGATGGGTAAGATGCAAGTGTCCAATATGTCTTTCTTTAATCTGATGTTATAGGCCTTACTTGTGAGAATAAATTTCAAACTCCAGAATTTGGACCATGCTGTAGAGATGCGTCTCTGAACTTCTTTGCGGGTGGCGTTTCCGAATGACATAATTTGGCCAAGGTAAATGTATTCATTGACATATTGTAGTTCTTCGTTGTTAACCTTGATAATTTTTTCGGTACTGTTTGTCATTAGTTTTGTTTTGTGAGGGTTCAGTTCCAGTCCTGCTTCCTTGCTCTTGTGGGATAGTTCATGGATGTTCCGTCTTAGTTCTTCTGCTGAAGATGCAAATAGGATGATATCATCTGCAAACCTCAGTTCTCGGAGTGGTTTTCCATCAATTTAATTCCACCTTTCAATTTCATTCTCTGGAAGATATCTTCTAGTGTGCTGATAAACAGACTAGGGGATATGGGTCTCCTTGCCTTACTCCTCTTTCCAGTTTAAAAGTATTGCCCTCTGTCTCTAATTGGATCTTAGCTTGCATGTTTGAATATAGTTTGGCGAGTATCCTGATGTATTTTTCCTCTAGTCCTTGATTTTGTAGGGCGTTCAAGATTGGTACATGTTCGACGGAGTCAAAGGCTTTGGTGAAATCTATGAAAGCCAAGTAGAGCTCTAGGTTGAATTCCTGAACTTTTGCCATAATTTGGGATACCGTTTGCAAATGATCTGTGGTGGAGAAGCCAGCACGAAAGCCCGCTTGCTCTACGGGTTGATTCTCGTTCAAGCATTTGCTTATTCTTCTTGTGATTATGGTCGAAAAAAGTTTATATAGGGTGGACATTAGGCTGATAGGGCGATAATTATTCACATCGTTCCTTGATCCCTTCTTGTGTAATAGTATGATGTTGTTTGTTCTCCATGATTCTGGGATTTCTTCTGTTGAGAGGATTTTGTTAAAACAATCTGTTAGTACGTCTGTCAGTTCATTCTCTCCAGCTTTCAGATACAGTTGTCCATTTCTGCAAAAACCTGGGTGACCTTGAAAACCATCCATATGTAAAATTAAATAATTTGAGGGTGTAAATCATGTCAGATACTTCGTATCACTCAGTAAAGTGTTTATATGTCGAAAAAATAATTTTTAAGTGGGTTAGATTTGTTGTGGGGTGAGAATTACCCTCTAGGCGATTTATAATGGCTGAATTTTTCCATGTGTGGAAAATTTATTTGACCTTGAAAACCACCCCTTCATAAAATTAACCCTTTTTGGGGTGTAAATCATGACAGATAGTTGATTTCGCTCAGTACGATTTTTAAATGTCGAAAAATACATTTCTAAATGGTTAGATTGGTTGTGGGGGTGAAAACTACCCTCTAGATGATTTACAGTGGCTCAAGTTGTCCATTTCTACAAAAACCTGGGTAACCTTGAAAAACCACCCTTACATAAAATTAACCCTTTGGGGGTGAAAATAGGTTTTAAGAATATGTCCAACATTTTTTATAACATAATATGATTTTTTAAATCTTGAAAATGCATTTTAAATGGGCTAGAATACTAACAACCCCCTCTAGGAGAATATTACCTCAGAAGGGCCTATCTCTTTGTGTATTATTTTTGTATTTTATATTAATAATATTTAGATTATTTGGTCAAGGAGGTCTATTATTTTGATAGCCTTGGCCTTAGGGGTGCCTGGGGGTGCGTGAAATTCACCCTCTTGTTATGGAATGGTTGATGATTGATTATAAACGCTTATACAGAATGGTACCAGGGAATTTTATTTCCATCAAGTTTTCGATGGAAGGATAATGGTTTTCCTTTGTCTTATTGAAAGCACACTCCCGCAATGGTATCGGTTTATTCGGAATGTTTAATATGGTCTTAAATAGATTACCAGGGAATTTAATGTCCATCAAGTTTCAACGGTAGCCAAATCCTTTTGGGGGTTTGTGACGTCATATCACAGGGTTGGGCGACAAAAGGGCCTAACTGATGTTATATCATTGATCTGGTTGTCCATAAGGTTTAATTATCTGGGTGGGTTGGGATCAGCACAGTGCGGACTCTCGCCGCTGCATATAATGGCGCTAGATGTCTACGGAGATTATTGGAGCGGGGATGACTCTGGGAGTAGTGGTGGGAGCGACTGTAGACGGTATACTCCTACTACTTTCATTTCAGTAATGGCATGACGCAGTTGATTTCAGTAAATCTTGTGACAACTTGCTCCTATGCTTAGTTTTTAACAATTTTATGATAGAAAATGGTGGCTCATAGGCTCACACATGTACGCACTACCATACATGGATTGTTTTTTTAAAACACAGTTTCGCAAGTTTGGATACAGCTCCTCGTTGAAAAGCCTCCAAATTTCGATGGGCTGGCAATTTCTCATTTATAGCCTATAAGAAAATTGTCACAGAGCTCCATTTGCGTATCAGGACTATCAGTCGGAGATGCCTTCATGGTAGTTAAACAGAAAAAGTCTACGTTGAAGTTCATGAAAATGAGTAAACCTTGAAAAAAGTGATAGTGAACGATGTTGAAAATGCACGCATGTCGATTACAAAGAAATGGGAAGTGTTAGTGCTACAGAGGTAGTGTCCGCGGGTCCCCAGTTGGATAACACTGCATTAAGATATTATACATTTTTGTAATGGGCATGGTGGTAATAACCATGATAGAAGTTTTTATGTGCACTCAAGTAGAGTAATGTGTTGCAAGCTTCGAAGACATTGCATGCCATTCCGATGAGTCTCATTTATTTTAATGTGATGTTAAGCCACAAGTTGGTGGCCGTGTCAAAAATATGATATATTTAGGTTTCGAAAAATTGTGGTAGTAGGCCTATTCATTAGTAATGTATAGATCTATTCTGACCGAAAGATCAAATCTGTTGTTACGTCTTCTGTATAGGCTATGTTATTTTAAATACACAACAGTTTGGAGGAAATAAATTAAACAGGCAATGCCACGAGTGACTTGGGCGTTTTCTAGGATAATTCCAATCCACGAATTGCATTGATAACGACTATTTAACGAATAATATGTATTAATAATAAATAATACAATATATTGAAATTGAATTATTTTAATAGCACTTTAGACTCACACTGCAACATTAAAAGGCATTAATGATATATAACCAATATGATTGTTTCTGTGAACAGAACACGATTAATGGATAAACGTCCATTTATTCCAGTATTGTTAACATAAATTTAATATTGAAGACACCTTGCGATAAACGTTAAAATATTATTGTTATAGTTCCCAGCTATGTAGTATACAGGTAAGTATAGCTAGTTTCTTGAAAGATATTATACTCATGTAGAAGCAGATGAAAGATGGTCATCTGTCTCTCCTTTGGAAGAGTATGCCATCGAAAAGGAGATTGATAGCTCTGAATCCATCCCCCACTTCTCAATGGCCTCCGCTTAGCTGTTCGTTCTCATGTCACAAGTGTAGGTCCACATTCATGCTGTTGAGGTTATGTGTTGCACCACTCCTCCGGCGAGTCACCGAGTAGAACATTAATTACCTGGACTTCTTTTCTCTGCTACCGACGCCAGGTCCACTCCCAGAGGATCTAAATAAATGTGACTAAAGAAGGACCGGAGAAAGAGGCAACATATTTAACGAAAGGCCTCGAAACAAGTTTCGATGCCTTTCGCATTTAATATGTTTTCTTAAAAGTCAGAAAACATAAAGGAAGCGTTTTAGAAAAGAAAAAAGGGTTTATTTTACAGAACGGGCTGAAGGCCTGGAATACATACATATAATTTAATTCAGAATAAATAATAACCCTTTGAAAAGAACATAAATTAAAGAACAATCAGTTCCTGAAAAAGAGGTTACACAGACAAACTCAATATGGCGATTCTCTATACAAGAAAATTTACATTATAAATTTTAGTGACTTACATTTTTTGAAAGAAGCAAAAACAGCTTCTCCATCCACGGAGTTGTGGTTGAAGAAGGCTCACTCTCCTCGGACAACGGACATAGACATAAGGTTCAGGGATAATTAAACTACACAAGGAACAGAGGTACAAGCAGAAGGCAAACGAAAGAAAAATTAATTAAGCCCAACAAAAACACAGAGTCGAACAGGCATCAACTTTAGAGATAACCGCCTAGCACATATACGTATCGGCCTGAAAGGCTTAATTCAATCTTAACGCATTTCATAACACCCGACAGAATAAATCAAAGATAAGTACATACCTCTAAAAAGAATCCTAATCGAGACTGAAGCCACATCCCACTGAACCAAGGAGTCCCAGGTCGATGTCCATTGCCCGATAGATGAAGACGAACCCTCAGACGGAGGATCCAACTAGTGCCGATGAAAGGTAAAACGAGAGTGAGACCGAGGCACCATTGTGCTCGGTGATTTATACAAAACAAGCCTTTTGTTACGTCAGAACTCTAAACAATAAAGAAACACTGCACAATCACGGGAGAACCAAAGTCTCCCCATACCACAAGTAACCATAGATACAAAACGCAACAGAATCCACTACAATTTGTCAGTCCGTGACATCCTGCATTAAATCAAAACATATGACGCAACACAGCGCATTAACAATCTGTAATTACAGGGCCGACTATAATATGTTTATAAAAGAAACAAGTAGAAGAACCAAGCCTCCTACATAATGTTTTCTTCTCCCAAAATTTATATTAATAAATCCCGTGCGCCAATTGATAAAAAAACTTATTAAAAATAAAATATTGGCGCAGTGTTTATAATGTTTACTGTAGGTTATTAAAATTATTAAATTACATCGATTCTTAACTATGGAATACAATTCCGTAAAACATTGTACAGCTGATTCGTGAAAAGACGTAGGAATAATATTCACTATATTTCGATAATAAGAGGACGTATTTTTATCACTTTCGTTGGAGGTGGTAAATCAATGACAATTATTGAGTGAATCAGATCTGTTATTGACAAATCTCAGACTCATTCGTATAAGTTTCTAGCTTAAATGACCCGGTGGTATTTACGGTACTTGTACAGCATAGTATAATTATACAGTAGTCTCCTTCAGACTAGGCCCTAATAGCCATCCGTATTCTGACTCCAAGGATTATATGACCAATATGTTTCTTATTTTCGGTAGCATTTCAACAATTCGGGGAAAAGGAGAAGCTTCGTATGCGGCGACAAAGGGAGAAAGACCCGAAGGTTACTCGTTCAAAATTTCATTAATATAGAATTAAAACCGTAAAAATGCAAAGTAATCGTTATACAGGTCATGGAAACTCTTACGGTTCCGGGAGGTTGAGGATCCCAGATGTTAAAACATTCTGCACACGAAGATGATAAGGTTGACAACCTTAACTCACCGGCCCCCTGGATCCCCCAAGATTGCTCCCGATACTCATAAGACGATGAGTTGACCTCAGAGCCATGGTGTCACCAGAAGGATAATGCCAATTGAACAATCTCAAAGACTTCAATGGGGATCGACCCGAGACCTTCCGGTCTGTAGCGTTTTTCCTAACCAACTGACCCACAGCGCACCCCTGGAATAAAACCTTATATTTGTATAATAAACAAGCAAACAGAGAGACGGTTGAAAATTCGTCATTTATATTTTCAGATATAGGCCTATACGTATTTTTTACCTTTAAGATTGATACACATTAAAAATTCCAAATCTGGCATTGATAAATATCTGGCGTAATTCGATAGATGCAGTTTTATCTTAATGCATCTTAAAAATTACCTCATATTAGATGCCAGGATTAGTCAATTTTACTCACACTTAAGTAATGAAACATTATTTATTTACAAAAAATGTTTGTTTATGCACTGTCATTTGTCCACGAACAGCAACCGTATAGGGTTTATTATTATGATATTAAGGACGTTGAATTAAGCAACAATTTTCTATTTAAAAAGAAGTAAAGACAGTGCTTTTCCTCGTGTCTTGAAGGTTAAGTGTGCAAAATTACATCGAGATAGGCATAAAACAGTGGATTTATATAAAGGACTGACAAACACACAACTCTACATTATACACTATACCTAGTAATTATATACAGTACATAGATTGGTTCAAATCAAAAGAAACACGTATGCACTAAATTGTCAAATCATCAATATTAAGCTGAACTTTAAATTTAGTTTTTGGATATAACGGCTTTTGGATTTATACAAAGCCAAGATCTCACGTTTCTAAAGGATTTTGAATTAAAACGAAACTGATTTCAATATAATTATAGACTTCGCGATATTAATTGTGCTTAATCGGCTTGTTAGGATTAATATGTAGTACCATATGTACTAGCCTATAGGTACAGGAAGTATCTGTTTTCAGCACAACAATCTACGTTGAGTTTTTAACCTAAATACACGTTTTGAGGTAACCTGAAACAAAGAATATTATTTTCGGAAACATGTTTGTGTATGGGTATTTGTGTCTGTGTGGATGTGTGTAAACAGCCTAGCTACAGAACGGAAAATCGTATGAAAACAAAATTTTGTATTTGGGTTAGATACCTTCTGAGAATGTGACACAAAGATTGGCGACGATTTTATCTTATTTTTAAGGGACTTAACACGAAGAAAACTTAGTTCGTCGCGATTTTCTCGAAAACAGTTCTTACGTTTTTGATGAAATTTTACACGTGGAGTGCATATATTAAGAATTTAAACTATTATTTGAAACATTTTTGAGAAAAAAATATCTGAAGCGTAGTTATAAGCCACCCACTCGGAATACGCTCTTTTCAATATGGCCTCTTGTATATCAGAATGTGAAGTGAGAAAATGTGTTGGCCATGCTTAAAATAAAGCAAGTTACAAGACTACATGAATCATATTATATTTGGGTTATGTATCATTCGGGGATGTGATGTGATGTGGTAACAACATTTTCTTAATTTTTTCAACTAATTTAACCGAAGATAATGTCATACACAATAATTTTATTATATTAAGAGGCGAACTTTTATTTGAGCAGAGGAAGTTATGTGAATTTCACATCAGATATCTTTTTGTAACAGCGATAATGACGAAACCTTCTTAGCTATAATTAACTTTATAGATGCTTAAAATATCACTATTAAGCAAATTGTATCCATAAAATCCATAAAATTGTATCCATAAAATACGTTGGATTTCACGAAGAATATAAATTAGCGCAAAATAAGCCCCCTCCAGGACGAATATTGAGATATGTGTAGGAAATATGATTTTAAAAAATGATTTCGAGTCTTTGCAGTTTCTTTATCATTCTCTTAGCAGTATGTACTTTTATGCTGTCCCTTTGTTGCTGAGATGTTGTAGATACTTAGGCCTGTATTTGGTCACAGCGATGACTGGTATGTGGAAGTCAGGAGAATCCATATTAAAATGATATTTTATTAATAAAACTTCCCTTTATATTAGAATGAAACATAAAGAGTAAAAAAAGTAAAGAGTTCCCTATTACAGGCCATGGAGGTCCAGAGGGTTACAGGAGGTTGAGGCTCCCAGATTTTTAGACAATCGGCCTCCCTTACTACGAGGATTTCTCCCGGTACTGTACTCTTTTCTGTTAGAGGCTGATTCGACCCCAGGGCCATAGTGTCACCAGAAGCATTAGGCCAATTGAAAAACTCCAATGACCTCATCCGGGATCGAACCCGCGACCTTCCGGTTTGTAGCGCAGCACTACGGAGAGTGGCAGATGCAGAAAGTAAAACTCTAGCACTTATGTTAAACTGAAAACGGAAATATCGCAGATATTTTAAAATCCTATATACTTTAACGTGTTAGGGTATGTTTCATTTCCCAACAGTGAAAGTAAAATTTATTTTCATTACCAAATATCTTTTAATAATAACCTTGGTGGGAGGCCTTTGCCCCTATGGGATTAATGAAGCTAATTTATTTATTTATATAGTGCTTTCTTCCCAAGGGAACGTTAATTGTAAAAGTTTGCAAAAAAAAAATAAAAAATTTGCGTATGTCGCTCTGTCATTTCATGGAAATTTCAAGTTGTTAAACACAACGAGCGAGAATAGAGAATATAGAGTGGCTGTTGCGCCGCCATATTTGAAACAAATTGAATGGTCATCCGCCATGTTTTAAGCTGCCGGGCTGTCACATTAAAGTATTGTTGTATACTAGAACCTGGGACTATACGTACTGTGTAATGAAAAATCACAACTGTATACTTCAATCTATTAATCATATCACATATTATGTCAAATTAGCAATTAAATTTTCTTTAGGAATAATACGTAAAATAATATAAATCATGTTGGCTCGAAATCCTAGGCGTAAGAGTTGAGAAAACCCATCTGGTAGTCTATTGTACTAGAGAAACAAGTTGAAACACCTTAAATTAAAAAAAACTGCAGAGACTCCAGTTCAGGGAATAATGTAGTAATGCAATAGGCCTACTCAGAATAATTTACAATATAGTAGACGCCATATTAGGCCTAGAGGAAATTGCTAAATTTAAGTGTACCATTCACACTCAGACCAAACCAGTCTTCAAAGAACTGAATATTTTGCCACCCGGTGGTGCAGAAGAATAAAAAAAAATTGTTACATAATGAAGAGGTTACAAAATACTGTAGTCTATATACAAATCTGTGCTGAATGCCCTCTCTGTGGATGTATGCACTTCTAGCATGTACCGGTAACAAGGATGCAACAATCTCTTATGTTTATTAATATTTTATTTTCATTACACCTTATAGCAATAGGCATTAGACAGCATCATATGGTTACGATAACATAAATAGGAAATAGGCAAATGAAAAGAAAGGAAAAATTACAATAATTATCAGCGTAAAAGTAAGAATAACGAGAATAGAAGAGAATAAAGATAATGTGAGAAATTTTACAAGAAAAGTAAGTATGCAGAATATAGAGAAGAAGAAAAAGCGTTGGTAGTAAAAATAAATTAAATGACATGAGAAAAATAGGCCTATGTTTGTTGACAAGGTACACAATAAAGGGTGCGGACTATTAATTTTGGATCTAATCGGTTGACCGGTACCAGAGTAACGACTAATTAATTTTGTCTACCGGTATAATTTGACAGTTAACACTATTCCTTCACTTTTGCCTCAAACTGACTGAGTTGGCCAAATGGTAACGCCTTGGACTCGTATTCTGGAAGTCCCCGGATCAAATCCCGGAGCCGGCCGATTTGACATGGGTTTTTTTAATTTTATTATTTTTATATGAGTGCGCGATTGTCAAGGTATCATAAATCTGTAGTTCTGCTGAAGCTGGTCGATTTTAATCTGATTAGAAAAACTTATTTTCTGCATATCATAATTGCAATTATAATTAATTCAACAAAAAACATACTGGCACTTTGTTATTTCAGTTTACCTGATATTATTTATAAATGTGTTATTCTCCGTTCGTGTATACCAATACCTGTTCTGCTCACGGTATATTAAGTGTCAGTATGGTACTTTATGAGATTGTGTGGGTGGCGGGTCCGACCGTCCGTCCGTCCGTGTGCCTGTACGCGCGATAACTCAAATACGCTTTATCAGATTTTAATGAAACTTGATATACGCGTTTATAATGTCCATGGGAAGAATCCTATTGATATTGGACCAAATCGGTTGACCGTTACCGGAGTAAAACCCAATTTAGTGCCAATTTTGAAGGCGCGATAACTCAAATACGCATTATCGGATTTTCATGAAGCTCGGTATACGCATATATAATGACCATCAAAAGACGTCTATTGATATAAGACCAAAGCGGTTGGCCGGTACCGGAGTAATGCCCAATTTAGTGCCTTTTTATGGTAATATATAACAAAAGACGCGATAACTAAAATACTCTTTATCGGATTTTAATGGAACTTGGTATCATAATTGCAATTAACTTATCACATTAAATAAAACTTTCTGGCACTTTGTTTTATCAGTTTACATGATTTTATTAAGTACCAGTATGGAACTTTTTAAGATTGTGTGCACCAGTACGCGCGATAACTCAAATACGATTTATCGGATTTTCATGAAACTTGATGGTCGCATTTTTAACGTCCGTGGCAAGAAGCCTATTTATGTTTGACCAAATCGGTTGACCGATACCGGAGTAACGACTAATTAAATGGCACATGCTTTTTAAAATGGAAATCATGACTCTACTACAATGCCGCTTTGCTAATCATTGAGGTCATTGACTTCAATGCTATCAAATGTTTGTTTATTTCGTTCTTCAAGTTTAAATGAGTACTATATGAATACTGTAATATACATGAGGTATATAACTGTGAAATATTTAGGCCTAGATACATTTAGCGGAGTTCTTTGCCAGTGCATTTTGTGAAATGTTCACATATTTTATGAATTTTTTTAAATCTGTGTATACAAATATCAATTAAGATTAAATATCAAATTTTGTTGACCTTTGTTCTTCCGCAAGCCCTTAATGAATCGATAAGGAACTTAACTCGTAGATAGATTACAAAAATTACTTGTTTTCCGCATCATAATTGCAATTGTCACTGATTAAACGAAATCGTTGTTCCATCAGTTTGCCTGATTTTATTTAGATTCATTTCAGGTCATTCTTCAGTATGGCACAGTAGGAATAAATGCTTTTAATTTCTTAATTTTACTGAAAAGTAGTTTCATAAAAATATGTTTATAATATCATCTAGACTTTAATCTACTCTAACCAATTCTTTTCTTAAATTTCATATAATACACGTTATACAAATTTACAACTTTATTATATCAAAATATGTTCATAAAACAAACTGTATTTGAACTAACTCACATGGTGTAACATGAGACGAATCCTCCTCTAGAACCAAAACGCTAAACTACTGCTGGATTGTAACATTGCTCAGCTCAAATTTTGCCCCAGATTATACAATTAAGCTATTATGTAAAAATAATTCAACTTTAGAAACTTATGATTCAATAAAAAAAGTTAAACATAGTGTATATTAGATTTATGCCAGAGTGCACCATTCTCCGGTTTTCTCAGCTGTTTTGTAACCGGGGTAAAAGTAATATCGGGGTATTCTGAGAAAACCTGTGCACCATTGCTACAATACCGTGGTTTCCAAACGTTCGAATATATCGCGGTTAATCTGCTACGAATACATTCCCATTCATAAATGTTGTATTGGTTTGTGTTGGTTTCTTCCATGGCCGCTAGTTTCGCGCGCTCTCTCTCTCTCTCTCTCTCTGCACGTCTGCCAGTCACGGTGGCTCGTCTATAGGCCCAATTTCATTTATTTGTTGCCTTATTGTTCAGTAATAAATGTTCATAAGGATAAAATGGAATATTATATTGCGTATATATGTCGCCTGAATTCAAACTTTGAATTCAAGTACCATAGATAATGTACCAGTCGTGAAAATGAGTTGGTTGTGCCTACTTCTAATGGAACTTGTTTGGTTGAGGTGAGAAAGGAAGGTCACTTCAATGGATGTTACAGCACAGTATTTGCAAAGGTATGTAGCCTACCATCGTTCATTATTCAAATAGATCCCACCTGTCTCTCATTATTCATTATATTCAATTAGCTTTTGGTCTAGATATCGAAAATATGATACATTACGCTGATCTCCATCTTGGAAAGAAAACGGCGGTTTTCTCACTTTACAGTTCCTTCACGGCCGGTTGGCATCTTACTGTAGTCCAGGCAACGAACGAAAAATAGAAAAAAAAAATCGTGTAGTTTTGAAATTTTGCAGAGTTGTCGGAGGGAGTGTCTTGAACAACATACTAAAAGTCCCCGAAGGTGGGGGGTGAGCGGGGGGCAGGGGGGCCCGCGGAAGGTCCCTATTTTAGGTTTCTCGCTTATATCTAAACAATGGTGCACCGTAGAGTGAAAGTTGCTATATACAACATTCAAGCTGATAAAATTTCCTACAAGTTTGACTCTACACATTTCTTTCTATTCTCAATGGTTTTCGAGATATCCGCCAGCGAAAATAACAATTTTTTTAAAAAAGCTCTTTCGCCTCGCGCTTTTCGACACACTTTGCCTTCTAGCGCTTCAGTCCTTAGGTATACAGCAATGTTCTCATGAAAGAAGTTGTAGGAAAATAAATTATCTTGAAAATGAGTAGTCATTTGTTACTTTGTCTTCAAATGTTCCAAAGTTATAACAATTTTAAGATTCGGTCAAATTTCGAGATTTCGAAAGAAAACCGTACATCGCACTTTCTAAATATTTAAGGGTTATATCTTTGTACATAAGCTGTATATTGTGTATCTACATCATGAAACAAGTGTAGAAACATCACACAACCATTAAAGTTGAAATTATTAAAAATCCGATCACGGTACAAGCACAGTACATGTAATGGAAAATACATTATATTGCAGGCAAGAAAGGAAAAATAGGGACAAAAAAGTCATGTAGTTTTGAAATTTAGCAGAAATATGGGGGAAAGTGTCCTAAACAACGTAGTAAAAATCCCCATGGATAGGGAGTGAGCGGGGGCTGGGGGGCACTTTTACCGGTAAATGTAATTTCCCTCAGTTTTCCCTAAATACACAAAAACTATGGGTTCTAGCAAAAAATAGTTTATACACAAAATTAAACAACATTAAAGTTCTTATAAAATTTATCTGAATGATATTTTTGTAGAATTAATAGTTCAGGAAATAGAAGGATATGAAGTATGACACAGTTCTAGAAACTCTGTTTTACATATACACCTATATATTATATTTTTTAACCAAAGAGAAGCAAACTAGTTCTTAGAATAATATTTGTACTAAAGGCAAACATCACACACAAAATAATAATAATAATAGTAATAATTATTATTATTATTATAAAGCTTACAAAAATCACATGGTATGAGTGTACCTTATAAGAAATATAAATCAGGCCTATTAGCCGTTCTATTTTTCACTCAAAATATCATTTGGAAAAAGTGTAAATAGTTAGAAATTGTAAATATTTAGAAATTATAAGACCTAATAGGCCTACATAGCACTTTAAATAAATGTTTAGTTGTCTATTTTTTTTCAGTCTCCAATACTGGAATCCTAGTACTGTACATCGTACGATAAAACTAAACTCCGTGGCGCTACATCCCTGGAGGGACTTGGCCTACCACCCGACCGCTGCGTCATCTCCCGTAGGCAGATGGCAGGATTGGGGGGCATGTGGTCAGCATGCCGACACCCACGGCCGTTAATGGCGGTTTTCTTGACCGGACATCGTATGATAAGTTAGGGTTATATTTTTCTATCTACCGAACACTCGGTATTTAAACACATATATAACATTAATTAAAGAGTGCCTAAACAACTTATTTTGCTTGGACGTCATCAATTTTAAATTCATCTTCTTCTTATGGTATACTGTTGTATCAAGACAGGTTCCACAAACGGATGAGCATTTAATACTAGCTTTTCTGGATCCATATCTTCCACCACACCTAGTTGCACAGTGACAAAATATAATGTGCAAATATTCTCAGGAGCCACATAGACAAGTAAACGTTTATTTAAAGTAATAGGTAGGCCTGCTATTCTTAGAATCTTTAAATATAATTGTCTAATTCCTTACCATTTTTCAAAATACCGGTAATTTTTTAACGAAACATAAAACGTCTCAGCTTTACAAAAAGAATATTAATAATAATAATAATAATAATAATAATAATAATGAGTTTTATATGTAATATTAACCATTAGTAAGTATATTTTTCTAAGAACTAGTTTGGTTGCTTGGCATCTTGCTAATTTAAGTATCATCTGCCTTCTCTTTTGTTAAAAAATAAAATATATAGGTGTATGTAAAACAGAATTTCCAGAACTGTGTCATACTTCATATCCTTCTATTTCCTGAACTATTAATTCTACAGAAATATCATTCAGATAAATTTTATAAGAACTTTAATGTTGTTTAATTTTGTGCATAAACTGTTTTTTTGCTAGAACCCATAGTTTTTTTGTGTATTTAGGGAAAACTGAGGGAAATTACATTTACCGGTAAAGGTGCCCCCCACCCCCCGCTCACCCCCTATCCATGGGGACTTTTACTACGTTGTTTAGGACACTTTCCCCCATATTTCTGCCAAATTTCAAAACTACATGACTTTTTTGTCCCTATTTTTCCTTTCTTGCCTGCAATATAATGTATTTTCCATTACATGTACTGTGCTTGTACCGTGATCGGATTTTTAATAATTTCAACTTTAATGGTTGTGTGATGTTTCTACACTTGTATACACAATACACAGCTTATATACAAAGATATAACCCCTAAATATAGAGAAAGTGCGATGTACGGTTTTCTTTGGAAATCTCGAAATTTGACCGAATCTTAAAATTGTTATAACTTTTGAACATTTGAAGACAAAGTAACAAATGACTACTCATTGTCAAGATAATTTATTTACCTACAACTTCTTTCATGAGAACATTGCTGTATACCTAAGGGCTGCAGCGCTAGAAGGCAAAGTGTGTCGAAAAGCGCGAGGCGAAAGAGCTTTTTTCAAAAATGTGTTATTTTCGCTGGCGGATATCTCAAAAACTATTGAGAATAGAAAGAAATTTGTAGAGTCAAACTTGTAGGAAATTTTATCAGCTTGAATTTTGTATATAGCAACTTTTCCTCTACGATGCACCATTGTTTAGATATAAGCGAAAAACCTAAAATAGGGACCTTCCGCGGGCCCCCCTGCCCCCCGCTCACCCCCCACCTTCGGGGACTTTTAGTATGTTGTTCAGGACACTCCCTCCGAAAACTCTGAAAAATTTCAAAACTACACGATTTTTTTTTTCTATTTGGTGTTTTTCGACGTTTATTGACTGGACTACTGCGGTAAAAGTCGAAACCAAGCACGGTGCAACGAAAGCATGACTTTACCGAGTATACTAAGCAACATTACCGCGGTATTCTGAATACCGAGATTGGTGCACTCGGCCATTAGTTTCTATACAACTTCTTCCCACTATTTTTCCTTTTATCTCAATTTGTATTTTACGCTTCACACAAAATTGTTGTTTTTTTCGTATTCTTCTGTTTTTCGTATTCTAATTAGATGTCTAAGAAGTTTTGAAGTATAAGAGTATCATATTAGTGAACTGCCCCAAGCACGATGTTTTCTCATTCGGGGTATTGTGTATGATTAGCATTTACGTTATATGTGATGAAATAAACTATATTTCCAGCAGTGGCGGGGCCACAATTTTTACCTGAAGGTGGGCCATGAATTTAAAAGATGGCCAAGGTTCATAAGGAATTCTAATCATATTTGTCTATCTCTAAATCGATAAAAAATCGAAAATCTGTATAACCGCTAACGAATGTTAAATATGTTAAATATCTGTAAAAGAACATCGCCAAATAAGCAGTTTAAAAATCCTTACAAGAACTCTGGTCTCTGGATTCGATTGGATACTATTTTTTTTAAGAAACTATTAACCCTTCAAATTTGAAATTTGAAACGTTACTGCAACTGGAGTCGGCACCAGCGCTAGCATTTCCTCGTTCTAAAATCATAACAGCTCAATTGCGAATAAAAGGAAACTTTTGAAATGTAGGCTACTTGGATCACTCACGTGTTAACCTTTTCACTGCTAATGACGTATAATTTCGTAACCACAAAGCTCTCATAAAAGAAAAAGTATTAAATGTATTAAAATGTGAGGATTTACATTCCCGTGTTATATTATTGTTATTCATGGAAACCAGCTATTTCACTAAAATTTCCCATGTTCATTCTTTTTTTATTTATTTCGTTAGTTGTATGAAGCACAAGAGACATACATCAAATGATTACCCGAATTAAAAAGTGCTCATTTCGAGTTCTGTTCTGTCATATTTAATACACAATTAATAATTAAATACAAAGACATAAAACAAAATATAATTATTATTTAAAATCCAATACCTGTAATAAAAGTAATAAAAAAACGCAGAATGGGAAGAGCAAGTCATAACGTTAAATTCAGGAGGTGGAAACTCTGTTGGATATTCTATAGGGTTTTGTAAGCAAACTTTTATTATTCACTTCTGTATTAGATTCAGAGGAGTCATCACTAAAGTCCACTTCCTCCCCAGCCAATGATACCGTATTGGATGACAGATTGTATTAGATTTAAGTAGACTTCCTGTTGAATTCAAATTTATAATCCATTTGATGATTTTACTTGAATGCTTAAATGGATATGTAAATTCACCATAGTTCACCCAAGATTGTACAGTTCTTTTGTAAAAATAATTTGGCTTTAGAAACTTATGATTCAAGAAAAAAGTTAAACACAGTGTATATTGGATTCAGTTTATACAACTTCTGCCCGCTGGTTTTCCTTTTATATGAATTTGTATTTTATGCTAACAAAATCGCTTCTTCTTTTCATATTATTCTGTTTTTCTTTTACTAATTAGAGTTCTAAGTAGCTTTTAATTATACGAATATCATATTACTGAACTGTCCAGAGCACGATCTTTCCTCATTATTGGTACCGTGTTGTAGGTGTATGCATTTATGTTATATGTGATGAAATAAATTATATTTCCAGCAATGGCGGCGCGGAAAAATAAATATTTCAATAAACTTCGTTTACCTTTTTTTAATTTAACACTCTAATCCTTCATCATCAGTTTTGAATAAATCGAAAATGGCACATTCAATCTCCCCTTGGCGTCGGTCCTGATCTCCAGTAATATAATACCGAATATCTTGGTTTACTTAAAACCCTACAATGAAATAAACACCAGAGTTAGATACATCTTTGCTACATTGTTGATGTGCAAACACCTGGGGGGGGGGTTTCTACCAGAACTTTTTTAATGGAACTGGGCCATTCTTAGGGGAGCCGAGTGAATCCAAGCTGAGCATCAGGGTTTGATTCCTGCACTGAACAAATTGTCTTCTGCAGTATAAAGGGATTAATCCATCATTTTTTAGTAATCTGCTTTCACCGCCACTAAAGAATGGATAAGATCAATATCTGCAGCGGAGGAGAACTGTCAATCATACTTTTTGAGACAGAGAAAATGTGACTGGTTTGGTCCAAGTGACACTCCAATTGACACGGAACTAGTACAGTCAACGGACTAGGGAAAGAAAACAATGACATCTTTAATTGATGCAGTACCAATCTTTTTCTGGAAGAAATTGTCGAAACAATGGGAAACTGTCAGGATTACTAGCCGTGGGTATTGAATTCCTTATCTTCTGAATACGAGCATTAAGCCCCCTGCACACAGGGACAGTAGGCCTACTGGCAGCCAGTAGCACTAGCCAGTACTGGCCGCCAGTAATTATCCCTCTACTGTCCCAGTGTGCAGGGGTAGCCTACTTCCCTTCAACATCCAGTAGCTACTGGCGGCCACTAAACGTACGGCAGGTTTAGCCCCCTGCACACAGGGACAGTACTGGCAGCCAGTAGCACTAGCCAGTACTGGCAGCTAGTAATTATCCCACAACGTGCAGCAGACTACTGGCGGCCACTAAACTCAAACCTGCTTGAGTTTAGTGGCCGCCAGTAGAGTCATTCCGTGTCAGATCAACACACCCATTTAACCTCACCGTTCCAGATTTGGATGAAATTTTGTAGAGAGATAATTTTCATGTATATTAAGAGAAATACAAACTTTTATTTAAATATTTCAATCCGTTTTGAAAATACAGCCATCTAAAGTACTAAAAAAAATAACAAAAATCACATCAAGAACATATCTTTCAACTAATATAGCAACTCTTCTAATTAACCTATAAAGGTGGGGAAAGTGTCATTTTTTAGCATTATTTACGAGCTTTCCAATGACATCTAACACAATAGTTCTAATGAATTTTTTTTTTTCAGAATTCAAAGTGAAAAATTTTGATTTTGAATTTTTAAAAAGTACGTTTTAAAAATAAATAAAATCCTAGGAAATAGGTTATATTAATGTTAAATGATGTACCAAGTTTGAAAATGGGATGGGAATGGGTTCATGGATAAAAAATTAAAACAGCATCACTTTACAAAAAAATCAGCTCAAAAATAACTTATATGCCCCAATGGAAAGCATAATAAAATAATTTCGACAAATAAATTGAAATAAAAGGAATAACTCACATGCTTGACATCTATTGTTCAAAGTAAATTCTTGTCTAGTGCCTTATTGGTTTGCAAAGTGTTAAGATATCACATAAATCCTTTTGATCGGTGTCGTAGGATTTACTATACGTAATACATCTGTGAGAGGTATTCAATAATACATCAAGCTTTCATGATGGTGATGGTCCAGCTGAAAGGAGTGATAATTTCATTTCACCACGTATTCACTTTTCTCCATCATAAAAGCTAGCCACCAGTTCTTGTCATACACGATGGGGATGTACACTGCCACAAGTGCTAATTGGTGTTTGGTGATATTGTAACAGCTACTAGTGATTAATGTGTACCTTCGGACAATATTTTTACATTTTTTTTATGTACTATAGTCATCAATATTAAATTAACCTTTTCAAAATTTGCACAACTCCGACCAAAGCATTGCATTTTGGCAGGTTCAAGTGTTACACGCTGTATATCTATGTACAGTCCATCGAAATATAAATTGATGATTGAGAATGTCAGATTAGGAGTAATATGAAATGGTGAATTAAAAACTTACAAACATTGCCTATCAAAAATTACTTGCAATCCACCATCACTACACTGCTATAGGGATAAATGTACATCTTGTCTTGTTGATGTTGCAGTACGTACCATCCTTGAAAAATAATAAGAAAATCTAGCAGAAAAGATAACATTTAGATAATAGCTTTAAAAAAAATACTGACGTATTTCATGAATCACAAAGAAAAATGTCTACTGGAGTGGTGGGCAAGCTACAATTCACCCTTTTGTGGTATATTACAACGAAGAAACACATCTTAATTTGAATTATGTTGTGATTTCTGATTGCTTAGAACACTTTAGGCCTACAGTTGCTATTTACGCCTACACCTTTCAAACAAAACTCATTTACATATTTACTACAACATTTGGAATAGTTCCTAAAAAGATATTTTCTTTTATGATGGATGAGCTGCCAATTTAAAAATAAAAAAACATTTCATAAGCAAGACTTTGACATCGATGCTGAATAGCATTTTTCAGTCACAGCACATAGAAAAAGGCCTTGTGATGGAGTTAAGAGACTTGCGGCTAGAAATAGCTTGCAACAACCCTAAGAAAACGAAATTTTAACTCCTCTCCACCTTTATGAATGGGCAGTATAAAATACTTGTACTATTCACATCAATGCTGGAGGATTATGTGCCGTCAGAAACATTTCTAAAAGATCGTTCCAATCATGCAACTACCATTCAAGGAACTCAACAATATCATGCTTTCATAAAAAACAATTGTAAAAATAATTTCCGAAGATACACATTAAGCATTAGCAGCTGTTACAAGATCACCAGACAAATACCAATTAGCACTTGTGAAAGGATAGATTCCCGTTGTGTGTGACAAGAACTGGTGAATAGCTGATGTGATGGAGAAAAATGAATGTGGTGAAATGAATTTAACACTCCTTTCAGCTGGACCATCACCATCATGAAAGCCTGTTGTATTATTATTATCTCTCACAGATGTATTACGTACAGTAAATCCTGTGACACCGACCAGAAGGATTTATGTACTAGCTGAACACTTTGCAAACCAATAAGGCATGAGACAAGAATTTCCATTGAACAACAAGATGTCAAGATTGTGTTATTTTCCTCATTTCAATTTATTTGTCGAAATTATTTTATTATGCTTTCCATTGGGGCCTATAAGTTATTTTTGAGGATATTTTTTAAATGTGATAATATTTTAATTTTTTAACCATGAACCCATTTCCATCCCATTTTCAAACTTGGTACATCATTTAACATTGGTTTAACATAATTCCTAGGATTTTTTAAAATTTTTAAAAATGTACTTTTAAAAACATTCAAAATCAAATTTTCACTTTGAATTTTGAAAAACAAATTTCATTAGAACTATTATGTGTTACATATTATTGAAAGCTTGTAAAAAATGCTAAAAAAGATACTTTCCCCACCTTTGTAGGTTAATTAGAAGAGTTGGTATATTGAAAGAGATGTTTTTTATGTGATTTTTGTTATTTTTTAAATAATTTACATGGCTGTATTTTCAAAACGGATTGAAATATTTAAATACAAGTTTGTATTTCTCTTAATATGCTTGAAAATTACATCTCTACAAAATTTCATTGAAATCTGGAATGGTGAGGTTAAATTTTAATTAAAAGTGTGTTGTTTTGACACGGAATGACTCAGTAACGGGTCACGTTACCTAGTGGCAGCCATTATTGGAGTGTCTTAAAGGGTACTGCCCGCCAGTAGAGCACTGGAATGAAGTATCTGCTGAGGAATTACTTTTGTGATTTTTTATTTGCGAAATGTTTAAAAAACCCAAGGTCAGTAAACCATATAGATTGCGCATTCCGGGGTAGACCAATCACAGCACTTGAGTGCGTGACGTCACGCGTTTCCAAGTATGGCTATTCCCGACTTTTACTCCGTCTAGAAATACACGGTATGATTAAACTCGAGACCTTTAATTAACCCTTGGTCGGATTCCAGTGAAGTGCAGAAATAATCTACACACAACAGCCCTACTGATGGTTGAAACAGAACCTTAGAAAAGCTGACACAAATGTTTTTATTTCATGTTATACTCATCACCAATTACACAAAACTCATGGAGGCAGAAGCGAATTTGACTATGCGACAATTCTTTTATTTTTGTATCCCGAAAAATCTTTAAGCGAGAAAGTTTTAGGGAAATATTTGAATTATATTATAAATTAAGCATCGACTTTATATTTTGAATAGCTTACGAGTAATTGAGTGGTAATTATTCCGGGCGCTTCAGCTGTGTGAATGATTTGGGATGATCGTGGAATGTCGAGGGTGAAGCAAATTTGACTATGTGACATTTTTATTTTATTTTTGTGTCCAGAAAAGATTCAAGTGTGTTACTTTTAGTGAGATATTTGAATTTTATTATAATCCTTTATACCTTGAATGGATTACGAGAAGTAATTATGCCAGACACTATCAGAACGTTACGGAGGTATTAGCAAGCCTCTTGTCCGTTATATGCCAGCAATAACGTAAAAATCTTTAAATATTTTATTCATGGACTCAATAATAAAACTTTATTAACTTACTACTTGTACACATAGTGAAAGATGACCGCTTTGAAAAATGTACGAATCAAACATTTTCCTGACTTCGTAAATCTGCACTGTTTTTATTTAGATATTTGTTGGAATATTTATTTTATGTTTCGTTCATTTATGTCAAAACCTTCCCCATATAACCAGTGAAAAAATTAATATTAATATAAGTATATTACTTTTAATACAATATTAATACAAATTATTAGCCTACAATATTCTACACAATGTAATATTAATATTAGTACCACATTAATATTAATGTATAAAATATCCCTTAGCTGTTTTCTACCCTTATTATATGGCACAATTCCTATAAAAGTATACGTTCTTTAACAAATTTTCTTCAAACTGTATTAACGTAACTCTAGAATGAGGAATATTTTCTAGGCAACAAAATATTAGATCAAATCACCCCTAGCAGTTTTTACCTGTTTTAATCTCTACTCAAAACTACATGTTTTGACAATTTTACGCGATTCTACAGACAAATCCTCTAAAAGTCAAAATAACTTTTTAGGCAGCTTGAATAACAGAAGAATCCACATCTAAGCTGTTTTCTACCCATGTGTTGTGATTTCTGCAATATTATTCGAAACATTTTACAACCGATTCTCTTTTCTACCCCTATTACACAATCTATTTACAAGTCTAACATTTTTATAAAAGTTTACCTACTTTGACAATATTAATACAAGTTCTATAATATTCTACATTCTATAATATAATATAAAAACTGTTTATATTAATCATAATCATACATAATTACATAACTGACCCTACTGTATTGCCTACTGGCTGCCAGTACTGGCTGCCAGTACTGGCTGCCTCTATTGTCCCTGTGTGCAGGGGGCTTTAGACCATATGTCCTGAGCAACTTAGCTTAATTAAATTAAAGGGATTATAAATACAACAAATATATTTACTTATATTAAAAGACAGAGAATGGTGTTGCAGATAGGACTTTTCCACTCAAGGGCACGGTATGACTCCCCTAGCCTGCTGAGGGAAACATATTCGCACTAAGCTATTAAGTTCTAATATTGATTACATTAGGCCTACTGCAAAGATAAATTTAGCTTTTGCTTTATATTGAAGTAAAGCAATACGTTTTCAAAATTCTTATATGAAACTCGCATAACTTTCTCTGCCTAAATAGAAGTTGGCCTCTTAGTATAATATAGACCTACTATGTATGGCATTCTCTTCAAGTAAATTGGTTATAAAAATGATGAGAATGTCGTTACCACACCATATCGCTACCTCGAGAAATACATAACCCAAATAAAATCTTATTAATGACCTCTTGTAACTTTCTTTACTCTAAGGGTGGCGTGCACCATCCAGGAGTAAACCAAACTAAAGTAGTAAATTTAAGACGGAGACCTGAAGTAAACAAAAACCAGTACATCTGTCTCACTCTTAAGTCATATGAGTAATGTGCTAGAGTGAGACAGACAAACCGGCTTTTCTTACGTAAGGTTCCCCTCCTAGATTTACTACTTTAGTGCTACTCTTTTCATAACTTACTCTTTCAGTTGGTGTTGGAGAGCTCAATTGATAGTTACTTCTTTAGTTGTAACTAAAGTAGTAAACGATTTTTACTAAAGAAGTAGACGAAATCTGCGCAGAACAGAGCAGAAACGTTAGTGCAGTGCAGCAGAACACGTGTATTTTAATAGCCAGTATTAAAGTGCCAGAGAATGAAAAGGAAAGGTTCGCTGAAACAATGAATATGAATTTGGGTTATACGAGTTATTACTAATGACAATCGTCATATTTTAAAATAGGTCTATTGGTAGGGTTTTATTCATTACTAATTTCAATTCTCTCGGAAGAATATTTTCAGTTTAGTAGCCTACGTTAGGGTACTGTGATTACAATTTTTTTGCAAACGATTTCTGTATTATCATGCAAACAATTGGAATTTTCCAGTTTATTTTCATAATTGATTCACTGTCATTATGTGTTTACAATGTGATTACAATTTTTTTGTAAACGATTTCTGTATTATAATGCAAACAATTGGAATTTCCAGTTTATTTTCATAATTGATTCACTGTCATTATTACAATTATTTCTCTCATAAGAATAATAAAGTTCTAAAACATATTCAAATATTTTTATTGCTTAAAGTTATATATTCTTCCCCAAAAACGATAAATCAATTATTCTAGTTGTTTATCATAAATCTCAATATAATGAATTATTAATACTTATTGACTGTTTAACAATATTAATAAGCAGTATTACACAAAATCATGGAAACGTGGGGGATAAAAATGATAACAACAAAACTGTCTGTCCTTTTTCAAATGCACAGAATATTTACTTAAAAATGTTACCTTATAAAAATAATAATATTACAATTGAGAAATGTAATATTTAAACAAAAAACGGCGGTACAATATTTCGCAAGCTATGAACTCCAATAATAATTATGTAGGTGGTTGTGTGTTTCTCTAGATCCTGTGCAGCTTCAACCTCCAATGCCCCTCCTTAAAATTTTCTTTCGGCACTCATGTTGGCACTTTTCTTCTGTGTAGTTTATAATGCTTCCTACTTTCCTGTCCACAGGGTTAATTAAAATATTTAGCAGTATACTATAGACCTGCAGCGTCTGCTATAGTTTATTCCCGAACATAAATGCATCCTCTCACTCCACTATTCGAGACTTGGAGTCTTTAAGGAATGGTTTGACAATGTGACCCCTTCTCATTGTTCGCTAATCCCAGAGTCAGTCAAATTTTCTTCCGATATGGCCTGTTTGGCCATTTTTACACCTGGGTCAGAAGAAAGGACATATTATAGGCTACATTAACACTGCGGGTGCAACTATTGAACTTTTAGCTCTTATAATTATTATTATAATCTGGCATTCGCACTGTTGTGCTTTAAGTTAAGCTATAGAAGTGTAATATAATAAAATTATAATAGTTACAATAAATCGTTTAACAATGAGAATCACCTATTTTTCAGTAATCTCTACGGTTAAGTAACAGGGGGGAAGTGTTATCTGGTTAACTCCGAGAACGGAGGCTTTCATTTGTTGGAATATACTATACCTCGCCGATATCTGCATCCATAGGAATAGCTTGAAATACATCGTCGTTTTCTAACCCAAAGTTATGGAGAACTGCAGCATCTAATGGGCTCTCCAGCTAGGAAGATATTTGAGCGCACATGCGCTCTTGGTACCGTGCAATGCAAAGTTCCCTTCCACTCACTCTCCCTCTCACCTTTGGTGGACGTCTTCCTAGTTGGACCGCTCTCCGCAATGATATTTCCATATTTGGCTGGTTGAAATCTCATGGATGTTGTGAGAATCTGACAACGTTTCTTCCAAACGCCAAAATTTCATATAATGATTTATTAGCTCAATTATTTACGTTATGAAATGCCCTACTAGATGTGGTTCGATTGATGTTTAATAAATCACCTGCCATAATTTTAAAAACACCTGTACGGGAGATTCGTAGTCCTCAAAGATATTGTAGTCTTCGGGATAGAGCGGAGTTCCTGTCAGAATTGTGTCGAATTGGTTCCACCATATCAAGCAGCATTTCTATATATTTCTTATGGAACCCAAACCTTTGTCTGTATTCGTGGGCATTGTACAATGTAAATGGGTCTCTGCTCTCCTTAACTACCGTCATTTTTGGTATACCACCTTCCTCATCTCAATAACTTATCCCCAGAATGATCTATGTAATCCATTTAATGTGATATGTAACTCATAACTCACGCAAATGCCACAGAACACACTTACTACACAACTTTACTCCACCCCCTGAGTAGGAGTAAATATTGGCCTTATTTACTCCACAACTTACTACATTAGTAACGTACTCCGTGTTGGTGCTCTCCACCACTTTTGGAGTAAGTTCATTTACTCTGGGAGTAAATACAATTTTTACTTCTTTAGTACATTGCTCTAGGTTGAAGGTCGCCGAGTTTAGTTTACTCCTGGTTGGTGCACGCCGTCCTTACTAAAAGAGTACGGTTACTAAAAGAGTAACTTACTAAAGTAGTTAGAACTAAAGAAGTAAGGTTTACTAAAAGAGTAAATGGCATGAGTTTGGTGCACGCCACCCTAAGTGTAGCCATTAAGTTATATCTTTCTCACTTCACATTCTCATATAGAATTTGAAAGGCCATATTGCAAAGACCACGTGCTCAGTTGTTTGAACCTGATGCAAAGCATTGTTGTTCACCAAAATTGAGTTTCTAGAAACAGTGGGTGACTTATAACTACTCTTCAGATAATTTTTTCGAAAAAATAATGTTTCAAATAGAAGTTTTAGCCTTAAAATAGGAAATTTAAACAAATTTCGAAAACGAATTATTCTTCAAGTAAAGTCTCTTAAAAATAAGAGAAAGCCGTTGACAATAGCCTATATGTGTCACATCCCCAGAAGATACCTAACCCAAATGAAAAATTTGGTTTTCGTACGATTTTCTGGAGCTATGCTCTTCACAGACACTCATTCACACAGACACACACGTTGATACAAGTTTCTGAATTTTTTTTTTTTTTTTTATTCAGGGGACTTCAAAACATGTAAGTTATTTATGTTAAAAACTCAACTTCGAATTTCGGGGTGGAACACAATACTTTCTCACTTATGGTACGGGCAGAGGAAGTATAAATGTTTTGCGATTACTAAATTATTTTGTAGTTTTAATCAATAATCGCATTCTTACAGTCAGTTAAATAGCAAAAATATTTTGACTTAATGTAGGTTAATAAAAGTTAAATAACAATGCTTTCATGGCAGAATTATTTTACAAAGCTACCAAAAACGCTTTACAGAAATACCGATAATAATACCGCAAATAATTTAGGGCATATAGGCGATTTCATTAGAAAGGAAAGTACGGAGTCGGCCTTGAGAATGATAACAAGACACACTAATGCCACCTTGAGGTGCCTCACGTTATCACCTTGTATCTGACGTTATACCACTCTGTAAACTACTGCCTGCATATGTAGTCGCCAGAAACGTGAGTAGTAAAATATTTATATTAACAATAGAAGTGACTGCAATAATATTAATATTATAAAATGCAGCAAAAATGTAACACTAGCTTATACCGAAATTTCGGAATTTAAATTAACTATATTATAATAATACTAAATTGGAAAAGTGACATGTGCTCTGAATTTTTGCAATAATTTTTGAGTGAATATTTCAAATAGGCAACGAGGATCTAGTGTTCAAAAGGCAGACGTTTGTTTACTAATTTACTATTTTACTAACGATATCTTGTAATTTATAATTTAATGTGGGAAACGGTGGAAAATTAGATCTGTTATTGATTTTAGCCCGTCTGGAATATATTGGCAAAGTAATTAATATATCATTCCAATAGGAGTCATTCGTCACCTGAAAATAAATTTCAATAAAGGTTTGCTTTAATGGAGAAAAAACTATAATAATTTTGTAGTTTTTATGAATGTTTCTGCCTGCTCTGCAATAATGCTGGAACTAGCATTATTTTAGAATATTTTTAATGTGCATTTAATTATTATAATGGTTTCCTCATTCACGAAGAAGGGCCTGTTAGAAACAACACAGACCAATATTACTTTTATTAAGAAACACACAAAAGTAAGTTATATGTTATTTTAACATATACGGAACACATTTGGAAAACAACCTATGCGTAGAAGCAAAATGAAACAACTATAAGATTTTTGATACAATAGATTACTCTAAGTATTCAAGTTTTAGTAACGGATACTAAGTTCTAGCTGTATCTTATTCATGGCACGATAAACCAGCTCAATAAATAACATATCGGGGTACACGCTTAACCTGATCCTTCTTTTAACGTGTCCTTTCATTGGAGTTCTATGATTAATAGGGAACTGAGGTACTGAATGAGAATTATTTTTTAACGAATTCCCATGCCGGGATTTTTTAGACGGATTTTCCAAATCCTTTAAAATAGTAAAAAAGAAGGACTGAGAATAGATTATAACTAAAGTAAGTTACAAATATATCGACTCCTTCCCTCATAAAGTCAGTGGTAACATTTCTAATTCTCTGAAAAACATGTAATTCAAAGATTGAGAGACCAGTTAGTACAGGTAGACTAAGAGTGTTATATATAAGAAAACAATAAACTCATGGGGATACGTTAAGTGGGTTATAGGAAATGCCTTCAACTATAAGCATTTGCATAAACAATTCTAGTAAGATAGTAAGTAATGTTCCTGTGCAGGCCAGGGTTTAATGCTCTGTAAATCCACAGATTTTTCTGAGTTATGGATGATGACTGGTAGGGGAAGTACTTAGTCATTTTCAGACAACTGAAGAGTTTCTTAACAAAATTAAAACCGAAAGTAATTGCCATTCTCATTACATGTCCAAAAATCCTGCTATCTACTAATTAAGTCAGATGACGCGGCGGTCGAACATAATGATTTTCCAATCTAGGAGTGTAATGTCATCTAAATAAGTATATTTTGACTTAGAATAGATATGTATAGTTAAAGGGTTATAGACCACATCGATGTGGATGAACTTTGAACGATAATAAATAATATTACTTTTGTTTCTTACATGATTTGGTAGTCTAAAGTACATAAAAATCTTGAAAGTTTAACATTATTGCATAAAATTCAAAATTAAATGAAATTAAAATAAATTAAAATTAAATTCTCCACAAATGAGGAACCCGGCTTACTAACAGTTGCCACGCCAGGAATTCGATCTCCCGATCTCCTGAATGACTCTATTCGACCAATCCTTTTACTTTTGTACAAGATGAACTGTTTGCCTTTTCTGGAAAAATAGGGTTCATAAAGACTTGGAGATACAATAAATAAATAAGTGGTATTATGATGACTCACCATTTTGGATTAGATCTATGATGGATATACGTGTTTCATTCTAGATTGTAATGCGATTTGGCTGTGAATTGCAGATAGCCTACGTTAAATTTACCTATTTATAGCTGAGTATTAGTATACAGTGATTATAAATTCCACTAGGATTTAAGGTTGCACCTTTACTAACTATTCTGTACACAGCATTACTCAATATATGGTTCATAAGCACGTACGTAAGTAAAGAATTTTATATTAAGACGACGTCTTCACAAACCATCGTTTTTCTACAAAATAATGCAATAGTACTGTTCCATAATCCGAAAATCTGTAAGCATTGTTTATGTACACTCGGTTGCACGAAATATTTCCGATATAATATGGAGTGATTTATGTTGGTAAGGCAATACATAACAGGCTCCTCCAGACCCACTCCCATCCCCTGCGCAATGTGTGAATGCTAGACTTTTGGTGAGTCACGCCCTCCAGTAACTGAAATTAAATGTTCCCAAACTCCAGCCGCATTTCACCGCACACCTAGACTATTATAGCGTCGTTCATAGGCTAATGCATGTGTTCGGACGAATAAGAGAGATTGGCTTACCCAGGGCTTGTGTGGAACATAGATGAAACGGAGATTCAAAGCCAATATTAGATGAAGAAAAACACTTGAAGAAAAACACTTGAAGAAACCAGAAAAATCGAAAGTTTCCGTGCACTTGAGTGTACAGGTTTTGGGGTGGCTTCTTTGCGGTCTCCCAATAATGCGGCTATTTCTTTTCTTTTATACTCCTGAAATGAAGCATTTTCTGTGGACAATAATAATTTATACACAGCCGGAAGTAATTCTGCATTGGTGTTTGGGCCACACAACGAGCTGCTTCCTGAAACTGTAGCTAGAACAGAGCAAATGTTTCTTGGATCTGGGGAAGTTAGCATCTGTCTCCCTACAACAAATTTAGTTTCTATTCATTGATTGATAGGTCTAAGGGGAGTGGGTAGAATAGTGTAAGTAACAGTTCTAGGAAACAGATCGTCATAATAAGAAAAATATTATACTTCCCAACTTGAGGCCAAAACGTGGTTTCTTCACGCTGTAATTATGTGCTTTTACCTCGTTTCGGTAAAAATTGCCTAACGTATATGAGTGAAATGCGTTTATCGAAAGCAATCAAGGTTTCACAACCACAGAGGACTTGAAGATTTTGTACAAGCGCCTATCGTTGGCACATACTTGCTAATAACAACTAAACATGTTATTGCCAAGGCCACTAGTTAAATTATATAAGTGTACTTTATTTAAAAATAGTGAGAGCGACCGGAAACAGTGATATTTTAATGTTTATTTAAAGGAAACAAGCTCTCTCTCAGTGGCTAATTTTCTCCACTTTTGACCCAAGATTGCTGGATCCACCCCGGCTGAGTTCATGATCCTACAGAGTATTGAGTGCCTGGTGCTACATTTTAACCCTAACATGACTGCTTCCTTCATTAACTGCTGCTATCTATTATTTCTGCTACCATTTATCATAGGACAACGATGCTATCACACTCCCTAAGGGCAATCGAAAACCACACAGAGGAAGAAGTTGATCTCAGTGAACACACCAGAATAAGCTTAAAAATATTATTTAATTAGATTAACCCTTACAAAATATGAAGCAAGGCCTACACAAAATATATACATCAATCCCTACGCTTGAGGATTTCATATAAGACAAACGAAGACACCAATCCTTTCAAAACAACACAGTAAAGCCACAATAATCTATGTCATTTAATATACTACACGTAGCTTAATGAAATTATCCAAAAATTCAATAACGCTAAACTAATCAGTACAAGCACCTCATTATAGTTTAGTATGAAGATCACTTCTCTCTAATAACTTATTAGAATATCCGTTTAAACCTCAGACTGTATCCTCATTATATATAACCATCACATGTATCATTGCAAATATGAAATGCACTAAATATCTGTGGTCACTTATTTCCCGATAATAACTCTTTACACATGCCTCTGAATCTACATAACTGTTCCGAATACCTGTATCAAGTAATAGACCTAGTAGTTATGAAATACACAAGTACAAAGCCGATAACAGCTTTACCTACTTATGATCATAGACCAAGTTTGTATTGCTGCTCCTACGTTCCTGTATTCAAAAATATCCGCCACAGTGGAATTCCACTACTATGCAGCGGTTCAAAATCTAATCTCTTTAAATATAGTCCACATTGAATTACTACCATTAACCTCAATATAATATAATTCGTGCTCAGAATGGAATCTGTTATCAACACGTTTAATGCCTATATACTGAAATTATCTTTCTTATGCTACCGTATAGTATACCCATATAATCATAATCATGTGACCTCAAAGTGAAAACTCTAAACAATCACTTATAATGACTACCAAATGGATTTCAATTTAACTAAGCTGCAATGTAATGTTATATATAACTTCACCTCAGTAAGACAAATGTAAACAGTCACCTTTTAATGGTTACCAAATGAATTAGTTTAATATTGTAGCAAAGTAAGTTAATGTATAGAACTCTGTATTACTGGCCTTATAATGTGTATAATAACTCAAGTTGTGAATGAAAACTGCGACAGTAGGCTTAATAACTATCACTAGTTGTATCATCACAGAGTTACGTGTACAAGAATTCAAATTGAGAATGAAATGCAGCAGTAGACTTAATAACTATAACTTAATTGGTTTATGTATTTGTTGTTTAAAAGAATTTAAGCTGAGAATGAAAACTGCCATAGTAGGATTGTAACTTAATTTACCTATATAATATTAATAACACACTTTAATTTTGTTTGGTCTTTCAATGTTTCAGTCCAATTTATTATATTTTTTGTTGTAAATGCTATTTTTACCACTGGTTAATGCTAAAAAATTATTTTTATTTACATGTACTCATAAATTTGAAAAACATTTTCGTTTATAGTATACTGTGCAGTGATATGTAATTATATTTATAATAATCTACTATATCCCCTAAACACGAACGTTGCTCATGTAGGGGAATGTTTGGTTTTAGTTGTTTTTACTTGTATTAAATATGTAATAATGATAATAATGTAATGTAAGTAATGTATTGTAAGTAATAATAATAATATTTGTTTGAATATTAAAAAAAAGTACAGTACATCACACTAATATATATATATATATATATATATATATATATATATATATATATATATATATATATTTGTGGGTAACTAATGTCCAACTCATCATGTACTTCAATTTTGCCACATCATATTCTCCATAGCCAAGTGCAACTACTGTGCGTTTAGCGATGCACTGTAAGCGTATTAAATGTAGTTAAACAAACAAACGCATATCCTTACCCGATTGGAGAGAATGAAAGGATTAAATTACAATAATAATGTTCCATAGGTATTGCATTTCACTGACACTATAAATTCTTGAGGATCACAATCACTCGATAGATGATTTCTTAACGCCTTCTAAATGGGGAAGTTGAATTGTAGTAGATGGAGTGATGATTTATTTCCGCTCAAAAACGTAGACAAGATTGTTTATAAGCTTATTATTAATAATAATTCCGGAGGACCATTTGTCAGTAAATTTCAAGAAAAAAACATGAATGTTTGAATATACATACAGCAAGTCCATGTTGCTTTAATCATGTTCATAATTAGTATCTGCAATCTTCATTTACATATTATCAAACAATGAATTAAGTCACGAGTCAAGTTGCGTAGTAAGATGATACAGCTTACGATGAATAAAGTTTGAGATTGAATGTTACAAGCTGTATATAAACTATCTTAATGCACTACGTAGGATTTAAGCCCTCACTTTGATAGTGAAGATTCCATCGTGTAATTAAATATCAAATCAATTCAATCCTGATGTCGAACCATGCAATAATCTTGCCTTGAAGAAATCATTGACAGTAACATTAAATATTCAGCTATTGTGAGCTGAACGAAACGTTGAAAATTGCTTATCTGCAATACAAATGATGAAAGAAACATTTGCTCATGATTATGAGAAATAAAGTTCTTTGAGATGATGAAACCCAATATTGGGCTATGTCTAGAAGAGACGACGATTCTATCAAGGGATAGAAAAATGGCTAAGTACAAGAAAGTAATATAGAGCTATTCAACAATTATTAAAAAAGCACTCCCATTGGTCGAGAGATTACGAACGATTCAGAAATGATATTCTTAAAAGAAAGGCGTAGATTGAGAAACAATCTGATACTCATGATAAGAGGATAAATAAAATATATTCATAATTATTGTTTAATTAAAATAATAAAAAATATTAATTGAAAATAAATGTTGAACTGATCTCAGTAAAGAGGAAGAGCCTACAATCAATTGCTTTGACAACAAGAAAGGATATAATTTCTAGGAGGCAGTGCGTAAAATTAGCAATAAATAAAATATTAGCAAAGCCGCAAAAAAAAGACGAAATTATTATTATAATAATTATTAAAGAGAGCCATGACTGTGGTAACTCTAACAAGCTCAAGGAATCAACATAATTTAGTCTGGTGGTTAAGGGTCTGAACTATTAATTTTTACTTTAAAAGGTCCCACTTCGCACACATCTTCTTTGACCCCTGTGGAGTATTTCTGGAAGGAGCGCCAACGCAAATTTTGCGGCGGAGGGAGGTGAGGGGGTTCAAAATGGCGGCTGCACTCACTTACTAATGCCCGGTTTCTATGAACTCGCGAAATACCTATGGGTAAATTATCCAATGGACAACTTAGTTCCAGAATCACCCACCAGAGCACTAATGGTATAATGAGGAAATAAAAAATAATATATATTACCATGCCGGGGATCGAACAGTGGACCTCTTGAACCGTAATCCAGCACGCTGACAATGAGCTACGGTGAACACTGAGAACACATCTTGAATAACGGAGATGTAATTGTTTCAGCCTATGATTTCACTACTGCAAGTCAAGACATGGTTTTGCAATATAAATTATATCATACTAATTAGTTCGGAAGAACATTATCTTCATATAAATACTACTACTGTCGAGATCTAATGCGTAAGAGGAAGGAAAAATGAGAAGTACGACTCTAGTTTGCAATGTTTGCACACTCAGTGCTACCAAATACCGGCAAATACAGTCATTAGCGACAATGTACGGTACATGAAAATTTCAATAAGAAATATGTATATAAATTCTGATAAGCCCATCCTATTACGGAGAAACAACGTCAACATTACAGATCATCTCAGCACTTCTAAAACTGTATTTTACAGGTACTGCAATCCGTGCACGTCCGCCATATTTATCCTACGAGAGGTTAAATTTTATCCAGCCATCCATGAAAGGATAAATTAACCCAAAGCTTTACCCTTGGAAAGATCTAGCCCTAGTTTATAGAAACATTTTTTCTCTCATTTTCATATTTACCCAGTGGACTTTTAAACCAAAACTGTGTGTGATCGTTATCTCTAAATTATTTCTGTTCGTAAGAGTTTTCCTTGTGTAAATTCTGTTCATGGGATAATTTACCCATAGGTAATTCGCGAGTTTATAGAAACCGGCCATAAATCGCCTCTAGCTCCTATCCCCATGATCCGATTTCAATGTACTTTTTTTAAAATTAAAGGTAAAACTATGTGGTATAAGATACTGTAATGATAATTAAGATAATTAGATAATTAAAGTGGAAACCCTTTAAAAAGTTAAAAATGATAAAACATGTTTATCTTTTCGCTTATATTTTTATCACAGTTTTTCAGAAAGTGAGTTTTCGTAATTGTTCCTCAAATAAAAAAGAAAGTACGTTTCTTAAGCCTTAATTCCTTACCATAAAACACCCATTTCCATGTATAATTAAGCCCACAACGGGCGTTAGAAGGATACAGGTACAATGGCGCGGCTCGTTTTCGGCCACGAGTCTTCTAGCGTAGTGTTTGGTTTTTAAGCGCTTTGTTGCTTTGGGGATACCTTGTTTTATGTTTCATTGAAAAACTTGAATTGAATATGTCAATCAGAATAGCAAAGAAGGTGTCAATATTTCCTTTCCTATCATTCATTTCAGTGGACTTGTACAATATAGATTCCCATTCGATATTACTTAGCTGTATTTCATAATTTAAAAAATTGTCATCAGAAAAATCTCTTATCTGAAACATTTGTCTCCTCTGATTATAGTAGGAGTTTTTGTCAATACGCATTTCAAACAAAATGGCATGATGATCGGATAACCCCAGATTCCGGACAGTAAGATTCGAATTTACGCAATAAAAATTTGTGATAATGTTATCCAAGCATGCATTTATGCGTATGGGAATTTTATTTTGACAATGATAATCAAAGTGTCTTAATAGGTTTAAAAACTGCCTAACAGTGACTTTATCTGTATTCACATCAAAATGAGAATTCAAGTCTCCACAAATAATAACTTTATACCTTAAGCGAGTTACGTACTTTAGCATGTTCTCAAATTGTTCTAAGAATAGATATACATCTCCACTTAGCGATCTATATATTGAAATTATTATTAGTTCCACTGAAACAAGTATGATTCCTGTTGCCTCAAAATGCTTTTCGACACACAGATTGTTCAAATCCAACTTATTAAAATTATGTGATTCCTGTAAGTATATGATTACCCCTCCATTCTTATTTTTCTAGAGAAGTGATTTACAATTCTATATCCATCCCAACATGTAAAACTTACCTCATCATCAACCATCCAGTGCTCACTTAAACACACCACATCACAGTTTAAATCTGTAATTTCTAGGCCTAGTTCATCTATTTTTTGTCTTAAACACTGAATGTTCATATATAAAATCTTTAGATATTTTCCACTAACTTCAGGTTGGCCTTCTGTCTGATCATTCGTATTCATAAAAAAATTTCTGGATACCGTGAAGGTTGTTTCTTCTCTCTTGTTGGTCTTCTTTCTTCAATGGTTCCAACATCTGTTTGTTTGTCTTGTTTTAAAGCTGTAGGCGTAGGCCTACTGTTATTTTCGTTTTCTATTCTACTGGTATTCACACTGTTACAGTTTTTGACATTTTCTTCAATCACTTCACTTAGAATCGAACAACTCGTTAATAGAACAAATTTATTATGCATTTGAGAAAGGAGCACATGCTCAGGGAACTCTGTGTGACCTCACCAAAGCATTCGACGCCGTGAATCATGAAGTATTACTTGGTAAAATGGATAAATATGGTATTAGAGGAAAAGAGTTAAAATTTTTTCAGTCGTATCTGACTAACCGTAAACAAGTAGTGAATGTTAGAGGTAAGGTTTCTAAAGTTGTTTTTCTGCAAAATCCCGGAATTTACACATAAAGTTAAAATTGCTCTAACTTCTGAACGGTTGAAGATAAAGAAGTATACTTCCTTCCTTATGACTTTTTCGTAGGACAAAGAGCTGAAGAGTTAGCTAACGAAATAAGGCAAAAAACGCGAGGCAATTTTATTTTTTTCAAAATTAGCTAATTTTGAGTGCAGATATCTCGAAAACTAGGTGAGATAGCGAAAACATGAATGTAATCAATATTGTTGAGCATTTTGTCATCGTTAATTCTGTACAGAGGGATCTTATAGCTAGGACCCACAGTTTCCGAGATATAAGCGAAAAACAGAAAAAAGGGACATTCTAAGGGCCCCCCTGCCCCCGCTCACCCCCTAGGAGTGGGGACTTTTAGTATGTTTACCTCCTTACTAGTCCAAACAAAGTCCCAAAGTAAAAAATTGTGTTCCTTCCATTTCCCTCTACACCTCTTTTTGAGCATTCATTGACTGGACTATATGTAGAAAATGGTTTTCAGGAAGACACAATGAACAAAATGTCAATGGAATGACAAAGGAAAGAAATGCAGATAAAACTTGAAATAATATATTGAATATGAATAATTGAACTCTGAATATTCATAATATATTACAAACTTCAATGAAGATAGTCTCTTGACTGTTTTGAACATAACACATGCAAAGAATCTTTTTAGGCGCTGCCAACAAAATAACACACACATGACCTAGAATACCTAAATATCAATATTAATCGAATTAAAATAATTAATTGATAGTCTTTAGTAGCTAATATTAGTGAAACTGATGTAGTAAATTAATAATAAACATGAATTTCCTTGAATAAAGCTACAAATCTAACAGAATAGAATATAACTCACATGTAACTCAATGATGTCAAAATAATCCTATCTCTTTAAACACAGATTGAGGATTTATAAACTAACATTAATTGACGTTATTGACAGAAAGAGGAAAATAATAATGTAGGCTATTATGCCTAAAACGAATTAATAACACTATGCAACATTTTAAAATTTTTGGTATGATGTTTTAAGACTGTAAAGTGATTTTAGAAGTATTTTTCATGCTGATTTCAAATATGATTTTACTTTTGCTCTATCACGTAAGGTTTTTATACAATTCGATTTTGAATTTTTTTTTTAATCGAAATTTTTGAACAGGGAAAAATATTGTTCCCGTTTAAGTTATAAATTGTGTAAGATTTAACTTTGTATTTAATTAAAATGCACTGCATTACAGTGGAGAATGGTATATACTCTCTTAAAAATGTGATAACTATTACGAAAAAACAACACATATATGGCAATTTACATCCTCTTCTTCGCTGATTTCACTACTTCAAGATCTTTCTGACGTGGGTTGAAACTTCTCTTCCTCGATTGTCTTCCTTCAACAGTGCCGTCCCTTTTAAGCATAAAACAGTAGTCGACCATCATGTTTGCATTTCATCTTCCCTGGTATCTCTTTTCCATGTCCTTTATGTCCTGGTGAAAATGTTCTCCTTGTTCTTCACTGACATCACCGAGGTTCGCAGGGAAAAAATCAATATGTGAATGTAGGAAGTGAAGCTTCACACTCATATTACATCCTAATTTCATAAAACTAAGCAACATTTTTTTAACAATGGTTTTGTACATTGGATGTTTGTTGTTGCCCAAAAAGTTGGCTACAACTTCTTTAAACGAAACCCAGGCCTTTTTTTCCACAGGATTCATTGTACTTTCAAACAAATTGTATTTCATTAACTTTCTGATCTGTGGTCCCACAAAGATCCCTTCTTTCAATTTCTCATAAGATACTTTCGGAAATTTTGTTACCAAGTACTGGAAGCAGTCACCTTCTTTTGGAAGAGCTTTAGTGAACTGCTTCATTAATCCGAGTTTGATGTGCAGAGGAGGTAATAGTATCTTGTTTTGTTGAACGAGTGGTACATTTATTATGTTCTGTGAACCAGATTGGAGGGTTTTCCTTTTGGGCCAGTCTGTCTTCTTCCAATGCTTATCTTTGGCTCGGCTGTCCCATTCACAAATGAAACACGGCATTTTTGTGTTGACCAAGTAACATGCAAACTACTTTTAAATCTCCACAAATTGTCCAAGAATGTTTTTCATAGTTTACGTATTTTAGCAGAGCTTTGAGATTTACATACGTCTCCTTGAGTTGTACTGAATGTGCAATGGGTATTGAACCAAACAAATTTCCATTATGTGAAAGTACACCTTTGAGGCTAGTGTTGGACGAGTCTATAAATAACCTCCACTCACTTGGATTGTAAGTGACGTTAAAGAAATTCAATAAACCATCAATATCACAACAATAAACCAGAGAGTCTTCTTCTTTAAAGAATTTTATTAATTCCTTCCCTCTGGTCCTATGCCAAGAGAACGAAACTCCGGGTAGTAGAAGATTTTTTTCTTTTAATCTTGATCCAAGCAATTGGGCGGCATCCTTTGTCAGATTCAAGTCACGAGTTAAATCATTAAGTTCATTTTGACTAAATAATTTTGGTGCAGAATGTTCTTCCAGCTTGTAATCATCGGCATTATCGCTTTCGTTTTCTGAACTGCTCTCCTGTGGCACATCTTCAAGAACGAGAGGTGGAATTGGGATAGGAAGAGATTCACAATGAGTAACTGGTCGTAAGGCCGAAGGAATATTCGGATAATTTATATCCTTCTTACTTTTTGCGTTATAACCTTGAACGTTAACCATACAAAAATAACAATCGTTAACATGATTCTGTGGCTCTCTCCAAACCATTGGGATTGCAAAAGGCATTGCTTTTTTCGCACCATTTTTCCACAGTCTCAGTTCCTCAACATATGTACGACATACCTTGTGCGGTGCCCAGCTTTTGTCTTCATCACCAAGCCTTATACCGAAATATGCATAATAGACATTTCTCACAAAACTATTGATGTCTTGTCTTTGCTTAGCAATTACGTAGCTACCACAAATATAACAGAACACGTTTGGGTTATTCAAACACTTGCGGGAACTCATTTCTACAGAAACTTCACAAACTATATATGTATGACTCAGCACTATGACATGTTAACAATGAAGTATTGTTTCCCGCCTAATAGCCAGCTGGGTGTATAAGTGTGACCAATTGTTCCCTCTTAACAAAAAAAAATTCCCCTACCTCGCAATAGAATTTCCCTTTTTTGAAATTCATGTTTAAATAAAAAATGAATTCACCTGATTTGCAAAAAAACTGTACGTGATAGGAAAAAACAGATTGCAGATCTAGAATCAGCGCAAGAAATTACTTTGGGAACACCTAACACTGCAGAGTCATAGAAAATAATGTTGCATAGTGAATTAATATAATGAAAGTTAATTTACTCTTGATTAAGGTTGTCAGGTTGCTGCCGGTCTGAACTAGACATGGCAAATATTTTCAATGATATGAAATCATAGGCTTAACCTTAAAGTTTTAAAGGTATGATATTTCACCGTATTGGTGCAGGAAATGCTGAAAACTTAAGGCAATGCCACTCGCAAGCATAACGCAAACTCGAAGGGGTGTAATTTAGAAGATATCATATTTTTCCAGCTAGTGTATCATAGGCCTATGTAAGATTTACAGGGAATGTCCTTGCTGTATGAGCGCTTATATAATTTTCTCTCCAAGACACCGAACCATTGGATAAGAAGATGCAACACTGGTACGTAATGCAATGTAATTTATTCCTGTATCGAGCAAATAGTGTTACTTATAACTTTTCACCATGGGTTGTACTTCATCCATACATACACACATACTCTAGGTAACATTTATAACGAGTTTATGTTTGTGGTATTTATACTTTACTTGTTTTGCCCACAATCAATTATTTTCTTTGTACGTCTAATGGTCTGACTGACATATTTTATTACTTATCTTCAATCCCTTTAATTCTTTCCCCATTTTTTTGGCTGTAAAAAGTTTCCCATTTTCTTCATTTGTGTTGTATTTTTGTCGTCGTTATCTTCCATATTTTATCTTTCATAAATCATTATTAAAAAATTTATCTTGATGTTTGGATTTTCGGATACCTTAAAATTTGATGTTCTGTATTTTTTTTATCAAATCATAATCGGCATCGTCCTTTCTTCAATGTTATTTTTATGCCTCTATGCTTCCGTACCCTAAGCGAAACCATGCCAGCAAGTTTTCTGTTTCTTAGAGCTTGTATCACATAATTTTGTAATTCCCACATTTTTTTTTAATTGAAGGTAGTACGGTAATGATGTTTTTTCTCATTGTTGCAAAACGCTTATGCCTTTGAATATCATTATCTCATTTAATAGCTATCTTTCAAATCACATTAATGTTTTTCTCCTTTTTCAATATTGAATTCCATATCCACTTTATACCTATCTCGTCTATTATTTTCCCAATAACCTATTCTGTTTCGATTTCATTTTAAATTATTTAGAATCGAAATCACATTTGCACTGTATCTTCGTTATCTCTTTCCGAAATTAATTTCCTAATTGATATCTAACCACTTCGTTAGATGAATATCTTCGGACACACAATGTATGTTTCCTGAAACTGGCTCTTAACATATTCACATATCCAACACTGGTGAATGCATAAAAGAAATGTCATTACATCTTCTGGGAGTTATTAAAGTTTCCTATTTCAAGTAAAATTTACTTTATGACACAAAAGTACTGTCATTATTGGGGTATTTAACGAATTTTTTAAATACATAATACAATAAATACTAGCCCCTATTCGGAACTACAGCAGAGAATTTGGTGCACAGATCTTGACGTCTTCACCACGTCACGTATCACTGTGATTATGTACACTTATGTATATGATGTACACTCAGTTGAAGTTTAGTACAGAGTACATTGAATCATGCATAGAGCTTGCAGTCTAACAATTCGAGACACGTTCGTAAATTTTTTCTTAAAATAAACCCAGCGAAATTGAATTATTATTTTTTTAATACGTTAACACCACTGATAATCGACATACAGTACATTTAGTTGCGAAATAAACCGTTCCTAATTACCTGTGAAAATACCCTAGTAGCTTATGCATGAACGTACGTATCCAAGTTACTATGAAGACGGGAATCGATTTTACTTTCTCATATATACGCATATACGTAGTAATAATATTAAAGCAGAAGTTAAGTGTAGACTCAAATCAGGAAATGCCTGCTTTTATAAAAATTTATGAGACAATTATCCTGTCGGTTGTATTTGATGTCTGTGAGACATGGTAGCTTACTCTTCGGGTAGAACATAATCAGAGAGTGTTCGAAAACATGGTGCTTAGGAAAATATTTGGCCATAAAATAGATAAAAATAGGAACTGGAGAAAACTGTATAACGACGAGCTTCATAACTTGTATACTTTACCGGATATAGTAAGAGTGATTAAATCAAGAAGGATGGAATGAGCTGTGTACGTTGCACGTGTGGGGGAGGAAAGACATGTTTCAAAAGTATTGAACGGGAGACCCGAAGGAAAAAGACCACTTGGAAGACGAAGACGCATGTGGGAGAACATTATTAGGATAGATATAAGGAAGTAGGATTTGCGAGGGAAGGTTGGATGGAGTTTGCGCCGAATAGGGTTTAATGGCGGGCTCAGGTAAGCGCCGCAATGAACCTTCGGGTTCCATAAAGAAGATAATTTTCCTTTAGCCTGCTTAGGAATTTTCTATTGCCATTGAGTAAGTAAGTTATCTTATATACTGTGTTATTTATTTTGTGTATTTTGTTTATTTTTGTGTATGTTAAATTTATTGTTCTTACTCAATTTGCTCACGTTCACGTGGTATAATGCTTGTTTAGGATCTACCTGCTATTGTTAATTAAAAAAATTGTTTTATTATATACTAGCTGAAAAGGCCCGGCGTCGCCCGGGCTTTGTATTTTTTAATTTGAAATTAACTTATGGAGGACTTTATGTATGTATAACTTGAAATGAAGAAAAATATATATCACACTCAAACTATTCCATCAGAAAATGCCAGATATAGCTTTTTATGGCTCATAGAGGATGTCGAATGCTGCATTCCGATGCTTCTACACATCATGCTTGGGAGGGATTGAAATAAGAAGAAACATAAATTAAATAAGATTGTACTGTATTGACTTGACGGAAAATTTTATTTCTCATTCTCATGTTACCATACAACTGTTTCGGGGTTGAAATAAAAGATAAATGCAGTATCACTTTCATACTTTCCCCTAAAACCCGGGACATAATATACTGCGAGCATAGGACTCAAAATGTTCCACCCCATGCTTAGGGCCTATGATAAACATCCCTATTTCTCAACTAATACAAAGCCTACAGCTATAGATAACGTATAAGGGGAAAGGATTATTTACAGACTTCTGATATAGCATACTCACACACTTAAGTTGTCCCTGCAATACGACGTCTTCTTCTACATCAAAATGTGAAGTGAGAAAATATTTCTTATGTCGAGGGTAGAGAAAGTTATGTGACCACATCACACTGTGCTTTATTTTCGTGGATTTCATTTTCAGTAATTATTTTCGCCAATATATTACATCGATGAAGTCATAATTCGTTAAAGTCCAGCATTATATAGTCGCCAAAGCCCAATGTTATCAAAGTAAACAATACACTGTTGTCATGTGAACTGAACAACATTTCATTTTTTCAGTAGAATATTCACAGAAATTATATAATTTTCAAGGGAAGGACTGATTTGTTTCAATTTTAATGTTGACAGCTTTACTTCCCGGGCTTAACTGGGTATGTGTGCAAAATGTCGTGTAAATTGGTAAAGAAATGTAGATTTGTATAAGGAACAAACATACATACATACATACATACATACACACTTTCGATTTTATATATTAGATATTTTTTTAACTGGCTGGAACTCTTAGCTCTCTTTGTGAACGAGACTGGAAAATATCGACGTACTATTTTTATTTTACGTCCAAAGCGAAATCTTTCTTGAAAATACTATTTGGGTTGTTAGATATCATTGCCAAAGAGATTACAGCTTGTCAGACCTCTTTTCGTCTATTTCGTCTATTCTGTTGGAAGGAATAACATTTTAAATATTATTATAATATACAGTATTTTCAATTCCAACCTGTTTCTTTCAAATGTTATAATAACCTATTGTAGGTAAAGCATACAGAACTTTTAAAACAGAATATTCCCCGAATAGCTTTCAGATATATTAATATATGTTACTTTAGTCCACAACTACTAGAGATCCAATAATATAAACGAAATAAGAGATTGGTCAGCTGGGTTACTCCGTTTGATTGGCTGATCCTATCATGACCTTCTTTAATGACCTAAGTAGTAGGCCTACTTGCAATCAGACTATTGCAATTGCACTTTACATTTTTCGAATATACCATTTTTAAATGGTAGATATTGAAATGTAACACTCTAGAAAGTAAACCAACACTTTTCTTAACGTTTGTCATATGCTGCGTGTATTATATTTGCCTGTATTGGGGCTGATATGGACTTAAACTTTATGAACTAACCGTAAAGAGGGAATTGTGTAGCTGATTACTTATGAATTATATTGCAATTACTTAAAAAAGACAACATGTATTTCTATCCTTTAAAATTTTAGAAACATACAACTATCTCTCTTTCGAATGACACAATTCAGATCCCGTGTCTCCTTCTTATCTGTATTCACTACCTTGCCTTTGCAATATGAAACTCGTTGAAACACAGAGAAGACGACAGCACCAACTGCTTGTTTTAATTAAAGTAAAACACTGTTTACTAATTAGAAATCCCAATTGGTAAAGATACGGTGAATAACACTAGCGCTGTATGTATTAAGTACCGTTAAATATATTATTATTATTATTATTATTATTATTATTATTATTATTATTATAATCATCATCAGCATTATCATTATAGAAATAATAACATTTTTTTAATCTGAACATTTGGAACCTCGAAAAGTTTTTCTCGGCACATAGGAAATTTTCCGCCAAATTGTGAGGCTCTTGGAAAATCCGCAATTTGTGGTAGACTTAATTTTCTTTTGTTGCAGACAATGCAGACGTCATGGCTGTGAGGCTCAGACACTGTTGTTGTGGTTGCTCACTCAAAGAGGGCACCATTGTTATTGGGGTCTTGTATATCGTAAGTAATAATATTTATGTTGAGGTCGCATACTAAAGTAAAAACAAAGGCAGTCAATAGTTAATTAATTTTATCACGTCACAAGATTATGAGCAAGTTCTAATGTAGAGCAAGTTCACTGTTTGCTGATAATAAGTACAGGCTCGATGGAAATACACCTCAGTTCACAAAAATTCCTATAAACTGATTTGGTTACAAATATTACAAGTTAGGTCAAAACATATACGTCTATTACTACCATCTTGAAGGTCTCCTAGCAATAGGAAACAAAGAAAACTGGAATTTTAAAGGTCTAGGGATTTTGATCCAGGGGTCTAATTTAGGCGTGGTGTTCTTTAACCCTAGGAACTTCAACAAAGGCTCAGAGGACCATAAATTTAATTTTTGTTTTTTTAGCATCAATGTTTTGTATACAAATCTGAAAAGAATAGTTCATTGTTGTCATTAAAAAATTCTGGTTATGAAATAGGATACAGATTTAAAATGGTTCCCATTAAATAATAAAATAATGATTTAATTTATATTCTGTAGACCAAGCAATTTCAACTCATTTTGTATTCAAAATGCATTCAAAATGCCACTTTTGTTTGTTGTGAAATGTTTCAAACTTTTTTTTTATCAGCGTAATTACTAAGTGCTAGAATGGTACTTTGAGAGATTATGTGGGGGACGGGAAAATGTCTTTTCCGTCTCTGTATGTATGCCTGTCCGTGTGTCTGAACGCGCGATAACTCAAATACGCTTAATCGGATGTCCATGAAACTAGATATACGCATTTATAACGTCCATGGGTATTGGTATTTGTATTGGAACAAATCAGTTGACCTGTAACGGAGTAATGTCCAATTTGTTGCCTACTTTGTGATAATATATTAAAAAGGATTTATCAAATGCAAATCAGTTCTCATGACAACATACTGTTTGACAGTGTTCATATTCGGCTCTGGAAGTTGCAATATAGTTAGCTTTGACAAATAACGCTAACCAAACATTCCTTCACATATGCTTATAAAACTAAAGCTGTGTTCTTCCGGAAGCTTTGCTTATTGAATCGATCTGGAGCTTAGCTCGGAAATCGATAAAACTAACTTATTTTCTTCATATAATTGCAATTATCACTGATTAATCAAAGCATTCTGGCACTTCGTTACATCGGTTTACCTGATTTTATTACAAACAATTATACTCTAATATTATGATTTCTACGTTCATACTGTACGGTCTGTGTAAAAACATCTTAGTTAGCCTCACAGCATTGAATAGTGAAGTGTGATACGTTAATAAAAGCAATGGAAGGCGAATGTAGTTATTCTAGCAAAAATGTTGATGGTAGTAAAGTGACTCATAGTCAGAGAAGGGAAATAGTGTGGAATGTATATAGGTATTTCAAACAGGGGCACTAAGATGTCCCTAAATATGCAATTCTGCAGCGTGTTTCGGTTGCTACAAGAATTTCATTCGGCAGCATTGCGATAATTGTAAAAGAAGGTGAGAAATGTGTTCAAGATGGAACGACATTTAGTACTATACACAAACGACGACCAAACAAAATGTGAGAACAGACATAGATGATTTTGATAAGTGTGTAATTAGAAGGACGGTGAATGAATTTCACAAAACAAATGAGGAAAGGTCAACTTTAAAAATACTTTTACCTGTTCTAAAGAACAAAATTAATTTTTCTGGAAGTAAATGGGTTTTAAGGCAAGGGTTGAAAGGTTTACACTTTAGGTGGAGGAAAACCGTGAATAAATTGAGAAAATGGACATCCGTAATTTACGTCTAAAGTATTAACGATGTCTTACAACGTACAGGGAAGAAGGGCGATCAATCATCTACATGGACGAGACCTACATTCATTCATCGCACACCAAAAAGTACGCATATAGTGACAACTGTAACACGATACTTCTAGCTCCGGTTTCAAAGGGAGAACGGGCTATAATTGTGTATGCAGGTGGTGAAGAAGAGGGTTTTGTGCCCAATGCACTTCTAATGTTTAAGTCTGGTACAAAATCAGGAGATTACCACGATTACATGAATTTTGTCAATTATCAAAAATGGCTTACGACTAAATCAATACCCAACCTTCCCCAAAACTGTATTCTAGTATTCGATAATGCACCATACCACATAGTAGAACTTAACCCCGCTCCAAATTCCTCCTGCAGGAAAGCAGTCATGAGGGATTGGCTTACAATATACTACACTACATTCCATTTCACTAGAAAATGCTGAAACCAGAATTATATTCACTGATTAAACTCAGAAAGCCCGCTTTGAAAACATTCAAAATTGACGCCCTTCTTTCTCAACATGGACCTACCGTTCTACGACTTCCACCTTACCACCCCGACCTAAATCCCATAGAATTAATTTGGAAGTCACTCAAAGACCACGCGGAAACTAAAATGTACATTTTACTTCGAACTCTGCAAAGCAATTGGTAGAAGAGAATGTCAGTCCATAGCATCCGAACACTGGATTTCAAGATGCCGACATGTTCGAGACATTGAAGTAATGTACATTGCCCAAGAACCGGCCATTAATGCAGTAACAGAAAAGCCGGTAATTCATGTGGAAGATGTCAGTGACGCAGATGACGATGGTGATGATGATGACGACGACGCCGGTACTATGTCTGGCGTTGAAGCTTTGCAGACCCAACAGCGATATTCTGTGAGTTACGTAGTCTACCATTACTAAAATAATATTTCAGAACTAAAAAAGCAAGTACTTTATTAACTTTATTTTTGTTTTCCATAGTTACGGGCTATTATGAACCGCACAGTATGGAATGAATAGTACACTATATGCATTCTCTTCTAACCTTACTCCATTGCTACCGTCGGACTATAAGCTATCTGCGCGTGTTTGGTTCAGGTCCCAGTTATACTTGAAGCATTACTGTTGGCAGTCTATGCTACAGTTATAGTAGTATGGTTTTCCCACCTACGTCACAGGAGGATTGACAGGAGGATTGATGACGTCACAGATCACGTGACAGGAGGGGAGGGAGGATTGATGACGTCACAAGTGGGCGTGGCCTATGACGTCACAAGTGGGCGTGGCTATGACGTCAGTGGCGGATTGTATGACGTCACAAGTGGGCGTGGCAATAACCACGTGATTCAAAATGGCGTCGGTTCCGGTTCCTATTGCAAATGGCGGCGGTTCCGGTTCCGGGGCGTACGAAGCGCGAAATTTAAAATTTGAAAATTAATAATATAAATGGCGTCCGTTCCGGTTCCTATTTCAAATGGCGTACGAAGCGCGAAATTCAAAATTTGAGAATTTATAATGTAATTGGTTACGTTTCCGGCGCGAAATTCAAAATTTGGAAATTTATAATGAAAATGGCTACGTTTCCGGTTCCTATTTCAGGTGGGCGGATGGCGGTTGATTTGAAAATTGCAAAAGGTGGAAATTGAATATTACAATTGCAAATAGCGGATGGTGGGAAATTTGAAATTTGTATATTGGTATTGTTTTACAATATGGCAGCATCGCTTACGTCAGAGGAGGATTAGAGGAGGATTGCTATGACCTTCCTCAACCGTGGAATGTTTTATGACGTCATCGCTTACGTCAGAGGAGGATTGAGAGGAGGATTAATGACGTCATCGCTTACGTCACAGGAGGATTGACAGGAGGATTGATGACGTCACAGCAGATTTTAATCTTTATGTCTTTTTAGCATGGAAGTATTACTCTACTTTCCCACGTTTTGTCACGTACGCCAGAACACCTGGCCGGAAGTTCATCTTACATTACAACTGAATCATGAATTCTATATGTATGACGTCATCACTCGGACTTGTTCAAACTTGTTTCAAGGTCTTACACGGCACGTGCAGGACAGGTTCAAGGCTAGTCGTAAGTGAGAAGCATAACGCGCAGGATGGCTCTGTATCATGGAACGATGCTTGATATGCATATACAATCTGATCGACGTAAAACTTTTAAAGATTGGCCATTGACGTTTATTGACTTGGACAAAATGAGCGAAGCTGGATTCTACTATATTGGATACAAGGATGTAGTCGAGTGCGCGTACTGTCATACGCAGATAGGACAATGGGAAAAAACGGACGATCCAGCAAATGAACATAGAAGATGGGCCCCCTTCTGCAGGTTTATAAGTAAAACTAAAGGTGAGGTACTCATCGATATGGGACGAGATGTTTGTGGCACAGGTGAAATGATGCATGTTCCTGACGAGCATGATTGTGTACAGCAAGAGTGAGGGGAAGGTGAACAGTATATAATACTTAGTTGTGTGTATGCATAGTTTAGTGATCGTCAAACCTCCGAGATGTCAACAACGAAGCGTGGTCGTAAAAGTGCACCTAAATCTACTACAGCTGCTGCTGCTGATATAATGGATATTACAACGCAAGACTTGTGGGATGCGCTGCAGTCCCCCACCATACATCCATCACAAGCGGATTTACCAAATACACAGTTTCAATCGGAGGAAACCAAGAATAAGAAGACGCCTATAGTATCCACTCTAGAACGTTTTTCAACTGCATACGTCCCCGATGTGAATTGTACCAAGCCATTGAGCGAGCTGCAAATTGGACTTGCTTATCCGGTAAAGGAAGCTCGTTCCGTGTATACAAGGTATGGAAGGAGAATCGTTATAGACTTAATGATTGGATGCAGTGTTTTTCTACCACCAAGGTTCGGGAAGTTGAGTGAAGATCAGCTTCAACAGATGAACGAGGAGAAACTTACATTGGTGTACTATGGTAAGGAGCCGAAGTCAGGTGGATACTACTACCACGTTCTCAACTTTGTGTAATATGGGAAACTTTTTGAGATTTTAGACTCAGTGTGAAGTGTGTGTAACAGACTAAAAGTGACTATACAACACGACAACCAACACCCTACATTCATCGATTTCTCTAGAAAGGTATGTATTATTAACGTGAACCATTTCCCATTCTTATCCATCATAAGCTAAATTCTTATGTGCTTTTTATTTTTCTGTGTTTCAGAAGTTGGAGACTCTCAAGATCATGAGTGATATTCATTTTAGAAATAGGAGACTTTTCAAGTGAAATTCATCTTGTAAATATTCAATAAAACCAAAGTGATAAAAAAATGTATTCTTTTGTAAGTTATTTCATAGCTGGATTTTCTCATGTTTGACAAAGTCCAGTTTTCCCTAACATCTCCTATTCCTAATTCCTAGGATGAGGGGCTGTGAAATAAAGAACACAACTCAGGATTATAGAATTTTATTCACTTTATTACAATCTTACTGGGATTTCATCCACAGAGTAAGCACAATAACATTTCGCAATGTACATTTCATTATGAAAAAGTCATTTGGTTTCACAGTCTCTTATTTCGTCAAGCTTTGGAACACCAATATCATCCATGTTTATAACAGGTCTCTGCATCAGTTTACAATGAAGAACATATACACTTTCAAGAACAGGCTTCAAGTCTTCGTAGGGTAAGTATCAGCGGATTTCCATGGATGTTGGATTCGATGTAACGCTGCGACTTTGTATCTGGGTAATTGTTTTTAGGTGGTTGGAGAACAAAATGTAGAATTCTGTCATACACCGAAGTCACTGCTATAAATTGTTTACACTTTGACTGATATCCTTGACAGTCGATTATAATCATGTTGTTACACGACATTGGTAACGACGTTGGTTAATGCAGTATACTCTACACTTCGATCGTGTAGAATTAAGCAATAAGCCTTTGTGTTTGCTGGTATATTGTTTCCTGCAGAAATTTCAATTCAGTCCCCCGATTTCAGAGAAGGATATCCATATTAACACACTTTCTGCCCTAGAGACTTGAGATACTTTTTACTTATAGGTGATAACATATCGAAGATAAGACTCCTAGTATAGCCCCTTTCACATTGCGTGGGGTTATAATCCTTTTTAATCTTAACGGTGTCAAGACTTCTTTTATGAGATTGCTTCGTTGTGGGTACGTATTTGTTGAAATTAAGACCCATTTTTTCCTAATTGGTTAGCGTACCGTTCCAAGTCGCAGTTACTTAGAGCTTTTTTTTAAACGAAGTCCTTTACCGGTCGCATAAGGTTTTAGATACATTCCTTTTCCATTCATCGCAATACCAGATCCTTTTTTCCCTAAGGCTATGCTCTCCATCATATGGTTATGACGAATGTTTTCTAGCAACTGTTTCTTATTGGACTTTGCAGAATTTACAGCTTTAGCGATATGTGCTCCTGCACCACCGAGAGCCCCAAGTGCAGATAAACCTGCAAATATAGGTAGGAGAGGTAGTATACCACCAATTTTCTTTGGCGATTTCAACACTCTCTTCTTTTTCTTGTTCTTCTTATTCGATAGTAACTTTCTATATGCAGCTTTTAGTTTTTTAATGGTATCCATTTCCATTTTCACTTTTCCTTTCATAATTTTAGAAACGGAATAAGCTGTGGCACGTTCCCCAAGACTCGCGTCGATAGCCTTGTCACGATTGGAAGCTTGTTTTAAAAATTTCAAGTCTGCTTTATGTCGATCGCTTATATCTGAGCTCTGTGCGTAACTTATATCGTCCACCTTACAGGTTTCGTCTAGAGGATTGATTCCCTTATCACCTCTTTGCAGTCGTTTTTCCAATTTAGTTCCAGGTCCACAAAAGCGATACCCAGGCAATTTATCAATCAGTGTGTTTATTAATTTGTTCCCATGAGTGATGTGTCGACGTCTGCTTCGTTCTACTCGCGGCGCCATACTGATTAAATCATTCTCATGTTATAACTTTTTATATAAAACATTCGCTTCATTGTAAAAAATCTCATTTACAGTCATGAAGGTTGAGAAGCGTAACATGTCTCTGGAGATCCTCCCAATGGATAGCTTATGTCGAGAAGAAGACGAATGCATGCACAGCATACTATTTCCCAACAGCACTAGGTCTATTATATGTGGGCCTAGTAATTCCTGAAAGACCAATGCGTTCATGATTCATCAAGTAATATGTGTAATATATGATTAAAATAATCTTTTTGTTAGACATCCTGAGAGTTGATGTATGGTAAATATACAAGTCCATTCCTAGAAGACCAAGACCAAGACCAAGACCAAGACCAAGACCAAGACCAAGACCAAGACCAAGACCAAGACCAAGACCAAGACCAAGACCAAGACCAAGACCAAGACCAAGACCAAGACCAAGACCAAGACCAAGACCAAGACCAAGACCAAGACCAAGACCAAGACCAAGACCAAGACCAAGACCAAGACCAAGACCAAGACCAAGACCAAGACCAAGACCAAGACCAAGACCAAGACCAAGACCAAGACCAAGACCAAGACCAAGACCAAGACCAAGACCAAGACCAAGACCAAGACCAAGACCAAGACCAAGACCAAGACCAAGACCAAGACCAAGACCAAGACCAAGACCAAGACCAAGACCAAGACCAAGACCAAGACCAAGACCAAGACCAAGACCAAGACCAAGACCAAGACCAAGACCAAGACCAAGACCAAGACCAAGACCAAGACCAAGACCAAGACCAAGACCAAGACCAAGACCAAGACCAAGACCAAGACCAAGACCAAGACCAAGACCAAGACCAAGACCAAGACCAAGACCAAGACCAAGACCAAGACCAAGACCAAGACCAAGACCAAGACCAAGACCAAGACCAAGACCAAGACCAAGACCAAGACCAAGACCAAGACCAAGACCAAGACCAAGACCAAGACCAAGACCAAGACCAAGACCAAGACCAAGACCAAGACCAAGACCAAGACCAAGACCAAGACCAAGACCAAGACCAAGACCAAGACCAAGACCAAGACCAAGACCAAGACCAAGACCAAGACCAAGACCAAGACCAAGACCAAGACCAAGACCAAGACCAAGACCAAGACCAAGACCAAGACCAAGACCAAGACCAAGACCAAGACCAAGACCAAGACCAAGACCAAGACCAAGACCAAGACCAAGACCAAGACCAAGACCAAGACCAAGACCAAGACCAAGACCAAGACCAAGACCAAGACCAAGACCAAGACCAAGACCAAGACCAAGACCAAGACCAAGACCAAGACCAAGACCAAGACCAAGACCAAGACCAAGACCAAGACCAAGACCAAGACCAAGACCAAGACCAAGACCAAGACCAAGACCAAGACCAAGACCAAGACCAAGACCAAGACCAAGACCAAGACCAAGACCAAGACCAAGACCAAGACCAAGACCATCCCGATCCTCTGTCTAAAAACCTCAGGCATATCCTTTTTCGAACACTATGATTTTTAGCAATAAATAATGGATCTATGGTAAATAGAGTTAGTTGCTTTTCATCCTTGAAGCTGTGAAGGTTAGGTTCCGAAATGAGTGACGAGATCACTTCTGATCAAAGTAGTGATGCTGTATGCACACAATCGAGACTATCAAACAGTAAATATGTTAATTTTTTTGTGTTATTTGATGGAGCTGAGCACCCGTATGCTCTGTGCAAACTTTGTGAAAAGCTAAAGCATAAGAATGTTGAATTAAAAATGAAAAACCATAATACTACAGGTCTGAGGAAGCATCTGATAATGGTACATAAACTCCTCCCACAAGTAAAAGATAAAAATATACCGATAGATAATGTGGAACAAGATAAAACTTTACGGAATAAATATTTAGCGATAAAAAAATCCAATCTTCAGTCTAAACAAGAAATTGGTGAAATTATAAACCCGATAACTCTCCCCCTGGAAGAGTTCATACACAACAGTGATTGTGAATCTGAAGAGTCGGAGATGGAATACGAATCTGATTACTCCTCTGATCAAACTCTGCAGAAGCAATATAAATACCTGTTAGAAAATGTCTACGGTCAAGTGTCAGCGCCTTATGTCCAGAAACTCGTTCAACATAGACCGAGAAATAATGATGACGATATTTACGGTATGAGATGGGATCCTGATAGGCAGGTATTCAACATTGGTAAATTCCCCGTTACCATTAAAAATGATAACCTCTATGTTGGTGACAAGAGATATATCGTTTGTTCTGGGTTACTTGAACTATTGATGAAAAGTAATCCTAATAAACATTTATATGACTGTTATGACTTAGCCATGTATAAGGAGATTTTGAAACAAACTAGCGCGCACAAAGTAAATTATGACGAAAGCGAAAACATTCGAAGAGATAATACTCACAAATATCTACAAGTCATTAAGAAATTATTTCCTGAAGAGGATAAGGAAGAAGAAGAAGAAGAGGAAGAACAAGATGATGTTGAAATAGAAGAACAAGATTTCGACTCTTCCAACGAGGCTTCGTCGCACCATACAGGAGAAGTACATACGAATCGTAAATATGATTATAAATGCTGGCCTGATCCGAATGAGCTCATTGACAGATTACGTATACTTTTGTCATCATCTGCAGTAGGGAATTATTCTCATCACAACGAAATAGAAGAAATCATATCTGAATTGCGGGGGAGAAAAATCATAGAATGACTGTAACTATGTAAGAGTTTCAAAACATAGGAAATTATTTAATAAAGGATACTTACCATCGTGGACTACGGAGATTTTCAAGATACAGAAGATCCAATCGACATTTCCTCCCACGTATCTGCAGGGTGGGAGTATTGAAGGTGCTTTTTATGCTGAAGAACTCCAGAAAACTAAGTTTCCAGACTGTTATTTAATTGAAAAAGTGTTAAAGAACAAAGGACAGAAGGTGTTTGTAAAGTGGTTAGGGTTCCCTAGCTTGGGGTTAATATTAGGGATGTTGTATGTGATTAGGGAAAATAAAAGATAGATTCATTTTTATAACTTTTTTCTTTTAATTATAACCCATATGAACCCAAAGTTGTCATAAATCAATAGTACATCATATAAATTTACAAGTATTGTTCTCCAACACAAATATACACTCCATATATACACATACCATACATACAAATATACATTTTTTACAGTTTGCATTTCTTAGTAGGAGGCTCATCATCACACTCCTCATCCTCCCTGATTCTATAGTGTCCGTGAGCGAGAGTGTCCACGCCATTTTCCATAATATGACGCTTATCGTCGTTGCCAGATAAAGTTAATTTATTCATCGAAATCGAAAATACGTTATGTTTGTATGATCTGATGGATCTGTTTAACGAGAATGTTGACTGTCCGCTCTGTAGACAACCAACATAATCTTCAAAGCTGACATCTTTGTCAATGACGTTTTTCTTAACGCCTTTCAATTTTTTTGATGACCATATCATTAAATTTTATGGCGTACATTTTCGCTCGCAGACCTACGAACGCCTTTATGGAGTGACCAGCTCCTTCGTCTTTGAATTTCCCGACCACCGCCTTGTTTTCGTTTGAATACAAGGGATGTTCGGGTGGGTATACACTGGTATCCAGCATCTTGGTCTTGGTCTATATATGTGTGTGTGAAATGAAGGTCTACTCTCCTAGAAATGAAGTGATTGTGTTATGTGTGTATGTGAATGTGTAATTTTTCACCTTTCTATGTATAAAAGTCGATATTTATAGTTATTTTACGAGCAAACTTCGTTATTTTCGCTAATTTATGTGGAAAATTTGATACTTATAATGAATTTATGTAAAAACGTAGAGCACGTACTTAAACATATAGCGTGAACATAAAATAGTTGCTAATTTTATATGAAAAAAGTAATTTCAAAATGATATCCACTATGCTGTACATTATATAAAAGATGTATAGAATGTGGGATAAAGGTAAGAGATTGATGGACTCCGATGAATATCTCGATATAATATTTGAAATGTGTTGTATATTATGTGCAAGAACCTGTAGAAACTCATTTATAATTTTTATTTCTATTTCACATACATGATTGAAATGCAAAAACTGAACCCTTATCTACTAGAATATTATTACCATAGCGTTAAGGAAAAACATACAAAGAACTCTAAGAAAAGTTATGGAAGAATATCTTTCATAATGTTCTATACCAAACCTGAAGTAATAAAAGAGTACTTCTTAGGGATAGTTTGACTGTAGAAATGGAATACCTATATAGAACAAACATATCCGAAAAATTAAAATGAAATATTGTGAAGACTAGCGGATACAATGACTTTAAATTTGAAACAGTATTACAAATAACTATTAGGTGCTCTGTAAATTATGATAAAGATCTCGCAAAAAATTATATTTGTTTCAAGTGCATTTAAAATATGGGTCTAAGACATGTCGAGTTCAAAGGCATTTTAAGTAATGATGAGAACTTAAGCATATTATCTTTAAAAGCTAAACTTGTGATGTATTATATAAAAAATGTATGTTAACTTGGTAATAATTTTGTTAGGATAATTAGGTGGGTTGTATGATAAAAAGAAAAAATTGATGGACTATTGTATAGGTTCAGTTAAACATCAGTGGAAAGCTGAGAAACTAATTCAAACATGATGGTGCAAACTAGGTAAAAATCTATGACATTTTGCATACTAAGGAGATGGTACCACTTTATAAAAGAAATGCGTAAAGAACATCACTTTGAAGCAAAATGGAGATGTTTAGGTGATCTATAAATTATGATAAAGATCTCGTAAAAATATTACTTGTGTCAAGTGTTTATAAAATATGGGTCTAAGACTGGTTGAGTTCAAATGTATTTTAAGTAATGATGAGAACTTAGGCAATGACTTTAAATTTAAAACAATATTACCAATAACTATTAGGTGCCGCGAAACATGAACAGGTTATGAAATTTATGCGATATCTAAGTCTTATTTCCAAGTTTCATACATGAAGCAGATGTAAAACCTGAACCTCAACATTGTATTGATAACATAGCTATGGTAACTTATATCTAATTGAATATTATAATCAGGACGTTAGGGAAAAAAGCATGCAAAATATAAATGCTTATTATGAAAATTATACGCGATATCTTTTTTCCTTAATGAAGGTGTATGGTATAGAGACTTGGATCCTGATATACTTTGCTGACTAATCAACACCTTCTCACGTGTACGTTTTGCGTTGTGAAACTTACTCTCTATATGTTAGAAGATGTATGTTATTTTCTTGACTCTGATATTTGCATAATCATTTGATACATAAAATATAATGTGCATATTACCAGAAGCTAAGAAAAATATTTCACATATGATGTCACAAATTAGCTAAAATTCAATGATTATAATTAATTAAATAGATTTTTTAACTTTTTTTGATATTTGATGACTTGATAAATAAATAATCATCTTGAAGGAAGGATATGTAATGAGGGAGATGAATTTGGAATATAATTTAAGGATGTGATTGAACTTTTGTATACATTATGAGATGAAAAAATTCTGTTGAAGTTGTAGCGAAAAAGATTTCTTTATAATACATATTTTACTTCTTACTCTACTGATGTTAAGATTTTGAATAAATAAATAAATAAATAAAGCATGTGATATAATATAGGAAAAGCAGAATGTGAAGAGTACCTCACTTGGATGTAAATTTTGTGATAACAATCAAAAAATGAAGGAAAATAGTAGTAATAAGTTAAGATAATAATTTATACATGATGAAAATTAGATAAAACTCTATAACTTTGATACATTAACGAGTATGCTACGGAAGACATAGAATATTGATTTAGTGGTGAAAATGTGTAAAGAGTAATACTTTGAAGCAAAATGGAATATTGAGAAACTATACAAATACAGAAATTTAGCTCATGGTGAGAATATTGTAAAATACCCACATCAGGCATTCTATGGAATGAAAGAATTTCTAAACTATTTTGAATTTTCTAACAAATAGAATAATATATAATTATGAAGAGCGTCCTGTAAAAAATAGATATGATATGATGTGTGATGGATGTATGGAAGTATGGGTTTTTGGATAAGGTTAAGACCTGAACTTTTTCATTCATAAAATGTAAGAGCTCAGTTTGAAATTATTTTTACGCCGGTTTACTTTATATCACACATTTATTTCTTACATTGTATACATAATACTTTTTAAAAGATCTTATGCTTCATATTCTTCGTCATCGTCTCTACATAAGCAATATGCTTTAAATTTTTGAAACATCTTCTCAGTGATCTGAAACAAAAGGAGAACAAAACATATAAGGAATTATGATGTAGTTCTCTCCGTGGGAGGCTTTTGGTGGATCGAACTAACTACTTTGAGCCTATGATATGATTGCTGAATGTGGTAGAACATATAAAATTCAATAAATCATGGAATGAAACTCTATGATAAAACTGATGTAATGACATAAGAAATTGTATAAACCAGTGTATGAATAAAACTCTGATATAAAAATGTGATGTGTATATATATATATATATACCTGCTGACATTGATTGATGAAGACTTTGCAGTCGCGTGAGCAGTTCCTCCCCCAGATTTCAACAGGCGATAGGAACTCGGGGTCTTTACATGCTGTTATGTGTTCTTCACCATTGCATGTTTCATAATGGGATTGAGTGTCATGTCTTACATCTCCAAGATATCGCACCTCTGGTTGACCACATGGATACACTTCAACCACTGCTTCTTGTTGTTGAATACTACTATAGACTTTGGTATATTTTATTGTATGATGTTGTGTACGTACTTTATTTCTAAGAATATCATACACGATGATGGTGTATGATCTGCCCATTTTGAATAGAGGTTCATTATCTTCTTCGACATCTAAAGCCTTTGCAATTATCTCGTCGGGGACTCCATCCCAGCATTGGTCCATATGATCTGTGGAATGATGTTAATATTGCATCACCTTATAGCTATTACAAGATTAACATTAAGTATATTTATAATTAATATGTTTTCAGACACTCTCGCATACAATAATAATAATAATAATAATAATAATAATAATAATAATAATAATAATAATAATAATAGTAACTTTATTACATTATGAAACATCGCGTTTTTTATCATACTTCTACATGCCATGTATTAAGACATATGTATGCTCTTATGGAATGGTTATATCGAGAAAATAAAAGTCCGAAATGAGATTTTAAATTTTATTATTAAGATGATCAACACAAATTTTCTAAGACGTTAACAACTAAAATGGAATTTGAATAATAGTTGTGCTATATTAAACTATACTGTTGTACTACACACGATGAGGAATAAGAACATATGCTAGCACTATAAACATTGTAAAAAATATTTTATGTACTTACCCATGAAGCTAATGATTATTCTTGGTCGATGAAATATACTTTCACACAGTCAATCTTCACTAATAGCTGATAACGTTTGAATAACAAGTGAGCCTGAAGCATGACGTCATTGGTTTATATATGATGTTTTGAGCTAGCCTCGCGGATGATGACGTCATAGCTTATACTAGCCTCGCAACAGGACAAATATATTTTACACCAATGGCATGATTGCAGTTTAAAAAATGCTGACTAGCCTCACGACTTGGTAAATATATGATAAAGCTTAAGTCAGTAGTAATTAGATATTTCGCGTTTCCTGCTTGTGAAAATACCTGTTCATGATTTCCCACATTAAATCGATGTCGTATGCGAAAAATATTCATTTCTGGTGACATCAACAGATATCCGATATTTAATTCTAGTACGGAAATAAAATATTAATTTTCATATAATAAATGCTGACATACTCTGTATCAAACTACATTAATAATATAAGGTTCCATCGGAGATGAATCACTGGGAGAAATATACGTTAAAGCGTTATTTGATATTTATTTCTTATCAGCGCTTTTCTGAAACAGTATATTCAATTTCCCGCAATGTGAGAAAAGCTGAATATGCCTTTACTGACTTTGAATCGAACTCAGAACCACTCAGTGATGGAATATTACAAAATAAGTTCACTACCACTCTGCGATGAAATATTACAATATTCCGCAATAAAAATACTGTTGACTAATACTACATAAGACATGTGCTATGATTAAGGATTTAATATTTAAAAGTACTGGCCTGCGACTTTATAATATGATAGAGTTGGGATTTAAAAGGAAGTCTCAATGAATGACGTTGTAAGATAGCGATAAGCGTACAGCGTTATATTACCGCTGCATAGTAAGAGAGATAACATGTATGGAGGGCTAGATGATACTACTGCTACCTAAGCAAAATCACTGCACGCATATGATTAAACATTCACTGGCTTTCTGTATCGACATTATAAAATCCTGTAATTATTATCATAATATATCCCCTCTAAAGACCCTAGCATGAGTTTTACGCACCGGCCGCCTTTACCATAGGACCAAAGTAAAAATTAAACGCTAATCGGTAAACCTAGGCTGAGTTGACCTCAGGGCTATTTTTTAGATAAGTAGACATCTTACGGAAAAAACTGTATGTGAAATATAATTATAAAAAAAATACTTGAAGGTATAAAAAAACGCTTCTCTACATTTCCAACTGCGTCTGATAATAATAATAATAATAATAATAATAATAATAATAATAATAAGGTTAACAGCCTTAGGTATCCAGGTTGAGTCGATCCCAGGACCATAGTGAAATAAACATCTTACAGAAAACCTATGTGTAGGAATATGACGTATTTACGCTTCGTGATCTATATGCTTCCATGCTAAAAAGACATAAAGATTAAAATCTGCTGTGACGTCATCAATCCTCCTGTCAATCCTCCTGTGACGTAAGCGATGACGTCATTAATCCTCCTCTCAATCCTCCTCTGACGTAAGCGATGACGTCATAAAACATTCCACGGTTGAGGAAGGTCATAGCAATCCTCCTCTAATCCTCCTCTGACGTAAGCGATGCTGCCATATTGTAAAACAATACCAATATACAAATTTCAAATTTCCCACCATCCGCTATTTGCAATTGTAATATTCAATTTCCACCTTTTGCAATTTTCAAATCAACCGCCATCCGCCCACCTGAAATAGGAACCGGAAACGTAGCCATTTTCATTATAAATTTCCAAATTTTGAATTTCGCGCCGGAAACGTAACCAATTACATTATAAATTCTCAAATTTTGAATTTCGCGCTTCGTACGCCATTTGAAATAGGAACCGGAACGGACGCCATTTATATTATTAATTTTCAAATTTTAAATTTCGCGCTTCGTACGCCCCGGAACCGGAACCGCCGCCATTTGCAATAGGAACCGGAACCGACGCCATTTTGAATCACGTGGTTATTGCCACGCCCACTTGTGACGTCATACAATCCGCCACTGACGTCATAGCCACGCCCACTTGTGACGTCATAGGCCACGCCCACTTGTGACGTCATCAATCCTCCCTCCCCTCCTGTCACGTGATCTGTGACGTCATCAATCCTCCTGTCAATCCTCCTGTGACGTAGGTGGGAAAACCATACTACTAGTTATATTTTATACAGTGAGTCCCACGCAAGAGTTGGCCAATGACGCAGGTTTCTGCGTCGCGGCTGGTACAGCTCCAACTCCCGAGCGATCGGATGAAAGTAGTATGGTTTTCCCACCTACGTCACAGGAGGATTGACAGGAGGATTGATGACGTCACAGATCACGTGACAGGAGGGGAGGGAGGATTGATGACGTCACAAGTGGGCGTGGCCTATGACGTCACAAGTGGGCGTGGCTATGACGTCAGTGGCGGATTGTATGACGTCACAAGTGGGCGTGGCAATAACCACGTGATTCAAAATGGCGTCGGTTCCGGTTCCTATTGCAAATGGCGGCGGTTCCGGTTCCGGGGTGTACGAAGCGCGAAATTTAAAATTTGAAAATTAATAATATAAATGGCGGCGGTTCCGGTTCCTATTTCAAATGGCGCACGATGCGCGAAATTCAAAATTTGAGAATTTATAATGTAATTGGTTACGTTTCCGGCGCGAAATTCAAAATTTGAAAATTTATAATGAAAATGGCTACGTTTCCGGTTCCTATTTCAGGTGGGCGGATGGCGGTTGATTTGAAAATTGCAAAAGGTGGAAATTGAATATTACAACTGCAAATAGCAGATGGTGGGAAATTTAAAGTTTCTATATTGGTATTGTTTTACAACATGGCGACATCGCTTACGTCAGAGGAGGATTGGGTCGCTTACGTCACAGGTGGATTGGGAGGAATGCTATGACCTTCCTCAACAATGGAATGTTTTACAATATGGCGACATCGCTTACGTCATCAGACCTATCTCATCAGTAGACGTCACTTCTTATACGTCACAAGTGTATTGAGAGGATTGGGAGGAATGGTAGGGGAGGGAGGAATGATTACGTCATCAGAGGAATAAGAGGGGAAGGTGGATTGTTTTACAATATGGCAGCATCGCATACGTCATCAGAGGAGGATTGGGTCGCTTACGTCAGAGGAGGAATGATTTATGACGTCACAGCAGATTTTAATCTCTATGTCTTTTTAGCATGGAAGCATTACACTATGATGGTTTCTCACAACGCATAAATACGTCATATTCCTACACATAGGTTTTCTGTAAGATGACTATTTCAGTAAAAAATATCCCTGAGAGCGTTATTTTATTCCTTCGTAAATATGGTAGCTTTCGTCTTAAAACTATATTTTATTTGTAAGATTTTAATCCTAGCCCAAGGGGTTAACTCAGCTTCTGGCTTAGCGGATAGTCGTAAATTTTCCTATCATGATCAGTGCATAATCTTACATGTTGAATTATCTTCAATTCCCCCAGTATAATGTCGGAATAATATTATATCATACTTCATTATTCAAAGGCGTCTTGTAAAGTCAATGTATAGAACTGTGTTAGCACACTGTTTCAATGTACGTGACAGAATTGATGCATGTGTATCTCGTTATCTGCAACACTCATATAACGCTATACAACAAGATGCTTCTCTTATCGCTCGCTAACTTACAACTTCATTCATTACGAATTATCTCTTTAAATGTCTAGCGTAACACTGCAATACCTTTAAATTTTAAAAAATGATGTATGACTGAACTTTTAAATATTAAATCCTATTCATAGCACATGTCTTATGTAGTATTAGTCAACAGTATTTTTATTGCGGAATATTGTAATATTTCATCGCAGAGTGGTAGTGAACTTATTTTGTAATATTCCATCGCTCAGTGGTTCTGAGTTCGATTCAAAGTCAGTAAAGGCATATTCAGCTTTTTTCACAAGCAGGAAACGCGAAATATCAAATAACTGCTGATAAGCTTTAGCGTATATTTCTCCCAGTGTTTCATCTCTGATGGAACCTTATATTATTTTTAATGTAGTTTCATACAGAGTATGTCAGCATTTATTGCATGAAAATTAATATTTTATTTCCGCACCAGAATTAAATATCGGATATCTGTTGATGTCATCGTAAATGAATATTTTTCGCATACGTCATCGATTTAATGTGGGAATTCGCGAAATGAATTGTTCACAAAGATGAAAAGCGAAATATCAAATAACTGCTGATAAGCTTTAACGTATATTTATCCTGTTGTGAGGCTATTTCATAACGTCATCACTACAGACCTACTTCTCGTATAATGATTGGCCGCTAGCTTTTAAATACGAGGTTGAAAGTTGCAATACATTCATTTGAAGCGCCACGGAGTTTTAGAGTTTAGATGATTAAATATGCATTACCTATTTTTATGTACGATGCTTTCATTCACCGTTCTACAAACGGACTTGATCAAATTGTTTACTTTATACATCACGTAACAGTCCTATTACAAATAGTAGAAACTCAAAATAGCTAGAGGTTCGAGTTTTCAAAACTTACAATTTTTTCCATATTTAGACTTTCAATTAAATTTATGTTTTTATTTTACAAGATCACCAGTAATTTTTACTATGATCCACAACGGTGGCGCGGCTCCAAACACCCTCAATGTCTACCACTGATGTTTTATAAAGTCGTTATTATATTCAAATTATATTTTAATTTCAAGGTGGTCTGTGTTAGAGCTTTTTCCATGAATATGTCATCCTCAGATCCAACTAAGTTTTAACTTTTGCTTCCATCCGTATATATTTTCATTGAATAATCCACATATTCTTCCACTTTGCTAATTACTCTTAAGTCCACTGGATGAAGTCAGTTGTGAGAATCTCACAAAGCTTTCTCTACCCTCAAAATTGTAACAACTTTAATGTCCTCCAACATACAGATTTTACATCATAGAGCAAAAATATTTTTCCAGGTTATAATATTGAGATTATTTTAGCTTTTTTCCATAGATTTAGGGAATTTTCTATTTGTTAATCATCCACTATCAATCATCGTTATCTTGCTCACTATATCGGCTTCTCCACGAGCTTTTAAATGTTCATTATGTTCTAAAACATTCATAATTTCTGAATGTATACAAATATAATCTCCGGTGTTTATTGGTATCTTTGTTTCTTCTCTTAACCTTCTCCAAAATTAACTATCTTCTTATTATTATCTGGCTCATAGCATCTTCTTTACTAATTGTATTCGTTTCTAAAATATGGTTGTTAACACTATGCTTTTCCTTATTTTTGTCAGATCTAAGTTTGTATATTTCATTCCATGAGTGATGTTCTTTATGCATTTCTTTTATAATGTGGTACCATCTCCTTAGTATGCAAAATGTCATAGATTTTTACCTAATTTACACCATCATGTTTTGAATTAGTTTCTTAACTTCACACCATTTTTTTAACTTAACCTACACAATATTCCATCAATTTTTTCTTTTTATCATACAACCTACCTAATTATCCTAACAAAATGGGATTATCACCAAGTTAACATACATTTTTTCTATAATACATCACAAGTTTAGCGGTTAAAGATAATATGCTTATTGTTTTTACATGTTCTATAACGTGGTACTACACCAGTTCTAACATTGCCTATGAACTCGACATGTCTTAGACCCATATTTTAAATGTACTTGATACAAATATAATTTTTTACGAGATCTTCATCATAATTTACAGAGCACCTAATAGTTATTTGTAATATTGTTTTAAATTTAAAGTCATTGTATCCGATAGTCTTCACAATATTTCATTTTAATTTTTCGGTTATGTTCGTTCTATATAGGTATTTCATTTATACAATCAAGCTATATAACCTTAAAGGGTCACATCCTACTTCGTATCAACCGCTCATTCTACAATATTTCATGTCGGTACTAGGTGATAATATTAAGGTCTAAGTTGTAACCACAACGGTTTTTCAAATACGAGCTACCATTTCTTTATACAGCTGAATCTTCAGAAGTCCTTACAAAGGTCAGTACATACCGTTTTAAGGTTTTTATTCAGATAAATCCGTTCACGATTGGTATATACCCACTACAAATCCACAGCGTAGATATTAGCTCTAACGACAACATACAGTCTTTTCTCATCCATCCATATGTATTTGTTCTTCCCATTTCCTTTTTGCCACTTGAAATAATTTCGGTGTACACTTATTTATAGTATTTATCTTTATAAATATCAAATATCAGTACTCATTAAGAATTAAATTACGTTTACATCCAAGTGAGGTACTCTTCACATTCTGCTTTTCCTATATTATATCACATGCTTTATTTATTTATTTATTTATTCAAAATCTTAACATCAGTAGAGTAAGAAGTAAAATATGTATTATAAAGAAATCTTTTTCGCTACAACTTCAACAGAATTTTTTCATCTCATAATGTATACAAAAGTTCAGTCACATCCTTAAATTATATTCCAAATTCATCTCCCTCATTACATAACCTTCCTTCAAGATGATTATTTATTTATCAAGTCATCAAATATCAAAAAAGTTAAAAAATCTATTTAATTAATTATAATCATTGAATTTTAGCTAATTTGTGACATCATATGTGAAATATTTTTCTTAGCTTCTGGTAATATGCACATTATATTTTATGTATCAAATGATTATGCAAATATCAGAGTCAAGAAAATAACATACATCTTCTAACATATAGAGAGTAAGTTTCACAACGCAAAACGTACACGTGAGAAGGTGTTGATTAGTCAGCAAAGTATATCAGGATCCAAGTCTCTATACCATACACCTTCATTAAGGAAAAAAGATATCGCGTATAATTTTCATAATAAGCATTTATATTTTGCATGCTTTTTCCCTAACGTCCTGATTATAATATTCAATTAGATATAAGTTACCATAGCTATGTTATCAATACAATGTTGAGGTTCAGGTTTTACATCTGCTTCATGTATGAAACTTGGAAATAAGACTTAGATATCGCATAAATTTCATAACCTGTTCATGTTTCGCGGCACCTAATAGTTATTGGTAATATTGTTTTAAATTTAAAGTCATTGCCTAAGTTCTCATCATTACTTAAAATACATTTGAACTCAACCAGTCTTAGACCCATATTTTATAAACACTTGACACAAGTAATATTTTTACGAGATCTTTATCATAATTTACAGATCACCTAAACATCTCCATTTTGCTTCAATGTGATGTTCTTTACGCATTTCTTTTATAATGTGGTACCATCTCCTTAGTATGCAAAATGTCATAGATTTTTACCTAGTTTGCACCATCATGTTTGAATTAGTTTCTCAGCTTTCCACTGATGTTTAACTGAACCTATACAATAGTCCATCAATTTTTTCTTTTTATCATACAACCTACCTAATTATCCTAACAAAATGGGATTATTACCAAGTTAACATACATTTTTTATATAATACATCACAAGTTTAGCTTTTAAAGATAATATGCTTAAGTTCTCATCATTACTTAAAATGCCTTTGAACTCGACATGTCTTAGACCCATATTTTAAATGCACTTGAAACAAATATAATTTTTTGCGAGATCTTTATCATAATTTACAGAGCACCTAATAGTTATTTGTAATATTGTTTCAAATTTAAAGTCATTGTATCCGCTAGTCTTCACAATATTTCATTTTAATTTTTCGGATATGCTTGTTCTATATAGGTATTCCATTTCTACAGTCAAACTATCCCTAAGAAGTACTCTTTTATTACTTCAGGTTTGGTATAGAACATTATGAAAGATATTCTTCCATAACTTTTCTTAGAGTTCTTTGTATGTTTTTCCTTAACGCTATGGTAATAATATTCTAGTAGATAAGGGTTCAGTTTTTGCATTTCATTCATGTATGTGAAATAGAAATAAAAATTATAAATGAGTTTCTACAGGTTCTTGCACATAATATACATCACATTTCAAATATTATATCAAGATATTCATCGGAGTCCATCAATCTCTTACCTTTATCCCACAATCTATACATCTTTTATATATTGTACAGCATAGTGGATATCATTTTGAAATTACTTTTTACATATAAAATTATCAACTATTTTATGTTCACGCTATATGTTTAAGTACGTGCTCTACGTTTTTACATAAATTCATTATAAGTACCAAATTTTCCACATAAATTAGCGAAAATAACAAAGTTTGCTCGTAAAATAACTATAAATATCGACTTTTATACATAGAAAGGTGAAAAATTACACATTCACATACACACATAACACAATCACTTCATTTCTAGGAGAGTAGACCTTCATTTCACATACACATATATAGACCAAGACCAAGACCGAGAAACAAGACCAAGACCAAGACCAAGACCAAGACCGAGAAACAAGACCAAGACCAAGACCAAGACCAAGACCGAGAAACAAGACCAAGACCAAGACCAAGACCAAGACCAAGACCAAGACCAAGACCAAGACCAAGACCAAGACCAAGACCAAGACCAAGACCAAGACCAAGACCAAGACCAAGACCAAGACCAAGACCAAGACCAAGACCAAGACCAAGACCAAGACCAAGACCAAGACCAAGACCAAGACCGAGAAACAAGACCAAGACCAAGACCAAGACCAAGACCAAGACCAAGACCAAGACCAAGACCAAGACCAAGACCAAGACCAAGACCAAGACCAAGACCGAGAACTAAACGAGAACGAAACGAGACGAGAACGAAGCGAGACGAGAACGAAACGAGAACTAGACGAGAACTAAATATACAGAGAAATAGACCTAAAACGAGAACTAAACGAGAACTAAACGATACGAGAACGAGATGAGACGAGAACTAAACGAGAACTAAACGAGAACGAAACGAGAACGAAACGAGACTTAATAAATAGTTGCTGCATGTTAAAAAATTGGCCAACTCTCATCCATGATAAGAAGAAACGTAGAATGATACTAAATGCAAGTCACCAATTATGTATATTGTTGTTCACAGCATCGCATTGAATGTCCTATTGTTGTATGGGTGGTATCTAGTCAGAACTAGTCTTAACTGACTTTTTCTAGTTAGATCTAGTCTTAACTGACTTTTTTCTAGTTAGAACTAGTCTTAACTGACTTTTTTCTAGCTAGAACTAGTCTTAACTGACTTTTGTTTTCTAACCTTAACAGCTTGACGGTTGAACAGCAACTAATTGTATTTGACATACATCAATTATTTATCGGTAAAACTCGTGACGTCTAACAAGAAAGATCATTTTGATCATATCTCGCATAATACTTGTTGAATAATGAACCCGTTGGTCTTTCCGGAATTACTAGGCCCACACACACACACACACACACAACAAATACGCATCATCCACGAAGCAATCTCATAAAAGAAGTCTTAACACCGATAAGATTAAAAAGGATTATATCCCATACACTAAGTTATGTTAGGTTAGGCTAGGTTAGGTTAGCAGGATGATATTTTAAAATTATTTCTACATTAATGAAAATTCTAAGTTAGGTTAGGTAGATTATGTTGGGTTAGGTTAGGTTATGGAAGGTTAGGTTATGTTAGGTTAGGTTAGGTTATGATAGGTTACGTTAGGTTAGCAGGATATTTTAAAATCATTTCTACATTGATAGAAAGGCTAAGTTCCTTGGCACATTTTATCAATGTTTCTAGAAATAATTTTAAAATATCGTCCTGCTAACCTAACGTAACCTATCATAACCTAACCTAACCTAACATAACCTAACCTTCCATAACCTAACCTAACCCAACATAATCTACCTAACCTAACTTAGAATTTTCATTAATGTAGAAATAATTTTAAAATATCATCCTGCTAACCTAACCTAGCCTAACCTAACATAACTTAGTGTATGGGATATAATCCTTTTTAATCTTATCGGTGTTAAGACTTCTTTTATGAGATTGCTTCGTGGATGATGCGTATTTGTTGTGTGTGTGTGTGTGTGTGTGTGGGCCTAGTAATTCCGGAAAGACCAACGGGTTCATTATTCAACAAGTATTATGCGAGATATGATCAAAATGATCTTTCTTGTTAGACGTCACGAGTTTTACCGATAAATAATTGATGTATGTCAAATACAATTAGTTGCTGTTCAACCGTCAAGCTGTTAAGGTTAGAAAACAAAAGTCAGTTAAGACTAGTTCTAGCTAGAAAAAAGTCAGTTAAGACTAGTTCTAACTAGAAAAAAGTCAGTTAAGACTAGATCTAACTAGAAAAAGTCAGTTAAGACTAGTTCTGACTAGATACCACCCATACAACAATAGGACATTCAATGCGATGCTGTGAACAACAATATACATAATTGGTGACTTGCATTTAGTATCATTCTACGTTTCTTCTTATCATGGATGAGAGTTGGCCAATTTTTTAACATGCAGCAACTATTTATTAAGTCTCGTTTCGTTCTCGTTTCGTTCTCGTTTAGTTCTCGTTTAGTTCTCGTCTCATCTCGTTCTCGTATCGTTTAGTTCTCGTTTAGTTCTCGTTTTAGGTCTATTTCTCTGTATATTTAGTTCTCGTCTAGTTCTCGTTTCGTTCTCGTCTCGCTTCGTTCTCGTCTCGTTTCGTTCTCGTTTAGTTCTCGGTCTTGGTCTTGGTCTTGGTCTTGGTCTTGGTCTTGGTCTTGGTCTTGGTCTTGGTCTTGGTCTTGGTCTTGGTCTTGGTCTTGGTCTTGTTTCTCGGTCTTGGTCTTGGTCTTGGTCTTGGTCTTGGTCTTGGTCTTGGTCTTGGTCTTGGTCTTGGTCTTGGTCTTGGTCTTGGTCTTGGTCTTGGTCTTGGTCTTGGTCTTGGTCTTGGTCTTGGTCTTGGTCTTGGTCTTGGTCTTGGTCTTGGTCTTGGTCTTGGTCTTGTTTCTCGGTCTTGGTCTTGGTCTTGGTCTTGGTCTTGTTTCTCGGTCTTGGTCTTGGTCTTGGTCTTGGTCTTGTTTCTCGGTCTTGGTCTTGGTCTATATATGTGTATGTGAAATGAAGGTCTACTCTCCTAGAAATGAAGTGATTGTGTTATGTGTGTATGTGAATGTGTAATTTTTCACCTTTCTATGTATAAAAGTCGATATTTATAGTTATTTTACGAGCAAACTTTGTTATTTTCGCTAATTTATGTGGAAAATTTGGTACTTATAATGAATTTATGTAAAAACGTAGAGCACGTACTTAAACATATAGCGTGAACATAAAATAGTTGATAATTTTATATGTAAAAAGTAATTTCAAAATGATATCCACTATGCTGTACAATATATAAAAGATGTATAGATTGTGGGATAAAGGTAAGAGATTGATGGACTCCGATGAATATCTTGATATAATATTTGAAATGTGATGTATATTATGTGCAAGAACCTGTAGAAACTTATTTATAATTTTTATTTCTATTTCACATACATGAATGAAATGCAAAAACTGAACCCTTATCTACTAGAATATTATTACCATAGCGTTAAGGAAAAACATACAAAGAACTCTAAGAAAAGTTATGGAAGAATATCTTTCATAATGTTCTATACCAAACCTGAAGTAATAAAAGAGTACTTCTTAGGGATAGTTTGACTGTAGAAATGGAATACCTATATAGAACAAGCATATCCGAAAAATTAAAATGAAATATTGTGAAGACTAGCGGATACAATGACTTTAAATTTGAAACAATATTACAAATAACTATTAGGTGCTCTGTAAATTATGATAAAGATCTCGCAAAAAATTATATTTGTTTCAAGTGCATTTAAAATATGGGTCTAAGACATGTCGAGTTCAAAGGCATTTTAAGTAATGATGAGAACTTAAGCATATTATCTTTAAAAGCTAAACTTGTGATGTATTATATAAAAAATGTATGTTAACTTGGTAATAATCCCATTTTGTTAGGATAATTAGGTAGGTTGTATGATAAAAAGAAAAAATTGATGGACTATTGTATAGGTTCAGTTAAACATCAGTGGAAAGCTGAGAAACTAATTCAAACATGATGGTGCAAACTAGGTAAAAATCTATGACATTTTGCATACTAAGGAGATGGTACCACATTATAAAAGAAATGCGTAAAGAACATCACATTGAAGCAAAATGGAGATGTTTAGGTGATCTGTAAATTATGATAAAGATCTCGTAAAAATATTACTTGTGTCAAGTGTTTATAAAATATGGGTCTAAGACTGGTTGAGTTCAAATGTATTTTAAGTAATGATGAGAACTTAGGCAATGACTTTAAATTTAAAACAATATTACCAATAACTATTAGGTGCCGCGAAACATGAACAGGTTATGAAATTTATGCGATATCTAAGTCTTATTTCCAAGTTTCATACATGAAGCAGATGTAAAACCTGAACCTCAACATTGTATTGATAACATAGCTATGGTAACTTATATCTAATTGAATATTATAATCAGGACGTTAGGGAAAAAGCATGCAAAATATAAATGCTTATTATGAAAATTATACGCGATATCTTTTTTCCTTAATGAAGGTGTATGGTATAGAGACTTGGATCCTGATATACTTTGCTGACTAATCAACACCTTCTCACGTGTACGTTTTGCGTTGTGAAACTTACTCTCTATATGTTAGAAGATGTATGTTATTTTCTTGACTCTGATATTTGCATAATCATTTGATACATAAAATATAATGTGCATATTACCAGAAGCTAAGAAAAATATTTCACATATGATGTCACAAATTAGCTAAAATTCAATGATTATAATTAATTAAATAGATTTTTTAACTTTTTTGATATTTGATGACTTGATAAATAAATAATCATCTTGAAGGAAGGTTATGTAATGAGGGAGATGAATTTGGAATATAATTTAAGGATGTGACTGAACTTTTGTATACATTATGAGATGAAAAAATTCTGTTGAAGTTGTAGCGAAAAAGATTTCTTTATAATACATATTTTACTTCTTACTCTACTGATGTTAAGATTTTGAATAAATAAATAAATAAATAAAGCATGTGATATAATATAGGAAAAGCAGAATGTGAAGAGTACCTCACTTGGATGTAAACGTAATTTAATTCTTAATGAGTACTGATATTTGATATTTATAAAGATAAATACTATAAATAAGTGTACACCGAAATTATTTCAAGTGGCAAAAAGGAAATGGGAAGAACAAATACATATGGATGGATGAGAAAAGACTGTATGTTGTCGTTAGAGCTAATATCTACGCTGTGGATTTGTAGTGGGTATATACCAATCGTGAACGGATTTATCTGAATAAAAACCTTAAAACGGTATGTACTGACCTTTGTAAGGACTTCTGAAGATTCAGCTGTATAAAGAAATGGTAGCTCGTATTTGAAAAACCGTTGTGGTTACAACTTAGACCTTAATATTATCACCTAGTACCGACATGAAATATTGTAGAATGAGCGGTTGATACGAAGTAGGATGTGACCCTTTAAGGTTATATAGCTTGATTGTATAAATGAAATACCTATATAGAACGAACATAACCGAAAAATTAAAATGAAATATTGTGAAGACTATCGGATACAATGACTTTAAATTTAAAACAATATTACAAATAACTATTAGGTGCTCTGTAAATTATGATGAAGATCTCGTAAAAAATTATATTTGTATCAAGTACATTTAAAATATGGGTCTAAGACATGTCGAGTTCATAGGCAATGTTAGAACTGGTGTAGTACCACGTTATAGAACATGTAAAAACAATAAGCATATTATCTTTAACCGCTAAACTTGTGATGTATTATAGAAAAAATGTATGTTAACTTGGTGATAATCCCATTTTGTTAGGATAATTAGGTAGGTTGTATGATAAAAAGAAAAAATTGATGGAATATTGTGTAGGTTAAGTTAAAAAAATGGTGTGAAGTTAAGAAACTAATTCAAAACATGATGGTGTAAATTAGGTAAAAATCTATGACATTTTGCATACTAAGGAGATGGTACCACATTATAAAAGAAATGCATAAAGAACATCACTCATGGAATGAAATATACAAACTTAGATCTGACAAAAATAAGGAAAAGCATAGTGTTAACAACCATATTTTAGAAACGAATACAATTAGTAAAGAAGATGCTATGAGCCAGATAATAATAAGAAGATAGTTAATTTTGGAGAAGGTTAAGAGAAGAAACAAAGATACCAATAAACACCGGAGATTATATTTGTATACATTCAGAAATTATGAATGTTTTAGAACATAATGAACATTTAAAAGCTCGTGGAGAAGCCGATATAGTGAGCAAGATAACGATGATTGATAGTGGATGATTAACAAATAGAAAATTCCCTAAATCTATGGAAAAAAGCTAAAATAATCTCAATATTATAACCTGGAAAAATATTTTTGCTCTATGATGTAAAATCTGTATGTTGGAGGACATTAAAGTTGTTACAATTTTGAGGGTAGAGAAAGCTTTGTGAGATTCTCACAACTGACTTCATCCAGTGGACTTAAGAGTAATTAGCAAAGTGGAAGAATATGTGGATTATTCAATGAAAATATATACGGATGGAAGCAAAAGTTAAAACTTAGTTGGATCTGAGGATGACATATTCATGGAAAAAGCTCTAACACAGACCACCTTGAAATTAAAATATAATTTGAATATAATAACGACTTTATAAAACATCAGTGGTAGACATTGAGGGTGTTTGGAGCCGCGCCACCGTTGTGGATCATAGTAAAAATTACTGGTGATCTTGTAAAATAAAAACATAAATTTAATTGAAAGTCTAAATATGGAAAAAATTGTAAGTTTTGAAAACTCGAACCTCTAGCTATTTTGAGTTTCTACTATTTGTAATAGGACTGTTACGTGATGTATAAAGTAAACAATTTGATCAAGTCCGTTTGTAGAACGGTGAATGAAAGCATCGTACATAAAAATAGGTAATGCATATTTAATCATCTAAACTCTAAAACTCCGTGGCGCTTCAAATGAATGTATTGCAACTTTCAACCTCGTATTTAAAAGCTAGCGGCCAATCATTATACGAGAAGTAGGTCTGTAGTGATGACGTTATGAAATAGCCTCACAACAGGATAAATATACGTTAAAGCTTATCAGCAGTTATTTGATATTTCGCTTTTCATCTTTGTGAACAATTCATTTCGCGAATTCCCACATTAAATCGATGACGTATGCGAAAAATATTCATTTACGATGACATCAACAGATATCCGATATTTAATTCTGGTGCGGAAATAAAATATTAATTTTCATGCAATAAATGCTGACATACTCTGTATGAAACTACATTAAAAATAATATAAGGTTCCATCAGAGATGAAACACTGGGAGAAATATACGCTAAAGCTTATCAGCAGTTATTTGATATTTCGCGTTTCCTGCTTGTGAAAAAAGCTGAATATGCCTTTACTGACTTTGAATCGAACTCAGAACCACTGAGCGATGGAATATTACAAAATAAGTTCACTACCACTCTGCGATGAAATATTACAATATTCCGCAATAAAAATACTGTTGACTAATACTACATAAGACATGTGCTATGAATAGGATTTAATATTTAAAAGTTCAGTCATACATCATTTTTTAAAATTTAAAGGTATTGCAGTGTTACGCTAGACATTTAAAGAGATAATTCGTAATGAATGAAGTTGTAAGTTAGCGAGCGATAAGAGAAGCATCTTGTTGTATAGCGTTATATGAGTGTTGCAGATAACGAGATACACATGCATCAATTCTGTCACGTACATTGAAACAGTGTGCTAACACAGTTCTATACATTGACTTTACAAGACGCCTTTGAATAATGAAGTATGATATAATATTATTCCGACATTATACTGGGGGAATTGAAGATAATTCAACATGTAAGATTATGCACTGATCATGATAGGAAAATTTACGACTATCCGCTAAGCCAGAAGCTGAGTTAACCCCTTGGGCTAGGATTAAAATCTTACAAATAAAATATAGTTTTAAGACGAAAGCTACCATATTTACGAAGGAATAAAATAACGCTCTCAGGGATATTTTTTACTGAAATAGTCATCTTACAGAAAACCTATGTGTAGGAATATGACGTATTTATGCGTTGTGAGAAACCATCATAGTGTAATGCTTCCATGCTAAAAAGACATAGAGATTAAAATCTGCTGTGACGTCATAAATCATTCCTCCTCTGACGTAAGCGACCCAATCCTCCTCTGATGACGTATGCGATGCTGCCATATTGTAAAACAATCCACCTTCCCCTCTTATTCCTCTGATGACGTAATCAATCCTCCCTCCCCTACCATTCCTCCCAATCCTCTCAATACACTTGTGACGTATAAGAAGTGACGTCTACTGATGAGATAGGTCTGATGACGTAAGCGATGTCGCCATATTGTAAAACATTCCATTGTTGAGGAAGGTCATAGCATTCCTCCCAATCCACCTGTGACGTAAGCGACCCAATCCTCCTCTGACGTAAGCGATGTCGCCATGTTGTAAAACAATACCAATATAGAAACTTTAAATTTCCCACCATCTGCTATTTGCAGTTGTAATATTCAATTTCCACCTTTTGCAATTTTCAAATCAACCGCCATCCGCCCACCTGAAATAGGAACCGGAAACGTAGCCATTTTCATTATAAATTTTCAAATTTTGAATTTCGCGCCGGAAACGTAACCAATTACATTATAAATTCTCAAATTTTGAATTTCGCGCATCGTGCGCCATTTGAAATAGGAACCGGAACCGCCGCCATTTATATTATTAATTTTCAAATTTTAAATTTCGCGCTTCGTACACCCCGGAACCGGAACCGCCGCCATTTGCAATAGGAACCGGAACCGACGCCATTTTGAATCACGTGGTTATTGCCACGCCCACTTGTGACGTCATACAATCCGCCACTGACGTCATAGCCACGCCCACTTGTGACGTCATAGGCCACGCCCACTTGTGACGTCATCAATCCTCCCTCCCCTCCTGTCACGTGATCTGTGACGTCATCAATCCTCCTGTCAATCCTCCTGTGACGTAGGTGGGAAAACCATACTACTGATGAAATATCTACGCAAATAATGCCGCGGTCGGTGTAATGATTCAGGTTCTCACATTTACAGTTAAAATTACAATGAAAATATCCACGTACCTCATCACAAGAGATGTTGGAAATGTTCTCCTCTTGCATCTACACAATACTGGCACCTTTTTAGGAAATTTTCTTTCACGCGCATAAGTTCAGCTTCCAAGATAGAGTTAATTTCTTTTGTGATATTGTCTTTAAGTTCTTCTTATGTATGGCAAAACGACCTATACACTTTATTTTTCAAGTTTCCCCATAAATAATATTTACATACTGTTAGAAGAACTTAGACAATATCACATAGGCCTATCATAAGGAAAGTAACTCTGTCTCGGAAGCTGAACTTATGCGCGTGAAAGAAAATTTCATAAAAAGGGGCCAGTATTGTGTGGATGCAAGAGGAGAACATTTCCAACATCTCTTGTGATGAGGTACGTGGTTATTTTCATTGTAATTTTAACTGTAAATTGAGAACCTGAATCATTACACCGACCGCGGCATTATTAGCGTAAATATTTCACCCGATCGCTCGGGAGTTGGAGCTGTGCCAGCCGCGCCGCAAAAACCCGCGTCATTGGCCAACTCTTGCGTGGGACTCACTGTAGATTTACTAGAACTTTATATTATTTGAATTCCGATTTAAACTTACGTTTTTCATGGAACTGTTCTAATTGAAGTGAGTTCTTACAGAAGATGCATTCCTAGCTGTACATTTATCTGTTAAGTTTAAAACATGGTCTTCTTTTTAGTATTTTCTTTCGCTACTTCAATCAACTTCAGCTCATAAGTTTTATTACAGTTTGCTCTCGTGTTTTATTTTTTCTTTAAATATCATTACATTTCTAAGTTCTTTCGTTTAGCAGAAAATATTGCTACTGTTTTACATTTTCTGCTTGCTATGGTATATGCCCATTAATAAACTTGATATCTAGATTCGATAAGGAATATTTGTAGCTTTTCGCATTGGATCATCAATCACTTAACTGCTAACAGCACGTATAAATAGTAATTTATATGGTTAATATTCCATTTTTTGATTGATTTCTCGTCTCGTTATCTCTACACTGCCGTTGTGCTATAAAATGTTTATGAACACAGTGTTAATACCTTCAATAAACTTTGGGCCGATGGATGGTTGTGACGTCAGTTTTATTCAACCGATTTAAGTTCTATACAAACTTATGAAAAAATGAAAAATGGTAATTAGGCCTACTATGGTTAAAAGAACTCGACCGGTATCGAATGTAAAAACCCGGTAAACAATAGGACCTAATTGTTCCAAAAATATTTTCTTTTCTTTTACTCTTTCAAAAAATTTGTGTGCTGTGGATAATTTGTATACCAAAATTGGGACTTTTATTTTTCAGTAAAATGAGATAATTTGTCTAACTAAAATAACAATTCCATTCATAAGGCGCGTACTTTATGATAACTAAAAAAAATTATTAATGCCTCGAAATCGTCCTATAACCGTAATTTATCTTGCAATACTGTTGCAAGGATTGTAAGTATGTAAAGACAAAACTTTAGCTCGTTATGGATACTTCAATATATCAATAGGCCTATGCAGTGATTAATACGTCAAATATCTGTCCTTCTATCAGTCAACAAGGTAACACAAGGTCAACATTATTTTAAGCAACATAACTTATTTGAAACTGAAGCAATGAAAAATAACAATATTTCCATTTCATAAATGTTTTTATTCCGTTCAGATTTTTACTTAACTCAATAAGGTTAACGATATCTCATTGTCACTGTTGGCTACATTAGTTATTATCTGTCTGATCATTTTTAGTAGGCCTATGCCTTGATTAATTAATTTTAAACAACACAATTGATAAAATATTATTAACTTATTATATACCGGTAATCTGAGCATTTCTTTCATGGAGTAGTCTTAATAGACCCAACGAGAATATTAGTTTAATCACATATCGACAATCTCATAATTTCTGGTGGGATTACCAATGACTATCCCACTCATACGTCGCCTGTATATTGACCAATAACGTTTAGCAATTCCTCGGATGTAGAACAATCACAATCGTTAATCTTATAATACCCTTCCTCGGATCGTAAGGATGCAATTTTATCTGATGGCGTTTTCATGTAAACAACTACCACGACGCCCTCCATCTTGTGATGCGCACTATTGGTATCATTGGGACCTTGGATCGGTTAATCGTATCGATTCGTGGACTGTTCATTAATCTAGTATGCCGTGATGTTACGGCTGAGAGAATATTTATAAAGAAGTGAGAAAACTATTATTATTTACAAAATTCTTTACATTTTATTCATGGAATAATCTTAATAAGTCCTCTTCAAAATTATGAATTTCATCAGATAAATATGCACCAAATCATTCTCGTTGGATTACCTATGACAAAATATATCTGATGTGATACTTTCACATAATTTTTTTTATGCTAACCATAGCAATATAATTGTCTTCCATCACTTTCTGATACAGAATAAAAGATCACATTGAAGGGACTGCATTTAGTTATCTTACCTCAAACAAAGGTGTATTGTTGGCTGGGGAATAAAAGAGTATGTAAACTATGGATATCTTATAATGGCCCTATAATGTTTAGGACAAAATTGTTTTAAATACAAGATTTACCGGTAACTAAAAATATATGCAAAATTAATAATTAAAGTCATTTTAAAAATCGCGAAATAGAATTTTTCATTTAAGGTATTGGTAAAGGTGTGAGATTCTCGATGCCATGCTTCGGGTCACATCACACGCACAACCACTCCCAGTAAAATGCATTGTTAAGTAACGCTGCCTGATTTATGGATCCTATCAGTGTAAAGTTTTCCGGTAGTAAAATAGTCAATCGTTCGGAACTCCGGGTAGGAACTACACCGAGGGAGTCTAAACTCGTAGGAACTATAGATTGGGAACGTGGAACGTCATGAGCTTATATAGGCCTGGGGTGCTTAAATCGGTAGCTAATGAATTAGAGAAATACAGGTTAGATGTAGTAGTACTAAAGTAAGGAGGGTTAAGGTTCAATGCAGAAAGACGCATAGACCTTTTTCTACGGGAAAGGGAATGATAACCATCAATTAGGGACCAGGTTCTTCATACATAGGAGAAATAATTCAGCCACTAGGAAAGTAGAGTTTATTAATGATAGACTTTCTTGTGTTATTCTAAGAGGACAGAGATGTGTCATCAAAGTTGTGAATGTCCATGCACTAACAGAGGATAGACAAGATGTTGACAAGGACAATTTTTATGAGGAAATAGAACGAACATGTGATCAGTTTCCGGAATATCACATGAAAATTGTGCTATGAGATTTCAATGAGAAATCAGGAAGGGAGGAAATTTTAAAGACCACGATTGGGAACGAAGGTCTCCACTTGCAGAGCAATGACAATGGGGTTAGACCAGTTAATTTTGCCACCGCTAAAAATTTAATCGTCAAGAGTACAAAATACCCACATCGTGACCTCGCCAGATGGAAAGACTCATAATCAAATCGACCATGTGCTAATAGATGCAGGGAGGCAGTCTAGTATATTCTACGTTCCAATCTTTAGGGGTGCTGACTGCGATTCGGATCACTATCTGGTAGTTGCGCCTGTTCGGGAGAAACTTGCATTAAACAAAGGAACCAGGCAAAATTTCTATATAGAGATGTTCAATATGAAAATACTAGTTGAAGAAGAAAGTAGGAATACTTACCAAGTCGAGATTTCAAATAGATTTGTAATCCTAGAAAACACTGCTGAACAAGAAGCTAGGGATGATATGAATATCGATAAAACCTGGGAATGTATTAAAGACAATATTAGGGTACCCGCAAAAGGAAAATTGTCGGCTTGAACTGAAAGCAAATAAACCGTGGTTCGATTATGACTGCGTGAAATTAGTAAGTGCAAGAAAGCAGGTAAAACTACAGTGGTTGCTGACTGCGAATGACACTACGGACGAAAATCTCAGCAATGCTAAATGAGAACCCTCTAGAACCATTAGAACAAAGAAAAGAAACTATCTCAAAGACAATTCAAATGAATTAGAGGAAAATAGTAAAGACAATAATGTTACGGATCTCTACAGGGAAATAAATGAGTTCAAGAAAGGTTTTCAACCTAGAATAAACATAATTAAGGACATTGATGGCACTATACTCGCACATCGAACAATATTTAGAGTAAGTGGAAAATTTTCTTTAATCAATTATTAAATGAATATGGATATGTCCAAAGTGTAGAAAGTGAAATATTCACAGTAGAGCCATTGGTTGCTGAACCAAATCTAGCAGAAGTAGAAACAGCTATAAGTAAACTGAAAACACACAAATCCCCAGGGGTTGACCAAATTCCAGCAGATTAATTAAGGCAGGTGGGGATAGATAAACTCAGAGATACAAAACTCATTCTTATGATTTGGAGAAGGGAGGAATTGCCAAAGGAATGGAAAGAATCTATCATTATACCGATCCATAAAAAGGGAGATAGGGTCGAATGTAATAACTATCGAAGAATTTCTCTCTTATCAACATCATAAAAATTTGTATCTAATATACTACTGTCAAGATAACTCCATATGCAGACGAAATTATTGAAGATCATCAATGTGGATTTAGGCGAAATAGATCAACCATTGAGCATATATTTTGTATTCGCCAATTCTTGGAGAAAAAGTGGGAATATAATAAGTCTGTTCGCCAGCTACAAACAGATTTTAAAAAAGCTTATGATTTAGTAAGGCGAGACAAATAAAATTGTACAGTATTCTCATTGAGTTCTGGATACCAAAGAAGTTAGTTACGCTGATCAAAATGTGTCTAAGTGAAACCTATAGCAGTCAGTGTAGGGAAATTTATATCAGATAGGTTTGCCATTAGAAGCCGATTGAAGCAAGGAGATGCACTATCACCTTTACTTTCTAATTCCAGTTTGGAATATGCCACTAGGAAAGTTCAGGAAAACACGGTAGGCCTAGAATTAGATGGGAGTCACCCGATTTTAGCTTACATAGATGAAGTTTGCTTGTTGGGCGATGACATAAACATAATCGAGAGAAATGCAGAAAGTCTTTTTGATGCCTGCAGGAATGTTGGATTGGAAATCAATACAGAAAATACTAAGTATAGGCCTATGATCATGGAACTTAAAAATAATGCTCTACAAAATATTAGAATAGCCGGAAAATCGTTCGAACTAGTGGAAAAATTCAAATATCTGGGAAAAATAATTGCAGGCACACATAATATCAAGGCAGACGTTAAGTGTAGACTCAAAACAGGAAATGCTTGTTTTATGCAGTTCAGAAACCCTTATCTTCTCGTCTTCTGTCAGGAAATCTAAAAATAAATATTTATAAGACTATTATCCTGCCGGTGGTTTTATATGGATGTGGTCAGGAAAAATATGGTATGAGAGTGTTCGAAAACAGGGTGCTTAGGAAAACATGTGGGCCTGAGAGATGAAAGTGGGGACTGGAGAAACTGCATAACGACGAGCTTCATGACCTGTCCTCTACACCATTTATAGTAAGGGTAATTAAATCATAGAGGATGAAATGGGCTGGGCACGTTTCGCGCATGGGAGAGGAAAGACATATCTAAATGTATTGACTTGGGAGTCCCGAAGGGAAAATACCACCTGGAAGACATAGATGTAGGTGGTAGGGCAATATTAGGATAGATTTGAGGGAAGTAGGATTTGCGTGGGATAATTCAATGGAGTGAGCACAGAATAGGGTTGAATGGCGGGCTCACGTAAGCGCCGCAATGAACCTTCGGGTTCCATAAAATAGATAATATTTCTTTAGCTTGCTGAAGAGTTGTCTTTTGTTATTGAGTAAGTAAGTATATATATGATGGTGGACACATTATGTAGTGCAAAGTCGACGGTCACTATCCCGGTTATTTTTTTCATCCACTGCCGTAGAGCTGACATGTGAATATTTCTGCGGTCGTTATGTGGACGAGAGCGTGTGCATGAAGTGAGTAAAAGTGGAAAGGACGGCAACGATAGGGAAGGAACTAGACTAGGATAGATCAGTACATGCAAGGATGTTTATATATATATATATATATTGATATTTATCATATTAAGAACTTATCTTGAGAGAATCCGGCCCTTGAGTTATTTTCATAGTATCTATTTAGGAAGTACTCACAGCAGTAAGCTGTTATTAAAACCACGGAAAATATTGAAACAATTAGCTATATGAGTCATTGTAGGCTAAGTAGCCTACGTTGGGAAAATCTACAGAATGTTCCAAAATTCATAGACCAAACTGCTAGGGAAGATAGAGTGGACGAAATCAAATGTAGCTTTTAGAGAAACATGCGTCGGAAACTCATACTAATTGATTACTGATCATGCGCAGATAGTAAGAGATGAGATGGAGTCTTTTTAACATTTATTGTAAATGAACACTGATTTTATATAAAATACTGATATACATGTCACATTGTTTTATTCTCTCACACTCGATAACTGTCTCTCATCTCTGCACGTATCGAGTACTCACTCAATATGGGCTTCCCTCCTTTATCATCCCTAGCAATCATTGAATTTTTTAACATTCTGTATAATTTTATTGCAATACATCAATTCTTCCGTTATAGGCTATAGACTTACTGCTCCAGAAATTTTGACCAACTGTTTTAGTTTTAGTGATCAATCTCCTTGGTATAGCTAATAATATCTTCTTATTAATTTTCCATTTATTATTATGATATGAGATTTAAAGTAGGCCACTTCTTCACCACATTATACTTACTGCAAATTGTTTTCATATCTTCTTTTCATATCTTCTTATTATATCCTCTTTTCTTCATACGCGGTTCATACTGTATATAACTAATCTGTGTTTAAGATTAATTTATTTTAATAAAAAAACTAAAGGAATGAACATACTTCAGTGTTCTGCCCTTGTGAATTTAGATAAAATGAAAGTGATGAAAACACAATAAAATTATGATCATAGACAGTTGTGATGGTTGAAATTCCATGTATTCTTATACTGGATTGGTCACTGATTCAGGGAGTAAATAGACTAAATAATATCTAATAAGTGTTTATTCGTATGTTAACAGCTGCTAGGAGTCCTGGGGATCGCTGCTTCTGTGTATGGGCTGACAATTGCCTCTGTTCATTACCGTGAAAGTAACAAGGAATACCTGCCGGAAGGTAAGTATCGATGACTGCATAAATGCAAATACAAGCTGAACCAATGCAAATAATGTGTCCGGTGAATGAGCTTATTTATTTGTTTCTACGTTAGTCTATTCCGCTATAGTCAATGTTAAGCGAGAGTTATAATGTTATAAAAATATTAATTTTCATGTCACCTTTTAAGGGAAAAGGTTAGACTATGTTTAGGGATTGAACAAAGGTTTCCATTATCTCTGCTAGATACTAATAGTGTTCTGTCGAAATTAATTTAGGCAAAATCGAAATCAGCATATGGGAAAAGTGTAAACTGTTTCTGAAATGAGAAGAATAGAAGATATGTCCGTTTCTCTAATAATAATTTACAACTTTGAATAACTTTGAGCATATGGCAGTATTTATTAATATTCTAAAACTTTCAATGGGATATTTTTGGATATAGGCTATCAGTATTTATTAATAATCTACGTCTTTCAACAATATATTTTGAGTTATGGAAGCATTTATTAATATTCAATAACTCTAAAGAGCTTATTCTTTTAGAAATATGTCAGCAATCTACAACTTTCAACAAGGTATTCTACAGCATGTGACAGTATTTATTAATATTTTGTATTTTAGGATATTATGTCAGTATTTCAGTGCGTTTTGAATATATAGCTACATTTATTAATATTCTGCAACTGTAAATTTGCATTCTGAGCATTATGCAGAATTCAATAATAATTCACAGCTTTAAAAAAAAAGTAAGGATTATAGTGTATTGTAGTAAGTTGAAGCATTCATTCATTCATTTATGGTACTTCTGCCTTACAGCAGGTCTACACTCCCATGTAAAATTCCATTTTCCAGCTCCTTCTATTTTCTGCTGCATCCTTTAACTCTCCATAATTTATTTTCTTCTTGATGTCATCCAGTATCTCAATTCTTCTTCTTCCTAGTCTTCTCTTTCCTTCTATTTTTCCTTCTATGGCATCTAGCAAGAGTCCTCTTCTTCTCATAATGTGTCCCATCCGGTTGTCTTTTCTCACTCTTACATCTTGCAAGATGTGTCTCTTTTCTTCCACTCTTCTTAAAACTTCTTCATTTGTGATTCTATCCGTCCATCGAATCCTCTCCATCCTCCTCCAACACCAAAGCTCTCCAGATATTTCTTTTCCATTTTCCTAAGTGTCCATGTTTCGGCTCCATACAAAGCTACACTCCAAACAATTTTTCTTAGCTGCAAATTTAGTTTTCCTGTGAGTAAATTTCTATTTTTGTTGAAGGCTATTTTAGCCATAGCAATCCTTTCTCTGATTTCTTTGGTGCATTGGGCATCTCTGGTGATCATGCTTCCTAAATAACGGAATTGAGACACATTATCTAGCACTCTGTTCTCTATCAAACTAAGTGGTTCTTCTGTCATTGAAACCATAATGACTTTTGATTTGTCTGTATTTATCTTCATCCCATATATTTTTCCAATATCCACCAACCGATCCAGCATTCTTTGTAATTCTTTCTCTGTTTGCCATAAGTACTACATCATCTTCATATTTTATGTTATTTATGATACGTCCTCCTACTTTAAAATCTCCCAATCCTTCCAAAGCTTCATTCATTAACCATTCTCCATATATATACATGTATTGAACAGAGTGGGTGACAAACAGCAACCTTGTCTTACTCCTCTTCCTATGATTGTGCTTTTTGTTTCTGCTCCATTTTCTCGAATCTTCATTTTTTGTCCCATATACAGATTCTTGATCAGCCTTCTATCTCTCCAATTGACTCCGATTTGTTTTAGAATTCTCAATAGCTTTTCCCATTTTACTCGGTCGAAAGCCTTTTGCCAATCGATGAAACAAGTACAATTTTTTTCATTGACATCTAATACTCTTTCAGAGATAATTCTCATGAATCCTATAGCATCTCTGGTTCCTTTTCCTTTTCTAAAGCCAAAGTGTTCTTCTCCTTGATTTTCTTCTATTTCCTGTTCCAGTCTTCTGTTCAGTATTCTTGCTATTATTTTTGCTGTGTGTGAAATTAGGCTTATTGTTCTGAATTCTTCACATTTCTTTGCTTGTGGCTTCTTCTTTATTGTGACCATAGTCACATCTAAAAAGTCTTCCGGCCAATTTCCACTTATATATACTTTGTTAATCATTCTCGTTAGTGTATTAATCCTCCTTCTCCTATTTCTTTTAACAGGTCCACAGGTATGTTACCTTCTCCGGTAATCTTCCTTCTTTTCATATCTCTAATGGCTTTTTCCACTTCAGATTCTAAAATGATTGGTCCTTTCTCATTTTCATCTACTTCTTCTTCTGTTTCTATTTTTCATTGAGGTCGATTTTCTATGTCATAGAGTTTCTTGATATAATCTTCCCATATCTGCAGTATTTTCTCCTCCTCTGTAGTGTATTGTCCTTTCGAGTCTTCTATACCGAAAGATCTTACTCCTTTGTTCTCTTTACATCCTATCTCCTTTGCTTTGCTGTACATGAGGTCATATCTTCCTCTTCTCTGCATTTCCATAATATCTTCACTAACTTCTTCCAAGTACTGTTCTTTTGCTTTATCTGTTTCTCTTCTTAGCTCATTATTTAGTCTTCTATATTCTGTATTGTTTACGTTCTTCCATTATCTTCTTTCTTCCATTTTCTTTAACATTTCTTGTGTAATCCATGGTTTTTAGCTCTCTTTTCTTATTTTCCTACATGTCTTGTCATTGTGTCCTGTAATATTTCTTTTATGTTGTTCCAGTTGACTTTTTCATCCTCCAATGAACAAAATTTGCCCTCTAACTCTTCCTTTATTGTTTTCTTATTTGTCTGTAGATTCTCCAAATTTCATCTTCTTTTAGTCCTCTCAGATTTTCTTATTTCCTTCATTCTTGTTTCAATATCAGCAACCAAAAGATTATGATCCGAATCTATGTCCGCTCCAGGCATAGTCTTAACATCTTTCACACTCCTTTTGAAACAATTTTTCACCATGATATAATCTATCTGCTACCTTCTTCGGTCTCTTGGGCTTTTCCAAGTATATAATTTGTTTGGGCGTTTCTTAAACCATGTGTTCATAATCACCATGTTGTTTCTTGTACAAAACTCCACCAGCATATTTCCTCTTTCATTTCTCTTTCCTAATCCATGTTCCCCTACGACTTTTCCTTCTTTTCCTGTTCCTACTATGCTATTCCAGTCACCCATTAATATTGTACTGGTTTTTCCACAGCCTTCATTTTGTATTATTTGAAGCATAAATTATTTGAGGCGTAAATTGAAGCATAATTTTATTTAATTCTATGGTACTTTATAAATAATTTTGATTTTTTATATAATTAAATTATATTCTTAGCAATAAAATTCATCTTCATTGTATAATATTTATAATGCTATCAAATATAATTTCCAGTTGTTCTGCCTGTGTCAGTCGTGGCGCTAGTCTTGACATTGAGTGAAGTAATAGCCAGCAGTTTGCTGCTCAGAGGCGTCGTGAGGGTAAGTGCGGTAAACAATGGTGAATAATCTGTTGTGAGGAAACAAGAACAAAAAAAATTGTTTTTGTTTTTGAACCCTAATTTTAGAGGAATATAATGGGGTCGAGAGTAGTGTATAAATTCTAACGAAACTTAGAGAATAGACTCCTTTCTTTTCCAATGTCATCACTCATGACTTGCAGTGCTACTGGCAGGCTATTTCCTCTGGCGTGGCGGAGTGTGTCCCACTCCCAGTCCTAGGACTCCTAGGAGGTGAAGATACATCTATCAAGTGGTATAGTAGTTGCCAGGAGGCAAGGCTGGTATATGTAAGGTTGTCTCGTTCCCGCAAGAGCTGTGGGGAGAGTCCTACACTGCTGTGTGACGTCACCCCCAGCCCGCGCGAGAATTAAGCAGCTACATACAATGGTATTGATGGGAAGAAATAACACAAAAACACCATCGTTTTACCAACAATAGGCCCCTAATACATGTTTCCGAGGTGAAGATAGAATGTATACGACCCTGCATATAAAGAGGATTTAACACAAATTAAAATAAATATTTAATATAGGTACAAATAAGAATAGTGCAGCTTTACAAAGTTTGTCTGACTCAGGAAAAAGTAGTCTAGTGGATATAGCTTAGATTATGCTGAAAGATTTTTAATTTTACATTTCTAGGTATGTTTACTTATTTCAGGTAAATTATTCTGAATTATGGAAGGAGGCTTAAAAAGAATAGACTTTGGTATACTTTGCAATATTCGTCTTGACTTAGAAAAACAAATTTCTCAATGAGATCGATGCACTGTTGTTTATTTTCTGTATTAATTTTACATGAAATTAATTTAAATTAAACGTCTATAAGATGAACGAAGTCACCTCTGATTGCAATGTACTTGTCACTATTTAATTACAAAGCTTATTATCATAGATACTAAACAATTATTAAAACCAAAGAAGAATAGACAACATGGAATAATGCTTTCCAGAGGCAGAAAACTGGAAGATAAATAAAATCTGCGCACGGAATAACAATTATTATATTATAAACCAATCTGTATTCTGTTTGTAGAACACTTTGAAATAAACATTTACAAATGAATCAAAGTGATCAAAAATATAACAGGTATATCTTTAAATGTATACCGACCGACAGCATTTAAATGGTAGAACAGTCCAAGACTCAATTTAGTCATGTTTACATGTAAATATGGATTTTAAGACGCGCTTATAATAAAATAATGAGTCAATAACTCACCTTCAGTAGGAAGTGGCTTCTTTTGCAGTTAACAACAGATCCATTGTTGAATATTCTTCCCCCCACCCCAGTGGGTGACCCCCAGTCAGGTTTATGGGTACATGTAGTTATTCAGTTTCTGACATGTTTTATTAGGGGAGTCCATAAATAAAATGTTGAAGGATTTTTACTTTAATACTGGTATATACTGGAAAAGAGGATTCCTAATTCCTCGAAGCGTTATTAAAACATTATACTGTACAGTACACTAACTTTGTAATTATTTAAGCGGCATTAAAGCAGTAATGGAATTCAATAGTGAGCCACTCTTTAAAAAACACACACTCTGGTACACTGACACTTGAGGTGATACAGTTATATATAGGCTATAAGAATTCCCCAACTATTATTCAGGCGATAATTATAGCACACATATGACGTAACTAATCAGAACTTTGAATCAATATTAACACAGAACTTGTGCACGACACTTGAAACTAGAGCTGTCTGACTGTGAACTGATGTTTTAAAGATTTTTAAAAGGGAGTCTTGCTTCACAATGTACATTTTTTACATCTGAAGGGTAAAATCACATTTTCTAACCCTTAACCCATCTTTTTGAATAGAACATTTTTTTTTGTCAAATATAGTGTAGGTGGTCAGCTCAGCAAGGAAAATTTTCAATAGTCTGCTGCTGTCTATAAATAAAATGGGCAGGCTCTTTAAGTTTCTGCTGGCAATGTGTATGAATAAAGAATTATTTACAAAAGGGCAAACTCCCCTCTGCATAAGACAAAAAAAAAAGTCGTATAGGCTACTTCCCATTTTCTGAGTCATAACCAGAGAGTTGTAAAAGTACCCCAATAAATTTAAAGAGAAATGTAAGATGTTTGTGCGTGTTCTTTATTTTGAGATCCACAGTATGTTTTACAGAAACCAGCAGCTTAAATATTTTGTTTCAAATGTCTCAATATATTTTGTTGCAGATTATTCATTTGAGGCCTGAGCACTCAGAAGTGGTCCCTCTATTAATCCATACCCCCTGTAAGATCATATGTAGTCTATCTTTACAGATACATGCATTATTTTAGTTAAAAATAAGTTTTATTCCCATCATTGCCATTGTATGTAGGTGTTTAAATCCTTCTGCAGGGCTATGGGCCACGTCACATCCCTCGTGCTCAATACGCATGCGCGTCGAACGAGGCAACCTTGGTCAGGAGGTCCTATACCTAAGACCTCTCAAACTAACCATACCCTTTTGCCACGGTAATCTTGCCTGAAATGGCAATAGAGAAATCTTCTGTATATGGCTTTATGAAATAGGAAGCATTTGTAGTTGACTTATGCGACCGAATGTCGGGAAATACAATAACAAAGCACAGGGTAGCCAGATGCTTTTAGTCAAAACCAGCCATTATAGTCCATTAATAAAAAATAGCCCTTTTAGCCAATTTTGAAGTAGGCCTATATAAATAATTTTTCTCAAATCATCGACTGAACTAGCACTGCAATAACAGGCTACACATGCACTGAGGTTGATGTTAAACGTTTCGGGTGGTACATTTGCATTCTTCTTCTGGCCTTTTCATACATTTATAAATCATGTTCCTCGCAAATAAAAACAGAACAGTTACACAGTTTACAAAATAGTGTACTGTCTTTTAATGAAACCCATTTGTGATCGACTTCCCATGCTAGATTGTATTTTATATTCCCGATGGGTAAGTATGTAAAAAAGTTAAAAACACAAAGATTAAATAAAGCAAAGAGACGGGCTGCATAGATGCACGTATAACACAAAAAATTAGATGTGAAACTGAGAAAACCCTTCCATTCACACTATTACACCACAAATGCAGGAATTGAACTGACTCCCCTACAGTTGACCAGTTTAGTTTTATCTTCTATAATGTTTTATAGGTACGATATACATCATGTTAAATTCATCAGGTTAGTAGGTAAGGTATAATTATCCAAAAGCAGGTGGCTAAATTTCCTGAAATATCTTTAGCCTCATTGCATGCAAATCAGTCGCATTGGCTAGAAATATCCACATCTGGCAACCCTGACGGAGCATTATGCCTTTACTTGTAACATTATGGATATATGCATTCATCAACTCAGGTCACTGTATCTATTGGACAAATCATGATAACTTTATAGAAGAAAAGTTCCTCCGAAACTGGTGAAATAACAGCTCTTATGTAAATAGAATTTTGAAACATCTGTTGACTGAAATGACTTTCTGATTTAGGTGAATATGCAACAATAATAATAATAATAATAATAATGAGGAAAATGCTACCGAACTAACATACACCACAGCTACAAGCTATATACACTGCATGTGGAAATATTTCGAAAATATTCTGAAATATAGAACTTCTTAGCTCTTTGAAAATACTACTGAAATTCACTCTACCGAATTAGGCACAAACTTTTTAATTTGACCTACTCGGCTAATTTACACAATACATTCTCAAGGAAATAACGCTGAAATATATAAATTATAATTAAATATACTATAATAAACAGCGAATTTAAATACTGAAAATGTTAAATTAACCAACTAGATGTGAATGGCAGAATTACTAATAAACCCCGTAAACCCAACTTGAAAATATTTAACAAAAATGATTGAAAGCGAAAGTTGAGTCCCTACCAAGAAATCCGAAGATTCGAAGAAAACTCAAGGAAGGAAGTTAAGTCCAAAAAGTTTGTTTCAATTCAAGTATATATTCAAATTTCAAATACCGAAAATATACAATGGCATACAATAGTATACAATGGCTAACCAACAATATAAAAGCCTAGAACACTGCATAATCACATTTAATATACATTGGCCAATATTAGCTTTTACCATACAATACTAAAACATCCCAACATGGTCAATAATTCCCAAATTTTCACAAGAGCAAAAATTAAAATTAAAGGTGTATTTACGCAATTCTAGAAAGTTGCAGAAGAAAGTAATTCAATAACGACTGGCAACCTGAAGTCAATCTCCTATACGCCAACATTTAAATAATCTTAAGCAAGGATCTCACAGAATCGCTTCTATTAAACCAGTATTAATAGCCGATTGACTTACTAAATATAAATTTATTATGGCAAAATAGGACAAAGTCTGCAAATCCTAGATGAAATTATATACAATAAATTCAATACAGTACAATCCCCTTTCAGGAAATAAATTCATAAGTAACGAACATGACAGAAAAATAGAAGTTTTGCTAACAATACTATGCAATACAAGAAGCAAGTAATTTAATAACACCAGTGAGTAATTGCAAAATCTTTCTTTTATTTGTTGAACATTTTCGTATGAAATATGAAATACGAAAATGTTACTGCTTTATTAAAACCAAGATGAAGCACTCAAAATGTTTCAAAGCTAAGTAAGAAATCAGAAATGGAATACATATCAGCAAAGGGGCATAATAACGAAAATGAACGATAGAAACAATTTGATATTAAGCACTAATAACAGAAATTACTATAGGTTGCCTCCTAGCGAGGTCTGAATTAATAAGAATTCATATAGGCATATAATATAATCACTAAATTAAAGGCAGTATTATTATAGTTTAATGCCTAGGCCGGACTATATTATATAAAGCGATATCATACTAGGCCTACAATTAGATTAAGTAGATGAACTGGAAATATAGGTTAAGCAGATCAAAATAACTTTAGCATTAGTTTGATATCTCGAATATCTCGTGAGGTGAATGCAGACTGTATTTTACATAAGGTAAACTACAACTGTATTAAGTAGATAAAGAGAATGTCACCTACGAGCAGTAATTATACCAAATCCGAAGAGACTTGCAATCAGTAAATTTAACATGTAGACTACTATCTTGCATTAAATCTAGGCACAAAATGTTATCACAATGCCGCGGAGCTTCGAGAAATCGACACATCTAGAAAGATGGTGGCCCTCTAAATGAAGAGACTGGAGCCGCCTGCCGATAGGTGTGGCTTAGTGAGACACATCGCAGTGCGTGGACTATGCACTCTGGAGGGGAAGGGCTGCGTGCTAAGGGGTGTGACTGAATGCCGCCACAAGCTTCCAGACCGTGCACGGACAGAATCATCGAGACTTTAGCTCCAGAACATTCGACGGCCTTATATATATCCCGTGAGCGAGCCGTGGAAGAAAAGTGTGAACTCAACACCGGGTGTGTGTACTGAAGAGAGTGAACCGGTGAACTGAGGGACTGGTGTCATTTTATAGCAGTAATACCCCACGGAGGGTGACCGTTTTATAGCAAAATTTCTGTATCAGGTACGTCATTTATATATCAGTTTAAAATAATTATGTTAAATAGATTAGTGTTTATAAGGATCACAAATTTATGTATTAATGAACGCCAGTAATCATTTTAATCATATACCTTTTCTGATATTTACCTCAGCAGCTAGTCAGCAACAAGTTCTCCTTTTCTCAGGTTCAATCGTGGTTGAAGTTCAGCTAAACAAAATATGCAAGGAATCGTAGGAAAAATAGTTTTACAAACATTCCAGTAAAATAATAACAGTTTATAAAGTTTCAAGATGAACCAATGGTTTATTCGAATATAAGTATCAAATGTTTAACATTTAAACCACTGGTTTAAAGTTTGGATGGATGGAATTGCATTTTCTTATATTATTTCATGTCAGCTTTATTTTCTAAGATAGTCTTTGGTCAGTTTCTCTAGTGATATTAAGGTTCGTTTTTAAGTTAGTACCACGTTACTCTGCAATCCTTTATCTGCATACGCCACTTTGCGTGAATATATGTCTTTTAGTTATAATTTTGGTTAGTACAGTACCTTGATATATCGGGTTCGATCCCCGATAAGGTCGTTGGAGTTTTTCAATTTGCGTAATCCTTGTAGAAGCACTATGACTCTGGGGTCGACTCAGTCTCCAATAGAAATGAGTACCAGCAGCAATCCTGGGGATAAAGGCGGCCGGTGCGTAAGGCTGATTCATGTGCTTAATGTATAAAATCTGGGAGCCTCAACCTCCTCCTGGAATTCTCGGGGACTCCATTACCTGCCTAGGGAACACTTTACTTCACTTTTACCTCGATAAATTTTGTATTAATCCTTGGCGTAGCACTTTATCACTTTTAGCTAACTAGGCCTATATACTTTTGAGTAATAAATTTTCCTAATCTATGGGATGTGGATTTCGCTTCTAAATTCCAAGTTATGTCTGCCCCCGAGACCATGGGGTATCTCGTTTTATACTCAAGAAAAAAAATCATACGCCTCTCGAAAATTCACAGAAAATAGTGCATTTTCGGAGGATGTTTCCCTCTCAAAATTGGATTCTAAATTTCAATTGGTCGGAGGAATTGGCGTTATTACGGAAAATTTCTAGCTTGGGTACGCTAGTCTTAGCGTTCCTCAGGAAAGAGTTGCGGAGTATTTTCTGAAGTTTCTATTGACGTGAGTATATTGAATGTATATGACACAACAGGGGTTCCGCCTTCACTTATCTTAATGTCTTTTAAGACGAAAGAAAATTCGTCACGCCTCAATAGAAATTTTGTATAAGGCAGTAAATATTAGTTACAGTTCTACAAACGTTTTAGGAAAAAAAGGCTATTCTTCCATGATTTGGTTAGTAATATTACATTTACACAGAAAAGTATGATGTAACAAGATTTTTTATAAAGATAAAATAAAAATTTAGAATTATATTAACAATTGATTATGTCAATACTCAATATCAATAAATAATAAGAAATTAATTCAATTATCCTAAACCACCTTCTGCCAAAACATAAAATCCTAAAGGAAAAAATTATTACCTCTCCAAAATTATCTTAACCTTAAACTGCTCACCCTGCTCTGGATATTATTACTGCTCACCTAGAGTAACTTATCTCCTCATTACATTTTTTAAATATTTGCCTCCTCTCTCATCAGGGAAGTTTAAAGTGCATTGGTATCTTCTGGATAGTCCCATGTATTTAGATAATTCTGAATATTGTCACAATGCCCAGAAACTACGAGAAATTGCCTGACGTCGAAGATCGCGGCCCTTTTATTGGACTGACTGAGGCTTTGAGCCGGTGGGCGCGGCTTAGAGCAAGACACGTCACAATGAGCGGGCTATGCGCACTCGTGGGAGAGGCCGGAGGAGGGGCCACGTGCTAAGGGGTTGACCGAGCCCTAATGGCAAATCAGCAGGACGACGTGGACATAGGACAGACACCGCGGAACGTCTTGTCAGGTACGGAACCAACGTGGGACGAGATAGCCAGTCGCAGCGCCATCTACGAGACCTATGGGGCCCATCGGGACGCCCTAGTGGTCAGTAACGGGGTCCTGAAAGGACACCTTCGCTGCCAGCAGAGGGCCTAGAATTCGCAGCCGTGGGGCAATGAGGCAATACAACGTGGCAGGCCCATGCCCCGTTACTGATAATGGATATCGGTACATGTTTTGTTGCCATGGATTACTTCACCAAGTGGCCAGAAGTCTACGCCATCCCGAACCAGGAAGCGGCAACAGTGTCGAGAGTACTGGTGGAGAACCTGTTCTGCCGGTATGGAGTGCCGATGAAGTTTCACAGCGACCAGGGGAGGAACTTCGAGTCGAACATAATAAAAGAGTTGCTTCAACTGCTGGGGGTTCACAAGACCCGTACGACCCCCCTTCACCCGCAATCAGATGGAATGGTGAAGCGTTACATCAAGACCCTGGAAGAGCACTTACGGAAGATAGTCTCAAGCTACCAACAAGACTAGGACGTCCGAGTTCCCCCATCCTCCTGGCATATAGATCCTCGATCCATGACACCACCGGAATGACACCAGCCAACATGGTCTTCGGGAGAGAGCTCCGTCTACCAAACGACCTATTGTTTGGCACCCCACCCGATCAAGAACAGCCAGCTACCGACTATGTGTGGAACCTGACCGAGAGGCTAAGGGAAACCCACCAACTCGCCCGAGAGAATCTCCAGTTGGCTATCGGCCGGATGGAGGCGAGGTACGACAAGCTGACCCACTCAGCTGGGTTCCACAAGGGAGACCAAGTGTGGTTGTACCACCCTACCAGGACTAGAGGGAAGTCGCCGTAGCTTCAGCAGTCCTGGGATGGCCCCTACCGGGTCATCAAGTGAATTGACGACGTAGCCTACCACATCCAGCGACAGCCAAGAGGGAAGATCTTGGTAGTTCACCTGGGCATGAGACGAAGGCCCTTACGGAGGTAGCAATGTCGCAATGCCCAGAAACTACGAGAAATTGCCTGACGTCGAAGATCGCGGCCCCCCTTATTGGACTGACTGAGGCCTTGGGCCGGTGGGTCCGGCTTAGAGCGAGACACGTCACAATGAGCGGGCTATGCGCACTCGTGGGAGAGGCCGGAGGAGGGGCCACGTGCTAAGAGGTTCACCGAGCGCCGCTACAAGCTTCTATATCATACGCGGGCAGAAACTTCAGCCGTGCTTATTTAAGGACGCGAGCAAGCCGAGAGAGCAGTTAGTCAGTAAGTCAGCCAGTCAGTCAGTGTGTGGACACAGTGTGAACCGTGTAAACTGGACGGTGTAGACTGATCAGCGCGAACCCAAGTAAGTGTACTTGAGGAGCTGAGGAGCCAGTGACCGGAGGGACTAGTGAACGGAGGAACTAGTGAACGGAAGAACTAGTCGACGGAGGAACTAGTGACAGGAGGAACTAGTGAACGAAAGAGCTGGCGAACTGGACTGGACTCAGACAGTGCCGTTCCGGTGAAATCCGCGCGACGGGTGGATCGTGCAGCGGCAGCGAGGACTGCGGAGTTGACCAACGTGGCGTTGAACTAACTTGATTGTGAGTCCGCACACTGTGTGCGAACGGAGAAAGTGCTGTGACGTGGAGCCAGCCCAGTGGAAGTGTGCACCAGACAGAAGAGTGAACTGGAGAAAAATCAGGAGTTGTGTGGTTGTATTGATCATTGTTATTCGAAATAAAGGAACCTCCATTCTTCAATGAGAAAACAAGTGTTCTGATTTCGAACTCCAATATATATATTTGTTTAATGTAATCGTATTGTGTATTTCACTTTTCTTTCAATTGCCAACTGCGTAAAAAAGTTTCGTGTGTGGTTATGAGTTGCCCCGGGGAGCAGCGTATGATTAATATTTATGTCACTATTATCGAACTAAACAGTGTTGTTAGTTCTTTTATTTTCATGTTATCGTATTTGTAAAGATTTTACAGCTACTGCGTGCACCTTCAAGTATGAAATTAGAGGTTACAGAATGATACGAGGATTGGTGTGACAATAGTTTGAATAAGGTTAATGATTATCGACTATAAAAACGTTGTACTCCTTGATAACACCTTTGTTAATACAAAACGTGACCAGAGTAACAGGCTTCTGCTACACTTCTGATTAAAGTCACATTATGATATGCATACTATCACTGTTTTACAATTGGACGTTCTGAATATCTGCAGTTTTTCCAAAACACTTTTCAATACGGACAAATAATGGCCACACATGGAAATCCATAGCTGTATCGCGAACTGGTTTAATGTTGTGTCTGCTAAATTTCCTACAGAAAGCGATGAAACTCTCTACTTCATTCCTGTTCGATTTCCAATGGAGAGCACCGGAATTCTTTCAATTAACCAGTCTTCTTGTTTCACTATAGCTGTTAGAAAGGACCTGGAAGTCTGGCATGCAGATAATAGTAAGACTGTGCAACGTTTTAAAATATTTGGTGTGATGTTTTAAGACTGTACTGTGATTTTAGAAGTATTTTTCATGGTGATTTCAAATATGATTTTACTTTTCCTGTATGACGTAAGGATTTTTACAATTCAAATTTGATTTTTAAACCAAATTTTTTAACATGAAAAATATTGTTTGAGTTTGATATAAAAATTGTGTATTTTATATCCCTTTATAAAATTACATTGCACTGCATTACAATGGACAATTATATTTATTCACTTAAAAATACCATAATTGTGACGAAAACTCAGCACATATAATACGAGTACAACAAATTCCTTCCTCTTCTTCGCTTCAAGATCTTTCTGAGGTGGGTTGAAACTCCTCTTCCCTCAGTAGTGCAGTCTCTTTTAAGTATAAAAGAGTAGCTGGCTATCTTCTCTGGTATCTCTTTTCCATGTCCTTTATGTGCTTGTTTTTCACTGACATCACACTCATGTTACATCCTAATTTCCTAAAACTCTGCAACATTTATTAACTACGTTTTTGTAGTTTGAATGTTTGTTGTTCCCAAAAAGTTTGGCACAACTTCTTTAAACGAAACCCAGGCCCTTTACTCCACAGGATACATTGTAGTTTCAAACAAATTCTCTTTCGTTAACTTTCTAATCTGCGGTCCTACAAAGATCCCTTCTTTCAGATCCTCATAAGATGCTATCGGAAATTTTGTTACCAAGTACTGGAAGCAGCCAACTTCCTTCGGAAGAGCTTCTTTTCATGTTCAGAGGAGGTAATAGTATCTCGCTTCATTAAACAAGTGGTATAATTATTATGTTCTGTAAATCGCGTTGGAAGGTTTTTCTTTTGGGCCAGTCTGAATTCTTCAAATGCTTGTCTTTGACTGGTCTGTCCCATTCACAAGTGAAACACGGCATTTTTTGGTAGCTGGATTGTTGAACAAGTAACAAGGAAACTATTTTTAAATCTCCACAAATTGTCCAAGAGTGTTCTTCATAATTCACGTATTTTAGCAGAGCTTTGAGATTTTCATACATTCTTCTTGAGATGTGCTGAATGTGCAATGGGTATTAAACCAAACCAATTGTCATTATGTAAAATACACCTTTGAGGCTACTTTTGAACGAGTCTATAAATAACTTCCACTTACTTGGATTTTAAGTAACGTTAAAGAAATTCAATGAACCCTCAATATCTCGATAATAAAAAAGAGATAATCGTCTTCTTGAAAGAATTTGATTAATTCCTTCTCTATGGTCCTTTACCAAGAGAACAGAACTCCAGGTTGAAGCAAATATTTTCTTTCAATCTTGATCCAAGCAATATGGTGGCCTCCTTTGTCAGATTCAAGTCACGAGTTAAATCATTACTTTCAATTCTAATGAATAATTTTGGTGAAGAATGTTCTTCTAGCTTCTAATGATCAGCCCTATCACTTTCATTTTCTGAGCTGCTCTTTTGAGGCACATCTTCAAGAATTGGAAGGGGGTTGGAACTGGGATAGGGATAGGGAGATATTCATAATGCGTAACTGGCCGTAAGGTCGAAGGTATGTTCGGAAATTGTACTTTTTGAGATGTGACCTTGAACGTTAACCATACAAAAATAACAATCTTTAACATGGTTTTGTGCTCCTCCCAAACTAAGAGGATTGATTTCTTCGCACCATTTTTCCACAGTCTCAGTCCCACAACACCTGTACGACGTAGCCTATCTTGTGTATCTAGTATAATGAGCCTAAGACGTCATTAAGACGAAAGAATGTTCATAGGGGCGTCTAAATTCCCATTATTTGAAAATTGCATACGACTGTTACTTTTCGATGTTAAGGATGAAGTTTTGAGTTTTTAAAGTAGCTTGTAATTGATTAAAAAGACCTCAGCCATCAGTTGTTAGTAAGTTCACGTCTTTAGCGATAGATGGCAGGTTACAAAGACGTGCTGGGATCAGGGCTTCTCTAGCAACACAGGAAAGCTAAAATTAATTACCGAAAAATTAGAAATCGCTGAAATAATTTGTTAACAACATTACACTTCGATTTTGTTAGCCTACTTTGCCTGATTTTTGCTTAGGTGGAAGAAAGGGGGATCGTAAATGTAGGCCTATATGGAAACCATTGATTGATTTGGACGAGACTCATTATGCGGGGGAATTTTTGCCAGGAACTCGAATCTGGAGCCGTATTTTCTCCGATGCCGCTTTATAATCGAAACTAACTTCGCTCATTGGAGGCTCCGCCCCTAAACCCCCGCTGAGGTTCTCGGAAAAGGTTTTTTAAAAGATCTATGGAGATAGAGCTCGTGTAGTCTGCTGTATTGGCTATTACCTTTTTTGCCACATTAAAACTGAAAAAACAAAATGTGGGAAGACTTTGGGATTTTTTCGGAATTTTCCCGTCGGTTGCAAGCTAATAGGTATCAATTTGCCAAGTTTAAGTTTTCTAGATCAACTGGAAGTGTACGTACATTTATGGTGTATTTTATGGAGTAAATTTCAACTGATATTAATTTAAATGGACATGATACAAGATGAAATAGCGACTACGATTCATGGTATGTAAATATTCAATTTGGCATTTGCCTTTACGACCAAGGAAATCATAGAAAAAGACAAGTAAAATTGGTTATAATATGTTGTAAAGAATGCGGGACTTCATCTCCGAGTTATAATTAAAGAATATAAATTATGAAATTTCTTTAACAGATAGAAGACAATTTTGTTAGTTCTGGACAAAAATATGTTAATTGGATATAATTATTATGAACCTGAGACTTCAGAACGCAAGTCCAAGACGTTACTATCTCGACCACCCCGTTAAGTTTACGGAAATAATTATTTCTAAACTTTCAGAGTCATACGTGAACACAGCTTGATAATACCGTTGCCATGGAAACCGAGCCTTTTTCGGGGGTTTTTAGGGCTAAAAATTTAAAAAATTTACTTTTTTTTAATTTTCCTGTGGTTTACAGCCTAAAAGCTATATGTGTACCAAATTTCAAGTTTCTAGCTTATCTGGAAGTGGACAAACATTAATGTCAGTGAGCCGAACCGAGCCCTTTTTCGGGAGTGTTTAGGGCTAAAAATTAAAAAAAAATAAACTTTTGGAATTTTCCTATGGTTTACAGCCTAAAATGTATATATGTACCAAATTTCAAGTTTCTAGCTCATCTGGAAGTGGGCAAACATTAATGTCGGCGAGCGGAGCTGAGCCCTTTTTCGGAAGGTTTTAGGGCTGAAAATTGTAAAAAAATAAACTTTTTGGAATTTTCCTGTGGTTTACAGCCTAAAAGCTATAAGTGTACCAATTTTAAAGTTTCTAGCTTATCTGGAAGTGGACAAACATTAATGTCAGTGTGCCGAACCGAGCCCTTTTTCGGGAGTGTTTAGGGCTAAATATTTAAAAAAAATAAACTTTTTGGAATTGTCCTGTGCTTTTCAGCCTAAAAGCTATACGTGTACCAAATTTCAAGTTTCTAGGTCATCTGCAAGTGGGCAAACATTAATGTCGGTGAGCCGAGCTGAGCCCTTTTTCGGGGGGTTTTTACTGCTAAAAATTGAAAAAATAAACTTTTTGGAATTTTCGTGTGGTTTACAACCTATAAGCTATATCTGTAAAAAATTTCAAGTTTCTAGCTCATGTGGAAGTGGGCAAACATTTTTGTCGGTGAGCCGAGCCGAGGCCTTTTTCGGGGGGTTTTTAGGGCTGATAATTAAAATAATAAACTTTTTGGAATTGTCCTGTGCTTTTCAGCCTAAGAGCTATAAGTGTACCAAATTTCAAGTTCCTAGCTCATCTGGAAGTGGACAAACATTAATGTCGGTGAGCCAAACCGAGCCCTTTTACGGGGGGTTTTTTGGGCTAAAAATTAAAAAAAATAAACTTTTTGGAATTTTTCTGTGGTTTACAGCCTAAAAGCTATACGTGTACCAAATTTCAAGTTTCTAGCTCATCTGAAAGTGGGCAAACATTAATGTCAGTGAGTGAGTCAGCCATGTGGCTTTATATTATAGGGATTGCACCTGGAAGTCACATTTTAGTTTTCCATTATGGAGAGTTTTAATAGTTTATGAATGATATACGTGTAAGTGGGTAGTAAATACAATGTCTTCATTAATTTCTTTTTAATGGATAATTTAAAACATCTAGCGATTGAATTAATAAAAGCGGACAAAGCCGTGGACGCTTTTGTAATAAATAATATGGAATGTAATTAATGCACATATGCATCGATAAGAATGGCGTAATTTTATTTAATTCAATTTAATTTAATTTAATTATTTATAGATCCTACAGTAATTAATAGTAATAATGATAGTAATATAAAGATCCCGCACGAAATCTGTGCCGATTGCCTAAATCATTGAATTATGTTTTCAAGGGGACTGTAGCGTTGATTGGCCTGCTACCTATCTCTCTCGCACAACAGTACCTTCCTTTTTATTTGTAAAGGCCAAGTTACCTCTCTCTCTCGCACAATAGCATATCTCTCTCTAGAGAGTAACTGTCTCATCGGCACAGATATCGTGCGAGATCTTTACTAAGAAGAGCATGATTAGTAACACTTTACATGCAAAGTTTATAAATTAAATGTATAACTTATTAAACCTATTTCCTTTTTGGGTTACATCCAATAACCGGCAGCTTGCATTTTAGTCTCATCTCATTAACGTTGTTCCTGCTGTAGGAGCCTACATTCTATATTAACTGTTTCGCTAGGTAATACAAAAAAAAGGCGGTCTACTTTCTAGCCCTTCTACTTCTATGATTGAATCCTCCTGTGTAGCAACAATTCTTTTGAACCTAATTTACATGTCAGTTAAGGGTTCGCCATGGTGGGGTTGGTTCGGACACTGCTTTTCAAACCGGAAGGTATTGTGTTAAATCTCCGATAGTATCAATGGAAATTTTTATTTGCCTAATTCTTCTGGTGGCACTATGACAAGGGTTAACTCTGCATCAGAAGAAATGAGTACCAGCTGAAACTCTTAATGTTCATTTGATAATCTAGGAGCCTCATCTTTTGAAAACGAGGAGCTCAACAGCCTGTACTGAGTCACTAATTTATATAATTATAATCATTTTTATGAAAGATCACACTATCGAAAGGGCGCAGCTGCCATTAAGTGAAATATACGAGAGTTCTTTATTCCTGAAAGATTATTGTTGTAATTTCCACTAAGTTGGCTCTGATATGCTTTGTTCTGCTCGTGCTTTGTAAAAATATATACCAGGAATTCTAAACTCAGCGTTTTTAGTGACGTAAGAACAGATTTTATCTAATGCCGAGTGACTGTGTTCGCCTGGGTCGAGTTAGCTGTGGTTGTGGCATGCAGATAGCGGGTACAATAAGATCTGCGAAGCGGAAATAAACCATTCACATTTCAGTATTCTTATCGTATACACTGCATTTTCAAGTTTCTCTGAACCTCTGAAACTTCGTTTATTAAATAATGTCTAGACAGTTCATAATGAATACATATAGGCTACTAAGTATTTCATTTTTATAATTTGATGAATCTCTATCTACAGTTTCATATCACTGAAATCTGGCGTTAAAATCATATGATCGGTTGATCTGGGTTTCCGGGATTTCCTACTCATAGAGAGGAGTGTTTGATTGGAATTTACTTATCCAGTTACTCATAAAGAAAGAAAATAGGCCTGAAGGACACACAAAGTCGAGAGATCTTTGATAAAAATTTCAATTTACATGCTTTTTCTTCTTACTAATGAGGTTTAAATGATCTCACTTGTATATTTTTTTAGTAAGGACTACTGAATTCCTAACTGTTAATTTCACGATGATTATCTAATTATTATAAGCCTACTCATGTAGTAAAAATTACTCTAAATGGTATTAATTATTTGTGGAGTCCATATTCAATTAAATTCTTTTAATAGCATAATAGTTTTTATTTGGTATCCAAGTTTCTAAAGTGTGTGTGTATTTTTTTTAATTTGTTGAAATGGGTTTGAAGTTAAAAAAAGAGTCCACTGGTTTCAAAAATTACCAAAAGGAAGATTCGAATTGAATGATACCATGAGCTGCTATCACACGTAGAAGATAAGAACTACGACAACCATGGTAATGGCGGGCTCCTTGCCGTTTGTTTGAATGAATATAACATGTTAAAATTTAAACATTCAGACTAAATGATTGAGCAAACAGTCTTATGCAAGTCTTATAATGGTAATTAAGATACTAAAAGAACTAAGCTGTGTACCATTACATCCCTGAGGGACAAGGTCTACCATCCGAACACTGCGTCATCTACCATAGGCAGATGGCAGGATTGGGGGCATGTGGTTAGCATGCTACACCCATGGCCGTTAATGGTGGTTTCCAAGACAGGAGCCGCTACTTCTCTATGAAGTAGCTCCTCAATTTCAATCACGAGGCTGAGTGCACCCCTGCCAGACCTCCCTACCTCAGAAAAATCCGAGGAGGTACCAGAGATCGAACCCACGCCTACGGATCTGTAGTCTTCAACCCTAACCACAAGACCACTAAGGCGGCCAAATTAAGCAACTCGTATGAAAATTATGAAACTCGCGTTGCTCATTTCATAAAAATTCTCGTATCTTTGTAGATGTCATTATAGGTTTGTTGCATAATGTATTATTAAAATGAAAAGAGTTGTTTTAAACTGCGGTCAACAATTGCATTTATTTTTTGGTACGTAAAGTACATAACAGGACGTAAGCAGATAGCTTGATTTGTTTGGGCTCTTGTATTTTCAAGCTTCATCTTTGGCACTGGCACTGTCGTAGAAAATATTACATTATGAATCGAATCTGTAATGTCGTTTAATAATATAGGAGTATTTTTATGAAACGAGCAACGTTTAAACTATAATATTAATTTTCTACTTCTTTAAGTTTAAGTTACTCAAATTGGAATTACACTAGGTAGATTACATTACAAAATAGTACATGTAACGTGTAATGTTATCTACCTAAATACAATTCAAATTTATAGCCTATAACTTACACTTAACAAGAAGAAAATTAAAATTATCCTTTGAACATAATACTTAAACGCAAATCGAGTAACTTTATAGGGCTGATGATGACACAACTTTTGCCAAAATACATACCCAGCAAGTAAATACAGCAAGGAATCAAAGATTTTTATAGTTTTAATTACACTATCATAGTATTTCTATGTTATTGACGCATAAGCTAATATAATTTAAGTTCTTGGCACTGTATGAATGCATAATTCTTACTACTGACAATACACGAAACCTATGTTTTAATATAATGTAATGATTTTTGTGTAATTTGAAGGTATACTGTTTATTTGTTTACATAATACAGTTTTTATGTTCGAGGGTATAAGGTTGTATATGGAAACAATAATAGTATTACTAATATTACATTGTACGGTTTCTTTTTTTACAGCATTTTGAAGAAAACTCACGTATTTGGTTCGACTAAGCATTACATTTCTTCACATTTCTTTGTCGCCTCTATTGTGCCGCCCGCTTAGGCTACATGTGTTATACATTTCATTCGCGAAAGCAGTTTTCCTGCGAGGGGAAAAACGATCCTTCATCCACATGACATTCATGACCTGTGGTGGGTCGATATCTCCTTATGCACGGATTATATCGATTGAAGTAATTTTTATTGACCTATAAAAACTAACAAAGGCAGTCCAGGTTTCTCCAATGCAATACCGCAGAATATCTTGGTCATTTTTGCCTGGTAATGAACTTAGTTCTGCATATATTTCTATTCGAGTATATTATGTAATTCTGTTGCGTTTTAACCACCTAACTTACGAGAATACCGAAAGGGGTCCAGGTGAATAAGTGGCGGATTTTGGTCTAAATAACAATGCTTCAAATAAAATAGAAATGTAGTAAATTTAACACCACATCACATTTATAGAATAAACTCGTATCCAAAGTATTATGCATTCTCTAATATTGTAATAAGTCAATGGAAATATGTATCGTTGAAAATAATAGTAACTATAATATGTATAAAAAGTAAAGTAAAGTGTTCCCTATTACAGGCCATGGAGGCCCAGATGGTTCCAGGATGTTGAGGCTCCAAGATTTTTAGACATTTTGATCATGAAGGAGGTAAGGTTGTCAGCCTTACGCACCGGTCGCCTTTACCCCAGGATTGCTCCTGGTACTCATTTCTGTTAGAGGCTGAGTCGACCCCAGGGCCATAGTGCCACCAGAAAGATTAGGCCAATTGAAAAACTCCAACGACCTCATCGGGAATTGAACCCGCGACTTTCCGATTTGTAGCGCAGCGCCTCAACCACTACGCTACGGCGTACCTCAGATATATATATATATATATATATATATATATATATATATATATATATATAATGCATGTGTGTGTTTATATATGAATATATTATATCGAAGATAAGTTGCCTTTTTAAAAAATAATATCTTAATTTATATATTTCAACACAAAAAGGAGCTGCAGATATATTTAATAACAACTAATTGCTAAACGCAATGAACTTATTGTTAGAGCTGGGATTTCTGTGTAATTACATATTTTACTCTTTATCTATAGACTTTTATTGTTGCATGCCCTTCTACCCCGGAGTAACTTTGTAGGAAATCATAAATGAACATGGTACACCATATGACGGCAAATAAATTGAAGTTTAATTTAACATATTTTCAAATATTTATAAACATTTTAATTATTCTTGTTATATTAGAAGAAGTTACATATATAATATTTATATATTCATATATAATGTGTAAAACAGGCTGTGCATACATTTCAGCCTAAGTAGGCTATTCTCAGCTCTCTATCCGTTGAGTGTATTCTAGCCCAAGATGTATGCTGAAGGATCACTAATCAGTACATACTTTTTTTCATATTCCATATTCAGTTCTATTGATTGATGCAAATTTGCTACAAAAAAGAATAATCAGTCGATATTCCAGTAAATAACAACCAAATTGATACCAAATAAACAGTTTTCTTTCTCGGGACTTTGTAAGTGCGTATAGGCCTAATAAGTTTAATGAAAATTTGATAAATCGTATTGGATTATTGCACCTAAAGGCACACCGACGGACATACTTTTTCCTGTTCACCAAATAATCTTAGAAGGTAGCCTACTTCTGACACATAATGAATTATGTAAGAAAGAATGAATTGGAGTCATTAAAAAAGTATAGTCTTTCATATAATAAAATTGTTTTTGTAATTAAATTTTCCTTACTTTCGTTTAATTATATATGAATACTTTCGTATGTTTGGATTATCGGAACAAAGCCTAAAAGGCTGATCAAATAAGGAATTGTTCGGATGCGAGTTCTACGCCATGATACGTTCGACTGACACCAAATTATTGTAAACATAAGCACATGACTTTATAACAGAATGATCACAATTTTTTTAATGATTGAAAAGGGTACCAAATATTCAAGGAAAAAGTTCCTCCCATGTTAAGTGTATGGAGGAGTCTAACGATTTAATGTATTGTAGAAATAACTTTGATGAGGACAGCAAATATGCTGGAAGAATAACGAATGCCAAAGTATGAAATTACATTCCGAAGATCTTTCGTTACATAAATTCAACTTAGTAAGATGAAGATGAAAAATGCCTAAGGAGGAAAAAATGTCGATCAACTTCTATTTACGTTTCAGCCCTGATTCGCGCACAACCGACCTTGTAAGTTTTAGACGATAGACTTAATGGTTGCTCTATTATCTAATATGATTATTTTATTGGCCTATTACACTTCTTCATTTAGGGAGGGATCTATTTAAATTGTTTCTCTATAGAATTATTCTTTAAACATATTCGTAATCTTTACTTTTAAAAATTCTAGAGTGATAGGGAAAAAGCGAATAAGTCAAAATACCAAAGTTCCAGGAGAGTCGGAAAGCAATTTATTTTTACAGCAATATAACAATATTTAGTTGAATCTACCAAATATTTTTACACAGTATGATATACTACGTAAAAATATTTGGGTAGACTAATCTAAATACCGTAACAATGCTGTGGAAATAAATTGTTTTTTGTCTCTCCTGAAACTTTGGTAACTTCACTTATTCGCTTTTCCCTATCACTCTAGATTATTGCAATACCAAAATAACATATTATAGTAGTATGTGGCATCTAAGAAAACAGCAAACTTCTGCAGGGGTGGTTCAATATAATACACTATATTCACTAAGATATTTACAATAATAATTAATGCATCGTTACAATATTATAGAAAAAAAGAGCTTGTAAAATACTGTCGAGAAAACCAGAACGTGAATAGGCCATATCGATTTTCTAATTCTACACGTAAAATTATCATTGTTTAACTCAGTCAGTGCACGGATATTGCAACTAAAAGAATTGAAAGGTATTGGTCCTAACAACTTCTAGTCTTTTGACTTTAACTCCAGCAGTTGTAAAAAGAAGATCAGTTAATGCTTCCTAATCGTAGTTTATGTTCTTGGTATTCTGTTCTTTATTTTAATGATCAGAACTTTATGACGTTCTTATCCTGATGTTCAATTCATTCGCACGGTGCCATGGCTGATGAAAGTAATATTCCATTGCAGTATGATCGTCGTCTAGTGCTACCATGGCTTGTTCACAACGCTGTGGTCTGCGGATTGTTCTTCCTAGCCGTGGTTGGCGGCGCCATCACTTGCTTCATAGTAACGGCGACTCAGATTCATGGCGATCTCACCACAGTTACCTATGGTTTCATTATTCTAGTTCCAGGAGCAGTCGTTGTTGGTGAGTACTGTACCCAGGTATGCAATGAGGAGTAAGTGAAAACTCGGAACAAGGCAGTTTTGTTCTGTTGATTTTTTTTTTCTGTTGGCCGGTCAGATGCGACAACAAATAACTAAACAAATCAGCGTTCTTAAGAGGGATTAATATTTTTAATAGCTCATCGTTATTTAGGGAGGGACGTAAATATACAACTAAACATTCTAAGTTACTAGGCATTTGAATTCCATTATCACTGTCACTAAAATCTCTTAAATTAATACTTTTGTGTTTAATAACAAATATCTTGACCTTAAAATGTAGGCTAATATGACAATTTAAAATAATTGTCTTCTATCACTTTTGAAGCGTTCAATACAGCGATACAAACATGTAGTCTGGTAGGTTGTAGATGGCACTTACAATAAAATATATAATTATAATATGATGTTAGGCCTATATTATTCCATTTGTAAAACTTACATGAATTTACTCTAAACTAAACTCCGTAGCGCTACATCCCTGAAGGGACTAGGCCAAACACCCGACCGCTGCTTCACCTACCATGGGCAGATGGCAGGATTGGGGGGCATGTGTTAAGCATGCCGACATCCACGGCCGTTATTGGTGGTTTCCGTGACCGGAGCCGCTACTTCTCTATCAGGCTGAGTGCACCCCGTTCCAGACCTCCCAGACAGAGGAGGTACCGGGATAGAACCCGGGCCTGCGAATCTGTAGCCAGTGATACTAACTACTATACCACGCAGGCGGTCATATGAACTTACGAATATAATATGACTAACAATTATTTTAGTTAACCTACCTCAGCGAAAATGACAATTTGTAATTTTAGGATCGCTAATTATTCAAATTTGAGAGATCTAGATATTAAAGTTAAGAGATCATATATACAGTGATATTATTCAGTTATCCTCGCCTTGAAAGTCTTAAGTGTTGAGAAATCTACATATTGTTTTCACAACAATGAAATGGAAAGCAATAGATTAATTACAACATAGTATGTGATTGTAACATTTGTATTATTATTATTCCCCCTTAATGGAAGTGATAAAGGTTGCAGTTATAACCCTAGGCATCAAACTCCCTTGCATAGTTTTTGTCTCTTAGCAGCATTGCCAGTCTTAAAAACTACACTTCTCATACTTAGCTATCACAATTTACCTAAAATACAAAAGAAACAGAAAAACTAAATGACATATTCAATTAAAAAAAAATAGAATGTTGACTAAAGTGCTCAAAAATTCTAAAATATTTACATATTAATATCACTCTAAACATGATAAACGTTCCTATATATATTATCAGATAGTATGGACTCTCATTTATTCGAAGTTTTGATGATCGGTTTACTACCTGGAGATCAAATGAACCATGAACCAGCTGTGCACAGTAATTTTCCCCGGGCAAGTGGTGCAGCTGCTCCAAATCAAGGTCACACTACTGGCGCTGGCTTTGCTCTGCTTTACAGTAGCTACTGGTCCAACCGTAATGCAAGGTAGTTCAGTGTGAGTCGGTGTAAATTAAAATATACAGTATACGAGACAAACCAACACACCCTGGAAGAATTAAAACAAAACCGCCAGGCAATTGACAGCATTTCGCAGTGTGAACTACGCCAACTGACGGACGGTTTCTTAATTAGAATTAGAATTTATTCGTCATTAAGTATTTACAAAAAAATACATGGACTTCGTCAAATAAAGATATAAGATAATGTACAGTAAGTACAGTAAGTGGTCGACCACCAGCCGATGATGGGAGCGAATAAATGCTCTTGAAACTAGTCCTGTGTAATTAAAAGTGAAAGTAAGTGGAGAATAAAGTGTTGTTATAATTCAGAATTTAGGTTTTTATCAATAGTAATTATAAAATAAGTTATATCTACATTATAGAACAAGACTTAATACAAAATTTAAAAAAAATAATAATAAAACTAAGCCCATAATAAATTCCCTAATCAACAATACAATTTCCAATTATTAGAAAAAAGTCATCAGTGCAATAAAGGCACTCACAGATTAATACATGTTGAACACTTCTCTTAAATTTCACCAATGGTAAAGTTTTTAACTGGGATATAGTTGTATAATTTGACTGAAACATAGTACCAACTTTTCTGTCATTGGCTATAGTTATACTGTTATACTCGGAGTTTATTTTTGTTCCTTGTATTGTAATCATGAAAATCACTATTATTATTTAAATTTTCTAAGTTGCTGCGAACATGAAAAAGACTAAACAAAACTTATAATGAGGGTAATGTTAACAAACCTAAGCTAATAAAAAGAGGCCGACAATGTGTGCGAACATGCACTTTACAGATAATCCTAATTGCCTTCTTCTGCATAATAAAAATCCTCCTAGCTTGTGAGGTATTCCCCCAAAGTATTATTCCATAGGAAAGTAAGCTTTGAATTTGTGCATGATATAGTCTCAACAGAACATAGGAGTCAACAGTTACACTTAATCTCCTTAACATGTACATCCTATTGGCCAATTTATTCGAGATATAATCCATATGGGCACTCCAGGTTAAATTTTTATCCAAAAAGCCTAAACCCCTAAGAATTTAAGTGAATTTACATTGATGTCTCTACTAAAAGAAAAATGAATATCAGAGATTTTATCTGTGTTCAGGGAAATACTATTTGCTGCACACCAATCTTCTAATACTGAATAGCTATTATTGAGGTTATGTACTACTGTAGAGGCACAACTTACTTTTAGACCAAAGTCATGAGCAAAGAGGAAGCCATCATTATTTACATTATCAATATTAATCGGTAGGTCATTGATGCAAATATTAAAAAGAATAGGTCCAACGATGGATCCTTGAGGGACGCCGCATTCAACTAATCTACCTTTAGACAAAATTTCATGTAAACAAACTGTGTCCTATCACATAAATAAGACAATAGGCCTATCAGTTTTACAGAACTTATGGAAAACCCATAGTGACTAAGTTTTTTCCCTATTATGTTATGTTGAACTGTATCGAAGGCCTTTGAAAAATCATAAGACCTAAAACCTACCATATTGCCCTTTTCTAAATCGTTAATTACAACATTAACTAACCTAACTATAGTGTTGCAAGTGTTCGTACTAGGTCGGAACCCATATTGCTTGTCAGTAAATATGTTGTTCCACTCAAAGTATTTAGACATTTGTTCATGCATTATGGATTCATAGACTTTAGATATAATTGGTATGGGCCTATAGTCATTTTTATCACTTTTTACACCCTTCTTGTATAGAGGTAGAACTTTAGTATTTTTAAGATCTTTCGGAAGAGTACTATTAGCAATAATATAATCAGTAAACAAATGAGTCTAAACCTCACACACAAAAGTAGTTGCCAATTTCAAGATCATTGAATTAATTCCGTATATATATCGAAACGTCTACTGTTACTCAAGGAAAGAATTTTACTATAAACATTATCTACAGTTACAGGTTCAAAAGTAAAATTAACATTAGGCCTATCTATCTTACAAAAATAATAAGAACTATCCTTATTACCTCGCCCTGTTATTACTGACAGGTATACTGTTGTATAACTGAGTCACATTATGAACGAAAAAATTATTGAAGTCCTCAGATGTAATATCATTGGTTGAGACACATGTTTTACAAATGACATTAGTTAGTCCATTCACAATTTTCCATAGCGATTTACTTTTATCCTGAGAGTGTTCAATTATCCTATTATAATATTGAATCCTGACCTTTTTAGTTTCAGTTCTATAAATCTTTCTGCGTCTTTTATATGCTACATTTAACTCAATAGTTTTGTAGATTTTAGACAGGCTATACAATTTGACACAGTGTTCTTTCAATTTACTTAGTTCAGGTGTATACCACTAGTTATCAACTTTAGTTTTTTTTTTCTACCTTTGAGGTTTTCAGCTAGAAGGCACCATTTACAGCCCACAGGAAAAGTTCCATGAACTTTAATTTTTTTATCCTTATCCTCTTGGGAATAAACATCAACCCAATTTATAGAGCGTAATAACCTAATAAATAATCTAACATTATCATCACTCACAATTCTAAAAACTGACTTATTAACACCAATTCTATTACTATTAAGAAGTTTCTCACTCAATTTAATTTCTAAGAGAACAGCATCATGTTCAGAAAATAATGTGTGGATAACTCTAGAGGACCATCTGCTATTGTGGATGTCAGTCACTATATTATCTATACAAGATCCCTCATTATTTAATCCAGGTCTAGTGATTTCCATAGTAGTTATATTTAGCCCAAGACAGTTAAATAAAGTTAGCGAATCTCTTTTAAAGCTATCATTGCCAATAAAATTTACATTAAAATCACCACAAATTATTAGACTAAAATCATTCTTTAAAACTGAGCACAATATATTATACAAGGAGTTAATAAAATTATTAAAATAGGTTACATCCTTATTATAGGGCCTATAGATGGACAGAACAATGACTTTTACCTTGATCAATTCTATTGCTGCTGCTTCGCATACCATTTCAATTGACATATCTTTAACCCAAACCAGTTCCTTATATTCTAATGTTTCATCAACGAATATTGCTGCACCTCCTTTAATTTGGTTAGATCTACAGTATACTGAGGCAGCTTTGTGACCTGGCAGAAAAGAAAATGTTACATCAGTTCCTTTGATCCAGTGCTCAGCTACTGAAGAGGTGCCAGAAGTGTATGGACAACGACGTCGGCCAGATTTACCACCTCCTTTAATAATGTTGGTAGTAATGTCTTTAAACATAGTTAAGAAAATTATTGTAAGGTTGCATCAACGCCTTATATGATAGCAGCAAACTTCAAAACGTGCCGCTATCGCGAAACGAAAAATAAAGCACTGTGCAGCCTGTTCATAGTTCATTGGTTCTCCCTGTACATTAATACTTACAACTTATGAATGACGTTCTGATTATCCTGAAGTAAACATAACCCAATTAGATACCTAAGACTGCAGTTATAAATATCCCATATTGCATATGCGCACCTTTTATAAATTATTCATCACTCAAGAATGACCTTTTTCTCTTTCAGGCGTGTATGTGTACTTCCTGCTGGTTGTGTACAGTTTATACTCCCTCTTGCCCATGCTCTCATCTGACAGAATTGCCGTTCTCCTCAACAGATTTAAGAATCCTTACATCCATCATGAAGACGACAGCGATTCGCACGTCGATCACTGGAGTAACGCTACTGCTTCTCCTCGCTTTTCTGGCTACTAATAGGCATTACACACGTGGAGAACTATTCTAATTTATTGCAATATTCTTATTCTTTTCATTTCAAGGAAATGGTTTCTAAATCATTGGCTCCTGAAGTAGCCTGCTAAGTGAAATCTATCAAGAATGCAGAAGTAATTTTCTGCGTCTGATAGTTAATGAACTTTTGAAGAGTTTCTAGAAAAAATGATATTTTAATTGCGTTTAATAATATTTTATCGAGTTATTATTTATGTTAAGTAATTAATATAGCAAAATACGAGCATGGGGCTAAGAGTTGATGAGATTATTTTATTTTCGTCATGTTAAACTGAATTGTTGAAATTTCATCACGTCCACTGCAAAAGAAAGTTGTTGAAAGTATTTTTTCTGGTGTTGCTCCTGTTTAAATTAACCAAGAAGATTTGTACAAAATATTATTTCCTGCATGTTAGGTTTACGTTTAAATTTGAAAGTTAGTCTGAAAATCCGAAAATGTGGTAGAGACGATTGTTACTGCATATTCCACTCTGCACTGATTAACAATGTTAGAAATAGCTGTCTCGAAGTTAAGGACCTATATCTGTCATGTTGTTGCTGGAAAATGCACCAATAACATAAATACGTTTAGGATACCAGTTAAAGACAATATTATTTTCCTACAAAGCACAAGGAAAACCACACAAGAAATATGCATTTAACAGTAACATCATGGAGAAAAATATGGCTCCGTGGTTACTCGCACGGTAAGAAAGCAACTAAGAGGGAGATCCTTTTTAAACTGGGGCAAATTGTGGTACTGTATAAACATTACAGTCCAAAAAATAATTGGATTTGGAAGCATAAGGGCTTTACCTATACGAATATTCAATTATGATGAAAGCGAAAATAGCAGCAGTCTGCTGTGTACACCATTCAGGCCCGAGATCAATAACCTCTTTCGGCCATTGGGTGTTTGAAACTTTTACACATACCGGTATTATTCTACTAGCCTGTCTAGAAGAAGTACTTGATATTTCCAGCAACCGAAGAATGGAAATTCTCGCCTTCAAACCTCTTTCTTCGGAATATAATAAAACCTACTCAGCATCGACCCGAGGAAGTGAATAAGAAAAGGTCTGATATATTATGAATTGTTTAATTTTACAAGGACAAACGCTTTATGAAATAAAACAAGTTATCAGGTCTTATGGTTGGAGCAAGGGAAAGAAGCCCATGACTATTTTACCAGCTTTCTAAGAGTTTGGCCTACTCAAATATTACCTTTTTTTTAAATAATTAATTCAACTTTCTAAGAGACTATAGTCATTTTCAAATTCCGTGCACATGGTCCGTAAATCTTTTGTCTTCCTTATAGTTGTTGTTCTGTTTGTTTATTTAAATTAACGTTTAATTTATAACTTTATATTTCAAAATTATTTCTTCATTATGCTATAACACTGCTCGTCATGAAACTCTTTGTCTCTGGCAGCCTGGTGATGTAGTAGGAAGAATTCGTAAATCAGAATATATATGGATGTTCCATTTCAATACTCGCTGCTAAAACCTGGACGGAGAAGGGACTAGTGGAGAACAAAACCCGGTAACCAGGAACTAAGACTTGTTGTCTGGTGGATGATTAAGGTCGCTGCAATGGGCAGCTGGTGAACAGTAAGGCTGGGCGCAAGTTGCGACGCAGTTTGTTGAGGTGAGGTGAGGCGACTCGCACGTGAGTTTCTGTGAAACATAGAAATAAATACAACAGCGAATGTTCGCACGCACAGTGAAGTGATGGAGGTTGTATTTATTTGTGTGTTTCCCAGAAACATCTCACCTCACCTCACCAAATAGCGTCCCAACTTGGGCCCACCTGTGGGTACGGAAGAATTCAGGGAACAATATCTACCGCAATCCTTTACTGCGTTGAATAGAGGGCACGAGCATACTATGTGCTGGTAGCAGCCAGAGAAGAAGAGAAGTTAGACAAGTTTCTATTGAAATCTTAGATAGCTGAGGTCTTAAACCTGAAAATATGAAAGCGGGGGATAACGAACGGAAATAAGAGCATAAAGTAGTTGGTGTGTGGTTGTGTTAAAGGGGTGAGTTATGTTCTATGTTAGGCATTAATGTTGGTATGTGAATGCATATTATTTTTTTAATATCAGTATTTTATATAAATTAATTGTAGCTCGTATGCCTATGTAAAACCTCATTCGGTTCTTGTGAATGCTAATATACCGTTTATTGTTGTAAACAATATGTTGCAGTTATTAAACCTACATACCCAATTATAACTTTGCTGTATTTCTTTCTCCTTGAAGAGATATGCACAAACCATTTTTTAAACGTACTCTTTAGGTTGTAGATTTGGTAAATTACAATAATTACAATTTGGATATGCTCAATTCAAAGCACGTGTACACGTTAAATTAATAATAAACACGCTTATCCTATATAAAGAATAAATAAATAAAATAAGCCTATCGTGTCCCATGTAGGGCAAAAGCCTCCTAAGACGGGTTTAGCTCCTCTTATCTAGCACGGCGAGCTACTCTACGCTAGAGTTGTTTTTTTATTTTGCGCATCATGTACAATTGAACTTTAGCACTTAGTCTTGCGTATTGTTCAGGTTTTCCTCAGTTCTTTCCATTCATTTCTTCTTTTGGCTACCCTGGTCCTTTGTTGGCCCATTTGATCATTGAAGAGGTCCTCTCATCTCCTTTTTGGTCTGCCGCGCGCAGCCTTCTTCCTTGTCTTGGGTCCCACATGGTACTCCTGTAGGTCCATCTGTCGTCCACCAACCTTAAAGCATGGCCGCCCCATCTCCAATTAGTGCTTGGTGCTAGGTGAGCGATATCTGTCGTCTTTTGCTGATTGGAGTAATGTAATATTGGGAATTCTGTCCTTCATTGTTGTGCCTAGTACTTTTCTCAACATCTTCCTTTGGCAACTTTTTCTGTGTCGATGTCAGCGCCCATGTTTGACAACCATATAGTATTGCCGGGTAGATGCAGGATTGTAGAGCTTCTATTCTAAGTGTTCTGCTGAGTTTTTTATCTATGAGCACAAATTTGAGGGACAAGAAAGCTCTCCATGCCTGTGTGATTCGCCTGTGTAATTCTCTCTCCATGCCGTTATCAAAGGATATTATTTGGCCTAGGTATATGTACTCATTTACATATGGTATTTGTGTTCCCTCGATTGTGATCGGGGTTTGGGGGCCATTGGTCATCATTTTTTTCTTAGTCATGTTCATGGAGAGGCCCACTGATTTACTTCGTGCGTTTAGTTCCTGAAGCATTGATTGCAATTCTTTTGGTGATTTCCCGAATATAACTACATCATCCCCGAATCGCAGGTTAGTCAGTCTTTTTCCGTCCAGGTTTACACCATGCCTCGCGTTCCATCTAATATTTTTGTAAACATCCTCTAAGACACTTGTAAAAAGCTTGGGGTATACTATGTCCCCTTTTCTTACTGCCTTTTCTAGTTTAAATGTTTGGCCTTCTTCTTCTGTCTTCTTCTTTATTGTATGTGTTGTGTAAGATCCGTATATATTTTGCTTCTATCCCCTGTGAGTAAATTGCTTTGAGTATGCTTATATGTTTTACAGAGTCAAAGGCTTTGCTAAAGTCCACAAATCCAAGGCACATTGTCATGTTGAATTCATTGTATTTCTCAATTGTTTGGGTTATCGTCTGTAGTATGTGGTCCACCGTGATGTATTTATTGCGGAAACCTGCCTCTTCAAGTGGTTGATTCTCGTCCAGGATTCTTGTTAACCTCTTCGTCAGAATTTTGATGAATAGCTTGTAGATATTTGACATCAGGCTTATGGGTCGGTAGTTATTTATGTCATCTTTCGTCCCTTTCTTTTTTAGTAGTATGATAGTGCTGGTTTCCCAATGTTCCGGTATATCTTCCGTTTCCACTATTTTGTTGAAGACTGTGGATATTAATGGGATCAGTTGGTTTGCTCCTGTTTTAATAACTTCGTTTTGTATCCCGTCTTCGCCTGGCGATTTGCCGTTCTTCAGCTCATTTATTGCAGTTATGATCTCACTGTGTAATATTTTGGGGATGTTGGTATCGTTATATCGTTGTTTAGTTATTTTATTGTATCTTAGGTCTTTTGTGGATTTTTCTATGGAGCTCTTGTAGAGTGATCTATAAACGTCTGTGGCTGCGTTGACTATCTCTCGTCTTGAGGTTAAGTTGTGGCTAGCCTGGTGTTTGGTGCTTAGTATCCACTGTTTTCCATTCTGTAGACTTCTCCTTGCTATCCTGACTGACCTTGTCTCCTCTAATATTAGTCTAGTTAGTTCTGAGCGATATAGTCTTACATCTTTTCTAATTTCTCTCTTTACTTCTTTATCTATTTCTGCATATTTCTGTTTGGTGGCTTCAGATTTGTCTATGTTTGCTTCTATTCTTGCTCTGCGTTCAATTAGTTGTAGGGCATTTTGAGATGGTTTCGTTTTGTGCGACCTTAGTTCTGTTTGTCTTTCGGAGGTAGTGCTTGCTGCCTTCTGTGTTTTCTCTGGTATGTTACAATGATCTTGTACGATTTTGTCCGGTATCAGACAAGTCTGCGATATTTTATCCTGTAATGCTTTCTGTATTTCCTCCCTGTCTAAGAGGTCCGCTTTCAATCTGTGTGCATTTTTTATTTTCCTCTGTCTTCTTTTCAGTCTTACTGTTGCTCTCACTAGTCTGTGGTCTGTACTGAATTTTATGCTTTGGCTTATTTAGATATCTTATTTGTATATCTCTTACTTCCTGAATTTTATTGGTAATCACAAAGTCAATTTCGTTTTTTGTATATCTATCCGGTGAACGCCACGTCCATTTCATGTCTGAGGGTTTTCTAAAGAAGCTATTGGCCACTTTGAGTTTGTTTTCCTGTGTGAAATGGACCAATCTTTCGCCTCTTTTGTTCCTTTGTCTATATCCGTGAAGGCCTATTGTTTGCTCTTCATAGATTCTCTCTCCTATTTTGCTGTTAAATTCTCCTATAAATATGGTCCTTCGTGCTCTGGGCATTTATAGTGTGTTTCCTAGGGCAGTATAGAATTCCTCGCACTCTTCCTCACTCCTTTCCCTGTTGGAGCGTATACTTAAATAACTATTGTTGTTGGGCAATCTTTCGAAATCAATTTTAGGACAGCTATCCTTTCTGATATTCCTACAATGGCTTGCATCATGTGTTTCATGTGCCTCTTTATTATAAATCCTCCTTTTTGGCCCGGGGTATTTCGTTTGTAGTTTAGTATATCACCATTGTCCTTCTCGATTATAGCTTCTACATCTCTCTTCACCTCACTTAGGCCTAAAATTTCGAATTAGACATCAGCTAGTCCGTGGTCTAGATCTTCCTCTCTTTCCACTGTACTAAGCGTTTTTACATTCAATGTTCCTATTATGATCTCGCTTCCTTTTGCTTTCAGTTTTTTGGGGATGCTCTTGTGACAGTTTGTGTCAGAGTTTAATGACTTTAGTTGCGTTAGGTCCTGCCAATTGATATATCTGTTGCTGATGAATATTTTCTGATTTCCTACTTTCGCATCGTTCCCTTCCTCTCTTTCTGCTCTAGCTCTTTTCCTCAATTCTTGCTCTATTGATCTTTCTTTTATCGTGAAATCAGCGTCTATATAGCACTCCCCCCTTTTAATTTCCTCTTGTTTTTCATTTTAGCAATCTTGTCTTCCAAGATATTCACCTCTACTTTTACAAAGACCTCTGCTCTGTCTTTCCCGGTGTAAACTGCATCAACATAATATTCTTCTTTACTTCCAATCCTACCCAGCATTGATTTGACTTTTTGGTGTTTTGTCTCAGATGTATTCTCATTGAACTCCTTGTTTTTGATAATTATGTTGTTCATCTTGTCTCTCCCTTTCCTGTATTCTTCTGCTTCCTCAAGCTAATGTATTTTCAGTTCCAGCTCCCCTATTGTTTATTTTGTGTTATGGTCTTGGTTGGATATTTTCACTTCGAGGGCTCCATGTCTGTCGTCCACTTTCTTGTCCATTGTTTTCTGTTCATTCCTGATTTCTATTATTCATTTCTTTGTCTCTTCTTTGAACTCCTCCTTTTGCGGTCTTAGGTTTTTTATTTCTTCTAGGATAACCGATAGCATAACTTTAATGTCTGAACTTTCTTCTTGTTCCTCCTTACTCACATTTGTACTTTTATTCTCTTTATTAGCCTTTTTCTTATTCACCATGGTTGTATAGATGTTGGGTAGTTTCTTTACTTACTGTGCCGTGAGGTCTGTTAAGCCCGCTGATTTCTTTCCTGCTAGGCTTCACTAGTTGACTCTCTGCTTTCACTGTGTTTCTTTTAATTGGTGTAAGAAGTCGCTAGTTGTCAAATATGTCTGCTCTCTAGCTGTTCCGTAGTTAGGGCTTTGTTTCCTAACCTGTTTTGCTATGTTTGTTGTTTGCTTGCTTATGAGTTCCTCCTTCACTGGTGTACCTTGCTTATTTGCTACAGATTATATATCAGACTTACTTGCTGTGTTAGATTTGCTAACTTGCGCTATTTGTATCTAAACCATACTTGCATATTCGCCTTTCCTCACTGCTGCTAAGTACAGTATAATCCTTCTGCAACATATTGCATTAAATATTTGAACAAATATTATATTGTCGCTGACTTCATACTTAATAATCAGATAAAAAATATGACAATCCGCCCAACGTTCCCGCTTTGTAAATTAAGCCCATAACTTTAATGTGTAATGTGATAGAGCATTTGGCAATTGATTTTTAGTGAAACCTACTTTATTATGAAGTGCGAAAGCTAAAGGCAGTAAGGGCCTTTCTACACGGACGGAATAAACGCGACCGATTGCCAGCGACCGAAACGCGTATCCACTGGGTCAATGGGTAGGTAATGTTATAAATTACACGGACGGAATAACCGCGCCTTCAGGCACGAAAAAACTAGAGGACAAGCCAAATCTCGGTCGCCGAATTTCAGCTACAATCAGATGTGCAATAGGGGCGGACTATCAGATGTGCAGATGTGTTATAGGGGCAGAATGTCGACCGAATGAACGCGCGCGGAGGATTTTATAGATCTGTTGCAATTTTTAAACTTCCAACCCCGTACATTTTGCCCTCGAAAGAATTCCATCTTGCGTTTTTTCGGTCAACATTCTGCCCGTGTAATATGCATCACGCGTTTTAGTCGCTGAAGTTCGGCGACCGAAATTTGGTTCGTATAACATGGTCAAAATCAGCCGGTCTCGGCCCGAATATTCGGTCGCGTTTATTCCGTCCGTGTAGAAAGGCCCTAAGGGTCCGTAAAGCACTGACTTTCAGTTCTCAAGCAGGTGGGTTCGTTCTCCATATCTCAAGTCTTCACATACACACGCAAGTATAAGGACTCCTGCGGGAATACATTCCAGAACACCGGTGGAGGTTATGTGTATAAGAAGCAGTTCAGAAGCGTCGATAAATAACTATAACAAAAAGAAAGCAAATCCAGAGAACTGTAATGCAGAGTACATGCCATTTCTAAATGAGCCTTTGAAATAAATTATCGACCATTTCAAACCAAACAGACATTCACATGGTTATGCAATTCTCAGAAAAAACCATGAACATGTTCGATCTTTTCAAATGTGCAACACATATTTCGACTTTATTCTTGACTGTAGGTTGTAAATTTCGTTTCGAGAGTGATTTTCCTTAATTCAAAATGTGATCGTACTATGCTTTTATTTTAAATTCAATCTTCCTATTCGTGTTTCACATATCTATGTATGTCTTTCTACTACTGAATTCAAATGTGTTCTGAAATTTTATTTAGTTTTACTGTTGGGTAAAAGAACGGCATATGACCCTGCCGAAGAGGGAAATGATGGGTAGTGATGTTAGAAAGAATATCTGATAACGGAGGACCAATTATTGCCTTAAAACAATAATAAAAGGAGTAGAGCTAGGTGGACTTATATCGCAGGATGCTGGATTCAGAGGTCCGCGGCATGTAATGTTGGAACAAAACCTTTAACATGTAATAAACGATGGAACTTTATTCTCACACAATATAGGCTAAATAGATGCACTGAATAAACTGAATGATAAAAGGTATAACAAATAAACTGAAATCTGATCTTGATACACTTGCACTGAACAATGTAATGCGTTTTGGCGGTAAGCTGGTCACGTGGCGATAAATGTAAGGAATTTATGCCAGCAATGAATTATATATCAAAATACTCGTAAGGATTGCTGTGTTCCTTTTAATATGATTTAACACTGATATCTTTAGAATAATACACCAAATAGCCGATTCACTGTGACCTCGTGGGATTGCACAATGCACTCAACTATAGACGAACTTCACGAGTGATCTATGAAGCCGAGATTAATGAAATTACTGTAACTAGTGTAATTTAAGTACTCGCACACGATAATACTTGTATCTGTAAGTATTATGTATTTATTCGCAGTTTAAGAACAATAACCGATTATGCTATTGTCTTGCAACTGGCGCGGAAATGCAGAGCGATCCAGCACAGACTGTCTCGTGTGGACGCAGGCTTCTAACTGACTTGGAAAATGACGCTGGTTAGATCACGAGGCGTCTTAAGCTTGCACCTGCCTAGGCGGGAGACCAGAAAAAGGCGGAATAAAACTTGTATCAATCCGCGACAAACTGCTGAATTGCAAAAATAGATTTAGCGGAGCGTTTGAATATAAAGACTAACTGGACACTTAGAAAAATGCTAGTAAAACCTATAGCTTGCGTGAACATTTACATTCTTCTATGATATCCAAGAATCAATATATGCCAAGTTAAGAGTTTCTTTCTCAACATTAATAAACTTCATTTCCAATGAGGGTTTTCTTCCTCAGTTTATTTTGTGGCCATTTACGTCATCAATTTTACTTTATACAACAGCAAGACAATGTTCCATTGGATAGCCACTCTATATACTGCCTCTATTTCTACGTTTCTGTGAAGACTGATCAACAGAAGAACATTTTATATGCAAATTGTCCTCACAAGTTATCGTTGATTTTTGTTCTCCTAGATCATTGGTGATATGGTTTTGTAGATCCACGGTCTTTTTCTTAGATGTGAAGATTTGGAAGGAGTGCATTCAGCCTCAAGATACGTAACGATAAGTATCTGTATGTAGCAGTGACTACTCCGGTCAAGAATAAGTCACCCTCAATTCTGGTCTTTCCCAACGTTATTTACATCTTTTGACCACTTATTCACAGAAAACGAGATGTTTATCTCCACTTGGTCTATGTTTTAAGGAAAATAGTTTCGTTAAATATGAAATTTGCCCCTGTCTTCCGATAAACTAGATAAAATATTTATTATGAACCTTTTCTACATTGTAGAAGCTAGAATATACTCTGTGAAATGTACCGAATTACTTAGACTTTCTGTCATTAATGTGATTAGGAGCTTTCGGATTATTTCGAGTAGAAATTATTGTGTTTTCAGGTATAAATAAAATATGAACTTTTAATGAGAGAATGCCAATATTTTAAGTTGTGTTTAGTTCGTACAATGTTTATACATACACTATGATCACATTCGATTGCAGACCTCCTCATCGCATTCATACGCCATAGGGTGTCATAAAGTTGTGTTAACATAAGCTGACGTTGAATATTTATTGTAATTTTAACATGAAATGAAAATTACCTACTATATTTTAATAGATGCCGGTATACTCTACATTAAGAGAGAGATTAATCTAAGAAACTTCGTCGGCCAATTCGCTCGTATTTTTATACTACGTAACGAGTCAGATTTGAATGCGCCAATCAATAATCTACAGGCCAATCAGTCAACTGAGAACACTCTCAAATTGTAATCTATTGAAATCAATGGAAACGAAATTTATAAATATAGTTGGATGAAGAACATTTTTGCATGCACATCCTGTTAATTTACAAGAGCCCGCTGTTAATAGCTGCACCTGTTGATCTCTTGACACTTGTTGCTGAGCGCCGCAGAGTGTGTGTTCACCCCTGTATGTGTTCACTATTCATCGCGACCACCATTACCAGGCGAGAGTCTACAAGAATCGATAACTTGCACACAGACTTCCGTTCTTCTTGAGACAATTTGCAAGGAAAGAAAGAAACAATCTGAAATACAATACCAGAGACCCCTTGCTTTCTTCCTTCGTTAAGTGCACCCGGTCTTCAAAAAGTATTAAACATTTTCGTATTTTTCTGATGCCTGAAGCATTATATTCTCTTAAGATTCCTCTTTTCAGCTGTGTTTGAAACATATACTGGTCGCAATGAAAGAGCTATAATATTATTCTTGCAACAGAAAGTGGGAGTGGTCTGTCTAAGCTTAATATCCACTCGAAACATTTTGCAAGTAACATCATTATCTTAGGTGGTTTTGTTGATATTTCCATGCGTTGAGTAAGGAAATTTTATAAGTAGCCTCAAGAGTACGATTGACACCTGTTGTATTATGAGCAGTAAACGTCGCTCTTTTTTTCGTGTTTCAAGTTTGAATGTGATTCAATTCAAACGAGTCCATTATCGCATTGCCCCCTTATAAGTCAAATTGCCCCGTGCTGCGTGGACGCCACGTAGAAAAATACTGGGCAATAGGATAAAATTATATTGCTCTTGTCATCACAGCAACATGTAGTGCTATGTAACCGAAAAAAGTAGACATATTTCTGTAAATATAAGCAGCTGTGATGTGCCAGACTTTGATTTCCAGTTACTGCAAGTTTAATTACGCTATTTTCTGTACAAAATGAACCCTTTTATAACCTTCAATTATTAAGTATCACTTTAAACTTTTCAAAAGGATATTCAGTTCATCTTTAGTGCGTTATTTAAAACAACGAATTTATGAAATGTATAGGCTACTTTTGTTGGAGTAAAAAAACATATAAGGAAAAATATGCATATGATTGATTAAAATCGTAATTTCCAAATGAATGAGTATTTTCCGTACAAAATTAATTCAAATCTTCCACGTAGGCCTGCGATCTATAAATATTTTACTTCCGTACTGCCAATAGTTAAAAAAATACATAAACATTTTTGTTTAACGTTATTTAACCCTCATTTAACAACAACAAATTCCGGGAATCTCAAATTCTTGATTCGTCTTTCTATGTTCATTTATTACTTGCACAACCAACCATATACATAATGGATATACAAGTGAACACTGGTTTAAACATCAAAGGACAGGATATAGGCATCCGTTGGTTCAAAGTTGTTTCGCCGTATTTCCAAAATATGTTGAATGCAATTCTGTAACCAGACAATTTATTTAGCTACATATATCCAACAGAATACGCATTTCTCATATAGCACTTTTATTTATCATACTTTTAAACTTACTGATCGAAAGCAAATTGTCAATTGCAGTAATCGCTTCTAATAGTTTTCATTCGATGTCTTAACTAAAGCAATGCATATATATTCCTAAATTTGAAAAACTTTAGAGTTCATGCTACAAAACAAAAAGAGCTATGGAGCAGTAAATACTAATTAATGATTTTTATCTGAAATTTCCTTCATACGCAAAATTCCAAGCGGAAATACTTTCTTGGTAACAAATCTACATGTCTTCCTCAATTAAGTGAACCATCAGCATAAAGAGGAAGGAATTTTATATCACTATGTACCTTGGTTTAAAAAGTATCAAAATTAAACAGTCGTTCGTTTGGTGTCTATTGAAAATTCGCATATACTTTTTTTTATTTCAGTAGTATTTTTTATGCAAGCATTAACAGAAGAGGTCGTATAACAGAGTGATAGGATCTGTGGGGTGGTATAAATAGGTAATGAAATTATTATTGATGCTGTCGTTGTTTAATGGCAGTTCATTTTGATGATATTTAATATTCACGATTATATAATTGGGTGAAAAGGAGACAATGATTCATTGCAAGTATCCAATCTGACATCTGCCATTGTGACTGGGAAACCTTGAAAAAAGGTAATATCGGCCGAAAATCGTTACCTCTCTATTTGAACCCCAGATGCCAGCATGTAACCTATCCCGCTGGGTTTAAATATGTTCAATAATAATTTCGTTGTGTTCTTCGTAATTTAAGTTTTTCTACATTATCCGCTACAAAAAGTAACTTACTGGAAGCCTATAATAGATAATTTATGGATATATCCTAAATATTAACCTTTAAAAATAAGCTTACTTGAACTCATGCCAACTCTATATTGGGTTAATTTTACCCCTAAGTATTTATATACTTTCCTGTGTTATTAAATTTAAATTTATTTAATTCATTATGGAGGCTGAATGAGATTCTTCATATACTACGCCTTTTATTGTTTACAAATTAAATGTAAACCTTAATATAGGCATAAATATAAAATAAATTTGTAGTATGTCATAAATCTTAAATAAAATAAAAAACTAAGTTTTATTTGTTCGTCCTTTTAAAGAAAATCATGCTTTATGAGGAAATGCATATACTTACGTACATATACTTTAACAGGCCACAATCACAGTCTATGATGTCAACACAAATCTTATCCTCAACACACAAATTTTGCTGCTCTTATCCGTAAATAGCCAAGACATCATAATCGATTTCACATTTATGATGATGATAATATGATGATATTTATTGTACCAAGAGTCTACTGGATTCGACACTTTCCATTTTACCAGCAGACATCGTAAACAACACAATAACACTTTTTAATCGGAGGAATGCGTAGACATGTCGTCAGTGTTGTTAAATACACATAACTGATTTCCATCTTTACAAAAAGATAAAGAGAAAAAACAGTAGGAAGTGAGAGACACAAAAACAAAAAGACAGTTATCTAACAGACTCATAAAATACGTTTCTTCTGTTTTCCCTACAGGCTCTCTTCGTAAGGCCCTTGAAAGTTCGAATCATATCACCATTAGGCCACTCTTCTATTGATATTGTTGTTATCATAAAAAGGAACACTAAATAATGAATAATGCCGGGCTTCGATAAATAAATAAGGGATTCATTAATAACGAACTGGACTAATAAACAAACTTTACAATACAATAGAAAACTCGAACTCATTTAATTCCGCACTGGTTTGCTCTCAGTACTTTGATTGCTTATCCATTGTACACTAGTCACTAGCTACCCGTTGATAACGCCAGAGACATATTTATTTATATTGAATTACTGCTTAGATCAGTTTATATCCGCACTGAAAGACTGCAGACGTCTCCTGGATCTGGTTATAATCCCTCTTTCTCCTGCCCTCCATTGATCATCTCTCCTCCACGGATCGTCCATCTGTGAAAAGCTGACATGAGTCGTTCTCGCCTTTTTATCAGTGGATCTTTCTCTATTTCGTCATTCAATCCCTCCTGTATTATCTGTCCGCATAGGCCCTATCTCCCTCTTCTTTTCTTGATTTTTCTTTATTCGTTTCTTTTAACCACGGACCAGCTGCTATGTTTAACCCACAGCTTAAAATAATTGTCCTCGCTCCCTTAACATCTGCATTGTTGTTCCCGGTCATCAGCTGTGATGAAGCGTGACGTAATGTTCCTCTCGGAGGCGACGTCACTCGAAAGATCTTCTCCTCCACGCGCATATTAGCTGTCCTGACGGGGGTTGGTGGACTCTCAGGGTTGCCTTGAGATACAAGAATTAGCTGACACGTATCCTCTCGGCCTTTGTTGCTGGTTAGCTCGCTTTTGCCTTCACTGAACTTTTAGCCATCCACATACAACTCCAAATTGCGTATAACAGATTCCCTGCCTGCTTGCTTTAATTCCTTCTTTTTATGTATCAATTTTCTCCTAATGGCCCGTACTTGAGATGCTGGATCTTTGTTTATAAAAATGCCCGATCCTTTTAAAAGTTTCGCGGTTTCCAGGATCACGTGTATAACTTGCTTCGTGGCAAAACGAGCTATTATTAATCTTCTCCCGTTTTTCTTTCCCACTCTGAAGGCTTCGACTATTTCCCATCCTTGGAGTGCTCCCAATTTTAACTTGCCTTCCAAAATTTCAGTAATCTCCATCCTAGGCGAAACATCTCTTCTTTCTTCTATTCCCGTAAATACTAGGTTGAATGCTCTACTTCTCTTCTCCATACGGACTATTCTAGCTCTCAGATCTTCCATCTCCCTCTTCATAACTTTAATCTCTTCTCTGATCTCCTGCTTTACTTCTTTTGTTGCTATACTGATTTTATTGCCTAGACGTTCTTCTAGGCCATCAAGCTTTCTGACTATCTCTCCGAAATTACCGTGTGTGTCCGCCGTCCTGGATTCATCTCAATTCCTCTCACCACAAGAAGGAGCATCATTACGATTGAGTAAATCAGTGCGTTAAGTATGTTTACTTTAGTTGCTTGATCCTTCTTTTCCATCGCCTTTTCGTTCCCAAAGGAGCTAATTCTTGCTCTGTATACTGCTACGTCTACACCCATTGTCCCTTACGCCACTTTTCGTTAAACAGACCAGAGCACTTCCTACAAACGTCTTCTCGCTGACTTTGCTTACTTAGTACAGGATTTCACATTTATTAACAATCTCTGACAAATCACCTGATAGAATTTCTTTATCTATATAGTAGTATGTAGTCATCTTTTTAAAAAATCCTATCTAATTATTTTTAAAAACTGAAAACCCATATGCCAAGAAAAATCACACTGCACCTACTAACACTGGGTGAAAAATCACCCATGCACTATATACAAACAGGGAACCTATTTGAACCCAACCTTCCTTAACTGCCACACAGTGCCGACTTATGAGAGGGTAGCCTAGCAAGGCTTGGAAGAACAAAGACCAACACATATTTACAGCCTTATAGCAGAGAAATCAAAATTCTGACGGGTAAAATTTCACCCAGGGTAGCCTTTAAGGTTAAATTTGCCATTGAAGTTGTGCACTTATGAAAGCCATCGCCTTTTTTAGAAAATGGGTGATAAGGTCTTACAGCTCAGATGTGTACGAGTTTGGAGGAAGCACAGTTGCTAATTTGAAATCATGTAAATTCGAATTTTTGAATAAATTTGAATAATTACTTTAGGGGGTTTTACTTGTTTGCCACAGCTCTATGGGATCTTAATCTACAGAGAACTGAGAAATGATATGCAAATCAGGAGATAATAGGCTTGCATGATATCTTTTGAAGTTTATTTCACACGCCACAAAATTACAGACTGTTAATAACATTGCATTGTAACTACAAACTCACACGCTCTCTTACTCTTCGTCTGACTTCATGAAACATAAGAATAATTATCAGTGTTTAGTATTTACGAATTAGTAAATTTATAGGCCTGTATTCATCGCCTCACTATGCAATTAAGTCAGCCTTGTTAGGTTCAGTTCGCCGGACATTTTCTAAGTCCATTTTATTCCAACTCTAAACTTTTATATCTCGTGTTTTATTCACTAATATAGGCTAGGCTAGAGTGAATTTGTATTGTATATTTGCATATATATTTGTTAATATCTCTGTTCTGTCTAATTTAATTGATGTGAAAATTGCAGCCTTTAAACACGAGCTTTGCTCATGTGGGGGCATTCAAAGAAACTAAGCACGTAAGTTGATTGAATGTACGATATTTGTTTATCTATTTGTGATAATTTAAAAGAAATAAGACCCTGAGAGAGGGAACGCAACCTTTACAAATTATCCTTCGAAAATAAGAAATGATCTGATATGCTGGGACTATTTTCAATACTGCCTACATCCCTTGCCCTCTAATTACAATTCTCATTGACTGTAAAATAGATATACTCGTTAAAAATTTGGCTTCCCCAGATTCAGAGAAAGACAAGTCCGATGTTCCGAAGATTCCAGGATAAATCCATCTCCACGATAAAATTTAAAGAAGTGAATAGCTCCTATAGAAATTGTGCAAATAGCTACCTATCTGCTATATTATTTTGAACACTTGTCTTGAAAATAACATTTTTTTATGTTATTTCTGTAATATTATTATCACAGTTTACAATAAATGTATCGTAATTCTTAGAAAAAGAATTGTCATGTAAAATTACTCTATATAATCTAGGAGGATGGAAAATTTTCATATTAGGAATCATAAAATAAATCTACTTCTAAGGAAGACTTTGAATTATCTCGAAAGACAAGGACAGAAAGTTTACACTATTTTCGCTAAACAGTTGCGGAATTCCAAGACGAGGTGAGATCGAGACTGCAGAACAAATCACACCGGACATATCATGTAGCCTACACTTCCGGTAGAAACGGAATTTAATTTGTATTTTGGAAAGGATGTATCAATAAGGTTCTTAGCTTCATAAGTATTACCATTCGATACAGGAAACCCCTTACTAACACATTTACTAACACATAGGAGAAAATAGTTTTTGTAGGTGGACCCATAGTAATAATAGACGCTTAAAAATAGGATTTTTTCTTAAAGTAGCCCTTTTAAAAATAATCCGTCCTTTCGAAAGTGTTCTGATACTAAATCAAGGAATATCTATATTATATTTTCCGATGTTCGGTGAACGAAGCAATTTGATTGCCTCTCGAAGACATTGATTATGGAGTATTGAGTTTTTGGTTAAAATATTAAAGTGAAAATGTTACATTTTAAAGTCGAACAGGATGTTTCGTTTCGATATCTCGATTCAAAGTCCCATACGCTATTCATTTAATAAACAGTTGATGACAATGAAACAAAAGATAAATGCTGGCGATTATGGTTAAGTTTGAAGCAAAAGTTAATGTTTAATCTAATTAAGCTTTAATGTCAGTACCCTGTATTTAATTTTAATTTATTTTTTCTTATTATTGTGCCAGAATTAATGTATTCGCTGACGGATTGTTTAAAGCTTGAAGACGGGTTCGCTGTGTTGTATTACCTGTACCGCAGTGTACGGCATACGGTATAACCTGCATACCTGTCTAAACCCGAGCGATAAAGCTTGTGTGTGGGGGTAGCTATTGACAACGAACTCGCAAGCACGATGTTCTGGCACAGTGCGCACGGTGTTAAAGGTTACTGGTCTGTGCCGGTGAGGTACCGGCGAAGATACTTTAAGCAATGGCGACTTGTTTGTACCAGTAATCTGTAGTGGCTTTTAAAATTGAAATATTATTGATAGGATATTAGAGAAGGAATAAGTCATAAACTTTTATATACATGGTTTATATATATATATAAACCATGTATATATATATATAAACCATGTATGTACATGATATGTCCGGTGTGATTTGTTCTGCAGTCTCGATCTCACCTCGTCTTGGAATTCCGCAACTGTTTAGCGAAAATAGTGTAAACTTTCTGTCCTTGTCTTTCGAGATAATTCAAAGTCTTCCTTAGAAGTAGATTTATTTTATGATTCCTAATATGAAAATTTTCCATCCTCCTAGATTATATAGAGTAATTTTACATGACAATTCTTTTTCTAAGAATTACGATACATTTATTGTAAACTGTGATAATAATATTACAGAAATAACATAAAAAAATGTTATTTTCAAGACAAGTGTTCAAAATAATATAGCAGATAGGTAGCTATTTGCACAATTTCTATAGGAGCTATTCACTTCTTTAAATTTTATCGTGGAGATGGATTTATCCTGGAATCTTCGGAACATCGGACTTGTCTTTCTCTGAATCTGGGGAAGCCAAATTTTTAACGAGTATATCTATTTTACAGTCAATGAGAATTGTAATTAGAGGGCAAGGGATGTAGGCAGTATTGAAAATAGTCCCAGCATATCAGATCATTTCTTATTTTCGAAGGATAATTTGTAAAGGTTGCGTTCCCTCTCTCAGGGTCTTATTTCTTTTAAATTATCACAAATAGATAAACAAATATCGTACATTCAATCAACTTACGTGCTTAGTTTCTTTGAATGCCCCCACATGAGCAAAGCTCGTGTTTAAAGGCTGCAATTTTCACATCAATTAAATTAGACAGAACAGAGATATTAACAAAGATATTAACAGAGATATAAACCATGTATATAAAAGTTTATGACTTATTCCTTCTCTAATATCCTATCAATAATATTTCAATTTTAAAAGCCACTACAGATTACTGGTACAAACAAGTCGCCATTGCTTAAAGTATCTTCGCCGGTACCTCACCGGCACAGACCAGTAACCTTTAACACCGTGCGCACTGTGCCAGAACATCGTGCTTGCGAGTTCGTTGTCAATAGCTACCCCCACACACATGATTTTAAATAGTATTGCAGACAAAACAACCCTATACAAATCTTGTATAACCTATGCTCATCTACAAATAAATGAATAAAATTATTTTATTGTTAATAAGAATAAACTGACTTTACATTACTTGTGCATGAGCCCTTAGGCTGCCCATGCTTTAACTGCACACAAGCAAAAATATAATTTAAAATTAAAACTAATAACACACAGACGAACAGTTGAAACTAACAAACACACAAACACAACTAGACACACACACTTCACCCAAACACAGCCAATTCATAAACAGTACCCTTAAACCCACTAAGATAATTATCAAACAGATACATTTTATACACCATCCTACATACAGCTGTATAGCTCCAACGGAATATCCCCCTTACTCTCTCGGTTCCACCGCCTCGGCCAGTTCCATCCTAAGATGTCTCATTTTCGACATAAATTTCCCCACCCCACTATATATATATATCTATATATACCGGACAAAGCATAAGGAGAAGCAGAACGGTGAGATACCTTCGGAATGGCAGAAGGAAAAGCTTACATTCATGCCCCATATTGAACGAGCAATAGACTGACGAAAAATTAATCATTTGTGTAATGACCAAGTTTCGTCTTCCCCCAAGGGTGAAGAAATTGTATCATGAGGCAATGCTGGTTTCAATAATGGGATATGGTGCAGGAATTTGGGGACATCTGTTAAAATACATCAAGCTCCGTAGTCTTCAAAGGGGGATCCTTCTACTACTAACAGTTGCTTACAGAACAACGGCGACTGATGCCTTAACCACAGTCCTTGGGCTCATACCGCTGGATCTTCTTATAAGGCAAAGAGGAGCTACATTCCGGGTAAAAAAAAGATATTACAGGCTCGCACAGAGTTCATACTTGACAAGAGGTGTTAAAAATGTGATACTGGACAAGTGGCAAACCAGATGGAAAGAAAGCAACACAGGACTTAGGACTTATGATATTTTCTTGAACGTACATGAAAGACTATAACTGAGACATCTACAGCAGTCCCAAGGTTTTATCCACTATCTGATGGACCATGGATTCTATAAATGGTTTACTTAAAGGAAAAGGGTATTGCGGACTCTAACGCATGCTCGTGTGGAGAAATAGGTACTCCTGAACATGTGATTTGGGAATGCCAAAACACTGCTCAGTTGAGGGAACCCTTTCAGAGACTACTTTAAGGTAAGCAAATAGGGAACATAACAAGAATCCCCTACTCGTGGAAGTTGTTGGATGAAGCAGCCAACAGTTTCCCAGAAAGCAAAAGAAAGCTATAGAAATACCAGACACGGACAAAGGCAATGAGACGCATGATATAAGGCTCACAAGGACACTTGGCATAAGACAAATTACAAATAAAAGACAACAAGCACCCGTATATGATTTCGTGGAGCCAGCATGACCTAGTGGTCGACGTCGATGCCGGAAGTCTGGCATCCAGACTAAGGATTCCGGTGACGACTGGTAATCTTCTGGTTGATGATGAAATGGTAGTGAGGACACTGCATCTGTCAAGCTGTGGTATGATTAGGTGCGACCTCCCACTGATCATCACAAATCCACAAAAAAAAACCTGATAGGACACGTACTGTAGTTAGTGTAGTTAGTATATTATTAAGTTATCGATGTTTTGTTCTTCTTCTTAAATTGTTAAACTTTTTCTCTCTTTTATATATATATATATATACTTTACATTAAGTTATAAATGATTTAGATAACCTATGTAATTATAAATTAATAAGTTGCAAATTGTACAGTGTAGGCCTATATAGAGGCCTCTGATAGGAATCCAAGACAGGGGTCAGTAAGTATTAAAGTATTAAATAAATAAAGAAATAAATAGTACATTTGTAGAAATATATATATATATATATATATATATACCTTTTTTTATAAGAACGGAACTGTATTTTGTTAGTGGAAATGGGTAGTTTTTATGCTTGAAATGTTGTAAAAATGTAAAATTAGATAATAGAACTTGACTATAAAACGAGAATATTACAAAGATCGCTGGAAATTATAAGAATATAAACTGTGTGAGTTAATGATCAACATTTTTCAAGTAAGAATTTCATTCTTTCAGTTAGAATGAAATATAATATTATACATTATATGTCTAAAGAACGTAAATATGGCGTTTGGACTGGTTGGCTTGCTACTATCGCCCCCAGAGCCTACCGACCGAGCTGCGAGTTGTGCAGCCGTTGAGTCATTAGTTGTGGTTGAACCTCCTATCTGTTCAGTGTTTAGTGTTTAGTTTGTGGGCGTTGCTGTGTTGCCATCATGGCCAATTTGCAAGGAAGCAACTTACGTTTCAAGATGTTTTATGTAAGTAATTGCTAAATATCTTGCTTACCTGTGTTTCGATATCAACATTTTTCTTTCTTGGCTTTAAGAGGAAAAGGTTTTTTACGCAGTTTAAATTATTGTCTTGACTCTTGGAGATTTCGCCCACTATCGCATTTCTTGGTAAATTTTTATATTTTCAATTAGTGATGAGCAAATGCAAGACCAAGACCAAGACCAAGGCGGTCTTGGTCTTGGTCTTGGTATTGCACTCTCAGTCTTGGTCTTGGTCTTGCATAGGTAACCCTGGTCTTGGTCTTGGTCTCGGTCTTGCATCAGTAGTCTTGGTCTTGGTCTCGGTCTTGCATACTCGGCCTTGGTCTTGTTGCAAGAGTCTTGCAGTTTTCTTTTACGCATCTTACTGAGATCAATGGCGTTTACATGATTTAAAGTTACACCGATTACATGTGTGTTATTGCTTGCGAAAGTAACGAAAGCTAATTGCTTTTAGTTCCTTTGACCATGTAAACAGTAATGTGACATCATGCTGTTTGCCGAAACGTCCATGGTGATATAGGCTAGAACAGTAAACTTTGAGTGTTCATTTAAATATCCTCTGTTATCCTATTGCAGAACTTTAAACTCAAAATCCAATAGATGCTATACACTATTTGAGAGTGTAAAATTATGAATATTATATTGTACAATTTCAAATTGAACGGCTGCGGAGACAAGAAGCAATATTAACAGGATGTGTATGAAATGTTTTAAAGATTTCCGCATAGGAGAGAGGTTCTATCTAACATGTTTAAAACTGTATAATATAGTAACAAAACATAACGGCATTGAAGCAGATGCTTTAGAAATTGTGCAATCTATAGGAAATCACACAATGTCCATTCGAAACCCAAACCATAGGCTGCAATAAATAATATTTCTCTTTGCATATACCCTAGTTCTAATTTATAACACATTGTGAACAGATCATTTCTGCACTTTAAATAGTTACTTTCTACTTGCTTTCAAGTTTCGGGCCTTCAACTAATTGGGTCATAATTAATCATAACTATTCTTCATGCAAGCAAATATTTCTAGACCAGCCATTTTCTACTTTTAGTATCTTTTCTCATTCGATATGCATCCTTAATATAAATCAGCAGCAATAACTAAAACATCGCCACTGTTGTGTCAATAACAAAATTGTAGTAGTAAAAATAAATTTCAGTGGATGTCCTACCTATCATCAGCAAAATGTAGGTCTGTATAGCTACAGTACAATCAGATACGTAACTGTAAAGTAATAACTAGCAAATACCCGTCAAATAAGTTCCTGTTTTAATTAATCTACGGTTTAATTGTGTTTAATTGAATAATTATGAAGAATGCCGGGCGTATAACCTGATTTTTTAGACTTAAAGTGAAGTCTAAAAAAATCAGGAGAATGGAATGAGCTGAATAGCTGTGTTATATTTTGTTCAAGTAGACAGGAAAGATTCTAAAAGTGAGAGTAGGCTATGAATATTAATGTTAGGTGTAAAAAAGGATGTCATCGGTAATGAAATAGGTTACTGAACATGTTAATAGGCGTTTTAAGTTACGGGGATACTGTTTAAAGTTTCAAATCCTCAGTCATAGGCCGCCCCATGGCTGAGTGGTTAGACCGCTCGCCCTCCACCGCATACACAACGAAGCTTTATGAAAAAAAATCAAGTAGCAAGACTGCAAGAGTCTTGCAGCTTGGTCTTGTTCTTGCCAGAGTCTTGCAGGGTTGGTCTTGGTCTTGGTCTCGGTCTTGCTTGGTCGGTCTTGGTATTGGTCTTGCTAACGCTGATGCGGTCTTGGTCTTGGTCTCGGTCTTGCATTTTCTGCAAGACCAAGACCAAGACTGCAAGACCAAGACTGGTCTCGCTCATCACTATTTTCAATGGGAGGGCTTTTTCAAAATTTGCGTAGAATATGGTTCCATTAAATTTAAATTGGAAGTCTTGTGTATATGCAACAACTCACCACCCAGAATATGCCAGATTTCTTGCCCCAGAAAGAAAAACATATTACTGAGGTGACAAAATACGTCACTTTAGCTGGTTTTAATTATATTAATTCCATACATACAGTAATTTACTTTACTAAATTTTTTAACTGTTATTTTCTGTTACTGAGGTGACAAAATACGTCACTTTAGCTGGTTTTAATTATATTAATTCCATACATACAGTAATTTACTTTACTAAATTTTGAAACTGTTATTTTGAAAATAAAACTTGAAAACGCAGGTTTTCTTAAAAACGAAATATTAAAACAGTATACTACTCTTGCCCTGCTTCAAAATACAGCAATTCTATTCAACCCTAATTTTCAGCAGCCTACTTCTTCGGCCTCAAGGGGTGGCCGCTTTACCCGGTAGGAGCTTTTGCTCTCTGACAACTTTTGGTTTTCAGAATATTAGCAAAATTTTGAGATAACGCAACTCAGAATCTTTATGCAACCTTTAAGTTATGGTCATTGAGGTTGGCTCTTTGGGGGCCTTTATAACTCAAAGTATAACTGAACTTTATAGCTGAAAATAAGGCTTCATGTACATAGGTCGAACCAATAACACCAATCATACATGCCTCATTCCTGTGTAAACGAGAGAGTCTTAGCTGAGGAAATCGACTCTAGAAGTCTAGTGAACTTCCTCTTTTCTGTAACACTTAGCCAACTCAATGTCATATTTCAAGGTGAATAGCTCTAATTGGACATAATATTTGGACAATTCAAACAAATGAAATTACCACTGCATTCCATGAAGAAGCACGGAATGATTCATGATTGAAATAATCCATTCATGATTGAAATAATTTGTTGGAGTGAAAACCATTCGCTTTAACGAGTTTCTTCAATTTATTACAAAACGCCAATGATGAACTAGCCACCACTGGAAAGGACAAACTGTACGATCGCACTGCACAGCACACAACGAATCTGCACGGTGTTGGATATACGGTAAGCACTTGCACCGTGGCAAGCGAGTTGGTTGATGCTAACCTACATCTTCACAGAATCATATGCAAATACCATTAATTGCCAGTGCATTCAGTGAAATCGGCATATATCTTTAAGCACTTGTTATGTGATTATAAACGACTGTATAATGTTGAACCTAATTACTAAATTCCGGGTTTTTTGGCTTTTGTCAAAAAAGGAGAATGTCCGAAAGTTTACCACCGATGCATTCTAGTTTTAAAATATAACAAACTTGACTATTTCACACGTTTTCATGATGAATCGACAAATCTAATCCCTGTTATCTCTTCAGGTTCAGTAAAGCAGAACAATGAACAGGCCACTTATTCACAAACTGTTTTCACATTATTGTAATATTTCAGAGAAATATAATATTGTGAGACTGAAAAGGAAAGCGAGGATGCTCTTGTGTTTGGCAGATTGATATGGAAATAGTCGCTAAGAAGGAAATAATAATTTATACCATGGGAAATGACGTACAGTCAGAATCAAGAGCAAGGGCCCAACTTTAGTCAGGCTGCTGAAAGACGAGGATTCAAATTGAGGTAAATTAGAATTATGGATAGGTGAAACCTAATTCAATAGTATTTTAATTTCCCGTTGAAAAGAATGTAAACAAAGAAGCACTTATATCATAACTAGAGTCCGGAAGTTTAGTCAGAGTGTGCGACGACGTGCACAAGTATAGCAAGCTTTCAGCACTTGTAAACATGCCTCCCATGCAGACAGCAGTGCATGAGATTTGTTGGAAAACAGCAAGAAACATGCTATAGTTAGGTAACGTTTCGGGAGTAAGTCTACCACTTCACTGACTGCGGAAAATCTGCTAGGATATCTGAAATTCATTGACAGTAATTTAAATTCTTGTAAGAAACCTTCATTCGTTTAGAGTCAAGGAGTATAGAATTAACTAAAGCCCTAGATTTGTGTAAGAATTATCCTTAGGCATAACTTAAGCAACTGATGGAATAATGTTGATGGTACTTGTGCGTTTTATATCAAAGGCTATGTTTTTATTTATCTATTATTACAGACCTAATTTTCCCCTTATTTTTAATGTGCTGTAGCAAATTAGCACATAAGGCCCTGTCTAAATTGCCATCATATAAAAACTACTATCTCGAAAATATAAAAAGATCCTTTCTCGATTCTCAAACAAAGCACTTACCACAAGCGTTTTGCAATGAACAATTATTCACCGGCAACATAAAAAGTGGGTTATTGAAATACTAAATCATTTATTGAACACCAATGAAAGCTATAGACTAAAATTGTTATGGAATATTTTATATATGTTAACATAAATTTATAAAATAATAAAATTAGTGATACAATTTCATTACTAATTTCATGTTATTCGGGAAAAAGAGTCGTTCAATCTACCATCTAAGTGCCTGGTATGCGAGAGACTCATCTTTTCTATCACGGTATTATCTATTTCAAATTATTTCCAGACCATGTTACAACACAATGTTGTACGTTTCAATGATAGTTAAATTTAAATGGCAATAATAAAACCTTTATTACGCATTTTATATAAAAGTGCTTTCCTTTCGTAGATTGGACTTATTTTATAGCTCGTCATTTATGGCATGGAAATTTCCAGAACACATAAATGGCTTGGGCCTTTCTATACTTTCAGTGAATGTTCCGATCCAACTCCACGACAGTCACATGATTCTAAATGCCATTTTGACATCATCTTTCAACATGCATTCTCGTTAATGCGCATTCAATCCAGGACAATTAAATCATAATTTTTGTCTATAGGAATAAAAAATAAAAAATTAAATAATAATAATAAAATTAATAATATAACGAATTGCCTTTAGAATAACTTATGCATTTTGTTATCATTTTAATCCAACATTAAGTAGTTAAAGCATATTTGCTGTTCGTTAAGTGTATCTTTTAAGTCATTCCCCTTGGTTATAATCTTGGCATAACTTAATACATGCTGTAATACAGTCTTGCTATGTAGCCTATGGTATCCTCATAAAAAGGTTGTAATGATATCCCATGATAATTAAAGCGGTACGAATTTATAATAAATTGCATGCCTTGTACAATACAGTCTTGAGAATAAAATTTAACAAACATTTATTTCCTATGTTCTTAAAATTGTTTTGAGCCATACATACCTAAAGTTTGGCCGTTCTAATAAACAAACAAAAAAGCACATCTGTCTCACTCTGGCATATTACTCGTTGAATTAAGAGTGAGACTGACCTACTGGTTTTTCTTTACTTCAGGGTATCTTTTAGCTCGTCTCGGGTATAATGTTTTCGAGTGGCTGTATGTGTCAGTGTGTATGATGTTTATGTGATTTCTTGATTCTAGAATTATAGAATAAAATATTAAATTATTCGTAAGTAACTTTTGTTACTCTGAGTAGCGTTAGTTCTTTTCAATCATTTAGATGTCTTCTGCAATAAGATAATTACGTTAAAGAATTTTCTGGTGAGAACATTTAGTATGACTATTATGTACATTACTCGAATGACATGATAGAATATTAATAAAATATAGTCTACATTTAACCTGTTTTTTACTGGGTTATGTCTATTATTTTTTTCATTAAGTTCTTGTGATATGGAAGATCCTGGTTAACAAAATATCTACTTTTTAAAATTGATTTTATTGGTTAACCGCTTGGTTACCTTCTTTTACTGTTTGTTTAGCTCGTTTTCCTTTATCACACACACACACCCGCACCCATGACGGAGGCGGGACTCGGACCCACAGCGGGCCCAAGGCACTACTGCCGCTCTACTGTGTAACGCCATATTTGTGAACCGGAGTCGAACGCGGCAGCCTCGCACGGCTGTTGATCGACACTGGTTCCTCAGTTCTGGCGAACCATGAGTACTACACTTGCAGTGGCTGCCTTCACAATCAAGCGGCTGCCTTGATAAACACAATAGAAAACAATAAGAAACAGAAACAAAAAGTGCGCTGGTGGATGAGAGAATTGTACCATCGACGAATACACTGTGGAAACAGAATTTTCTCTTCTGTATGTAGCCAATATTATATATAGCGTTTATTCTCCTTTTAGCTGAGAGGTTCTATCAGGAGTTCGGGATGTGTGTCTATAAAGTAGGGTAGGCTATGGAACTATTGATTATCAATAGTTTTTATTATTGGTGCATTTTTTGGAGTGAATTTCAACTTATTTAAATGAATATGATACAAGATAAAATGGTGAGGATGATTCGTGGTACGTAAATATCCAATTCGTATTTTCCTATACGGTTCGGGAAACCGTGAAAAAAAAACATTTGAAATTCCCCGGACATGGGATTTGAACCTGAAACCTCCCGAGTGTGAGTCCAAAACGTTACCTTCTTGACCACCTCGATCGGTTCCAATAATGTTGTCATCTTCTTCTTTAACTCTTGAACTAGCATTTTCATGTCGTCACCTATGTCCTTCCATTAATCCTCGCGCAAACTTTTTTTTTTATAATTAGCACTTTTGGACTCCACAAGAACTCATTACAGTTATAAAGCTGCATGATAACTGCAAACATTTTATTCGCCATTTTGGCGAGGAAGAATCACACCAACGCCCGTCTTAGCTCAAAGAACACAGCCCATTGAAATCCCTTTGCCACGGGTCGAAAAAGAGCTCCGATTTGGCTCGATCTGCGGCAAGGTCTTGTGTGGAAGTGTCCGTTTTGGCGCACGAAGCAACAAGGTGTCGACTTTGCGAGGCAAAGCAACGGAGATTCCCTGGCGCGGCAGCACACAATCTATACCCGGCTTTCTCAACTATAACTTATGTTACAAAATGCTTTTCCGATATTTCTGTAAAATTTTATTAACAAGTGTTTTTATTTTGTATTAAAAGGGTTCGAACCATCCAATTCTTGTCCCCTAGTATACCAGAACTGAGATTTTAAGTACTTTCTGTTTGCATTCTCTTCCCCTCCCATAGGTAATTTACTTATGTGTAAAAAATATCATTGTTTTCTAACCTAACATCTGGTGTATTCTTTTAGCATCAGTAAATTTCTTAAAGTCTTCCGAGGCCAAAAGAATATACAGGTATTTTGAACTCTCACAATATACACAGCAAAGGCATATGGATAGTAGCTAATCAGGAGAGCTGGCAGTACTACACCGTTTAATACGAATTCCTCAGTTTAGATGGTATGGTCCATGTCTTAGATGAGGGTTTAGTTGCAAGGGATAAAGCCATCTAAACGTACATTCCTGCAGTAGGCTACAGGATGGAGGAAGAGCGTACTTAATTTGCAGATGAATTCCTTTCAATTGCGAAAAACTAATAATATCATTTTACACGTCACTCTAATCTATACCTATGTCCTCACCCACCCTAGTTCGAAAAACCGGGTCACTTAGTTAACGTAAGAAAACCCGCATTCTTTTTTTACATTCGTTAGTGCACCTCCTTTGTGTTAAGGTTGTCCCAGGTAATGACATGAACCACTCGACTTTTTTTTTCTTTCTTCAGTGTACACAGTGGTTTGCAATCGGCCTCGGAGATAATTCTACGCTTCACACTTTTCTTAAATCATCATCATAAAGTCCGCTATTCTGATTTCAGTCCGCACTCTTCCAAACGCAGTCAACCCCAAAGGTAACTCAGGAAGACCTAGTGTTCTCTCACTTCTCACTCCGAATGTACGGTTTAGTAATCATATCAAACTAAAGTGGTCACTATGCGCCAGTCACATCTGAGGAGTCATGCTATGATTGAAGGCATTTCAATCACGTCAATGAAAGTGCTGTTGCTGAGTTTTCATCTTGATCCGTTATGGCGCTATCTGTCTGAGTGCGCATCCTACCGAGTATTCGTGCTTAGCCAAGCTCTCAGGGAGAGCCACTTTGGTTCTCAGCTCTGCTTCTGTTAAGTTGAAAAATGTTGTGACCTGCCTCGCATCATTTGTTGGAATAAATTTAGTCTCGAAATTTTTAGATTATGTTGTTAGCTTGCATTCATGAAGGTAGCACAGCAGGATGCCTTGAATGCATTTTAATTGTGGGTTGAATTATGCTAAATATCAATTGAAAATGCGAATTTAGACTCATACTGGAGTTGTAAATAAATTTTATCCATAAGTTTTTTATTCTCTAGTACAGCGATTCTCAACCTGTGGGGCGCGAGCAGACTAGAGCGGGGCGGGAGAATATCCAAGAGAAAATATTATTAAAAAAAATTATTAACTGACAGAAAAACATACACATAGAAAACAAAATACATATCGAAATATTAAAAAAAAAGTAAAAAACTTACTAAATAAAAACTCACTTTATCAAAACATACTAAATTAAAAACAAATTAAATAATTATTAGTGACTTCCTTGGGCCTGTCTTGCAAGAGCAAAGTTTTTCGAAGGAAGGCTCAATATTAGAAATAGCCACTCTCAGTTCTGTTTCTATATTTAGCCGAGATCTATATTTTGTCTTTAACGAAGCCAAAGCAGAAAATCCAGTTTCGCAAAGGAAGGATGTTGAAAATGGCAATAGAATACGAAATGCTCTGGTTTTTAGTGCAGAAAAATCATAATCTACTGCTGCCTAAAATTCAAATAGTGATTTATCACTAAATTGTTTTTTCGTTTCGCCACTTGTCGTGAAGTCTATGAATTTTTCTTTTTCATCAAAGTCCTTCGGGAGTCTTATGAAATGGATCCCTCACCCACTCGCAACTTTCTATCAAGTTATCGTCTGCAAGAAAATACTTTTTAAAATTATTTTCTAGCATGGCTAAATGATTTGCAATGGTTACAAAAACAACTTTTACATGTTCTTCTTCAGCCTTGTAAGTTTTAATACAATCATCCACATTTGCAAACATTCTTAGGTTTTTTTGCTTTAAATATCTGCTCCACAAATCCATTTTTCTGTAAAAAGCATTAACTTTATCACTCGTATCCAACATATGTGTATTTGCTCCTTGGAGTTGAAGGTTCAAGATATTTAATTTCTCGAATATGTCGACCAAGTAGCTTAATTTCATCACAAATAAACCATCGCGAAAATTCTCGGCTTCCGGTCTGTTTTCTTCTTCTAGAAAAATGGCGATTTCTTCTCTTAATTCATAAACACGTAGTAAAAATTTCCCACGTGATAACCATCTTGCCTCGCAATAAAATAACAACTGTGAATGCACCGAACCCATGTCTTTACTAAGTGCGGAAAAGATTCTCGATTTCAGGGACCTCATTGTTATGTAATTTACTACGGTTACAACCGTAGTTAACACAATATTCTGACTGCAGGGGTGCGGGTCTGCTTGCTTTTATTGTTGGTTGATTTATTTATTTGTATCTATTTGTAATTAATATGAATGCTAGTTGTTTTAACTAAATTGCCACCACACCCTCGCTACCTAGGCAATTATCTAGGGCTAATAACCCATGCCATGAAAACGTGCTATTTACAGGGCAAATGAGGTCCGGGAATAATGGTTAATCACGTAATTTATATTGGTAACATCTATACTTATATTTTTTCAAAACCAAGTTACAAGTACAGCATTTTCAATCTTTAGTAATTTACTTTGATTTTTAACACATTAAAAAGATTCCTACAAATATGACTTTGTACAACTGGGACGGATGAAATTATAAAAACATACTCTTCTATCTTACAGGCCGTTGAATAATTATTACAATTAAAATGAAATTTAAACAAAAGTCTTTCTGGCCATTCAATGCTTTCCGTCCCTAAAATTTATTACACACACACCATTTAACCTAACACACACATTCTTTCCCGGGAATTCTGGAACGATCTTCGACGAGGGTAGCGGCCATACTTCAAAATTACTAAATGAAAACTTTTACTAAAAATAAAATTGATGACTGAACTTACCAAATTGCAAATTACTTTACTTAACCAAGAAATTATTTGACTGAACCTAACTAACTTTAAATCACTAAGAAGAAATAATTAACTGAACTTTACCAAAAACTATTTAATGAAAAATATCTGAAACTAACAAAATAAAAACGACGTCAGGACAAGCTAAGCTTCAAACAATCGCACTCCGATCAGTCCACAGATATAACCAAAATACGTACATCTGTAGACCGATCAGAGCGAAGATATATTTAAAACTTACCTTAATCCATCAGTCCAAAAACAGCCTCTACCGGTCGAAGATCTCCCCAGATGTTTCACTCTCAAACACACACACAGGAATCTATCTAAGAAGTTCTGTAGGTCACCACGAAAACTCGTGGTCCCCCCCCCCACTATAATGCAACGGATTTTTAGTTTGATTTTGCGCATGCGCGCAGCTAGCCTATTAGTCAAATTGTTCCATTGACGTCACACACTGCATACTGGATCTCACTGCATACTGGATGATACATTTGCTTACATACATTTTTCTGAGTAGCAACCCTTATTACAACTTTAGATACCATGCCGTCTCTAAACACATGTAACGTGCGTTGGGATGGCTTGTACTAAGTTCTTTTCGAATCCCAACAAGACCAGGACTCATTTCTGTCGAAGCCAAAGCTTCTCCGGGATCATCCAATGTGTCCAGACGCACTCGAGCGATTCTTGTTTTACTTTGAAATCTTCCGGACACTGAACGAGCGCCATCGGTGCATATTCCAACGCAATTTTTCCATTCTACGTTTGCCTCGTTCATAAAACCATTTAAAATAGCAAATAATGCGAGTGCTGTTCTTTTGAGTTCTATTGGTTTGCAAAAAAGTAGTTCTTCTACTATTGAAATATTATCACAAAATCGAACATATGCAATTAAATGAGCATCTTTATTACTATCTGTTGCTTCATCTAGCTGTATTGAAAACAATTTGTCACGCAACTTCGAGAAGAGCTGGTACTGTACATCTTCAGCTCAGAGTACACAGAGTACAGAGTACACAGAGTACACTTCAGGTATGTCTACCAAGTACTCAATTTAAGGGCTGAAGATGACCTATATATTTGAGGTCGAAATGCATTCCAAATAATGAATCCAGCTATGAACAAAGATTGCCAATACCAGAAAGTAAAGGGTCACAACACACCAACGGAACAACAAGATCCTATCATTTCAGCTAGCTACAAGAGAAGAAACAACAAAGTATTTCATCCATCAAAAAAACTGCTTAGCTGCCTGCAAATACATTTCCAACACTAGCTTCAAGAGAAGAAACAACAAGGTTTTTTGCCCATCAAAAAACCACCTAGCTGCCTACAAAGACAATTCCAATAGTGAGTTTTAATGCAGTGTATTTTAGTTAATGTACTCTAATATGACTAACTTATCTAGCAGGTTATTTTATAATTGAACACATTTGAATACAAACATACAAGCTATATTCTCTAGCTCTAGCTAGAGCTAGCTGTACTTGCATAATCTAGCTGTACTTGCATAATCTGACAAGATCATTTTAACTTTTTACATCACATTATGCTGATCATTTTAATATTTTAACATAGTGACGAAACTAATCTAGTGATATATATTTTTTACAACTTGTAATTATTCTTAATAAAAAATATATGTAACTGATATTGGCAATATACATTCATCCTGGAACATTTTATAAGATAAATTAAATAGAGGGTATAAGGCTGTACTAAAAAACAAAAAAACTATACTGCTCTAGTATATTACCGGTGCGATTTTCATTGTATACATCATTTATATTAGAAGGCTTAGTATGTTAGTATAATGAGTGTATCAAGGACTGTAAGATTCCCAAGCACTATTAAAATTAATGTTGAAGTTATTAATATTGCATCCTGCCTGTACTTTATCCTATTGGCAGATCGTATGGTTATTGATTCATTATAATTGTTTGCAATTGGCAAGTGGAGCATCCTTTCAAGTTACATAAAGAAAGTCTATTAGCCTATTATCTTTAAGTGAGTCTCCTGCCCTTTGGAATTAGGCAGTGCAGTGTTTGAGTGAGTGATCTTCAGTACGTAGTAATGTATAATTTAATTTGATCTAATTCCTTTAATGTTCATTCTCCGTCGTAGGATGTTTGCCACATTCTCTATGTCCTCTATGTCTATGAATTTATATTAGGAAGCTTCTTAATAAAATAGAAACGGTTGTTTTGTGTGTCGTAAGTATAGTTAAATTAATGTTACCAATTCTTACTTTTTCCTGCTGATCCCGGAATACGTTCTGGACTTCCGTGTACCCTGTTGCTACCCTTCTTCCTTTCCATTTTCGGGATACTTACCTGAAAAGAAAGAAACTGAATTTAATCCTAGGAATCAGTATTAGTAGGCCTAATCATCTTAGCTTTATTGTTAGAATTTCAATAATAACATACATTCGTTGTTTGCATGGATTTCATTTAACATTTCGTGCTTCTTTAGTATTCAAGTACTTAATCTGTGTTAACCAGTGTTCAAGAATATCCTGTATAACGTAAATTTATTATGTAGCTTATGGCACTTCCAATAAGTTTAGTTAGTGGTTTAGTTGATCTGAAAATTGGTGTTAATGTAGTAAATTATTGTTTAAGATTTTACTCAGGAAATGCTTTTAAATCTTAAGGTAAGGAATTGTTTCTCAACATAAATAGAACACAAATAGAAAATACGGAAATTTACCAAACTATGGGTTGGTATATTGAAATTTTTATTTATTTCTGTCATTAAAGGAATAAAATTCTTCACCTTTTGGATATAAATCCTCTATGAGTGATATCAGCTTTAAAGTTTAAAGATGTGCAATCCATACACAGTCAAAACATTACATTTTTTGAAATATTATTTGTGAGATAACGATCGTTGATACCTCCATAACATCTTGTAACTGAGCTAGATCCCCAAGAACGTTTGGCATAACTTAATTCGTATTCAACTTGAGCATGATATAGCTATAAAAGTAAATGAAAATTGTCATGACGTTTCAAAACGCAAATCTCAAAACACCCGGCATTTTATATAGTAATCAATTTGTTACAAAAGAGACGCCAAGTTACAATCACCAACTAATCCTAAAAATTACACTGCCTATAGATGGGGTCAAGAAGGTCATATTACTCATGAGTTTTTGGCTAAAATCTTAAAACCATAAAGAAACCTGCGCGGAACGAAGATGGGTTTGCTGCAGTAATGACAACATCGTTCTGCGCAGGTTTCTGTCTAACTTATAGTACTATAGCCAGACCAAAAAAGAATAGGGAAGATCACGCTGTTGCGAGCAGATGTTACTGGCGTTCCTTTCACAGGAGCCGGAACTTACATAATAATGTGAAATCGTGAACCACCGTGTACCTCCCATGCGTGTATTATACATACATATATATTTCGATTTATTGAGGTAGAAAACAATTAGTTGATACATAAAAAGCTTATCTGAGTTCTGATAAGAAAGTTTGTTAATACAGATACATTTTTTAATCTCAACAAATATAACTTCTTTCATTATTTTAATATTCACAATAATAATAATAATAATAACAACTACATTGCAAAAACAATTGAAGACCATGTCAGCGATGAACACAGCATTCATCCATCCAAGTTCTGACCAAAGTTAGAACCCCTTAACTGGCAATCGGTGAAGAAGTTGTAATGACACTACTTCCCTGAAGTCCCCCTCTAGATTTACAAATGTGTGACTATTTCTGCTGCTAACATACTAGAATAATTGCTATGGACCGGATGAGGGTATTATATGGTTTTCTCCAGATGTTTCAAAAGGAAATTGTACGAGGTGTGCTACTAATTTGGCAAAGGTATTGTTTTATCTGTACTTCCTCCCTTATGTCGTTCGCCTTGCGTGTCTAAGCGCTTTAACGCGGCGTGGCCTCAATCTCTGCCGGACCTGCAGGCCTATTCTGTAACCATTCGATTTGATTTTTCGATTCGGAATCGACGAAGAAACCTATTTTTCCACGTTTTGCTATTCTGTAACTCCATATCGATTTCGAGCGGTGGAAATGATTCCGATAGTAATGGCGGCTGATCGGAATCCTTGTCGAGAGGTCTCTCGCATACGATTGGGAATTTCGAAGTCAAATAAATAACGAAAGAAAGTAGTTTATATCGTTGTTCTATTAATTTAGTATTATTAATCCATAAGCATAACTAATTAAAATTTTTAAAACTTAAAAACTAATAAAAACATATTAAAATAATATATGTAAAAATGTAGGGTTATTTTCGCCTTCTTTAGCGGAACGATTTTACAAATCAAGGCCAGAAATTTTAGTTGTATAAATGTATGTAGCCTACTAATTTTCTTGATTGTAATATAAGTTATTCGTTAATAACACCGTCAACCCTAATTCACTACCAGTATAGGTGATATATTCTTGCCATAATTATGGACATTAAGTACAGAAAACAAATTACGAATAAAACAAACAGCAGATGATATTGAATTCATTGCTCAAATGTACTTTACATGTACTTAACCGATGCCAACTAACTCCGAAATAAATAAAAAATTAATATAGGCCAAGGGTGCCCAAACTTTTTATATGAAGGGTCAATAAATAAATTCTTTATGGTGTGTCATATTTATACTAGCAATAACTTACGTTAAAAATAGACGTATCTCAAAGGAAACTTATATCATATTTTTAATCACTTCTGTAATCACTGTTTTTGTTAAATGAAATGCAAAACTATAAACAAATACTGTAATAAATAGAACGGACGTACTACGATAAAACATTATTTTAGCAAATATTGCCCAATAAAAATCATTTAGTAAATGCTATTAATTAGATATAATATAGTGTACAATGTAGTCAGCTTGTGCAAAAATTGTTAGGAAAATGCATGCGTAATTACCTGGTAGTTCCCAAAGCCCTATGTGAACACTGAAAACAATACACTGTTGTCATGAAAACTGAATTGGATTTCATTTTTTCAGTATAATATTCTCAGAAATTACATAAATTTACAAGGGAAGGAGTGGTTTGTTTCAACTTTAATGTTGACCGCGTTACTTTCCGTGCTTAACTGGGTATGTGCAAAATTTCGTACAAATTGGTCAAGAAATGTATATTTGTATAGGGAACATACATACATACACACATCCACAAACACACATTCGATTTTATATATTAGAAGATGTGAGATATTATCAAGTCTCATGAATTTTAGGGTTAGTTAAACCATTTTCATTCTGGCGAGAGTGCAGTTTCAGGCGACAAATCTTCACGGTTGAGATGACGTCACTTAAAACCCTTGTATCTCATTGGTTGACGACACATGTACGTCACTAATGCTTCGACTGCCTTCGGGACAGCTTACCGAATTTGACTAGAGATATCCACCGGAAGTGGATGATCTCGATTGATGTTACAGAATACCAAGAAGGCAACATTTCGACCGACTCGGAATCTGGAGATCCCGATAGAAAACATCTCGAGTCGAGCGGCTGACAAATCGAAAAGTTACAGAATAGGGCTGCTGTTTCCAGTAAATGTTTTCATTTCACTAATGTTTCTGTGATGTTTTCTTCCGTTTTGTTTGTGATAATGTAGTCACAAAAACTACATCAGTTTTGCAACCAGATGTCCGTATTTACCAGGACATGTCATTTTTAAAGGTTGTCCTGGTGTCCGTATTTAATATTCAAAATCGGCAATTTGTTCCTATTTCTGTATAAGCAATAATATTTTTTTAATGACTGAAAAAGGATGCTTGGATTCCAGACTCTACCGAAAGATGTCTCTGAACGTAATATCAAAACCGTAAGTTAACCTCTTTGAGCACTTTTGCTTATTTCACATTCACTATTACTGATACTAATCTCTTTGGAGGAAATTTCTAATTTAGATTCAACATTCAGCTGTTAAAACGTTAACGAATGACGATGGAGTAACGGAAGTACTGTGGAGTGTTATTCTGTGATATCTGAGCTTTCTTTCGCTCATTCAGTGCAGTTCAGTAATAATGGGGAAAAGAAAATACAAGTTTACTGCTGACTTGAAAGTCTGGTCCTAAATCTTTTCAACCACTTTAGTATATAGAAGAGAGTGTTGAACTTTGAGCCATTTTTTATTGTGCTGCCTTTAACTTGAATTCTAACAGCATTTCCTTAGTTTTTTAGTCTCTTACCAAAGTACTTTGCTTTCTTAACATATTGTCGTTTGTTTTAAGTATGTACTCCAGTAAAAAATAAGTATAAGAAAAAAATTAAATTATACTGCACAGTGCCGACCATCCTGTTTCATGGACCATACTGCATAAGTGCATAAACAGAAATATCCAGAGGCTGAAGCCTATGCGAAATGTGTGGGGGGAATGTTACCATCACTATACACCAGCAGCTGATGCCTTTTCCAGAGCATCAATAGACAGATATGTCTCGTGATTATCCAAGATCATGAGAACCCTGTTATCTTTAGTCAAGAAAATGGTCAAGAAACTTTAAAAAATGTTGCTTCATTTGACCACCCAGATAAATTGGCAAGCTCCGATACACCCTGGAAGGCCACCAAACAACATTCTGTCCTTGAAATGAACACGAGGTAATATGAACATAGGAGGTAATTAGTTTCCAACAGCATTCACAGCTCCAGTCATAGTGACTAGTTGCCCTCTTTCGGTTGATGTTGCACTTCCTATCTGTTTTAGACTTTTAGGATCAACGATGTTTGACTGTCCCTGCACAGTGCTTAGGCCAGTCTCGTCCAAGTTCTATATGTTTTCTAGAGGAATGGGGCCAAATCTGCTGTGAACATCTTTGATGTTATCGAAGAAATATTTTCTTCTCTGGATCATTCGAATAAATTTTCTTAAGAGCATTTTCCAAAACTCTTGCGTCAACAGGCTCCCGGGTCTTACTACGAGCCATTGTTGTCCTGACAACAATATTGGAACACATAAAAATAAAATATAATGTAACCTCTTGTGCCATGTTCCGCCGGCTCACGGTACAAGAGGCAGTTGTGGCTCAAGGTACACGATTGTCTGTTTCCACACAAATATGGCTATCGACATGATCTTCTGGTATCTAAATAACAAGGTTTATGGTCATTTTACTCACCAAATAATAATGAATTCAATGGATATTCACAAAAACATCTTTATGTACAAGATAAACTTCAATTATCAAGCAACTGGCGAGGAAATATTTTAGTTTTCACCAGAAAAAACAACTTTTTGGTCTTGCACACGCAGATCTGAAGCAAACATGTCGAGACTTGCACAGAGAATGCCTGAGGCTACGAGAAGCATATAGTTCTACGGTTAGCACGCTAGATGTCAACAGTTCTCAGATATTAGAACTGGTCCACGGTACACTATGGTCTTGGTACAACACTCTCCCCTATACGGTGAAGAGTAAAGAATTGAAAAGCTTTGTCAATTCGTGGACACTTATTACAAGACCCTGTTGATGCAAACAAAGACTCGGTGGTTGACAATTTTTCCTGCAATTGAACAAATCCTTGAAATGTATCCAGCCCTTCGTTCATATTTTTTTATCTGTGGAAAATATCCCAACAAAGTTTTTCACAAATAAACTTTGTGAGTCATATATGTTGTTTTATCAATCTCTGATGTCAGTGTTTCAACAGAACAAAAAACTGCTCCGTCATTGAATAGAAGCTGCAACATCAAGAAACTGTTGATACTTTAGAAGGTCGATTGAAAAATCATTGTACCCCTGCAAGAGAAGGAAGTGCTTAACAGGCTGAAAGAAAATGGTTTGGAGAGAGACTGTGATTTTTTTTAAGCAAATAATTCTTAGTGTGTACAGTGCCTGCTTGGAATACCTTAAGAAATGGTTGCAACCACTTCAGGAATTTGACTCGTTCATGTGGATGACTCTCAAAAATGAACTTGATTGGAACGAAGTTGAAAAGACTGTTCAGTATGTTATTAGTAAAGGTTTTGTTATTGATGATGGTAAGTTGTTTGATCAATTTCTAAATTTTCAGAAATATGTATCCGAACAAAAGCAAGACCCTAAGTTCATAAAAGTGCATAAGAGGTGGGCAGATTATCTAAGTAGTGTGAACATAACTTGTTGCTCGGAGCTCTTGAAATTAGCAGAAATGTATTTTGCTATACCTGCTCACAATGCTAATGTAGAAAGAATATTTTCTTAGTTAGTGCACAATGGAGCAAGGAAAGAAATAGGTTAAGTGTTATGTCAGTCAAATGGCTGGTGGCTGTGACGTTCAATTTGAAAGAACTAAGTTGTTCTGAATTCTATGATTATCTGAAAGCCAACAAATGTCTGCTGGATGAAATCAGGTCATCAGATAAATGTGTAGGGCCATCTAAAGGCAGCTGCATGCATAAAAATGTATGTACAGGCTCAGATGGATTGAATTAATGAGTGACAAATAAGCGTAGGCCACAAAATAGAGCTGTTCAATAATTTCAATGTGTCCTGATTTTATCCTGCTTTTGTCCTGCTTTTTATATCTCATTGCCCTGATTTCCAGCCATAACCGTAACCATTTTAGTTTGTTCCTTCTTCTACATATTTTCTTCCGTAATTATGTAATTATAAAGTACCCCTTCCCTGCTTGTCTGATAGTTTGTTTAGTAGTCATTATTATAGCATCGTAGTGCATTTTGAGCAGCTTTTGCTATTTTTAATGTTGTAGAGAAAGTAGTTTTTGTCTTCTCTTGCTTCGTAGTCACATTACTGGGGAATCAATTAAGTTTTAATCTACTGCGTATGTTATAGGAAATTTGATTCCATAATGGCGGCATCCTCCATTCCTTTCTTCCCCTCCTTTCTTACTTGCACGCATGATGTTCACGTCGCGGTAACTTCTATTTCTTTAATTTCAATTATTTCTGTTTCGGTGCTTAATTTTAATTTTAATTTTGGTCTGTGTTTGATTTTGTTTTTGCCCTTTCTATGCCCGTCTCCGCCTGAGTAGGATGTCAGTCGGAGTAATGTTTTCCGCCTTTTTCTAAATTTTACCCCTCTATTTGGAAATGTTTTTGTATGCCTACATTTTTTATTTATTTGACTTGAGTTTAGGAATTTTTATGTTATGTTATTGTGTGTTTAATTTGAAAATATTATCCCCTTTTGTTTGGCCTCAAACAATACAATGCAATTGTAAGTACAAAGTTTACTTAAATACACAACTGCTGTTTTGTAAAGTTTATGGCGTCATGCGGCATGTTCTCTCTTTCAGGCAAAATTTATTTTGTAATTATCACTTTTAATGTAACTTTATTTAATTCTAAATGATATTTTTGTTATTCTAGAATGAAACCAAGAACGTTTACATTTTATGTTGTTTTCCTGCTGGGATTCATCAAAACCTTTGGGTGGGCCCTTTTGCAAGGAATAGGTTAGGTTCCCTGGGGTTTGGTAAACTTTGCATCCTTCCACACAATATCCCTTAGGTAGGGGTTCACACAAGACAACGTCATCCCAATGAAGTTATTATTAAAGAATTATTGTGTTATCTCCGTGATCTGAAGCTTGCTGAATACCTTGAGCATAAGTTGACACATGAATTAAAACTGGGCGTGAAGAACAACAGGACCTAGTTTTCTTTTAATTTGCACCTCCCGTCAAATATACGCGACATATAATCCTACCAACTATAAGACTTACTCCTTTAACTTATTGATTTGATAGATCTACTACATACCTTTCCCATAAATGCGGAAGACGGTTCAGTGGAATTAAGTATTACAGCGGCCATTAAAAATAATGTTTTGTAAGTTATGGTATTCTGATTAATAAAATATTACCGTAATGCGATATGTCCTCTGATGATAAAATGGAATAAATAATAAAATATTGAGTTAGTCCCACTTTCTGCACATATTATAATCAATTTTCTTACACAAATTCAAGCCCACTTTTAAGCAGGACTGAAAACACATCGGGAAATTATGTTTGTAGCTTGTAAAACTATAATTGATTAGCTTCATATTTTCAAGTGGTATAATTACAAATCAAATTTTTAGACAAGGTCCGGCTATATACCACTATTATGTTTGAAAACAACAGCTGCAGCCTACAGGAGATAGAGACCAGTTAATTAAAAAACACGTTTTAAAATTAACTTTTATTGTATTACTGTAAAAGTACCTTTAGTGTATTAATTTGTGTATCACTTAATAATACAATAGAGTAAAATAACCCAAAGTGGGTTCTGGACTAATTATACTGAGATCAATCTATTGTCAGTTGAATATTGTTTACAATGATAAAAGGATAATAAATTAAATATTACAAAGTTGGCATTAACAAAGTAGCTAAAATATGACTTAAAATTAAAAATCACGCATAAAAATTAGATCAGTAGAATATTAAAACAATATTTGTCAGTTCTTGTTAAAATACGAAGCATATCTCTATGCTTGTCTGTATATACAATTATTCTTGGAGAAAATACAAAAAAAGGCTGCACTCTACTTAAGTGTTATGCAGCTATTTACTACAAAAGTAATTGTAGATTGAGAGGTTATGTCTAGGTTGTAAAATAAATGTAGTTCGGTGATCTTTCGTCTGAGAAACAATATTCAACTGACAATATATTGAGCTTAGTATAATTAGTCCTGAACCCACTTTGGGTTATTTTACTGTATTCTTTTATTAAGTGATAGGCAAATTATTACACTAAAGGTACTTTTACAATAATACAATAAAAGTTAATTTTAAAACGTGTTTTTTTAATTAACTGGTCTCTTATATTTCCTGTAGGCTTCAGCTGTTGTTTTCACATATAATAGTGGTATATAGGCGGACTTCGTCTAAACATTTGAATTGTAAAAACTATATTTCTGCCGTGCTAGACAAAAAAGCCTTAACTCCAATTTTGGCCGAAAATGAGTTAGACCTACATGCATATCCATCATGTACATGTTGTTCTGCATCTGCTGAAATAATAATATCCCAATTTTTACTTCCCTAAGCCCTTTTTTAGGCCTATTAAAAAGCCTCATCTCCAAAATGAGCTGCGTTAAGAAGGAAATCAGCCTTATGTCCATTCTGATAAAGGAAAATACCTTATCTCCTTCTCAAAGTGGATTTAAGGTAAATTTCCTTCCTATTAGTAACAAGTAACAAACCCACAAACAGAAAAAAAATTGCCTTAAGTACCAAGAAGCTTGGAGTTAAGGTAAAATGTCTTCTGTATTTGGACTGAAAATTAACCTTATGTGAGAATATAGTTAATACTATAATGCAAATTGTATTTAGAATTTTTAAATTTATAAACATATGATAGCAATAATTTTTTTTATTTCTTTTTTATTGGATGTTGTCAGCTTCTGATTTTTCAACATCGGATGGATGCAATCAGTGATATTATCTTCATTCTTCAAATATAACTTTAACCCTTCAAGCTGGACATTTAAATGCCTCACAGCCGCCTTAGGAAATATCTCCCACCGGTATTTAAATGCTACGCCCAGCTATAAAACAAATTTTGCTTTGTAACTTAGAGCTGTATAAAAATATAAGTTTACAATTGTGTGGCAGGTCGCAATAGAAAACCCCACTTGTCAGTCAGGGCAGCAATATGCAGCAGGTCTTCTAATAGCTTGCTTTTTGTGTTTCTCATGTTTTTTTTCCCACCTCGGGCAGTATTTTTTCTATAAAATGTCTCTCTGTGACTAATTTTGGGTAAAATTTATTGCAGGCTGATCTCGTCTCCGTGTGTTTAAGACCCTCTCATATACATTGAAAAGAAAGTAATTATCCTTAGTGTGAGAAAATGGTTTGCCAAGAAAAACCAAGAATTTCTTAAGTATTGCCAGCTCATATTCACGGTAGGCGGAACAAAAAATATTTCCGCTTGTGGAGAAACATCTGGGTTGAAAAACTTCCAAACTTTGTCAATGTATGACTGAGATGTTTAACCGACGGGCATAACCTATTCAGAGCATTCTTAGCACGTTAAACCAGCCCAGGGAAAGTACTCAGCACATGAAACTGGCTCTAGAGGTTAATTTATAGTATATTGCGATACAAGTGCCGTAAGCGGTGCATACGGATCGAGGAAAGAGTTTGAAAAAACGAAGCGCTTGCGCCGAGTTTTTTCAATTTCCGAGATCCGTTATGCACTTACGGCACGAGTATTGCACGATGATTATTTATATCTATTTATTTATATTAATTGAGATATTAGCTGAAAATATTATGTTTATACACTACTAGCTTAATAGGCCCGGCGTCGCACGGGTTTTTTATTTTGTAATTGGAAATTAACTTATGAAGTACTTTAGATTTTTAAATTCTAGGTCCTAGGAAGAACGACTTATCACAATAAACTATTCCCTCAGAAAACGCTTGATATAGCTTTTTATGGCTCATAGAGGATGTAGAATTTTGCATCCCATCGCTTGTACAGCACACAGCAAGCCTGGTGGTTCAAATAAGAAGAAACAGAAATTCCGGTAACATAAAATTGTATTATCGTCGCTGAGAATTTTGTTTCTCACTCTCATGTTACCATAAAACCGATTTGGGAATGAAATTAAACAGAAATACAATATCACTTTCATACATCTCTTCCCAAAACATATTACCTTACCTGGTATTGCTTTCTCTATTTCCAGGCTAGAGGAAGTTATGTGACTGCATTATTTTCACGGATTTCATTCTGTGATATAATAATATATATATTACCATACCGCGTATTGTTTTCTCTATGTCCAGGGTAAAGAAAGTTATGTGACTGCATTATTTTCGTGGATATTGATTGTTCTCTCATTTGTCAAATTTATTCTACTTTCATTTTATTCCAAACCCATCTGAGACCCACTGGCAACAATATGTTTTAATGTCAAATGTGATTTGGATTGGACAATTCTGTGTAAAAAGGGATTTGGTATTCTCAAAAACATTAGATATTTGGCATTTAAAATCAACATTTTTCAAAATCCTTTCTTAGTGAGCACCTACATTATGAAACGAAGGTACTGTCAAAATTCAAAGTTTCTACCTGTTATAGTTTAGGCTGTACGTTGATTCTCTGTCAGTCAGTCATTCAGTCAGGACAAAGCCTCTTATACGCGTATATATATAGAGATTGAAGATGGATGTTATATTTCAGAAAGTGATTCGCATATAGAGGGTTCAGAGTTAAAGTGAACCAAAAATCTATTTTTTGTTGTTCATTTTGAACTAACACTGCCATGGTAGAGTAGAATCGTTTTTCCTGAGAAATGATCAACCGAGTCCATAGTTCAACTTTTGTCCACCAGGTGACAGCAAGAACAATTATAACTCAAATGCTATTTAGATACAGGTAATCAACTTTGAGATCTATTTTCTCAGAAATAAAATTAATGGACTTGGTTCACTTTATCTGTGAACCCTCCATATGTTGGTTGTTATGGGGAACGAATATTTGTCGTGTTAGAGTCACCACAATCTGGGGGGCCTTGGTTCCGGTCTTCCATAAAGGCGTGTATTATGTTGGTTTTACTTACGGCGCATGTGCGTTTTGTAATTTTTACCGCAAGGAGATTTCTTTTGTTTTCATAGCAACCAGATTGCTTGCGGGAATGTCAAGTTACGATCCACGGCAGCAATATTCGTAAGTACCACTAATTAGTTACGTCGTGTAAAATATATTTAAAAACTATTTGCTTGGGAAATAAGCTATAACGGAAATATTCATTATTGGTTAGATTAATAAAGATAAAACTGTCCTTTGAGAAGAAACCACTGTAATAAAAACTAGTTTCCAACAGAAATAGTTAAAATATAACCCAAATAGGATGGAATTATACCTCAAGTCCATGTACTTAAGGCAATTTTGCTTCTGTTTGAGGACTTGAGGCATTTTTCTTTCATATTATGTAAGTAAACGGTAAGGAAATATACCCTAACTCCACATATTCCACAATTGAAAACCGTTTGGAATATTTTAAAGCTCTCATATAAATTGTACACATTATTTCAACTCATTTATCACATTAGAATATATAAAACACATTTTCAAAGTTGTGGCCTAGGTCAAAAGGCGATTTACTCAAAACTGTGGCTGCTGGAGTTAAGGTTTTCTGGCTTAGCAGGGCAGATTTCAAATTGATACTCATATATTTTTGTTGCTATTTATAGTACCTGTATCTCACAGTTAGCTTCTAGGGCATTTTTATCTAGGGCATTTTTATTTTCTATCTAACATTCTTCTGTATCCGATTCGTTTATGCGCTTTAAAAATTAGGCCTACTACCATTAACATTGAAAAACACTCTTGTTCAGACGCTTGCCCATTTTTATTATTATGAATTACTATTTTCTGGCTTAAACGCACAGTAAATCTGTAAAAAAATAAATAATAAATCCAGCGACTTCACCATGTAATAGTCCACCACGATAGGAGTGCGCCTGGAGGAGAGCGCCACTGTGTTTATTTTTTTATTTTTATTTTTTACAATACGTGACGTCGTCAAGGCTAGGGATCTGATAGGGGAATGTACAGTTACACGATGAAAACTACTAAACTACAACTGATGTCTCCATACTAGTTCTCGGAAGCAGCATCCCCGGAAATGTTCAATTACTATCCCAAAGAGCGCTACGATTTCCTATACGGTATTATATTACATTATCACCGCAAAAAGCATGTTCAAAGAAGCACGTGTTGTACTGCACATTTCCACGCATCACTCGTAAATGAAACTCGGAACTGCGGATGTTTTCTTTACGGTACTACTCTTCCCTCGTCCACTTGTTCCGTAACTGTTTAGTTGGTCTTTCTACTGCACGCCTTCATGACGTGGCCGAATAGTATTTGCTCATATTGTCTGCATGTGCTCATATTTTCTGTAATGTTCTCCGATGTGTTCATGATTATATCACCTCTCTTGAGTTTTAGTCATAGCTATTTCTTTATCAACGCAGAAAACTCAAGACTACAAACTAATTTTCACAAAAATTTCTTCTTACTTGGTCTGCCGTTTTCACTACCTATCGGGATATCAAGACCTCGGAATAAGATCTCATAAAAATTATACCCTACCTATTTCCTCTCGCCATGCCAGTATTTATTCTTTGTCCTTCACTGTCGTCTATCGAGATAGATCGTACGTCAATTCCCATACTTGAGAATAAAATACTTTGTCGAAACCAATCAATACTTTCAAGAATAAGTTGGTTGATCACTTGGCCTACATTAATTTAACACCAACCATTAATTTACTGGAATCTAATGTACACTGTAATTTTTAATGCTAAGAATGGACAAAAAAAGATGCGCATTAGATTCAAGTAAATAAATTCAAGTAAATAAACAGTAAGTTACATTTTAAAAATATTAGTTACAATTTTCTTTCATTTCAGGTATTTTTCGTCCTTCTTCTTCACTCTTTCTACTTACTAATATAAATTATCGTGTATTCTGTTATTATTGTACTTTAATTTAATTTTAATAACTTTCTATAACTTTCAATAACCTTAAGTATAATTATATTTCTCAGGTCTGAAATGTAAACCAGCTAACATTCGATGGGATTTATTGAAGTATTCCTCACTCGCAGGTCAGCAGTAAAGCAGATATACAACTTGTTTGCAACCAACTCCAGAACAAACAATGGAGAATGAAATAAAACGTGAATTCAGAACATGAGAAATGTAGTATTGAGTGAGAGAAGCTTAAAAGTAGCATAGAATGTGGACTTGTTATTCTCCTCGGATCTAGATCCATTTGACCACACAAAGGACATAATGGACTGCCATAAAAGGAAACTACGAAGGCAAGAATTCATTGTGGAGAAAATTGAACAACATACAACTCTCCCAAGGTTTCGAAAGCACGTCATCTGATAGTTAAAATCTCTGGAGTAGACAGCTTCACGATCAATATGACGGTAAGCAAACTTGAACTTTAGGGTTGTACATTTACACGTAATTTGGCCGTAACAGTGGCTCATGCTTAGCGCGTGGGCCTGGCATACTAATGGTCCCGGGTTCAAGCCCCGTGCCAGGCGGGCGTGTCATTCATGGTGGACGAAGCCTTGACCTTTGAGGGGTTTTCTCGGGGATCCTCCCGTTTCCCCCTCTCATTCCACCAACACTGTCCATTTCATCTTCAAAATCCCCCTCATCATTTTGCTTGCGCACGGTTAAATTATGGACAGCAGAAGAGCTCATGCAACGAATAATGTAAAAAGTTAATTTATTTTTGTTAATAATAAAAGCACTTCATTCATTCACACAAGAAATGCTAAACATTTATGTTGGTTATGGTATAACAAAGGGACTGGTTATAAATGATGCAAGCATGATTTACTGATAATTAAGAAGACCTACATTGTAGCTTTTAAGGCTAGGTATGGAGTACGGGGAAACCACTTTCAAACCGAAAATAATCCCGCAGAAGAATATAAGTGAAATATATGCACATTCATTTGTAACGTAGTTAAGGTTGAAGTACCCTCACATGAGGTTTCGATAAATACATTTCACGACCACAGTCGCTAACATTATTCATATTATTTACGAATCGAAATTTGTATCCGTTATGAGGCTTTCGTATTTAAAAATCGAGACATGGAAACGAAAAGATTAAATATGCCCTTACCTACTGCTGTAAAAAAGACTCTAACACAAACCCTTACAAACACTTCGAATACGATGGTGTACTGTTTACGGACTTGAACTCTAACTTATCCCAAAGGTTAAAACGTGTTCATAATATGTGCGTACGACTGATTTGTAACGTAGGTCTGTTCGATCATGTATCGCCTTCCTACGAAATGTTGTCATGGCTCCGTTTGAATGACCGAAGATTTCACTATCTTTGTCTACTCTTCAAAATTCTTCGTACTTCATCACCATCATAATTATCTAGTCGCATCCCTAACCTGTCATCTCATCACACCCTAGATACACGATCAGATCATAGTCATGTATTCCCTATCCCTCTACACCACTCTTCATCCTATTCATCCTCATTTTCTGTGTCAGTAGCTCGCCAATGAAATTCCATCCCCCGCACGGTCAGAGGCTCTTGAACTCTTGGTAAATTTCAGAGAAAAGTCGGAATATTAATTCTAAACAATGTAATTTTGTTTTGTTTTTCATCATAGTAACTGGAGCTCTTTTGGATTCTTGAAACCCGTAGATTAACTTATTGTAACTCTAAGTTTTCCATTTTAGTATTCCATAGTATAATTCTAAATACCTTATGCTATAATCTTAATTATTTTCTTCAGTATATATATTTTATGTAATTTAATGTTTTACAGTATTCTAAAAAATGTAATGATTTATAAATTAACCTTAAATTTACATTAGGGATATAACAGACTTGTAGAGTGTTTTAATAGTAATGTTAGTGCTTTGTATTTAAGTATTAAGTATTAAGTACTTTATCTATAATATGTATTTGTGTTATGTCGTTGTAATGTAGCTTTCCGACTGGTAGAACGGAAGAGAAGGCCAAATGGCCTTAGCTCTGCCAGAATAAATAAATAACTAAATAAAATAAATAATTAATTAATTTAGGAATCGCGCACAATGTGCATTATCTTAACCTAAGACTTAACCTAACACCCAGTCCTGAACCCGGGGAGGGGATCTTTCACTACTGAAAAATCCCCGACCCGGCCGGGAATCGAACCCGAATCGAATCGAATAATTAAATTATGGCTATAATATAACCAATGTCCATAACCTTCGTTCAACAAAGTGAAAACTGATACTAGAAAATGTTCGATATCAAACGACTTAAGTCACGCAGGGGAAATTATTGTTTCAAATAATAATATTTATACAATACTGAAAATCTTTATGAAATATGTGGATAATTTTGTATTATTTGCACTATTCGGTATTAGTTATGTGAAATCATATTTTGTTCCTCATTAACTACTAGAGACTGCTTCTCTTTCTCTGTAGATGGAGATTTTGGTCCAGAGAATGCTTTTTTTTTGCAATTACTGGCTTCTTACTGCATAACTAAACACAGATTGAATACGTCAGAATGTAATGAAGAATTTGGGGTAAATTGACGTTAAATGAGATACAAATTAAGTTATGAGGACACCCTGAGGGGTAAAATTCTATAATTTTTAGGTTCCTGTCCTTAAAGTTTTTTTCCATGGTCCATTGACTCATTATTAACAAATAAATATTTTGTTTAAAAACATTAAAGAAAAGGGAAACACTATATCTCCTATGCTAATGCAAATATTTTCTAAATTCTTTCACTACATTATAGCAAAAACATTTCTCTGGGGATTGAATTGATTTTTAATGAAATTCATTACTTCACAGCATCGTTGTATCAAATTTTCAGAAATATATAAATATTATTTTGCCACTTTTCATAGTATGCCAATTCATAATTTACTGTTAAACTGTATAAAATTTTAGTTTAATTCAGTCTCCAGATGATTGTTTTGGCTTTTAAATGAGTCCAAAATCATGCCAATATTTTCATACCAAGCTAACATATGATGTTTTTGCTGAATAATTACATTGCAAAACTCAACTTAAAGGAAATGGCTGTTGAAGTTTGAACTCATGAGATATCTTCTTCTTCTACTTTTGGCTTCTTGTGTCTGTTGTTTCTTCGCACTAGTTTCTTGTTTTATTTCTTGGAAGATTGTACTCAAGCTATTGCATTAGTTCCTGGGTTGATTACCATTCTCCTGTACGATTCTAATTCACTCTCAGGTTCAATATTCCAGTGACATACTGCATCGATAACACATAAATTCAATGTTTTCTTTACAACTTAAGTGAAACGGTATTGTGTTACCCACAGTGAAGGGAAACCGTTAGCAAAATTCAGAGATATAACTCTCCAAGAAAATATATTACCTTGCATTAAATCTTTCACTTTCAGAAAATTAATTATTCTGAAAAATATTTAAGAGAGAATAAACAACTAACTCATGAAGCGTGGACTGGGATCAACCCTGAAGAGGGGTAGAAAAGCCTACTTCCAGCAAAGGACTGGGAGAAGATTTATAAGAGGTACGCACAACTCAGCAACAATGTGATCTTTAATAACAAGTGATAAATTTACAGTCATAGTAATAATAAATTAATATCACATTCCTTATAAATCTTGATATTTGTTTTTTCTTAACTATTCTCTTTTGTTTCATAGGTTCTGCTTCATCACTTTCAATCTATCTCATAGCATATATTCTTTCATTTACTCCTTTTAAAAATCTATCATTTAATATAAATATCCAAAACACCAGGTAAGAATAAATGAGATTCCAATCTCATACAATAAACCTTCATCTAACAGTTCAAGACAGCTATAATATTTCTATCAGGAGATGTAAAATCACACCAAGAACTAACTTCCTAAAACTACAAATGTTCCTCTTTACTTTACATGATTAATTCATAGTTCTGACTTAAATTATCAACTAAAATCACCAACTAGAACTTTCAAATATAATTAATATATTCACATCTACTGAATTTAATCAGAATTCCATATATTTCGTCAACTATTACTCCCGATCTTAATTTAATAAATATATTTCAAATAAAATATCCTATTTGGCAATAAATATTTCTATCCAGTCTACCATACAGGTGATATCCTAATTCGCTACTTAGTCTGCTTCTAAAGCTTCTCACTATACCATTAATCTTACTCCAGTTAAATCACGAAGAGCATTTAAATAAATAGTGAATGGAAAATGTTCTACTAAACTATGTTAAAGTAGGTTTCAATCCACGTATTATTTAACCTGACTTCTCAACCGTATCTAACTCCAAATCCAGAATATTATTCACTAGTTGCTAGATATCTAATATGCTACTCTCTACTAAGCAAAACTGTTACAAGTTAATATGTTAATTAACACATCATCTAAGTCCTGATGTATTAGAATGTATTCGTGCTCAATCATAATGGTTATAACTACTCACAAATCTCAAACAAAATCTTTCTACCAAGCAAACAGCTAAAGTAGGCTGACATGACAACATTAACTAACAGAGCATCTGGCTACTAACTGTATTCAGTAATAAATTCGCGCTCAATCCTGATAATTATTATAACTACTCAGCAAATCTCAAACAAAATATTTCTTCTAAGCCAAAGCTAAAGTAGGCTGACATGGAAACATCTTCCTACTAGTTTATCAAAGTAGGCAACAAGGGTAAATTAATTCATATTATGTGTTCTAATCTCACTGTATAAAATAATGTAACACGCAGGTATTATGCACACAACTTACAATGAAAATTGTTATAATAGACCTACCCGAGATAATTATCAATCAATGAGATAAGAAGGAATGCTGAGGCTTACATTAAGTGGAGCAACTGGAGTAAGTCGACGAGCACTACCCACACGACGAGACTGACAGAAGGGGGATGACGCAAGCAATCGGCTATTTTCGTAATAACCTAACTGTAAAAATGACTGACTCTACTACGCATTATCTAACAACAGATTGAAACGAATACTATTAACAGATGACCTTCAGAAACTAGCATTTAAGTTAATCGTAGAAACCTCTCTAGAGATAGTTCAATGTTCCAATGGATAGCACTCATCAAATTCTTCCAACGATTCATAATACTGAAATGTTCTTAGCTGACTTGTAATTTTCTTTCATACTAATCACTAATTACGCACAACGTAGCAAGTTAATATTAACTTGTATAGAAGCAGAACGTATATTCTCAATATAAATTCTTCATCGTGTTAAATCTTCTAGGGAGTTCTAAAAATAAGAAAGCTTATACGAAAAACTACGTAGCATCTTCCGTGAGTTGGGATATGACCAAGAAGTAGAGAAACAATCGAAAAATGTTACTTTCTTTTAATATAAGAAATACGACTCTAACTTGACCTAGTATTTCAAGCATCTAATCTGCATATTGGTAACTCACCCTATGTTCCATCTCGGTAGAAGAAAACAGCACTGAATGAAATGACACTGCGCTTGCTTCGATGTGAAGAGCTCCATAGCTAATGATGCAATGCTCGCAAGGAACATACGCCTTGGGTGTCGCTAGCTAACCGGAAGAATCACTTGACAGACCAGAATATTAAAGTTGCAGTGCTGCCAACGCGATCTCAATCCTCCCTCGACCGGCTCAAAATTTTCTTTAGTTTGCTAGAAGATTTAACATCTATCCAAACCATACACTTGCATAAGAAACACTAATTTCTTCAAAGAAACATGAAGACAGTTAACCCTTAGCCTAGCAAGATCAGTGTACTCAAATATTAATAGCGTTAGTCTAATTTAAATTTCACAGATATTATCACAGCTTTATAAATCTTAAGAGATATTAAAATTTGACCACCTTAATTACACCAAGACCAATTAAGTGATAATTCAAATGTAATGCAACAGAACTGCCTAGTAAACTCTAATATTCCCAAATTCTTGCCCAAGTGACAAATTACTTAAGTGACTTGCATAAAAGCATCTAATCATTTAAATTAGAAATATTTGTAAATATATGAAAGTAGCAATTACAGTTTAATCATGAATTCTCATCGATCTACCCATATACCAATGAAAACAAAATGACATTTTAAATTGCCAAATATGGAGTACATTTTCAATATCAATAAATGCAGCTAACAATCAATCTTCACCGCAGTGAAGAGTCCACATTATTCATTTAAAATATCAAGTACTGTGTTAGTCCCAAATTTCTGAGGTCCTAAGCTTTGAAAATCACAGAACTACAGTTATATAGAAATGCTTAACTCTCTAAAGTTAAAGAAAGACCCCAATCTCTCTTGCAGATCTCCCGATGGAAGATTTAACTATTCATCACAGATCAAGCATAACCATGTCAATAAACATATTTCTAAACAAACATCAGTGGAAGACCATACTGCTGAAACGGTGAGTAGAGATGTCTTCAGTAGAGGAAGTTGATGTCTTGTATTCCATGTTCACATCTTGAATACTTGTTCCCAAGGCTTGATGCTAATTGTTATTGCTGAGAAGGTGCGCCACACAGGAGATAAGGACTGCCGATAATGGACAGATCCAGCTACAGAATGTGTGCCAAAAAGAAGTTCGGGAGCGACCTGATGACCAAGTCCAACAACATACAGAGGGCAGAATAACATGGTTTTCATGATCACCAATCACAGCACCAACTCCAGCTCCCTCAAATCGGCCTGCAAGGTCCTGAGGCAAATGACAGTCGGTCGACCCTATAAAAACCAGATACATCCAAAAATTTGCAGGCGTTTCCTCTATGCTGCTACTACAAAATCTCTGCCGACGTCCCACTACGACGCAGTAAGCTCCGTTCTAGGAGTCTATAACCACCAAAGAACATCCAACAATTGAAATTTTAGAACAGGAGCTGCAATCAATGGAATTGCAGTCAGAAAACAACCAACAGTCAAAAGCCACATCCCCCACACAAGAAAATCTGAAAGGAAGAAAGGAAACACAAATGTCTCACACCCTGCAATAACTGCGAGAAAAAATCGCGACACGCCCGATCCGAAATATTCAACCAATCACTAAGCCAGACACAAAATGTGTCGCTAGCTAACGGGAAGAGTCCGTTGGAGGGGAGGACGAAGAATCACATGACAGACCAGAACATTCAAGTTGCAGTGCTACCAACGCGATCTCATATGTCTCTTTAGGACACCGTTTCAATATTGAGCCATTTAAGGACTCATTCCCATTCTGAGTTTAGCCGTGAAGACAGTTTTCCAGCATCTTCTCTTCCGTAAGACTATTATACACTCATTTTATCTCCCTAATTATTGCTGTAGGTATGCCAGGACCTGTACATTTATATTTCATACCCTTTGCCTTAGCAACCTGATAGTCACACCAGGTGCTCTCTTATGCAAGAAGATATAGATAATCAATCTTGAAACAGAAAATAGTACTCTGACAGCTTGAAAAGGGGCGTGACCATTATTTACTATGACTAAAAAATGTACGATATAAAAATAACTACTAGTCATGTTTAAAAAGTAAATGTATCAAAATAAAGAGGAAACATTTCTAAATAAAGTACACTTATTTTCAAAAACCAACATTGTTTTCCCCCACTTCATGGTGCACACATACCTTAACTTGAATTATAACACAGAACTATTTCCCTGCTTCCGCCATGTTTTCACCTTTTCAATACCATTGATTGTTGTCGTTACTTTTCATCCACTTGTACGCGAAAAATTTCCTTTATCTGCCTAAACATAAATTAGAAGAATGATACAATCAGAGACAGGCTGAGAATGGGACTGAAAGGGTATTTCACAGAATATTCAACTCACATTACCAAATCCGATTCATTTAAAAAATAAATGCTAATTTTCTCCACTCTTGCTTGGACGTACAGAGTCAAATTCAATTATTCCAAACCTCTATTTAGAACAAATTTTGAAATGTCAGTCACATTTTAAATAAATTATTTTTATCGTGGTTTTTTGTTTTAAACGAAGAAAAGGGTGCCATGAGAATGTCAGACTAATGATTGTCCAACATATTACTCGCACATATGACAGTAGGAAGAATTTAGGGTTAATTCTAGTGTACATTCCTGTGGTTCTTTCTGAAAATATATGGAGATGGGAAAATGGACAGGGATGTTAGTAAGAAAACTAGGTCACCAAATGTTAAGTTAAAAAAGTTTTAAGCAGATATTTAGTAGGAAAAAGACTCTTATACAGTTAAATCTTAGTACCATGCAATTTTATCTTTTGTGTAATAATGCACATACTTGTAATTATCAGAAATTGCAATATGCCTTGAGGGCCGGATTATTCAATCTGTCGTGCTTGGTTTAACGTTGGCAAATGTTCCTTCACTTTAATTTTTAGAACAATGACTAATATTCAGTTGATTTCTACAAAGTATTTGCTGCAAGGTTGTCCTTTTGTTAGAGAAATGCTTACGCGCTATCGGTGGTGACTAGTGATAGCTGATAACATAAATAGATCAATGATCATATAAGCCATTGACAGACGAACCACAATAAACTACTCAACAATATAGAGCAATATAGAAGATCCATACTTACTAATACTATAGATGTCAGAAATACAGTACCTAGATTCAACCAAAGAGGTTAGGATCTTGTTACAGACCGACCGCACGGTTTAAGAAGGCCAATGTGCACATTAAAATGTCGAATTTCCAATAGTATTTTTGGGGGATTGAAAAATAGAACACTCTATTGTTCATGCTTGGCCGTGGGCGTCCAAACTAGGTAACAGCATTCCTAAATACTTCTGGAAATTTGTAATTTTAATGCACGCATCATCTCAGCTCATATGCCTTCTGAAACCGTGCGAACTATAGCCTATTATCACAAACTTAATCAATCGCTTTGTAAATGATAAATATATGGTTATAAGTTCTGGTGTGCCGGACTGAATCGTGGTTTCTTATTTTGGTTTTCAAGTCACATGGAGGTACTGGAACATTATTTGACAAATTTAGAGCTTTAGAATGGTAATAAATTGCTTTATTGATTTTCCTTGTTACTTATTTCACTATGCCAAATTGCATACGAATTTGACATGAAACATCTGTTATTTCTGAGAGTATGGAAATCTCCTAGGTATAACATTAATTACGCTATCATCCTTTCAGAAGAATGAGCGATATTACCGCCGCCGATGGAAATAATTATGTTACATTATACATGTAAAAAAGACTCCACCTCCACAATTAAGTGTGAAAAATAAAATTAGAGAGGGAGTCTTGTATACACGTATTGCATAAGATAACTGCGATTTCGTAACAATTCCGGGGTGCGCGGTAAAAGAGAGTTAAGTCCACCATCCTACAAAATTGAGATATGTCCATAGATTTATAGATAAGAATGTTCTGTACATTTGTGTTAAGTTCAGTAAGTCATAATCAAAATTGTACGGTAGTTATGGATGTGTGCCTCATGGGTTTATCCATCTCTAAAGCTATGTTGGGCTGGTATAGTGTGTTAAGTCACTCTAATTCTCAGTAACAAGAAAGTGGACTTAACTCTCTTTGCCCACGCACCCCGGAATTTTCTTTAGAATAATTAAGTGCTTACACAAAATATGGTATGTAATGCAATTAAATATAAGACCCCCTTATCTGGGTAAATAAATTATGGATTAAACGTTAAAATAAGAATTTGAAAAGAAAATTGATTACTGTAAAGAAAAGGAACTTTTTAAACTGACATTTTTATTATGCTTGAAGTAAAGATCAGGTTTAATGTACAGTTATTATAAGTTACTATCAATAATAGTCCATGTATTTCAGTTTCTGGTGACTTCTGACATAGATTATTCACAAAAACTTAAGTAACAAAATAAAGAAAAACCTCAATGATTAACTTCGTTACCATGGAGGATTAGAAGAGCCTATTTAACAGTCCGAATCACACATGAAGCCACCGGACTTCACTGACTATCTTGCGTCCAATCACTTGAATGAAGATGATTATGTCTCTAAACGTTGAAGTTCATTAATGGAACAATATAATCGAAATTACTAAAGGCCCAACAGAGAAAAAGCTAAATTAAATAAAAAAGTTGTTCAAAACTAATCACTTGGTATTTAATGATACTGACGAAAAGCTAGTGTAAACATAAATCCAAAACCTCCGCTGCTTAAAGCTTATATTAAGCTGCATAAAGAAGGTGAATCTGTCAGATCCATTGTTAATTTTATAAATGCTCCATCCTACAGAATTAAAAAAAAAAAGCTAAGATGCTACAACAAAAGCCAGAATTAAGGAATTCTTATATAATGAAATGGTTTAAGGAAACGGAGAAGGACTTAAAAGAACTCAAAATCACATAAAAATGCTCATAGATAAAACTGAAAAAAAACCGAACTCAAGAAAGAGAGGTTCCAAGTCAAAATCAAAACCAAACGAATGATTCAGATCAGTGAAGACGAGAGAAAAGCAAGATCAGAAAGAATGAAACAATACTGGGCTAAAATTAAAACACAAAACATTAAGAAGTGATTGATAAAACGTACCCCAATGTTGGGTGAAACGGAAAAGAAGAAGAAAAACTCAATTGATTTAAGAAATAAAATAAAATACATTCAAATCAACAAGTATGAAACCATCATTTCACTTCATACAATGAATTTATATACAAATATTCCTTTTCAGCAAATTGTAAATGTTATTGGCGAACGGTTGATTGACTACGGTGATAGCCCTCTTTATGCAGAACAAATAGTTAACACACTTAACACCATTTTAAATCGAAATTACTTTGAATTTAACGATAAAATATACCAACAAAAAGAAGGCCACTCTACAGGGTCTCCCCTATCAAGCATATTATCGGAAACGTTCTTATAGGACATAGAAGATAGATTAATAAGAAATCTCATATATAAATATAACGTTGCATTTTAGAACAAAAATATTGATGACATCGTTTTAGTCCGTAATCCTTAAAATGTACAAGAGATCCTGCCCCAATTCAACACTTTGCACAAGAACCTAAAATTTACGTTAGAAATATCTAATAACAAAAAAATTCACTATCTAGACCTGCACATTAAATTTCACAAAAAGCGAATAAACTTTGGTATTTACAGAAAACATACTTTTTCCGACAACATTATAAAAAACTCACAGTAAAAAGATCTCAGTGCCGGAAATATGATACACAGACTACTGCACATACTCAGGATTAAAAAATCTGATGTGAAAGTCACATAACTTCCTCTGCCCCAAAAAAAAGTTAGCATTATTCACATATCAAGACAAAATTTTGCCCTATTATTATCCTATAAATACCTCTTCTTTCAATGATGCGACTAAAAGCGCAGGCTAGCCTATATAACAAACTTTAAAAAAAGAACAAGTGACTGCAGACGTTTATTGAACTTTCCGCCGTAAAGAATAATTTCCGAAATTATCGAATATTTCCCTCAGTTACTTCTTTACTCTATACCGGGCCAACAATACATCTTTCTCACTTCACATTCTTATATAGAATAAGAGGCCGTGGAAGAGCGTAATTCAGTTGTTCATCACGCAAGATAAACTTTCTACAAACAGTGGGTGAACAGTGGGTGGCCTGTAACTACCCTCAGAGAATTTTTTCGAAACAAAGTTTCAAATAAAAGTTTTAGCTCTCAGTAAAAGGAACACATGTGCAAATTTTAAAGAAAATCGTTAGAGCCGTTTTCGAGAAAATCGCGAGAAACGAAAATTTCTTCATGTAAAGTTCCCTTAAAAATAAGAGAAATTTGTCGCCAATCTTCGAATCACATCTTCAGAAGGTACCTGACCCAAATACGAAATTTTGTTTTCATACGATTCACCGTTTCGGAGCTAGCCTGTTCACAAACTTCCACACAGACAGACAGACACACACAGAGACACACACACAGACATGTTTCCAAAAATAGTATTTTTGGATTCAGGGGGCCTTGAAACGTGTATATATGCTAAAAACTCAACTTCGAATTTTAGGGTCGAAAACAATACTTCCTCTACCTATAGTACCTATGGTACGGGCAGAGGAAGTAAAAATACTATTCTAAAGAATTAAAAACAGTAATTAAAATTGCAATTAACTATGACTTCAAAACATCCGTTGTATTCAATATGCTTCATAAGAATAAAAGCAGCTGTAGCCTATAGAAACCAAAACCCAGTCTCTAAGCTATTACCAATCAGCGATAACAACAATAATAGTAAGAATAAATTTATCAGGTTCAAATACACAGACCCAATAATATATAAAATCATTAAACCTTTAAAATCTGATAAATCGTTTTCGCCTTCAAAACTAACAACATTATCAGCTCTTTCTTACGTAATACAACAAATAATAATAAAATCCAATTCCAAGCGAAAATGTCCCCATTGTAACGCTGTATACATAGGACAGACAGGTAGATCGTTCAAACAAAGGTTCAATGAATGTTAGTGATTTTAAATACAACAGAAGCAAATCCGCATTAGCTAAATATTTTTGCAGATAATAATTATGCCCTGAATACAATCGATGCAACCATGGAAATTTTACATGGCCGCTTACTGATCAGGAAGAACTGTTCATCCCGTATGGTAACTCTAAAAGCTTGACTTTAAACAGGAAAACGGAAGAGCCTTGAATTTCAGAACTCTGATTAGTATGGTTATAATTAGATGCACTCTGGTTTGCTTCAGTAGAAAAGTTTTGAAAACCACGTTGGTTAACTTCTGTACTAGAACATTCAGTTTTCAGATTATCAGGTAAGTCTAACAAATTAAATGTTTGCAAGGCCTCGCTTTCTGGAATATCATAGGCAGAAACACTATAAATACTATCGCGAGCTAGTAAAGTGTCAGCACAGCTAGCCCTTAGCTTTTCGAAATTGTCAATCAATTTCTTTTATTTTTTTTATATTACAGATTTTGGCTTTAAACATATTTCAGACTCACTCCATATTGTCCATAACTATTTGTATTCAGAATGTTTTAATAAATAGAAAAGAACTCGTTTATTGAAAGCTGCTTTAAAATTCAATACAAAAATATATGAATGTTGAAATTAGGAAAAAATTATCATCTTAAATAATACATAGTTCTTAGAATTTTTCTTTGGCTGTGTACTATTGGCACCATTAATTTAAGGCAGCTATCCTTTCAGGATTTACCCCTAAGACGCTAGAATCTTTAGTAATATGTAACAAACAGGAACTGTAACGTTGCGTTTAGTGTTATGCTACGAATCCTGCTTACAGTAAAATAAGACGTTTTGAATTATATGTTAACTAATGCATATAAAAAATTAGGACTACTTGTAATATGCCAAGAAACAAGAGGAACGAACAGAATTTTTCAACTTTGAAAAGGCCAGTTAAGTGATGATATGCGACTCTCACGAGACAGTACAGTTCCATTTCTCAGGATGAATATGTTCAGATGTATCGAGTCTTCTATTACAAGTTTGTGATCAAGTTTTGATGGATATGGATGAGATATTTCGTGATTGTGAAAAAATTCACTTTGTTTGCGTTGCTGATACCACACAATTTGAAGAATACCACAGATGTTTTCCTTCTAACTTGCAAAATTTATTTCGACCTGTGTCCCTTAAGTCACATCGCTTAAAATAAAACTCTCTATTTTGTATGCCGAATTGAGGTAGAAACATATTTCCACCCCAAAGATGTTAGAAATGCTTAATCAGGATTTGGATAATTTTTCGGACACTTATACGTATCTTGTTCTCTTTTATTCTGTCCATCTTTTATACTACAGCAACCTGTGGAAAGACGCTTTCATTTCCTGAAGCATATACAACCATACCTCAGGAATGCAATTTCAGAATAGAGACTTTGTTCTTTAGCGAATATTGCAATTCAGAAAGAACTTCTTCTGCAGTTAAAAAAACAACCATACTATGAAAATATCACCGAAAAGTTTGCAGCCTTAATGGTCCGAAGGATTAATTTGGTATGGAATGATTCAGATAGGCAAGTGAAAACATTCTTTTTCTTACTAGCTCTTCACCCAACTTCCCAGCCACGAGCTGCCACTGGTACAATCTATAGTACTTATAATGCCTGGAAAGTTACGAATGCATGTACGCGAATTCTGATCAGTTTCATTATTGCATGACTATATCAACAAAAATATAAGTATAACATATTTAAAGCATCATAACATGGAATATCCAAATAACAAGAGATGCATAGAAATCCCGGAGAATAATAAAGTAGTGACAAGGTAATTGTAAACACTACACAGTAACTCTTCCAAGTGCATTTTCCTTGTAATATCTGTAGACACATTCTTCTGTGTTTGTAAACACGGGGTTTGTAAATAGAAATGTTTGTGCGGACATACGTGGTATCGACCCAAAAGGAGCAGTGGCCCACTACTGACGAACAGACAGACAGACGGGCGGGCGTCGTGAACTCATCAGTGTGTTCCAGTGCTGGATTGTTAAAGATCCGGATGAAGCAAATACCTCAATGTATACATCTTTAGAAAGAAACCCCATAGGTACATATACAAGTATTATTTTATGCAGTACATACAGTATTATTGACATAATTAAATCAATTATTTAAACTCTTTGAAATATTTAGACCATTTTGTATGGTGCTCAATAGCAGATATCGAATGTAGCAGACGGCGAAGTGAAAGTTGTTGTTAATATAGTAGGAGTGAATGTCAATGCTCAAGTCTAGGCAGAAAGAACAGGTGGGTTTCTCAAAACTATTCCATCCACCGACCATCCTTCTTTCCTTTCCCCTTGCAAGTACTCATGGCTGCGTCTCAATGAACTTATAGGCCTACTCACACTCAGAAACTTAATAAAGTAAAGTTAATACTTCAGTAATATTATTTTCAAATTAACCGAATATTTAAAGATATTAATTTTATTAATAAATTAATAATTCGATTCTTAGTTTAAAATAATTTTAATTAAACTGCTTTACTTGTGTCATTTTCATAAATTTACGCGACCTGTCGGACAAACTCAAAACTCAATAAATATCACAATTAATCAGTTAGTTTTCACACATTGTAGGTTATTTGATTAAAAAAAAATAAAACTAGTCTGATAGTTTGCATTAATTATACTCTAACTATACATTCGATAACAAATTGTCAGTCATGTAGTACAAATCTTATTCACTGTAGCATTACTAAACAGTAAATTGTAAAACAAAGAACTTAACTTATAACTTAGAACTCATAACTTAATATCAGAATGTAACAGATTTGAACAGATCACAGCAGACACAACTCCTTCTAAACTCCTCGTCTATGTTAATCAGTGTCAGAACTATTATTGCAGCTATCTAAATTTATCACGACACTTTCAAGAAAGTCGTTTCTGCCTATCTCTTTTGTGAAGTCCTCTTCCTGTTTTAAATACACGTATAGAGTGACTTGAAAACGTAAACGGAAAGAACGAAGAAAACCACACTTGACAAAAATGAAATTCGTACAGAGTGGGGGGAGGTTCAGGTACAAGGACCATGAACCGTTAGGAAAACGGTGGATTGGGAAACTCGACTTCACAGCCAGTAAACCGCCTATTATTTCTGCCTCTATAAAATAGTACAAGTCAGGAACACAAAGTATGAGTGGGTGAATTTGAAGGGAAAAGTCCTAGATGTATGGTGATGTGACGTGTGGCAAATTTTTAATAAGGGGGAGGTAAAGTGAACATGTACACTGCAAAACAATTAAAATTAGCGCAACATCAGTGATCCAGAAAAAAATATTGGTGGTGCTGTTAAGTGGGAATGAAATCGAATAGGCACATTCAAAGTAAAGTGTATGTTTATTGTGTAATTCTTTCCATTTTATTTTCAATTTTCATGCACTTTTTTTACATTTGTGCCTATTCTTGACTTTAGTGTCTATTTTCATAATTTCGTAACCAATTGTTGGTATCTTCAACTTTAAGTGCCGGTACTTTGTTACAGAAGAAAACTTATGATATAGTTAATTAATGTAAGCAAACGTATTTTGCTGTGAGTTATGCTTAGTTATTTAATTTATACGGAAGTCAACTTAATAACTCATAAATTTACAATGGAATAGCAGATCTAAGAGGTCGGAATCTGGTCATATGTGATCTGAATAGATGGAATGATAAATATAGGATTGCAAGATTGCAATATTAACACAAGATACCAATATAGACTATCCGGCTGCTCTAGCTGGTGTCGTGCACATCGGTACACGTGCACTTCGGCACAGTCGCATTTTCGTGCACATCGGCATAGTACTTTTATCTTTTAATGGTTATCGTGCTCATCGCCATACGTCGCGTTGGGGCTAGGGGTGGACATAGAGACTCAAACCTACAGCTTACTTCACCACGGCTCCAAGGCAGCACCCCTTAGCTACCGCGGCTAAGGAAACCGGCCGTTGATATCGTAGATAAGTCTCATTTAATCGCAGTCAGATACTCAATGAATGATTTCTAAACAATACACATATAATATTAATGAACGATTACTTCCAAAGTCTCCGGCCTTGAAGACTAACCCAGCTAGCGAGCTTCTCGTTACCAGCTGGCGCAGACTCGCATGCGCATAGAACAGTGAACTACTAACGAGCACAGATTGAAGATCATGCAGCACGTTGCCAGCCGTAGAAAATACTATAATAGTTGAGTGGAAGGATAATGCCGCAGCGAGACAGAGACAGACCACACGTGGAGTGGGATAGAAGAGCTGAGCCAATCAGGGTGCAGCTACCTCCCCTCGGCAGGAACTCTAGGAACGGTGACACTCGCTCCTAAGGTACATACGTAAAAACCCAGAGACTTTGTGGAAGTAACCGTACTCTACTCAGTATGTATCTATAATAATAAAAGGAAATGTTTGTCTTTCTGTCTAGCAGTTACTGTGAACTCCATTGCATTCAATACGATAATGTAGCCTAATTCCAACTTTGTCTCTATGTCCACCCCAGGAAGAGTGTGTGGCGATGAGCACGATGATATTGCAAGGATAAAAATACTATGCCGATGTGCACGAAAATGCAACTGTGCCGATGGGCACAATATACATGAAAAATATAAATTTCAGAATAAACTTAAAAAAAAAACAAATCTTTATGAAACCAGGACGAAATATGCCGCCTCACAGAACCAATGTTGCCAAGTTTCCTTTTTAAAATTGACGGATGAAGAAGAGAATAACTTACCTTCAGAAAACTTCGAAAGGTGTCCTGCTAATGCCAAAAGTTTAAAGTAATATTTAGTAGGGTGTATGTTAAAGTCATAGATGAGTGAAAGTAAAGATATGTCCAGGTTTGCATATAATTTTGCATATGAATGAATATGTATAGTATGTGGTTATGTTCGTGAATATTTTGACACCGTATCATACAGTTTTTAATGGACCGAGATTGTTTCATGTATTATTTATATTGATATGGGTATAAGCGTGTAAATAGTGCGTTGTGTTATTTATTGTGTGAAGTACGTAAGTATAACAGTGCCACCGGGTTTTTGGCCCACTTCCAGGGTAACAAAATATAAATTCCGGCAAATAAAAATAAATTATTTGATTGGTTCCCTTATCTACCCCCTACCGTAGGTAGGCCTACTATAGGTAGCGACTTTGTTCGATCCAGAATTCGAAGTTGACATTTTAACATAAATACACGTTCTGAGGTCCACCGAATTCAAAACTACTATTTTCATAAACATGTCTGTGAGTGTATTTCTGTGTGTCTGTGAACAGCCAAGCTCCAAAAAATCGCAAGAGAACAGAATTTTCTATTTGTGTTAGTTACTTTTTTGGGGGATGTGGCATGATGAATAGCGAAGACTATCTCTTCATTTAATGCTGCTTACTTTACATGAAGGAAACTTTGTTTTTCGCTATTTTCTCGGAAACTCCTCTAATTATGCTAAAATTATGTACATGAGGTGTTTATGCTAAGAGCCAAAATTTTTGTTTGGAACATGCTTTCCGTAAAAATTATCTGAAAAGTAGTTATAAGACTCCCACTGTTAGTTGAAACTCAGGCTTGCCAGGTGAACAATAAAGCCTTGCATCAGGTTGAAACAAATGAATATGCGCTTTTTGCAATATGGCCTCTTATTCTACAGGGCCTACATTATAAGTTGCATCTACGCGAGAGGTGTTTTACTCTCCGCTACGAAGCTCTCATTAGCCGCACTCGACACCACCAATGTGTGAGGATTTGTTCAGTTAAACTTATCTTCCAATTTACCCCACAAGTAGAAATCACACACTGTTAGGTCTTTATAGCGGGATGGAAAGATCAGTGACCACTCTGTCTGGAAGCATTTCTGGGATTTTAAGAAGGGAGACTTCTACTTTATGATCGGTGCCCGAATCTTGTTGAAACCACCCGCGCGTCTTTTCTTCTTCCTTCATCTGATGGAAGAACGGCTTTAAAATTTTATCATGGCACATCTCTGAATCCTAAGATAAGGTTTGTGGAACAAATCCTCACACATTGGTGGAACTAAAAAAAAATTACGAATTAAATTAGAAACATTACGGTGGAAGGAAAGGTAGAGAGAGTCAGACTGAAAAATGCAATGCCATAGCCGGGATTTGTACCAGGAACTTCGGCTCTCCGTGCCGCCGCTGTACCATTGAGCTACCTTTGCAACATACCGGTACAACATTAAATTCTCCAATTGTCTCACATAGACCTATACCAGCATTTAATTTTTCAGTCTGATTCTACCTTTGCACCTTAGCCTATACACGGTCAGTCCATTACAGTGGAAGAGCTCACTCGCGTAAGCCAAAATGTGATTTCCTGATACAATGCCTGTATAACCCAGGAAGGCATCATGGTAGACACTGAAGCCTAGATTCTTGAACCCGAAGTAAGATACCGGTGACGACTGGTATTCACCTGGAGTGGTGGAGAGGAGGTTGAGGACGCAACATTTTGCTGCTTTCTTGTAGAAGAATGAAGTATGTACATACGCGACCTGCTATCCTCGTAATATAATCCTTAACATTTTGCATATGACATTCTGCAGACACTCTTCAATAAATATTTACTCAACGATGAACACGTGAAAATTATTGTGTCAGAACGTTGGCGAGTTGAAGATATGGAAGGTGGCATAATTTATCTTTATAGCTATACTTATATAATTTGAAGCAATCGTTATTATTAGTAAGATTGTTATATTAAGACAAGCACAAGTAGTAGTTCTTTTTTAAAATGTTGCTTATCTTATATCCATCCGTATTGATCAACGGCTCAATTTATTAAAGGTCATAGATATTTTGGAGTAAAGCTGGTGAGATTCCGTTTGGCTGAGGACTTCGTTTACTACTGCGGAGACAGTGAGGAAGAGACGATGTACCATGTACTTTATACTTATGCCAGACCCAGAGAGACGAGGAAGATATGATGTTGCTTAATGGCAAGTGAACCATGAACGCCAAAACTCGCTTTCTGAACTTAGAGAGATCCCTACAAAGCATTCACGAAATACACCTAGACAGAAATTTCAGAAAGGAAACAGCAAGACCAAGAACATCAGCGGCGTTTCCAATGGAAATATACAGTAAAAAGTAACGAAAAGCTGTAAATATTCGAGTTCTAGACCCTTCTGATGATATAGGATGTAAGAAAAAATAATGCTTAAATTGTAAGAAGCGAAGGATGTTAATTAATGTAAACTTTAATAGCCCACTGGCCCAGGAACACTGGGTATATTAAATGAGCATATAATAATAAATAGTAGTAGTAGTAGTAGTAGTAGTAGTAGTAGGCCTAGTAGTATTTGCAATCGATAATACTTTGTCTTTTCAATTTTCTTAAAACCTAATGATGAATTTTCCTTATATTCTTTACACTTTCACATTTATAAACAGGAAGAAAACTTCTGTGAACTACAAAACTTACAGTGCACTTAGAGATCCTGCTAGAATAAAAAAGCATTAATAGTATTAAATCAATTAAGTAAAAGAATTACTTTTCAGCTTTTATATGTTTTTCAACTGAGGTTTGAAGGATATTCATTTAGTATTTTCAGAACTTACAGTTTGACTTTGTACCATACTAAATATACATCGGTTGATGTTTTCTGTAAATCAATAATCATTTTGAAAACAATCACGGAGACAAGACAAGAGATTTTCTTCGAGTACTAACGCTGTGATTGTAAGGTAACTTGAGCTCTTCTCTTATCGTCTCCAACAAAAAGTCGTTCATAAGTCGTCCTTTGTTCTAAATGGTGGTGAGAGCTTTATTTATTTGCGACTTGACGAAAACAAAGGACAGAGAATGGATCGGTAAAAAGAAACGATTTATAAGTTAAGTAGACGACTTATTGCCACAAAAATATTTATTTATTTACTTATGTAATATGTTGGGAATGTAACAGGCTCATTGCCAACAACAATATTCTTTAGAAGAAGAAACAAGATCCGTCACTATCAAATGCCTTTAAGAGCCTTCACTTTATTTTTGAGAACTGCAAGATATTTCTCAGCGCATTCAGTTACTATCTCAACTAAATAATTGATGTAAATACATATACGAGGGTAAGTGAATACGTATGCGCACTCTCTTTTTCAAATGTATTGCAACAACAATACAAAACTTTCAAATACCTAATTTTCAACATAGTCCCTTAATTCTTAACGCACATGATTCATCGTTGCACAAGCTTCCTGACGCCCTCAGAAAAAAGTTTTCGGCTCAGTGGCTTGCTTAGAGTACCGCTTCCTCCAGTTCTTTGTCAGTGTTGAATTGGCGACCCCTAAAGGCATCATTAAGTGGGCCAAAAGGATGGAAATCTGACGGGCGAGAACGGGACTGTATGCAGGATGCTCCTACAACCTCAAAATCGAGTTTCGCAATAGTTTGAGTAGTGTGGGTGGCAGTAGGTGGGCGCGTATTATCCTGCAACAAAGCAACTCCTTTCGACAATAGACCTTGACGTTTGGTTTGAATAACAGGCTTCAGCTCGTTGCTCATCATCTCACTATAACATGCACCGTTTATAGTTGAGCTCTTCTCGAAGTAATGTTGCTTTATTTGTCCTTGTGAATCCCAGAAAAGTCGTGCGGAGTATTGACTCTTGAATTTCATTTGACTGGAGATACAGGGTGTTCCCAACCCATGCTTTGGCGTTTGCTTTCAGGCTCAAAGTGATGGATACACATTTCGTCTTCAATCACTATTCGTTTCAAAAATCGTTCACCTTCATTTGCATGGCTGTCCAGTAAACGTTGGCAGATGTACACACCATTGTGCTTGTGCTATTCAGAGAGCTGTTTTGAGACTCACCTTGCACGGACTTTATGAAACCCAAGCCAGTTATGAATAATGCCATATGCAGAACCATGGCTGATTTGCATATGGTTTGTCACTTCATCGACAGTCACTCTTCGTTTGGTCTGAATCATGATAAGCACTTGTTCAACGTTGACGTCACTAGTGGATGTGGATGGGTGTCGTCCTTCGTATTTCTGCCACCATTTTTGATCTGTTTAATCCATTCGTAGGCTATACACTTCGGCGTGGTAAAACATTGCCGCCATATTGTTTGGAAAGTCTTGGATGAACTTCCGCTCCTGGTACACCTTCAGACAAGAAAAGACGATCACTGCACGATGTTCTTCTTTGGTACAAACGCTGAGCTGTGCAGCCATGTTTAATATGCAAGAGAGCCACACTCAGCGGAGTCATAATGATCAAACATTCCAAAAGCGGAGAAAAATGAACAACATGTCAACGTCCGGGAGCACAAAGCGGCAAAGTCAGCCTAAAAAAAAAGAAAAATAACAAAAAGTGCGGATACTTACCCTCGTATGTTACAAGGCTCTAGGTACCTCGTGATCATATTTTGTTTTTAAACTCATGTGAACAGACTCTTTGTTTACGTGCTTATGTCTTTGAAAAGTGAAGAATCCTGCATTACATCACTACTTGAATGGCTCTTTTGGCAACGAATGCACAAGAGGCCCAATAGCCTGGCCACTCGCTCATCTAGAAGTTATAATAATTTAATGTGAAATAGAACAAAGAGAAATAATTGAGAAAAGCTTGAAGACGGTTCCTTTGCAGAGTAGAATACCAAAAAGAACACGCTATAAAACTATTTATGAGGATGGAATAGTTTAACAGAAAGGAAAAATAACTAAAATCTCACTTCATTTTACAAGGTTGCATTTAGCATTTATCTTCTAATAAGCCTGTATAACTTTAAAAACGTATTAGAGCTTAATCAATATTTGAAATCAAGTGAAGCATGAAATGAAATTCACAGCTTTAATATTTCACTATGTAAAAAATAAAATAAAAAGTAAACTCATTTTAAGCTTTTAGGGATTGAGTTTTGAAAAAAAAATTCTTAGTTTAGTCCCTGCATTTTATAACAGAAATACTTACCAAATTTCATATACATGGCTTCTGCGGTTTCGGCTCGGCGATGTTATTTTGGGGGCGTTTCCATCGACAAAATTTAAATTTCTTCCTGGTCTGCCTTTTGATATACTGAAAGGATTTTATCATAGGTGATTTACGAGAGATTACGAGTTTATCAATATATTTACATAAACAAACTTCTAGCAAATTATTCTGATGAAACTCGTAATCTCGGTAGGACTTATTAAGACTATTCCACGAATAAATTGTACGGATTTTTAAAATAATAATAATCTTCTTACTTTGCTCTCAATATTCTATCATCCGTAAGATCAAGGCATACTAGATGAATTAACAGTCCACAAGTTCTCATTGCTACCAAGAGTGCACATCACAAGACGGAAGGTGTCGTTGTAGTTGCTTACATCAAAACGCCATAAAACACATGGACTGGCTTGAACCGAATCGTAATTGTGATTTTATCAGTGGAAATTAATATTATTTCAATTTCTAAGCAAATTATGTTATATAAAATAATGTTTTCGTGCTGATTAATGGCAACATGTGACGTATTAAATACCGCACGTTTATACTTTACGTGTCCAGTAAAAAACTGACGATTTTATCAGATAAAATCACATCCTTATTTTAATCCGAGGAATTGCTAAACGGTATTGGTCAACATCAAACACGCGCCATATGAATGGAATAGTCATGTAAAGCCTATGAGTATGTATTTTCCAAAAACAATTTTTATAACGAAACTCATCTCCTTGACTCTGCATCCCATGGCGGGTTAGGTTAACCGATCCGTTTCGTGTTTCGACTTCATTGCAAGATTCTGACATATGGTCGATTCTCGCGGCCCATATAGACCGTCTTCTTGACCTGAGCTGCTCTTTCTTTGAACTTACTTTCCTACTTACTTACTGTGTACTCTCTGTTTCAAACCTCCATACATCAAAACAATTCGCGAAGGTACCTCTTACGCTGTCCGCATAATATAAATTATTGAATGCTGCATACAGTACAACGCATTCTCGGATGTAGTAATAATATGCTTTCCCAATCAGATTGTGGATACTCTAGTAAGCTTCCGCTTCAGTGCTTGTCGTTTCAGAGTCTGATATTCCCGGGTCTTTCAAGTCAAAGTAATCTTAATTTACTCTTAGAGAAAAATAATTATGCGATAACGGCACTTTATTTTCTCAACTTTTGGTCTATTTGTAATAGGCCTTTCAATGTGAATGTACTATCTTCTGGGCTTGGTTATTATAGATATGTATAATTATATATATATATATATATATATATATTAATACAAGGTGCCGTCAAGATGGTGTGTTTACATTTACATATAAGGCCTAGACATAAATAAAGACCCTAAATAGAAAAAATACAGCCAGACAACGTAAATTTAACACGAAGTAGGTCTGTCTGTAGTAGCTCTATCACATGTCTCTCATCCCTCTACAGGAAAATAAGAGTAACTAGTGTATGATATGAGGATTTTTTACCAATCCATATGTAAAAATTCTTCTTGGGTTTTGTCTGGTATCAGGTTCGAGAGGAACAAAATGAAGGGAACTCAGGTACAATTTAGGTGTTTTCGGAGGACCAGGCAATATGCCAATTAAATAATAATCGAAGGGAGACAATGGACTGTAGGTTGCTGGGACAGAGATTTCAACCTGGGTAATTTGCAATGGTATATATTCAAGAAGCCTGAATTCTGAACTAATGGATACAGCACTTATACACAATAATAATAAAAGAATGAATACAGTTAATGTTCTTGTAGAAAACTATTCTCCCGCCCCTTGGCGAAGGTAACGCTAGACACAGCCTGTACACAGCACGAGGCTTCTAGGTTAGACCAATGTAAATTCTTGTAACTAACATTAAAATACAAGATTATTTCCTGGATTTCACACGTAAAGCTGCCTACAATCTAGGAGCCTGATATACGCGGAGTTACAGATGAGGAATTGATATATATAGCGAAAAGGTCCACACAATTAGGAACGCTTGTGACGCGTGTCTATATACCGTGACGACTCGATCCGAACTAAACTAACACTGGCGTGGTATGGCACGCTGCAAGTCCACACCTGCACAGGAAATAAGTAATTCGCGGCAAATAATTGGCGGAGGCGCCAAATAACACAGAGGCTAATTTAAAGCACTAAAACTTATAGACTTTTGATCTAACATAACTCCCGCCTAAAATCGACAGATTTTACATAACACTTTGCGGATAGATCAAGATTTACTTTACTAATAGATTTACACTTATTGAATAGGCAAGGGACACACTTTTACAATTGGACGCTTGTATTCACCATGAGACATACGCACTGTCACAACACGCACTAAACCGTCGTCACCAGGATGCACTGATGAGATGATTCCCAGCTTCCACTGGAGCGGTGGAGAGTTATCTTCTTTCAGGAGCACAAGAGTACCAATCTGAATGTTTTCGCTGGACGCAGACCACTTCTGCCTCTGCTGCAGTGAATGTAGGTAGTCAGCTGACCAACGCTGCCATATGTGATGTATGTAGGTTTGTAGCTGATGCCATTTAGCAACATGAGAGACATTCTCTGCCATAGGAGGAGAAGGTAGGGCTGTGAGTTTTTCTCCAATGAGAAAATGTCCAGGAGATAGATAGGATGAGTCGCTAGGATCATCACTTAGGCGTAGGAGAGGTCGAGAGTTTAGACAGGCCTCAATCTGGGTGAGAACTGTGGAAAGCTGCTCATATGTCCTGCAGCTCAAGTTGCTGAGGTTGTTTGGGCCATGATTCAATAGGCTGTGAAATCCACACAGGCCCGTTCCACCATAAATCAATGTCGGATATTTGTTCTGTCACCACACCTCTAGAAATCATGTCAGCCGGGTTGTGTTGGGTGGCCACATGCCGCCAAGCTGCCGTCTCTGACATCTCTTGGATTTGAGATACGCGATTAGACACAAATGTTTTCCATTTATGGGGATTAGATTTGATCCATGAGAGCACAATCATGGAGTCAGACCACAGATAATTTTGTGATGTAGGCAATTTCAAGTCAGTGACAACTTTCTGATACAGTTTCGCAAGTAACAAGGCACCACACAACTCGAGTCTTGGAATTGTTTGCTTCTTCAATGGTGAAACCTTGGACTTGGAGCAAAGTAGTTTAGTTGTAACAAGACCACTGCTCTCAGTAGACCGTACATACACACAGGCACCATAGGCTTTCTCCGATGCATCACAGAATCCATGTATCTGTATGTCGGTAACCGTAGCTGCTGTTAACACATGGCGTGGAATGCGAACATTATGAATTGTAGAAAAAATGTCACAGATGTCCATCCACTTTTCCCTTAGGTGAGATGGCAACTCCTCATCCCAACTAAGCTTAGCTAGCCACAGAGATTGCAAGAATATCTTGGCATGGATTACAATAGGACTTATGAGGCCTAGAGGATCAAAAATAGAGGATGTAACAGCAAGGATATTTCTCTTGGTAAACTTGTAGGAAGGAGGTTCTTGGAGAGAGGAATGTGATTGTATCTGTAGCAAATCAGTACTGGGATGCCACAGAAGTCCAAGCGCATGAGCATTTTCACTGTTGTCGAGGGACAAAGGAAGTTGCGTTTCTCTGTGCTCCACGGGTACTGCTTCCAAGATAGCCTCGGTATTTGAACACCATTTGCGTAGTGGAAATCCTCCACTGTTTAACATGAGTATAAGTTCACTTTGCAGTTGTAGAGCTTCCTGTAGATCGTCATGACCTGACAGGCAATCGTCCACATAGAAAGAGGTTCGTACTGCGTCTGCAGCACGAGGATATTTAGACTCTTCTTCTTGAGCGAGTTGACTCAAAGACCGTATGGCTAAGAAAGATGCTGACTTAGTGCCATAGGTTACAGTAGTCAAGGCATAATCTTGTAGTGGCTCACTTTTATCTGGACGCCATACAATACGCTGGAGATTCTGGTCTTCAGGATGCATATGTACCCTCCTATACATTTTAGATATATCAGCTGAAAATGCATAGCGATATGTTCTGAAGCGAAGAATAATTGATGACAGATCATCTTGAATTGCAGGACCACATTCTAGGATGTCATTCAAAGAGCACCCTGTGCCCGTCTTTGCAGAAGCATCAAACACTACTCGTGTACGAGTCGTAGATGAAGAAGGTTTTATTACTGCGTGATGTGGCAGGTAATAACATATTTCATTCTCTTGAGGAGGCGAAACCCTTTTCATGTGACCCATCTGCTCGTACTCTACAAGAAATTTAGTATAGTCTTCGTTTAGAGTAGAGTCGTTCTGAAGTTTTCGCTCCAGGTAACTAAAACGCTTAACTGCTTGTTGCCTGGATTCACCCAATGAAGTTTTATCCTGTTTCATGGGTAGACGTACCATAAAACTACCATCATTGCGAGTGGTATTTTCTACATAATGCTGTTCGCACCTTTTCTCTTCTTGTGTTAATATCTGTTGTGGAAAGTCTTCGAGGTCCCAAAACCGTCGCAGCTGCTTGTCCACATTGTCCGTAGAGATGAAGAAGTTGTGCTGGGAACCCGCATCCAGATTGCCTTTCACAGAGGATTTAGGAATGGTTCCAGACAATATCCAACCGAGTTCTGTACTGATCAATGCAGGAAACCCAGGATTGGTCAAGATCTTACCATGGAAAAGTTCAAAGAATAATGCTCCTCCAATTAGCAAATCAATTTCAGAAGGAATATTAAATTTAGGATCGGCTAATGGAATTTCAGAGGGAATGTTCCAAGAGGATGGATCAATTCGGACTGCGGGTAACTTCCCTGTTATGCGAGGAAGGATTAGGCAATCTAGATTCCTTCGATAGTTGTAAACCATAGATCTCACATTTATGTTTACACTATGACTAGCATTAGATGAAGTACCGTTTATACCCTTAACCGGAGTATCAGCTGTCCTTGTAGGAAGTTGCAGACGCCTCGCTAGATCCGCAGACACGAAACTGGCCTGGCTGGCAGAGTCTAGAAGGGCCTTACACTGTATGTAGTTACCATGCTTGTCTTGCACTTCGACTCTTGCAGTCGCAAGTAAGACGTGAAGCACTGGCTTTATTTTCACTGAACAATAACTTGCAGGAGCCTCAGTCCTGTTGTTATTCACTGTATCACTGCTTTCACTCGAGTGCGAAACCGTTCTCCTGTGATCACTGTTGTGTAACATCTTGCTATGAAGTTTACCACAGTTACAGAAGGAAGATGCGTTGCACTGATTTACTCGATGAGTATTAGCAAAACAGTTGAAACACAGATTTTTACTCTTCACAACTTTCCATCGCTGTTCAACACTCAGCTGACGGAATTGTTTACACTTATACAGGTTATGGCCGCCTTGACACTGAGGGCATAACTGTTCAGTTGTCGACACATATGACTGACGACTGTTATTATGTTGATTTCTAGGCTCACGACGTTCACTTCTAGGTTTTGATGGGCTGGCCCTGTTGCAGGAATTATTCGACAGCACCTCTAGAGAATGAGACTTAGCTTCTAGAAATAACACAAGTTCACCTAATGGAGTAAATGTTTGAGAATCGATTCTAGATTCCCATTCACGCTGCACACTGTCTGGTAAATGTTCTAATAACAATTGCATAAGAATGACTTCATGAAGTGGCACTTCTAATTCTAAAGCTTCAATGGCATGTAAGTTGTTCTGGAATTGATTCAACAAATTTCTCAAGTCTGCAACTGTCTCTTGTCGTGCTACAGGTAGGGATAACAGATGCTTAATGTGGGATATGGCAATTAAACGCTTATTGTTATATCTTGCACACAATAGGTCCCAGGCCACTTGGAAGTTCTCACTCGTGACTGGCAAACTTTGCAATAATGTTTTAGCTTCGCCCCTTAGCGAACCAATGAGATAGTGGAATTTTTGAATAGGTGACAAACTGCTATTATTCACAATCAAACTCGAAAAAGTGTCAAAATAATGTTTGAATTTAGTTACATCACTTTCAAACACTGGAATTTGAATAGTAGGTAGTTTTATCCCATTACTTGCCTGCGATGCACTGGAGTTCACTGATTGTCGTGTGCCACTGTTATTTGAATTGACACTGACTGACGTAGGCTCATGAGCATGCATCAACTCACTTAACCTAGCTTTTAGATTAATGTACACTGTTGATACCTCGTCTGCATATTGTATGTGGCTATCAAGTTCTGTATCAATTTCTACCATGGATTCAATCTGCGTCTGCACTGCCTCAAACTTTTCAATTTCATTTAACAGTTTCTCATAATGCGCTTTAATCACAAATATACTAGCATCTTCAGGTACGTCGTTGAGAAAGTTCTGTGTCAATGTAAACTTTCTTTTACATACACCTCGACGTCGTAATAAAGCTTTCATATCTTCTTCCATGATGAACAATTAACATAGACAGCGTAGAAGTGATTGAGCAGTCAGCTGTATTCTCTTGCTGCGGCGGCAGAGGGGTGGCTGTCTTATACACGCGTGGTTGAAGGCGGTGAACATCAGCACGTGTTGCCTTGCAGCCCACGGAGCGCGCGCAGATAAGCAGTTCAGGAAAATCACTAGAGCCGAGCGAAGCCCGAAGCTGACACGAACTCCACACGAACGGCACCTTCGGGTGGTCGCGCGAAACTGGACCTTATTAACAACAAGCGGACTCCTTGTAATTTCGTCATACACGAAAATCAGCTACAAGTCGCACTCTTCTTCCTTAATTCAGAAATCATTGCAAATATTCTCAGATCCGCCCGTGAGGAACCAAAATGTAGGGATACGTCCTATATCTGGACCGAGGACCAAAATGTCTGGTATCAGGTTCGAGAGGAACAAAATGAAGGGAACTCAGGTACAATTTAGGTGTTTTCGGAGGACCAGGCAATATGCCAATTAAATAATAATCGAAGGGAGACAATGGACTGTAGGTTGCTGGGACAGAGATTTCAACCTGGGTAATTTGCAATGGTATATATTCAAGAAGCCTGAATTCTGAACTAATGGATACAGCACTTATACACAATAATAATAAAAGAATGAATACAGTTAATGTTCTTGTAGAAAACTATTCTCCCGCCCCTTGGCGAAGGTAACGCTAGACACAGCCTGTACACAGCACGAGGCTTCTAGGTTAGACCAATGTAAATTCTTGTAACTAACATTAAAATACAAGATTATTTCCTGGATTTCACACGTAAAGCTGCCTACAATCTAGGAGCCTGATATACGCGGAGTTACAGATGAGGAATTGATATATATAGCGAAAAGGTCCACACAATTAGGAACGCTTGTGACGCGTGTCTATATACCGTGACGACTCGATCCGAACTAAACTAACACTGGCGTGGTATGGCACGCTGCAAGTCCACACCTGCACAGGAAATAAGTAATTCGCGGCAAATAATTGGCGGAGGCGCCAAATAACACAGAGGCTAATTTAAAGCACTAGAACTTATAGACTTTTGATCTAACAGGTTTGGAGCCAGGGGAGAAGTTTGGCTTTATGCGATGTTTCAGAGGCTGCTTCCATCCTCATTATACTGCTGAATTCCATACAGCTAAGAATGACCGAAATTTCGAATATTAACATTTTGGCACGGCTGATAACCCGTGAAGCCATAATTACAAACCAGAGCCGTGAAATCTTCAAGTCATACAGATAAAAATTTGACCCAAGCTTTAGTGAACCACTGTAAAATTCTTTGAATTAAACTGGAATTCTTATATGGGAATTAAAAGAACGAAAGGTATAATTTTATCACTCTCTACCAACTAATAAAAGAATATCACTGGAATATAAAGGAATGGATTTGTACCTAATTAAATAAGTGGCATTATAATAGGCTTCCTTACAGTTACACTTAAAAAGAGGAATTGAGATTTCTCAACCTGCAAAATATATCTGCAAAACGATATGACAAGAAGTAGTGTATTCAGTGTTTTAAGTTTTAGAATGAGTGCATCCGCCACTGTGTGTGACCCAGCATGGATAGAAAGTAAAAACACCTTTTTGAACTTCACGTCATTTCTCATATAGCTTCTGCCCTACTAAACAGCACGGCAGAACAAGAAAACAGCTACGAGAAAACCAGCCACACTCAGAATCTACTTTCAGAGATCGAGCTCGGAAAAGCAAAAGGTAGCAAGTTCTAAAAGAGCTGATCCTGCCATGAGTCATTAACTCCACGATTAATGGGAGAAAGGTACTCAAGTACAATACTATGGAAAATTGCTTGCCCCTCATATGTGCTATTATTAAGTCACATCATGACATTAAGTAACCATAGCATTAACATAAATAACTTCCATCACTTTTTCACGGTGATTAAGTATACCTTTCTGCTGTTCATGTTCCAATTCTGTCCAGCTTTCTTCCTTCCTTTATTTCCCTCAGTTGTACTATCCTCATTGAAGGGACGTTTAAGCGGCTGAGGCCACCCGTACCTTGCAGGACCGCAAAACTTTGGGAGAGGAATAATCTGCGGATCGCCTAATACTTTTTCTACCTCATAAAGGAAAGGAAGATATCTTCGGATGAGTGATAAGACCAATGCCGAAACCATTTTCGAGATAACACGAACGCAAGAGGACGAGGTACACCAATAACATTAATCCACTTAACTTAACTTGTACCTGCTTTATGAACAACATAAAATGAAACAAGAGAGCATTTCTACGCACTGGGCTTCAAAAAGAGGTAAATTTTTGTACATTCAGACATTCATCCAATTTTACTGAGAAACAAAGGAAAAATTGCCCAACAGCACCGCGAAATAGTCGAACATAAGTTGCCAAAACAACAGTTAAAGCTTGGCATTAACCCCAAAAAATCTGACCGAAATCGTGTTCTTAGTTCTCTCCGGATGTAATTCCTTCTTGAATCAGATTCTGTAAGTGTTTGCCAGAGATGGCAGCGTATCCACAACCTGGGTAGGGGACCTCGAGAGTAGCTCTCCGATTTACTTTCTCATTTTTAAACCAATCTCATCTAGGGAAAGGATTTTGCAGCAATATTCCAACTGCAAAGATACGTTATGCCAAGCTCGAATTGCTGCATCATAATAACCAATACGATAGATATAAAACCTCATGTAAATTTGCACTAGTTGTAGTGATTTCTTTATAATTTATGAGGAACATTATGGGGTTATGCTAACAAAATTTGAAATGTAACTAGTTTAAGTGTATAGCTTTATAGTAATATTCTGAAGAAAAATTATTATGAAATTCAATATGGAAGAAGGCAATAGTGATGCGTTATGGCAACAGGCGAAATATAATCTGCTGTTTGCAAAGACAGGAGATCATCACCAAGAAAATCACCAATGTTCAAGTGACCAGCAGGAACCACCAGTCATTTACGTCCACAGCTGTTTCTGCTTCAGATAACGGTTGTAGATGAAGCTTCAGAGATTGTAATGATAGGTAACCGTTTGAGATCAGTTTCCACAAAACTGGCAGAGCATACCCATCCAACAAGTGTCTATAGATTCGGTCAAAAATCTGTACTGATCAGTGGAAATAACATTGACCATGTTCGTTCGTCCACTTGTTTTTAGATGTATAAGCTTTCATGAACCACAGATTATTGTCTCTGTTGGACAATCAGGGCAATCAGTCATAGGAGAGAGGCTCCATCTGGCACTGTGAATTGAACTCCGGCTTAGCTCAGTTGGTAGAGCATTGGCGCGAATAGCCAAAGGTCTTGGGTTCAAGTCCCAGTGTCGGAGGAATTTTTCTCCTATAATATTCTCATATAATATTCTCACTTGTTTTTAGTTTTAATTTTGGATACAAACGTAATTAGAGTAAAGGATGCAACTTTCCACAATTTAACGTGTTGTACAGATTTATTAAAATACGTGTCAGGTACTTTTGCGTGGGTTGTGTAGGAGTGAATATATGCATGTTTAAGAGTGTATTTGTGTCATATCATGATTACGATTCCTCCATTATGGCAGGTCTGTACTCTTTTTTCTCAATTCTTCTGCCAAGTTGTCTCGTTCCTTTCATATTTCCTTCAGTTACATTCAGTAGAGGTCTTCTTCGTCTCATTATGTGTCCTAACCAGTTATCTTTTATTTCATTACAACTTCCAGTATAAGTTTCTTCTCATCTATTCTTCTAAACTCATTCTTTATTCTGTATGTCCAGCTGATCTATTCCATTCCATTTAAACTCAAAGCTCTCTAAATATTTCATTTTAAACATCATTTAATTATAGTCTTCCTTATCTGCAAATCTAGTTTTCCGGTCAACAGTTTTACCGTTTTGTTGAAAGTAATTTGGTCAGTGTTATCCTTTCCCTAATTTATTTCCTGTCGTAGGAAACTCTTGTAATGATGCTTCTCAAATATCGAAACTGGGATAGGTTCTTTAATATCCTGTTATCGGTGGGGTACCTCAACATTACTTCATTTTTAGAAATCTTCACCTCGTTTTATTTTTCCGCATTTATCTCCATTCCATAAAGTCTTCTTCCGTCTCCACCTGTTGATCAACATCCGTGCTTAATTTTTTTCCTTAAGTACTATAACATCTAACATTACTAACGATGTGACCTCCTATATCAAAATCTGCCACTCCTTCAACAGCTTCATTCATTAATAATTCTCCAGGGTGGGCGACAAACAGCATCCCTGTGTACTTCTCTTCCTATAATTTACTGTCCCAATGTTTCAGCTCCATTTTCTCTTATATTTAGTTTATATCCTATAAGCAAATTTTTATTAGTCTTCTGTCCCTTTAATTGATTCTCTCCGATATGTTTTAGGATCCCAAATAATTTTTCGCAATTCACTCTGTAGAAAGCCATTTGCGAATAGATGAAGCTAATGCAAAGCTGTTCATTGATATCCAACACTCTTTCGGCGTTGATTATAATCACTGGTGCCTTTTCCTTTTCATAAGCCAAATTCATTGTTTCCTATTCTCCATTTTCTGTTCCAATCTTCTGTTGAAATTCTTGCTAGCATCTTTATTGCCCTCATGGTTCTACATTCTCCACATTTCTTTGCTTGTTTACGTTGAGCATTATCTTTTATATATTTCATTATATTTTCAACCTTTATTTTTCTGTGCGGACGAATGATCCAAATCATAGAAATGAATTGTGATATATATAACAATTTTTCCTTATTTATATTTTGTGCCAACTTTTAACCACGACTAAGATTCTAATGATATAAAAAACTGGTGTAACTACAAAAGAAAAACCAAATTAATTTCTAGAATATACTCGGATATTATGCTTTCACTCATTTCCCGGTCTTGCACTGTATAAAATCTGGATGCTCCCAAATGTTCCTTAGCCCCCAAAAATAGTTTATTGCTATCTTTAGAACATTCATAATGGACTTAATATATCACTAACAGAGGAAAGAGAATCTTTGTGTGGACTATGTGAAGGCAATTACTGTAGGCCTACTACAAATATATTACTCTACTGTTGTATGCGGTGCAGTACGCGGTCACAGAGCAATGACTCATCCAAATACTCTGAAGCGTGTTGTTCTCGTGTTACCCAAGATATACAATGAGGATACTCCCAATTACACATTTGTAGTAATTAGAGGTTCCGTTTTTAGGCTCTTCGAATACCTGGAAGGGTTTATTTTCATCGTAACTTTTATTTCATATCCCCCTTCCTTGCACGAAAATTTAAAATAAAATGCAACTTAACAGGTTTCTGTAGCTTCCCTCGAAAGTGTTCACAGTACTGTAAGGGTGTACTCGGTATCATCATTCTTGACTGCCTACCGGTTAATCAGATCATCAACCACAACACCATAAGATTACGTCTTGGGATTTTGCCATGCCACTCCACAAGCTCATCCGAGTTCTCAATCTATATACCAGGTGTACTCTTGCCGGCCTAATATCCCTAGATCCCTATTAGGCTAGGGCAGGCCTTTCCAACTGAGGTGCTCCCACGGCGCAGTTCAGCACCGGTGTAGCACCAGAGGCAGCTCCACAGGTGTAGCCAGCGTTTAGCTTAAGAAAACAATATTATTAATAACAATGTTGTGAACACACAAACACACCATTTATTCTCTACTTACATTGTGTTTTTGAAAATTTAGAATTTAAGTAGATTGTTAACATCGATTTGCCGCAACTAATTTACCAATATTGCGTACAATCGATTTGGCAATGGAATTTCAAAATACAGCCTCTAAGGCAACATCAGATAGAGAAGTCCTGGTATTACTTTTATTTAAATTTGTAATTGAAAACATCTGTTCACATGCATAAGTTGTATCGAATACTGGCGTAAATTTCAAGCAAGTGCGTGAAATTTGGGAAATTTCTGTGGATGAATACCTTTGTAAAATGAAAGCAAATCGCTGGTGTAGTGGTAGTACCTGAAATTTGGGAAATTTCTGTGGATGAATACCTTTGTAAAATGAAAGCAAATCGCCGGTGTAGTGGTAGTACCTGAAATTTTATCACCTCTGTTTGGAAACATGATGCTGATTTTCAGGACAAAATATGGCGTCATAAGTATTCAAGTTGAGGTGCCATATTTATTTATTATTTATTACATTATTACATAGAATTGCAATTACAAATACACATTAATACAAGTAAAATAAAACAATTTTCAAATTTCAAAAGTAACTACAACTACTATTTAAAAAGAGGAAAAGAAATATAGGCTATATCTTCACAAGAAGTATTAAATTTAGTAATACACCCGAATGAGCAAGACTGCTCGTGCTCGGGTGCCGTTTCAAAAATATCAAAGTAAAGAAAAAGGAGAGACAAAGAAATAGAGTGTATAATGTAATAAACTAAAAAAGAAAGTAAAAAATATTAAACATAAATACGTAAAAGGAGTGATGGTTTGGCAGCATTGTACGATCCCAAAACATGCTCAAAATGAACCGGCCTCGACCCGAATATTCGGCCGCGTTTTATCGGTCCGTGTAACATGGGCTTGAGATACTAGTTTCTGTTTTCTTTCTCGCGCCCCAGGTAGCAGTTGGCGAGCGAAGACAGCCGTTCCATTATATGTCATCATCATCATCACTAGCTCTACGGTCCTTTAAAGTGGACCTTGGCTTCCCGTACAATTGTCCTCCATTCGGTTCTGTTCTCAGCCCTGGCTTTCCAATTTCGTATACCCATATTTCTGAGATCATGTTCAACATCATCAAGCCATCGCTTCTTAGGTCTTCCTCTCCGTCGAACACCACCCATGTTTGTGTTTAAAATCTTCTTTGGAAGTCTCTCTTCATTCATTCTTTGCACGTGGCCCAACCATCTTATTCTCATTGCTTTTATATGGCTTACAATAGTCTCCTCTCTAAGTAATTCTTGCACTTCCTTGTTGGACCTTATCTTCCAATTCCCTTTCACATACACAGGCCCATATCTTCTACGGATAATCTTCCTTTCAAACACTAGAAGGCGATGTTCATCTGAAACTTTCAGGGTCCATGTCTCGGCACCATATGCGACTACTGGCCTCACTAAAGTTTTATACAGCTTTATTTTTGTCCTTTTAGATAAGAGATTTGATTTAAATAAATTTATGTAAGAAAAATATGTTCGATTTCCTCTCATTAGTCTATTACTTATTTCTTGTTCTATATTATTATCTTCATTTATTATCACCCCCAAGTAGTTAAATTCCTTTACATTTTCAAAATTATTATTATCTATTTCTAAATTGTGTGTTTCTCTTCTTACTCGGTCTCCAGACATTTTCAAATATTTTGTTTTATTTTCATTTATTTTCAGACCCAACTTTTCTGCTTCTATCTTTAAAGTAGCGTATAACTCTTTCAAAGCTACAATATTCCTTATTATAATCACAATATCATCTGCATATCCATAGACCTGCTTGGATTTATGCACGATGGTACCATTAACTTCAATATTCCTTATTACTTTTTGCAGGGCCAAATTAAAAAGTACCGTAGACAATGCATCTCCTTGTTTTACTCCAGAATTTATTGCAAATGGTTCAGACATCAATTTTCCGACTCTTACTTTAGCTTGGTTATTGTCTAATGTCATTTTTGCTTGGCTTATTAATTTAAGTGGAATACCAAATTCTTCCAGAATGTAGTAAAGCTCTCTGTGCTTTAAGCTATCAAACGCTTGCTGAAAATCTATAAATAACATATGTACATCTATATTATATTCATAGCATTTTTCTAGGAATTGTCTTAAATTGTGGATTTTGTCTATAGTACTTCTGTTCGGTCGAAATCCACACTGGCACTCACTCAAAATCTCCTCTGCATATATTTTCATTCTTCTTGAACAAGAGTCAGCATATTTCTATAATTTTTATAATAATTTTTCAAATTTTCATTGTTTGGGTCATGAATTACTTTTCTAACAATCTACAGAAACTAGTATCTCAAGCCCATGTTACACGGACCGATAAAACGCGGCCGAATATTCGGGTCGAGGCCGGTTCATTTTGAGCATGTTTTGGGATCGTACGATGCTGCCAAACCATTATTCGTTCGGCATGCCGATGATGTAGCTCACTGTTATACCGCACTATTATACTGACTGCGGCATGTAACACAATGGGAGGTGTTACGTTAAAATTAATTCTACAACTCACTTCCTTAAATAACAAATTTTGTACAGATATCTGAATCATTCATAAAATTATCCACATAGTTAAGCACGCGAAGCGGAGGCGGCAGACGTAGCGGAGTCATATAATGTGACCATGTAATTGTATTTGCACTGGATACAAAATATAAAAGAAGATATACCGGTAAAACACAAGTTTCTATACTTTGAGAAATGTTGGCTGTCTTGGTCATGTCAGATGATTTCCCACTAGCTACCTATTTCAGAGATATTTATTGTGGAATATTAAGATTCTGAAAATATTTAAGCTTTTCTTGTGTTACATTTTTTAATTGTGGGCAGGTAATAAATTTCGTCAACTACATGTTTTAGTTAGAAAAAGAAAATTTATTGACGGATGTGTACACCCACTCAGAATATGTACCATTTATTACTATTATTATTTCAAGAAAAAAGCATTGTACATAAAGATCGGCCCTGATACCTTCCGTTTTAAGTAATTGTTAGTGCTATAAAAATGTATTTAAAAAAAATTAATATCTCTATAATTTTCTTTTTGCTGTGCTAGCTTTTAACACGTATATGCGAGAAAGTTTGTGCAACATATTTTGCACCATTCATTGTAATGACTATTGCCCTCGAAAGAATTCCAGCTTGCATTTTTTGGTCAACATCCTGCCCGTGTAACACGCATTGCGCGTTTCGGTTACTGAAATTCGACGTCCGAAATTCGGCCCCTATTCTAGTTTTTACGAGTCTGAAGGTGCGGTTCATTCGGTCCGTATAATTTATAACATTACCTACTGACTGACCCAATAGATACGCTTTTCGGTCGCGACAATTGGCCGCGTTTTTTCGGTCCGTATAACATGGGCCTCAGTAATTAATATATTCCCACGATTACCGCAGAAATGTAATTTCCCAGAGCAGTTAGAAATTAAATATGACACATAACGAAACAACAATTCACTATGTCCCTGCTAAACCATATCACTATTCTTAACTTCACCTACGACTGTCACTACTTGTCACAGACCTAGAATGTAGCTGTCATAAGTTACCTTAATGCAGCAGCTTTGTTTCCCCTTCCAAAACTCATTAGTCATTACACTATGTAGTCCGATGTCTAAGAACTTCTTACGGTAACTCCTACTAACTCTGACTTCATTAGTCATCCCTGTACTGAATCCAAAATTCAGTTGTACTTACCAACGTATAAATCCATTCTAATTAAAATACCGGCATTTATTTTACATTCGTTAGAGCATTGTGGCATCTGTTGAGTGAACTTTGCACGTAGTCACCTTTGTGATATTGGCGACACTTGGTATCAAACAGTGCGGCCCGGCTGAAACAGTGGCATTCTCGAGTTTATCAGTTTGATTAGATTACGTATTTTGAATGAACTGTTATTTATAGAATAATATGTACCTAAACTGCTTAATAGCATAACCACCCATCAGCCGTCCGTTCCCGTTAACAAGAAATGTAGTATATCTCCAGCATCTGAATACATATATAGCAATAATGTACAGATTAGGTTATATAAAATGGCAAATTATAAATGAATAATACTGGTGTCATTTGTAACGATGTAGGCAGTTGAGAGTATAGAAACGTATGTAACCCACGCAGTCTTAACAATAATTAACAATAGTGTGACTGATTACTTTAGGGTTGGCATTCCTGTGTTTGCGTGATGATTAGGGCACAGGGGTTTAGCCATAAAAACATTACATCAGGTTAGTGGTGACTGGGTTATAGCCCTACGCTACCTGTATCTTGTAAACGTAAACATGAGAGGAGTGACTAGTTTTCAGTGGCGCACTTTAATACGAAGTTCAAGGGCGGTGTAGCTAGTTTAGTGAAATGATAGACACAGCATCATAGAATAGTTTGCACATTTAATCGTAAATCAAAAAACAAAATATATTTCCTAGTAAAACGAACATAAATATACACAACGTATGCTTTAATATTTGTTAACAATATTCACAGTGAAAATGAAAAGGCCAATTATACATTATGTCTGTGGATAGGCTTTGTTGCAGTGAATGACAATATACTTTTTGAAGTTTTCAAACGAAAAAGATGTATTTTCCTCCAAAGAACATCTCTATTGAAAAAAAATTCTCTCTACATCGCATGACGTGACGGGAGGATGAGATATTAATGTTTCCCGTGTGTGGGTTCACATCATGGTCTCCTGTAGAACCTTCCAGTGCACCTCGAAAGGTACAAACAGTAGAAAAATCCTGCATTTTTCTGGATATTTTTTTTTATTTATTTATTTCTGCTGCACCTATAGAAATTGACTCTTACCTATGGATAATTCCTCCACGAGTCTGATCGCTTGTGCCATTTACATATTTTGTTTCTCTAGAAGAGTGAGACAAGAGTAGACAATTCCCGAAATTATTCGCAATGAACGTGATATTACTTAGTAGCTTTTCTGATACAAAGTCTTTTGTCCGTTTTATTGACGCATTTTGTTCATTGTCAACAGTGGCTGCTCGTGTATAGACACTTTGGAACTGGAGCACCCCCTATTTCCACTTGATGTTGTCGATAACATTTAATATAATGAGTCCTTTTTTTCTTTCAATATACTTGTACATTATATAATCCTTAAGCTTAATGCCAGTAGCCATCCCCTAGTTTATTAAAAAGATAAAAGAAAATCTGCGAGGGGTGCCGACCTTGGCTGGTGAAAGTTTTTTACTCCGTGTGTTGTGCTTAAAACCCATGTAGGCTACCATATTCTTGAATCTGATAAAGTGTAGAATTAGATTATTACCTTGTTTCCAGCTATTCTATTTGATTCATTTTTTTAGTTCTTTTATTTAACAGAAAACTTTAACCATGGCGGATCAAGGAGGAAATTATTGACCTTTTCGCGGAAATTAACACAAGAAGTATGGATTTCATTTTTAAACGAATAGATCAAGCTTGAACTGTAACAATTTAGATTAAAATAAGTAAAACATTTTTATTTTGTTAATTTAGGGTTTTATCAAGTTTCTGAAAAAATTTTCGTTACGTATGTATATTTGATTTTACATCATTTTAAAACAAAGGCTAAACATTTTCTAGAGCAACACCCCCACTAATTTTAGCTATGAGCCGCCACTGGTTGTTAACAACACAACACACACAACGTCGTCAACAGAACACTAAACTGCCACATGCAATGCAAGTTGTTTACTAACTCAGAAAGCTTGCTATCCTTGTGCACCACTAACTTGACGAATTATTGGCTAAACCCCCGGGCCCTAGTGATGATTGTAGGAAATTACCAAAAATAATAATAATAATAATAATAATAATAATAATGTAATGATAATAATTGCAACGCGCTGTAAATACTAAGTTAGCGGCAGTTAGGTTAACAGCAGGGAGATGAGTTAGCAATGGCATTCGTTTTCTGTGGTTAGTGGCATGAAAACCTCACTGATCAATGGCATGGGCTGCCTCGAGCCGTTTCAACCTAACCTTTAGGGGCGGAGATTCAGAAAGTGGGTAGAGCACTATCTCCATAGCATTACCATTTTCCTTCCTGGAACTGGAAACATCGTTAAGTATACTTACTTTTGTTCAAGGAATTGATTAAGGGTTGAAATTAGTGGTTTTTAGAACTTCAATCCATTCATTTTTATTACACTGAAAACACAACAGCCATATTAATGTTCTGAGCGAAGAAGAAAGACCAACTACGAAGCAGGATGACCAACTGTCCATCTTGCATTAAGGTAAGTAGTGGCAGGTAGATTCTACTTTAGTGGAAGTTAGGTTAGGTTAAGTTGGTAATGTTAGGTTAGGTTTGTTAGGTTATGAACAGTGATATTAGTTTAGTAGGGCATACTGAATGCACGCGTTTCGAAAATGTGCTATATTAACTCCTTTGTCAGGTTTGTCGTGTCGGTCAACCTGTTTACCCAGGTAATATGGCTGTGAGTTGTAGGTTTTTATCATGAATTACGTATTTTAAGGGAAGGGAATTACAGGATGTATTCTTATATATTAACATATTTCGCACCTAATTATAATCCTTGCACCTAGGGACACAGTCTTAATAATGTTTCGTTGAGTAAAAATTAAAACTGTAATGCTAAGGAGTTAGGGCTGGGTCCTCAGAAAGTAAAATGTTATTTCGAATGCCACCTTGCAGGGTTGGGCAGTAAGCATATTCCTGCAATAATTTGTAAGTTAACATTGTACCAAACGCTTTTGGTCTCATAACGACATACACGACCCGTTTGTTTAACATTGTAGGCATATGTCACTGCCCTTCAAATGAGTAGGCCTACAAGTGATTTGGGCGTATAAATGACAGGATTAGTATAACTCATATCTTGGTTTCTGCACGAGGTGTTCCAACTGGTTATGCGGGTCCTAACTTGCATACCAACAATCCCACTGGCTACCGACGAATATTGTCTTATTGGTCCTCTATGAACAGGATGGGCAACTGCTTTATTCATGAACACCGAAGCTGGCCACATGGTGTTGGCCCATTTTCACCGCGCAAACTGTATTCACAGATTCTTGGTAAGTGTCAGTTAAATTATAAATATTCATATTTGTTTTAGTAACATGTAGAGCTAGGTTAAAGGCAGGTAGGTTAGGTACAGTGATATTAGTGTTGATCGCCAACAAGTTTACAGCCCTGTTTCTGACTCATGTGACCCTGAAGACTTCCTCTTCCAAAGCTGAGCAGAAAATTCTCGTGAACAGGCATCACTTCTTAGCACCTTGTTAGGTTAATTTTGTGTGAACTTCTTAGCGAATTTACTTACAATATTTCAATAATCCCATGTGGATTCTAAAGGTTTTGAAGAACAAGAAAACGTGAAAGTTGAGCGTTTTTCGTCAAGAAAAGAAGGCAAAACAATCCAGATATCAGTTATACCTTACCTCTAAATGGCTTTCGTAGTCCTTGTGATAGTGTAATTTAACTAATATGTTAAGAAGAAGGTAGTTACAATCAATCCATATGCTGATTTGCATGGACATTGCGGGGGGGGGGGAGCAGGATGACAATAGCCTATGCTTGTTGCAGCAGTACATTGGCCACTGCGCTGTAAAATCGAAATTAACCAGGGCTACAAGCCCCCATAAAACAAAAATAAATGCATAAAGCTGCGGTGTGGGGGCTGCAAACAAAATCCTCGAAATAAAACAGGGATGTGGGGGTTGCAAATGCCCACAAAAGAAATTCTCGGACGGTACACCATTCTGTCAAGTTACCTGCCCGGTCAATGATAGTAAGGTTAGAAATAGTGATATTCGTTTAACAGTAGCATACTGAATAGTGTGTTTTGTTGTTCTCCATATTTAATTTCGTGCGTCTTCTAATGTTGGTTGCTGTTTTCAACGATTTATCGCCATGCGACGTCGCACCACCAACGTCCAACCATGCGTTTCTTTTTTATTCTGCCAAGTCAATATGGCGGAAATATCGCTAATTTTCACCAGTTCGTAGTATAAAAAAGTTTCCTGTTTACGGCGGGAGGGTTTGGAACTAAATCACTTCTGAAGGCAACGTGTGTCCCAATAATGAAATCTGTAAACTTTTATCTGTTTTATGAAGACAATCTCGCTTTAAAGGTGCGAGGGGACCTCATTTTGGGATGTCATTTTATACTCCCCCGCACAGCCTTTTTAAATATTGCATTCAATATTTTAAAGAACATCATAGGTTCGTAGACTTTCTTAACTATCCTTTTAAATAAGAATATCAATATGTTAAAGAAAAATATATATTTAGTTTTGAACTCTTAACCAACCATTTGAATAATAGATTCAGTACATTAGAGGAAGCTTAAAGATTCGTAAAGGCGTAATTTAGGATTTAGCCTGCCATGTGTTGTGACATCACACCTTATAGTTGTAAGGGCTACGCCAGGCCAGGGGCACGCAGCACTGAAAATGCGAAGTAACATTTCCTCTCGATCCCACTACTCTCGTTCAGCAGGCAGAGACTAACTAAACCGGTTAATTACGGTAATGGTAGCGTTACAGGTAGAAGAAGAAGGGAAGGGGGTGAATATAGGGATAGAGCATTTCGCACTTCAAGTGCCATGTGTCCTGGCCCTGGGTTACGCGGTGGCCTGGATTTTAGCCACAATACCAAACATCGAAATTGTTGTTGAATGACAAGCCTAAACATGATTTTTACTTGCCTGAGTTTGAAGTCTCCCTGTTGCTCGTCAGCGCTCAGCGACATAGGCCAGGCAATCTGCACGAGGGAGTCCCTGATGATCACGTCCCATGAGAAGCTGTTTTCGCACACCCGCTCTGACCGCTGTAGTCGCCCGCGTCTCCTTGTAGCACTGCGTCCTGTCTTCCGTGGCTCCATTCTGCTTCCTCGGAACAACACTTACTACTTATCAGTTCACTTAGGCTAATTCTGCTTGCTGATGTATCGCTTAATACCGAATTATCAATATATACACCACAATTATTTGTTGTTTACGGCTAATATTAAACACAACTGCTCTTGTTATATATTTGTGTAGATTGTACTGTACAGCCTATTAGACTACCGCTGCCTAAAATAATATTATATTATATGATATTTATATTATATTTACTAGTAAATATTATTTTATCAATATGTATAATTATACAGAATTTAATGTTCTGTAGTACGGGTATACAGATTGTATCTTAATGTTAACCACTGCGCTGACACAACCCTTGTGAAGATATTCCTTTCGTTCTAGCTGTGATGAAAATATTATTTTCATGTATATGATATATACGACTAACATTAAAGCTACCCTAATATTAAAGCTGAAGATATTCCTTTCGTTCTAGCAGTGTTGAAAATATTATTTTCATATATATGATATATACGACTAATATTAAAGCTACCCTTATATTGTAAAAATTAGATATTTACCTACAAGAGGTTAAAACTGTTAACATTTATTGCTTCGTTTAAATTGGACCCACTGTCGTTGAACCGAATCGACTTGAAAAACAATATCTACATGAAGGAGAATACTCCTGAACTCAATTTACGGGCTCCTTAGTATTACTCGCCAGAATGTATGTTTCAATACTTGCTGCTAAAATTATACACATGTCCGAGATAGTAGATCATACGAACAGGCACGATGGAATCACGCACAAAAACAAACAACAGGTCGCTGCGGGAATGTTACTTCAACTGTTTCACCACGCGAGACGCTATGCATTTCGCATGCGCCAGGTACACCTCACAGCGCGTGTCTCCGAAGTTCATAACAGACCGGCAAATACTTTTGCGAGCAACTTTATGCACTCTGTATAGGAATGGACTAGTTTGTCAATGAAGTTTTACATTCATTGTAACAGGATGCAGTCGGTTATCTTCGGTCAAATTCGTGTGCTTTGCATGACAGCAGGTAGCTGGAATCAGTTCATACAGAACATACTAATCAATGCATAAATACAATGTGTCTGAAACGCGAAAATGTGTTAAAATGTAATGAGTTTTGAAAGTATCTTCTCTTCTGCACACAACTTGACACTCGTAGTGTGATAGAAACTGTGGAAGACAGGCGGAAATATAAAGTGTAAAGTTACATACCCTTAGAAGTTTATAATTTAGCTATAGAAATAAGTATTGGTATGCTTAATGTGAATTATGTACGTTTTTCTAAGTTCATAAAAATATATATTTCATAAATATCGTTTCGGACCATTTCTTACATGCCACATGAATTTTATACAGTCCAACCGCGTTTACTTGCTAGCATTCTTAAGTATTTAATAAAATCTTACGGAATTAATAGTAAAATAAAATACACTTTAATATAAATATAAATATATCAATTTAATATACAGGACAGTGGACACTCGTGCTAAAGTGCTATCTACTACGCTATCTACTACTACTACGTCTACTACTATCTTTTACCGTGCAGCTACTGCTTCATGCCGTCCGCTGTAGTACAAATTAAATTAATCATGCTGCACATATAACCGACATTTTCATGCTATATGACGAAACAGATCAATGATAAACGTCGAAATTGACAACATGTATTTTCCTCATTAATTATAACATTTTAGTAATATTTACATTTTTCAGTGAAGAATACGAACTAATAACTTATGTATTTCAGAGAGATCGAGAGAGTTTTTTATTATTATTAAAGAAACTCATCAGCATGCTCCATTATTAATATTACATGCAGTACAATACTTAGACTCAAGTTTGATAATTACAATAATTACATAAATAACACATAACCAAGAAAATAAGGAATATAGTACCAACGAAAATGATTAAATAATAATACAATAATTTTAGTCATAAATATTATACACTACTGTACATATTCTAATGTTATAATATACATTACATTAAGTCACTATTATATTATATCATTGACTCCTAACATAATCGTTATCATTCACTGCCACTATTCTCACACTATTACAGATTCAAAGATTGCATAAAACTTTGGAATACCCTCAAATGGCGCTGGATTAGCCGATTTGTTCTCACTGGCCATGTGTGTCCCTTTTTCCTAATTTCTTTTATTAAAATTTCTCGTTGTGGGCTTTTGTCGGCACATTCATAGATGAGAAGACTGACTGTCTGTGGACTTCTCTGACATGAGCATGTGGGGTCTTCCGCTATATGGAATCTAGGCAGGGATAAGATTTGGTTTTCCCGTGGCCCGTTACTTTAGCAGTAAATTCTGGAGTTATGGGTAATTTTAGCTTTAAACGAGAGAGAGCGTTTATCAGAGAGAGGGGAGGAAAGAGAGGGAGGAATTGAAGCGTTATCAAACTTTATAAAAAAATATAAAATTTTGCTAGTTTGCTTAAGGAAGTAAAATTAAGTTTTTACGGTTGATTGCTTTTATGGTTATTTAACAATGGGATGTACTGCTACTTAGACCTGTATCGTTGCCAGTGACGGAATTTTATCCTACAGGAATTCAGGAATTTATGCACACATAAATGCCATCAACCTGGATCGGGATCGAACTTGCTATGTTGGGCCCAGAAAGCCAACCCAATCAACTGCGCCTCCCTGGCTGACATTATTAATAAGGTAATTTCATACATTTACGTGTTATGTAAATTAAGTCAAGTGAGATGCACTAGTCACTCAGCAATGTCAATAATAATAATAATAATAGTAATAATAAACGGCAGACAACTCTAGATTGTATGAACCGATAACAGACTGAGCTACTGAGTATAACAAGAGTTTCCTTACTGTATTTTGTTTTGAATCTTTATCTTCAAACATTAGAATTTAAATGCAGTGGTATGAGTTATTGAAATTTCTAAAAAATATCTACTATACTGTTCAGTTCGGAATAACAGTATCTTTCTTTCAGAGCCCTCATTTTTATTATACAAAAAAACCTTTCCTAATTCACGTACCATTCGACCTATGATTCCATTCTAAGATGGAAGAAATCTGACTGAAAGCATGAATGTCCAATATTATAATTAGAGTGTATTTGGTAAACCCCACATTTACAACATAAGTAATAAGCTATTAAAAAGCTGCTGTTCTGAACTTAGTAAACCCCTTAACCACTGTATTTAACTGTTCACTAGAAACTGGAAAATTTCCTGAAAGAATGAAACATGCAATTGTCAAGCCCCTGTTTAAAAAAGGAGACAAAAAATTTACCATCAAATTACAGGCCTATATCGCTCTTAACTTCATTTTCAAAAGTATTCGAAAAAGTTGTATATAACTGCATAGTTTACTATCTTAATTTGAATAATATTCTTACACCATCACAATTTGATTTTAGAAGTGGCATGTCTACTGAAAATGCTACATTTAAACTCACCACAGAAATACTGGAAGCGCTAGATAAAAAGAAATATACGTTGGGAATTTTCTGTGACTTAGCTAAAGCATTCGACTGTATAAATCATGATCTATTAATTGAAAAATTGGAACATTATGGAATGAATAATTTAACACTGAATTGGTTCAAATCATACCTGTCTGGTAGAACTCAAAATGTTGTAATAAATGGAAACAAATCTAATCTAGGAGTAGTTAGAAGTGGAGTACCACAGGGATCAATACTAGGACCTTAGCAATTTTTAATTTTCATCAATGACTTGCGACATAACTAAAGTGACGAAACAAAGGTATTGCTTTTTGCGGATGACACTAGTGTATTTGTAACAGGAAAATCCCAGGAACAACTGGCAAGAGTAGCTACAAAGGCTTTTCACGAATTAAATGTATGGTACCAAGCTAATAAAATGACGCTTAATAATGAAAAGACCCACTTTATTCAATTCAGAAAAAAACAAAGATGTACCCAAAACCTTGTAATTAATTACCAAATACAAAGCATAGAACAAATTAGTAATATCAAATTTTTAGGATTCAGCATGCTTTACCTTAAGAGTCCTGAATCATGTATTAAAACAGGATGCCTTACGCATGGTATATTTTGCAAATTTCCACTGGGTAATGAAGTATGGAATCATATTCTGGGGTAACTCAACCCGCAGGGAAAAAAATATTTAAGTTAAATAACAAGCAATTAGAATAATGTGCGGAAAGAAAAAGAGAGAATCATATAAACCGCTCTTTGAAAAATTAAAAATCCTCACTCTCACAGGGGAGTATATATACTCCGTTATGTGTTATATGGTAGATAATATTGAGAGATTCCAAACTAATAGATGTGTTCATGAACATACTACTAGAAACAGGAATGATTTACATAGACCGGTTAATGTATTAAAACTTTTTCAGAATGGCGCTTATTACTCCGCAATACAGATATACAATAAGCTTCCAAACAACATTAAATTATTATGTATTCGAAAAAAAAAGCAAATCTTTCAAAGGATCTCTCAATAAATTTTTAATGACTCATACCTTCTACAATATGGATGAGTATTTCCAGTTTGAAGAAGTTTACAGTGTAGTATATTAAATGTTATTATTTATTACTTGCTTGTTTTTTGTAATCTGACGTGTTCTATATCCTTGGGTGCCACTCAACACAGGATCTACAGAACGAGATAACTACATCTACATCTACATCCACTAACTTCAAGTACTGAGTGCTCCAATTTGGAGCTTGCCTATTCAGTACCTAAGCGTTATGGGAGAAACGGAAAGAGGGGGAAGAGGAAAATGTTGACGTCATTCAAACCTTCCTTCAGCGCAGCAGCGAGTCTGATTCAGTCCTGTCGGGTAGTGTTCAAATCAGTTTGTATAGCAAAATGACTCCCGTGCAGTACAGGAAACGTCACTGAGTTTACAAACCGGCCTGCTGCTCAGCTTTCCTTGTGATAGACACTAATAGGCGTGGAGCAGATAAAACCGGCTCCCTAGAACTGCACTAATGCTTGTTGGAACCTATCAAAATAAAATTGATTTTGAATTTTCATAGAAGGAAATAATAATTTGAAATTTATATGAAACAAATTCTTGTAACTCTATGGGCTACAAAAACATTGTCAGTACCGGTACAACATACAATAGTTTTCGAGATAGGCTATGATGTAAACTTGCTAGTAGCGGAAAACGAGCCAAAATTTCCCTACTTGCCTGCTGACATCATGGCAGTAACTCAGAAAGTATAATAGACAAACTTATTTTTTCACCATATTAAAGAGGAAAATATTGCACAGGAAACAATTATTAAAAAAAATACAATTTCTATCCTCAAAGTTGTACCTCGCTCTAGAATGGTTATAATTAGATTTATTAGAGGGTTCATTATTCGCTTTCTCTTCCAAAACGGGCAAAAGAAAAGCAAAATTCTTATGTAGATAATTAGGTTGTTAAGCCCGCGATCTCATTACGTTTGAAGGAATGTGGTGAAAGCAAAACATTTTATCACCAAATATAGGGAGACCCAATGAAACATGAACCGGCTGGGCGGTGTTTTTCAGGTTCGCGATGGCTGCGCGCGTTGCCTCTGCGGCTATCATAGAGTAACTCTGATGGTACTATTCAACAACTTCCTTAACTATGTTTAAAGGCTTTACTTAACATCGTTATGAAAAGAGGTCCCCGTCGATGCCAACATATTTTTAGTACCTCTTTAAGCTGACTGCGTTAACACAGTATGTATATAAATACATACTGCACATTAGTAAGCATACGCTGATCCTTAATTGTGACTAAATACAAGACACAATAAAATAACTCATAACGGCTGCACTACACTGACTCATACTGAACTAACCGCATCACCATCAAGGCAATTCTGCAGATCAGAGAAAAGCCAGCTTCAGTGGCGTGACCTTGGTTGCAGCAGCGACGGGATACCTATATCCACACGCCCAGCGGATAAACATCGCGCAGATGGTTCATAGTTCATTTGGTCTGCCGGTAGTTTCTGATTTACGTGATTTTCAATAATCTATTCAGTTTACATTTATTAATTTATTATTTAATGGAAATACTCAGGAGGTAAATGTTCCATGAAAATACAATTCATTACAAATGAAACAAAATAGTTCACCCAGGTATCATATTCTAGATCATATTGTTCCACATCCCTCTACCATAATCCTGACCTTATGTGTGTAACTTAAGTAATTACAACGATGCGGATATCAACTGTTATCTGACCTTTCCAAATTTAATTATGATTTTAAAATAATAACTATTAGATCGTACTATAAAACGCAATATCTGTTTGTTTCTCTTCGTAATGCCATTCTGTTTATAACACGATAGTTCTGTTCTGTAACAAAGTTATTTTCATTTTGCGCTTGTTAGGAACCCGTTTCACCTTTTAACCAAACCGCCGGCAACGGCTATCTATCATAAGCGCTAATGTAGGGATAACATTACTGCGCCAATTACTAAATTACAAAAGCGCCAACATTAGTTTGCTTTAATCGCTAGTGTGAAAAATAAGGAGTATGGACATTGACTTTTAAGATTAATGTAACATTAAATAAAGCGATAATACTCAAATGGAGGTCCTGGCCTAGAGTAATTTATTACGTTTGCTTGTAACTAATATTGGACATCTCCTGACCAACGAGTCATCATCAATATTGACGGCACTGACTAATAGTGTATTAATTCTGAAAGCAAAAACATTAATTGAAATATAGAACTTTTAGCATTAACTGTAAGCACAGGAAGCTCTTAATAAAAATAGTAAGATACGTGTACCTTCACGTACTATGCATGGCACACCTTTTTTTGTAGTCGTAATACTGAACTAGATTAGATTAGATTAGATATTACAGGAAAGATAATCAGGAGGAACCTTCCCCATCCAGCCCACACTGAAACGTAAGGTTTATTGTGCGGTTTTCTTCCTGTGTTTCTAGTATTGCCGTCCTTATACCTTAATAAGTTTAAGGAGCCCAGTGACTAGGTTGTTGCTAGTTACAATCTCTTTTGGATCTGTGCTCCCAAATTGATTGTATCTATCTATTTCCAGTGCTTCACATTGGAATATTAAGTGTGATGCCGTTTCTTCTTGTGCACCACACTTCCTGCATATTGGGTTTTCTGTCAGACCCATTCTATGTAGATGTTTCTTAAATTTCCCATGGCCTGTCATCAACCCTACCATGTGTCTTATCTGCTGCCTGTTTAAATTAAGGATTGCAGTACTTCTTTTGAGACATGGTTGTGGCATCATTCGCTTACCATGTCTTTGTTCCTGTATATTATTCCAGTAGTCTATGTGCTGTCTTTTGACCCAGTTTAATAGACTTTTCCTTACCATTAACTTGGTATTACCCAGGACAGGTTCTGGGCCTACAAATAGGGACTGTGCACCCTTTTTGGCCAGCCTGTCGGCATTTTCATTGCCGCTTACCCCAGCATGGCCTGGAACCCATGCTAGAGTAAGTCTGTTATATTCCCCTAGTTTTTCTAGGGCTTCTTGACACTCCTTAACGATCTTTGATCTCGTGTAGGATGCACTTAGTGCCTTCAGTGCTGCCTAGCTGTCAGAGTATATCCAGATGGCACAATTTCTGTAGCACCTGTCTACATTCTCCTCCACGCAAGCCCTGATGGCATAGACTTCTGCCTGGAATACTGTGGTTAGTTTGCCCAATGGATACCATTTCTCCAGTTTGGGCTGCACTCCAAGGATACCTGCCCCTGTACCCTCCTTGGTCTTGGACCCATCAGGAAACCAGATGATGTCACCTGATTGGTGTTGGTGTTTAGCCTCCCAATGCTCCCTACCTTCAATCTCAACCTTGTAGGACTTATTGGAGTTGAGGGAGATCTGCATAAAATCCCCTGGCATTTCTGCAGCCTGGTTTATCCCTGCTATATCCAGGATCCTAGTGTGACTACCTGGATATCTTGCAGGTCTCCAGTTGCCGCCAGTCTTTAGTCTGTATGCTCCAGCCATTGCCTCCATTTTAATCCACAGATGTAGTGGAGGTATGCTAAGCATGGTTTCCATTCCAGCAGTAGGTGTGCTATTAATTCCACCGGTTACAGCTAGGCAGGCCAATCGCTGCACTTTACCGAGTTCTTTAATAGCCCCTGCTTGTTCCGTCTTTCTCCACCATATTACTGATCCATAGCTAACTAAGGGCCTCACTATGGTGGTATAAATCCAGTGGGTACTTCTGGGACTTAAACCCCAGCCTTTACCACAGGCTCTTTTGGTGCCCATAAGGGCCATTTTAGCTTTGGCGCATGTCGTCTTAAGGTGAGAGGTCCAAGTAAGTTTAGAATCTAGTATCAATCCTAGATAATTGACTTCCCCTCTTACCGGCAACATTTCCCCAAATAGTTTAAGCTTCCAGTACATGTCCTGGATTCTTTTCCTTGTGAACGGTACCACCACAGTCTTCTTGGGATTAACACCAAGATCCTGTTTTTGGCACCATTTCTTTACAATATTTAAGGCAGATTGTGCCATTGACCTTACAGTGCTTTCATATTTGCCAGAGACAACAATCGCTAGATCGTCTGCATACCCTTGACAATAGAACCCACTGGCGTTTAGTTCTTCGATAAGGTCGTTGACCACTAGGTTCCACAATAATGGGGACAGCACCCCCCCCCCCTTGTGGACAACCTCTTGTGGCAATTACTGCCATTCTTTCATCAAGGATGTTGGCTTCAATTCTACGCTTTTCCAGCATGGTCTTTATCCACTTGCATAAGGTGTCATCTATCCCATGTCTGTTAGCAGCGTTGAGCATAGCATCGAAGGTTGTATTACTAAACGCTCCTTCGATGTCCAAGAAAATCCCTAGAGCGATCTCTTGGAAATTCAGTGCGTTTTCTACCTTGCCAATCACATGGTGAAGGGCTGTTTCGCATGATTTTCCTGTTTGGTAGGCATGTTGATTTGGGTGTAGAGGGATCACAGTTATCCTCTCCTCTCTTACATACCTATCAACTAGTTTTTCTAGTATCTTTAATATAAAAGACGCTAGACTGATTGGTCTGAAATCCTTTGCCTTGGTATGATTGATTCTCCCAGGCTTTGGGATAAAGATCACTCTTACTGGTCTCCATGCATTTGGAACATGTCCCGAGGCAAGACTTACTCTGTATATTCTACACAGGAATCGGGTTAAGTTGTCCCCCGCCTTTTGTAGTAGAGCTGGAAATACACCATCCGGACCAGGTGACTTGTAAGGTTGGAAGGCTCCAGTGGCCCACCGTACTTTCTGAAAGTCAACACACTTCTTGGATATTTCCCAATCTCCCTGCCTTGGTGTCGAATTGTATCTTCTTGGCAGGTCTATTATTTGGTCTGCGTTCTCCACTATAGTGCATTGTGGAAAATGAGTATCGAGGAGCACTCTCAGCGTATCGGTTGCTGATATAGTGTACTCCCCATTCTCTTTTTGCAAGTTGCCATTAGGATTTATTGGGAGTTTTGTGAGGACCTTTTGGAGTCTGGCTCGTGCTGGAACCTCCTCTATCCCCTCACAAAATACTCTCCAAGATGTTAGTTTTGCATCTTTAATGGCCTTGTTGTATTCACCCAGGGCTTTCCTGTATTCTATCCATAAGCCCTTTCTTTTGGCTTTATTAAACAGTCTCCTAACCTGTTTTCTTTGCTGTTCCAAGGTTTTGTTCCACCGGGTCACAATCCTGTTTGTGGTCTTACTTATAACTGGACAGTTACCTAGATATGAGGTCATGATAGCTGTCTCAAGTTGATCAGCTGCATCCTCAATATCTGCAGTATTTCTGAATGTCCATCTCATTTCATTCAGATGTTGGTTGAGATCTGCTCTATATGAGTCCCAGTCTGTCTTCCTGGGATTTATATAGACCTTGGTCTGTTTTTCTCCCATTTCTATCTCAAACCGGATATACATGTGATCAGAAAGGGAAGGTTCCTTTGAAACATGCCATTGTTTTATATGGTCTCCTATCAAATAGGTCCCAAATGTAATGTCTATGACTTCCTCCCTTATTGCATTGCGAAAGGTAGCTTCCTGTCCCTTATTGAATATCTCTAAATTCCTTTCAAAAAGGTATTCCAGTAGTAACTCACCTCTTGTGTTGGTATCGTTGCTGCCCCACAACAAGTTGTGGGCATTAGCATCACATCCAACCAGCAGTTGTTCGTTCAGCTGTTGACAGCTGTCCACAAGTTTTCTTAGCTCCTGTGGAGGAGGACTGTTGTCTTCATAGGGAAGGTATGCTGTAGCCAGGACTATATCCCTGGAGCTCCCATCCTTATGTTGTTTCAGCCGAATGGTCACAAGATCCCTTGAACAGAAATTTATCATTGACATGTGTGATATACCCTTCCTTACAAATATGCAGGTTCGGGGGCTTATTCCGTTTCTGAAGTATATTAACTTACCTTCAGTTGTTCCTAGTCCTGATACTCTCCCTCTCACAACGTACGGCTCCTGTATCAGGGCTATGTCCACCTGCTCCTTAAGCAGCATCCTTTGCAGCGCGGCTGATCCCCCTTTACTGTGTTGCAGGTTTATCTGCAGCACTTTTAGGCTCCACCTTGCTGTCGTGTTTGATGTCTTTTAAAACCCTGACAATGATCTGCGAGAACCCTAGGTATAGCTTTAGGTCATGTCTTCGCAGTGTTACTAGGGACTTTTCATCTATGTCAACCACAATGGTCTGTCCCTTCTCTTCCACCTTACGGTTGATTACCCTCCATCCCTCTGTTTTGATCACTGGATTTTGACATCGGATCTTTTTAAACAGAGTCTCTGGAGGTACATCCTTCAAGATCTTGGGTATCCACATGGATATCTTAGCGGTCTTCAGAAGCTCCCCTGTTGTCTTTACTAGCAGTTTAGCTTCCTCCCACGGAGATATCTTGGGAACCGTCTCTTTAAGCCATTCTGTTGTCTCTTTTCCATCACAGACAAAGATAACAGCCCCTTTATCTAGATAAACTCTTTTAAATTTGGGTCCTATTCCTTCCCCAATTTTTTCAAAGAGAGCCATCTGTAGTTTTTCCTCTTGTTCCTCTGTTATTTCTACAAGAGGATATCCTTGTTGGATCACTGCCATTCGAAAGGTCGAGGCTACAGTACTAAAGGTCTGTTTCCCTGTTTCCTGTCTCGGCCTTTTCGAAGACTGGTTTTCACCAGATTCTGGAGTGTCTGGAGTTCTGTCTTGTCGGGACCTTTTGCTCCCGGTAGAAGTTGAAGGGGTTTCGTTAATTAAAATAAAATAGCAATTCACAGCCATCATAAGCATACATTTTTTATTTTATTTATATACTGCTCTGCACTATTATATGTGAAAATAAAATTAGAATTATTAAATATGTTATGATTTCTTTCGTTAGGACTAGAACGAGATCGGAGATTGCACGATTGAAGAGAAGCAAGTTCTAGAAAAGAAGACAATCAAGATAGCCCACGTCTTTCTACAACACAGAAAACATTTTTTTGTCTGTTACCATGTAGCATGGAGAATAGGCTAGTCAATGAAATCTTTCTCTGACGGAGAATTTGTAAAGTCCTGCTTAAGTGATATTGTTAAAGTAATGTGTCCTGAACTAACTCGCAATTTTGAATCACTTCATTTGTCTCGCAATACAATTAAGAGCAGAATAGAGAATATTGCAAAACAAATTGAAAATTATACAAAAATTAAATTGATATTTTCATAAAATTTTCTTTAGCATTTGATGAAAGTACCGATGCAAACGACAAAGCTCAATTAGCGATATTTATTAGAGAAGTAACCAAGATTTAGTTGCACATGAGTACTTTCTTGATCTAGTGACACTCAGGGACAATACATGAGAAAATGAGATTTTTCAGGCACTGAAGAGTACAGTCGAGAAAATAGGGATTACATTGGAATAAATTAGTAGCTATAACAACAGATGGGGCTCCCTCAATGACTGGGGGAATCAACGGTTTGAAATGTAGACTACAGAAATATGTGAAAAATACGTTAAAGATAAGTGTAAAATTTATACACTGTATTATTCATCGAGAAGTTCTATGTGGCAAAGCTGTTAACTTTGAGCATGTAATGGATGTGGTTGTTCAGACTATCAATAAAATTAAGTCTTCGGCCCTTAAACATAGCAAGTTTCGAAATCTTGTAGAAGATTTAGACGAGGAATATGGAGATGTACAATATTTTTCCGAAGTCAGATGGGTCAATCAGGGTCAAATGCTACGGAGATTTTTTTATCTACGTACTGTCATTGCTGATTTTATGACGGAGCAGGTTTGTTAAATTTATACGTATAGTTTCTTCAATTGCTTCGTTTTTGTGCCTTCATTATCGTACCTATCCTCTAACTAATGTGATTTCATTTTACAGGGTGTCAATATTTCGGAATTACAAAATGATGATTACGGATTTGGCGTTTCTTACTGACATCTGTGAACATCTCAATACCTTGAACTAAGGACTGCAAGGTCGTGAACAAACTATTGTTCAAATGTACGATAAGGTCAACTCTTCCGTCAAGATGCTTAATGTTTAAAGGTACAACTTAAAGATATAGTCTTCTATCATTTTGCTTCTCTGAAATCACTGTCTGACTCAAACCTAGCAAAATATTTTGATACACTGGCAATATTAACTAGTGAGTTTGAAGACAAACGATTTGAAGATCTGAAACACATGAAACATGATTTTGAGTTTTTGTATGCCCCTTCACAACGGACATAACACATGTAAGATATAATCTACAATACGAACTTGCAGATCTTCAACGTGACACTTTTTTAAAAAATTAAGTGCAAATATTTTTTGGGTACAGATATTTTTAGAAATATCGATTCCTCTACATACCCACGACTTAGGACATTTGCAGCTGAAATAATATCGCTGTTTGGGTCAACGTACTTTTTTTTCAAAAATGAATACTCTGAAGTCTCGTGAAAGAACACAACATACAGATAACAGTCTTCATGCACAAATTACGGTGGTTGCTTATGATGTAACACCTAATTTTCAAAGTCTATTGAAGTAAAACCCTGCCGTACTTCAAAACAACAAGTTCTGCAAAATAACAATCTTCATATGACTTGTAATGTAACGATAAAGCACATTCTAATATAATTCCCATTTATTCCTTTCGGAATTACAACAGAAGCTAAAGCACATTGTAGTCTAGTCTAGCCTAGCTAGCTGTGTCGCTATTCCCTACAGAGCTACGAACAACTTCTCTGCCTTCCTTCCGTGATGTGCGGGTAGTATTCTCAATGCGTCACACGACTCTCGTATTTTGCCATCTCTGTCACTGCAGTGTCCAGCTATGCCAGATATCCCAATCACAATTTGTCGCTATTGTTTTTTTATGTTGGTTCTTTAGTTATGTTGTTGTTAAGCCTGGACGGGAATAGTAATCTTAAAGCCAGAAATAGAATTCCTTAAGCAATCTCAGTATAACCATCCACATGTAACCATCACGCTTATTAGCATCTACCTCAAACCTGCTGAGCCCCCTGACCCAATAATAAAAAAATTACGAGCACTAGATAGAGCCAAATCCAACATTATAGTTGGCATCGATACGAATGGAAGATCCCCCTTATGGGGCAATCCAAATACAGATAATAACGGCGCACTTATGAAGGAAGTAATAACTGAACAATGCCGAGACAACCTATCAAAAGAGACTCGGCTTATCAAATATAAACGTCACACTCATATGTCGAGACATGGTTCACCGCAATGTCCAATGGACTCTTTGGCCCGAAATAGAAACAAGTTCCCACAACCTGTTACAAACTGTAATCGAAGACAACATTGTGAAGCCACTGCACCAAATTGGAAAATTCAACTTAAAAAATGAAGACTGGCCTATGCACCCGAACAAATTATAATCCCGCCTCGAACCCTTAAATTTAACTTTAAACTCCACACGGGAGGTAATAGAAAGAGTCCGCCAAGTAACCACTGCTGTCACACGTGCGGTGCTAAAGCATCCATAAAACATTACCAGGGAAGAAACCAGTCCCCTGGTGGAACTAAACCCTCAACCAACTCTCATTAGAAACGAACACAACAAGTTGAAGGTTTCAAAAAACACACAGAATTCATGAACAACATAACAGAGATAGATACCACTCAGAATACATGGAATCTTGACGAGAATACTCTCGCGCGATATATCTCGCCAAAATTGAAACCTGGAGGCAATTTGTAACTAAGAAAAGCGCCCTAATTCATGGGCCCTAATATAAGCTTTAAAGTAAAAAGTTGCACCCACGCCCGATCATTAACGGTCTCCGCACCCCTTATGGGATAATTGCCGACACATGGGAGGCAGTGGCCACCACCCTAACTAATACCCTCGTCCCTGAATGCACCGACGTTAGGAAAACAGAAGCGCATCAAATTCTACGTAGAGCCGCCCTAGCTCCTTACAACAACGAACTCAACGCAACCCCATTTGTTATCACAGACCTGCAAATAGCAATCGACAGGACTAAAAACAGAACAGCTCTCGTCATAGACCAATCATGGGCAAACCCCTATCCATTGACACGCAACCCGCAAACTTGGTCAACTTACACATAGTTCGAAAAGAACGGGTAGATGGAGACACAAACAGACAATAAGTGCAGTGGCGGTTGCTCATTCTTAGGGAAACACTAATTTCACTATATAGTATACATTACAATATACAAATAATACAAACAATTTTGTATTTTTAATTATTCTTTTACGTGTGCAATTATTTCATCATACAAAGGCTTAGAATGTGCCATAACGCCTTTCCAATCGGAACTGTGTGGCAACCCGTCACTGCTTGCGAAGAGATATGATTCATGCACGGGAATAATCCACCACGTACACCGAATGTCCGCAATGCCATCTTGTGTCTTATGCGGGAAGGTCGAGAACCACAAGTGGTTCGCGAACCAGTAAATGCCCGTGTATGTCATAGATGAAATACACTAGAGCGTGGGCTACTGTATACCCCCCATCCCCCCCCCGTGGGATTTTCCGACTCACATATTTTTTTGTTGGTATTGCCATCTAGTTTCAGATTTTAGTTGTTTGCCCCTTATCAATAACAGCATTTACCCGGAAACCCCGGAAAACTACGGAAATCCGGAGAAAAATAGCTTGTTTTAATTTTTCTTTGTTCTTTGCTCCTAATATGCCCAGGGAATTTCTGAATCACATCTTTATTGTTGGTATTTCCATCTAGATTAAGTTTTTAGTTGTTTGCCCCTTATCAATTACGGCATATCCCCGGAAAACAACGGAAATCCGGAGAAATGACTTTGTTTTAATTTTTTTGTTCTTTGCTTCTAATATGCCCAGGGAATTTTTGACTCACGTATTTTTTGTTGGTATTGCCATCCAATTTAAGGTTTCAGTTGTTTGCCTCTTACCAATTGCAACATATCCCCGGAAAACCCGGAATACCATGTATATACGGAGAAAATGACAATGTTTTATTTTCTTTTTATCTTTGTTATTTGCTTCTAATATTCAAAGGGAATTTCTGAATCATATGTTTTTTTGTTGGTATTGCCATCTAGATTAAGGTCTCAGTTATTTTTCTATTATCAATTACAGCATATCCCCGGAAAACTCCTAAAACCACGGAAATCCGGAGAAAATTACTTTGATTTAATTTTTTAAATCTTAGTTCTTTGCTCCTAGTATTCAAAGGAAATTGGTGACTCATATGTTTTTATATTGGTATTTCCATCTAGATTAAGGTCTCAGTTGTTTGCCGTTATCAATTACAGCATATCCCCGGAAAACTCCTAAAAACATGGAAATCCGGAGAAAATTACTTTGTTTTAATCTTTTAAATCTTAGTTCTTTGCTTCTAGTATTCAAAGGGAATTGGTGACTCATATGTTTTTGTATTGGTATTGCCATCTAGATTAAGGTGTCAGTTGTTTGCCCCTTATCAATTACAGCATATCCCCGGAAAACTCCGAAAACCACGAAAATCCGCAGAAAATGATTTCGTTTTAATTTATTAAAAATCTTTGTTATTTGACCCTAATATAACCAGGGAATTTCTGACTTACATATTTTTGTTGGAATTGTCATCTAGATTAAGGTTTCAGTTGTTTGCCCGTTATCAATTACAACATATCCCCGTAAAACCCGGAAGACCACGGAAATCCACGGAATTTCTAGAACTCGGAACTTGTGATCTACAGTCACTGAAACCGTTATTGCGAAGTAATTCTGCTTCAGCTGTGTACTTTGCAGGTTCAAAAGGGTGAGTATGTGGACTACGTGATATCTGCCATAATTGTGATGGTCACATGCAAAGAAAATGGGAATCATATCTTCTAAACATGCCAAGTGTAAGTCAAAGTTTTTTCTTTAGTTGCTCGCTGAAATCTCAAAATCAAAGACCCTTTGTCGATATTACCAAGCCAAAAGTGTGCTATTTTACCCAATGTCCCTACTATAACTTCAGTCAAGAAAGTTTGATAGTGACTGTGGAAGGTTTGGCAAGATAAATTATAATTCACAGATGTCAAATTAGAATATGAAGGGTGTGCTGCCAGGTTTTCAATCGCTTTCTTCCCTTCAGCAACAGGATTTTTTCCAGTATTATTTGTCATGCTGTAATTGGTAAGGTCCGCCCGCGTGGTCTTGTGGTTAGCATCGCTGACTACAGATCCGTCGGCCCGGGTTCGATTCTCGGTACCTCCTCGGATTTTTCTGAGGTAGGGAGGTCTGGTAGGGGTGCACTCAGCCTCGTGATTCCAAATTGAGGAGCTACTTGATAGAGAAGTAGCGGCTCCGGTCAAGAAAACCACCATTAACTGCCGTGGGTGTCGGCATGCTGACCACATGCCCCCAATCCTGCCATCTGCCTGCGGGAGATGACGCAGCGGTCGGGTGGTAGGCCAAGTCCCTCCAGGGATGTAGCGCCACGGAGTTTAGTTTAGTTAGTAATTGGTAAGGGGAAAACAACTGAAACCTTAAACTATATGGCAATAGGAACAAAAGGTATGTGATTCAGAAATTCCCTGGGATTATTAGCATCAAAGAACAAAGATTTTTAGAACATTAAAAAAAAAACTCATTTTCTCCGGATTTTCGTGGTTTTCGGAGATTTCAGGAGATATGCAGTAATTGATAAGGGGAAAACAACTAATCCCTTAATCTAGATGACATTACCAACACAAAAGCATATGAGACACAAATTCCCTTTGAATATTAGGAGCAAAGAACTAAGATTTAAAAAAATAAAACAAAGTAATTTCCTCCGGATTTCCGTGGTTTTCAGGGTTTACGTGGATTTGCTGCAATTGATAACGGGAAAACAACTGAAACATTCAACTAGATGGCAATACCAACAAAAAACATATGAGTCAGAAATTCCCTGGGAATATTAGGAGCAAAGACTAAAGATTTTAAAGAAATTTTTAAAAAGTCAATTTCTCCGGATTTCCGCGGTTTTCGGAGTTTTCTGGATATATACTATAATTCATAAGGGGAAAACAACTGGAACCTTAACCTAGATGGTAATGCCAACAAAAAAACATATGAGTCAGAAATTCTCTTCGAATATTAGGAGCAAAGAACAAAGTTTTAAAAAGAAAACATAGTCATTTTCTCCGTATATACGTGGTTTTCCGGGTTTTCCGAGGATATGCTGTAATTGGTAAGAGGCAAACAACTGAAACCTTAATCTAGATGGCAATACAAACACAAAAACATATGATTCTCCAATTCCCTTTGAATACCAGGAGCAAAGAACAAAGATTTTCAAAAATTTAAACGAAATTAATTTTTCCGGATTCCCGTGGTTTTCGGTGTTTTCCGGGGATATGCTGTAATTGATAGGGGGCAAACAACTGAAATCTTAATCTAGATGGTAATGTCAACAAAAAACATATGAGTCAGATATTCTCTTTGAATATTAGGAGCAAAGAACAAAGATTAAAGAAATAAAACATAGTTATTTTCTCCGTATATACGTGGTTTTCCGAGTTTTCCGGGGATATGTTGTAATTTGTAAGTTGCAAACAACTGAAACTTTAAACTAGATGGCAATACGAACAAAAATGTGTGAGTCAGAAATTCCCTGGGAATATTAGGGGCAAAGAACAATACAAAATTAAAACAAACTCATTTTCTCCGGATTTCCGTAGTTTTCCGGGGTTTCCGGGTAAATGCTGTAATTGATAAGGGGCAAACAAGTAAAATCTTAAACTAGACGACAATAGTAACAAGAAAATATGTGTGTCAGAAAATCCCACGGGGGGGAGGGGAGGGTTTGCTATTGGTAGCCCATGGTCCACACCCATAAATTATGAAATACGAAAGACCGCCCGTCCGCAACATGTTCCTTCAGATCTACAACATATGGCTCAACTCATGGAAACACGGCCTCCTCAAGATCATCCTCAAAACGAAACAGAAGATACGTCCCTTGCCAAATCATACGGACCGATCTGTCTGCTCCTAGTCAGGGAAAAAATATTCGAGCATCTCCTTCTAACGAAAATAGACGCACTCCTAGAAGAAAACTACTCGCTCAGGCAATTCGGCTTCCGCCCTGGACGAAGCTTGGAAGACGCAGCCTCACTGCTTCAACAAAAAGTAATTACCGCTAACTCGAGATATGTCCTTGCCATATGCATCGACATAGACGGCGCATTCGAAAATGTCTGGTGGTCACATGCTTTTGAAACTGCCCCAAAAATATCTACGCTGTAATAAAAGTCTACTTCAAGTCCAGGCTAACAACGCTAAGGGATAATCTGCACTCATTCACGAAGGTCACAACTAAAGGGTGCCCCCAGGGCTCAGTACTGGGCCTCAAGGTTTGGAACTTGGTGTTTCATGAAGCCCTACGATGCACTGAAGAAAACAATGATGCTGCCATTATAGCCTACGCCGACTACCCAGTCCTCACAATCGAAGGGGATTCCAGACCACAACTCGAACAGAAAGCCACTAGGGCACTGACAGCACTAAACACTTGGACCAATAAGGCCAAACTGATCATATATCAAACAAAAACTAACACTATGCTCCTCAAGGGTAAAATAGGAAACCACCCTCCAATCATCAGGATAGGACGAGACCGGCTCCCATACGTCCGCGAAACCAAGGATCTAGGCATTCACATGCAGGAAAACAAATTTCACGCACACGTGCAACACATCTGTTCAACAGCAAAAAATCTCTTTCAGGCTCTAGCCAGACTATCTGGAAATCAAAGGGGCTACAAATACACTAATTACCGAGCACTATACATTGGCATTATTTAAATCCATAATCACTTATGCTGCAAATGCATGGGCCCAAAACCTTAACGCCCTTCACATCCGAAAACTAATATCCGGCCAGAGACTACGCGTCACCAAAGCTCACGCCACAACTTCAAACGTCTCTCTTCCAGTTACCTGGAGTCTTACCTCAGCTAGAGTCTTACCTGACGACATCCTACTCAAGGAAAGAATAGCAAAATATAAAGTCCGAAAACAAATTCACTTTAACCTACACACAGTCAACTTCGGACCTCTCCAATAAAAACGACTAGAGAAAACACAACTCTTTGAGCACATGCGGACTACGTTAACAGAGACATGACAACAAAAATGGATCGCAGCTCAACACGGCCATATGAAAGGGACTTCTTTCCAAGCGTCAAAAACAGATTAGAAATGCCTCGATAGAACCAGTTCGTAACTGGCCACGGTATTTTTGCCGCCAATTTAGCACGATTCCAACTCGCAGAGGACGATCTATGCGCATTTGAGGAGAGTGAACCAGACACAATGTATCACGTACTGTACACCTGTCCCAGATATAGAGAAGCTAGACTACTCCTTCACGACGCCGCTAGGGCATTGGAGGAAGCCTGGGCACTTACTTAACATTCTGGATTTAAAAAAAATAAATAAATAAATAAATAAATGAACAACCTTCGCAGCCTTAAAGAAATTGCCAAATCAGTACTAAAAGTAAAATAAAAAATATAAAACATAGCATAAATCACCAACTGACTGGGTCACACCCACTACACCATTCTGAGCGAGGTTTTCCTCATGGGCTTTCCTCGATCAAAGGCAAATGCCGGACTCCTAATAATCCCCTGTAACAAATACACTCACAGCAACAATCACTAGATAACATATCTACACACACCAAGCACAACATACTGAACACCAAGCACAACATACTGAACACTAAGCACATATATTTAATTGCAAACAGGTCAAATCCGCGGCATACAACACTGACATGAGAAAACAGCCCAAACACGTCACAATATCAACATCCCCTACGGTTGTGAATAAGGGCACAAATAGGAACACACACATCACAAATGGTTACCAAAATTTGGTTTGACCGGAGGCAATAAGCTTCATTGCTTGGCACTTTTATCATAGTCCTCATATAAAGCAGGATGGTTAGGAATGCCGCGCTGCTGTTGATGTTTATGTCCGCATAATTATAGGTTCCTGAAAGGAGTGAGAAGAGGAAAGGAGAAGTATCTGTGAAAGAAAGTCATTTTTCAATAGTGTACCGTGTTTTAGAAATACTTGATATATGGGCCTACCTTTTAATCCAGAATCGCAGCTACTAATCCCATGAGTTACGTATAATAACCCTTAATGATGTTGTCAGCAGCACAAATCCAATGACAACTTGTCAGGTTATAAGAGACTGATATTTCGTGCAGAGTGTAGTGTACAGTGCAATGACATCGCTGTTGATGAATATGGTTTGTAAACACGACACCGGCAGAGATAGTTTTTTTGAGTTATGAACACTGCTTGGTGCAAACTTAGCACACCGCCAGCAACTACACTTTAAGCCTACCACCAGATGAAATGAATAAGGAAGATTATATTTGATTTCACCTTTAATTCGAAGGGTAATTCTAATATTGAGTTGGTCGCATTATTTGTTAGCTATTTAATTAATCATTAATCTTAACCCATTCACACTCACAATATGATGAAAACATTCAAAATATTCTGTATGTAGATAAATATCATTAAATTGGGCACATTAGAGCATGTACGGTCCATGCGGACTCATGCGATTTTTTGCATTGGAATTTGTAAAAAGTTAACTATTGTAATAAACACTTACATTACTTTACATTACATTACATAAAAATAGAAAAATGAAAGACTGCCCATGGGAAGAGAGAAACAGACTGTCATATTCATAGGACATGGATTATGAGCTTATAATATTGCGGCTTAAACATGTAACTTATACACATATGATTCGTACCAAAATTACAAAGTTAATTAATTTATTATCTAAGATGATACCATACCTGGCTCTACTCATTAAAAGTTTCATTAAGATATATGTTGGTAATATAGAATTAGTACTAAATGGCTATAGGTCGAAAAAAGCGAGCTGGTGCAAACTTCACTATTTCTTCTTTCAGTCACTCAGAGCTATTGGTATTGAGTAAGAATATGAAAACATGGCCATAAATACATTTTGTGATATTATATATAGTAGATTTTTCAAAATAATACTAACTGTCCATGGAATATCAACAAATCAGGTTACCCAAAATACAATGCGCCAGGGATCATTTTCCGCAGCGGCTACATGCTGGAGAGGGTGCTAGCAACAGCAGTTATGTTGGCAGCAGAATGCAGGCAGGCAGAGGTCATTGGATGCTTTGTCTTTAAATCATCAGTGCATGTTACTAATCAGTGCATATTTCAGTGTGCAAGCATTTAGACCGAATATTGCGATAGTACAGCAGTATTCTGGTGATAATGTTCAGCAATGAAGAGAGAGCTTTTTTTCGGTGGAACACGTTTTTATCGAAGGCGATAGGTTTACTGAAAATGTAAAACTAACATTTCAGGAGCGGTTTCCAAATTCAAGGTGTCCAAATTGGGATATTTTTCGAGATGTCATATAGGCTATAAATTTCGTGTGACTGGTTCAGTTCAAGAGACACCGAGGACGGGGAGGCATACCCTTTTAAGAGATAATAAACTTGACCAAATCTCGGATATAATCCTGCATAATCCTACAAATTCAACACGCAAATTAGCACAAGAGACCGGAAATCTTTAAGTGGATGTAACAACGTTGTAAGAGATGAACTTCTGTTGTACCCTTATAAAGTTAGTGTAGTTCATGAATTGCTACAAAGTTATTATGAGAAGCATCTGATATGATTGGCTATGGTGAGTGCACAGTTGACTGTTTTCATAAAAGCTCGTGCTACCAACATTATTGCTATTGCTAGCAGCCTCTCCAGCATGTAGCCGCTGCGGAGAAAGTTTCCTGGCGCACTTTACATCAATCATAATTTCCAACAAGTTCCAGTCAATAGGAATCCAAGAAGTTGGTGGACTGCACGGATTTTTTGTTCTCCCTTTATGAAATCAAAGAGATCACTCGCTATTTATTTGTATGATTTTATGCAGGCAGCGAATGAAATATTGTTTTTACTTCCTCTGCCCGTACCATAGGTACTATAGGTAGAGGAAGTATTGTTTTCGACCCCAAAATTCGAAGTTGAGTTTTAGCATATATACACGTTCCAAGGCCCCCTGAATCCAAAAATACTATTTTTGGAAACATGTCTGTGTGTCTGTCTGTCTGTCTGCCTGTGAACACTCTAGCTCCGAAACGGAAAATCGTATGAAAACAAAATTTCGTATTTGGGTCAGGTACCTTCTGAAGATGTTAGGATAAGATTGGCGACTATTTTCTCTCATTTTTAAGGGGACTTTATATGAAGAAATTTTCGTTTTTCGCAATTTTCTCGAAAACGGCTCTAACGATTTTCTTTAAAATTTGCACATGTGTTCCTTTTACTGAGAGATAAAACTTTTATTTGAAACTTTTTTCCAAAAAATTCTCTGAAGGGTAGTTACAAGCAACCCACTGTTCACCCACTGTTTGTAGAAAGTTTGTCTTGCGTGGTGAACAACTGAATATGCGCTCTTTCACGGCCTCTTATTCTATATAAGAATGTGAAGTGAGAAAGATGTATTGTTGGCCATGCATAGAGTAAAGAAGTATCGGAGGGAAATATTCGATTAATTTCGGAAATTATTCTTTACGGCGGAAAGTTCAACGTTTGCAGTCACTTGTTCTTTTTTTTAAGTTTGTTATATAGCCTGCACTTTTAGTCGCATCATTGAAAGAAGAGGTATTTATAGGATAATTAGCGTAAAATTGTGTCTTGCGATTCTGTTCAAGGATGTGTGAATACTGTTAACTTTTATTTGGGCAGAGGAAGTTATGTGACTTTCACATCAGATTTTTTTGTTTTGTTTTGCCCTCAGATCTGTGTTGCATTTCACTTTCTGTATCAATATATTCAAAATCAAATTCAGTTATTCCCGTAGGACATATCATCAGTTCTGCTACTGTAATGTTCAAGAATTATAATTAGATTATCGCCAATATTTTCGTTATCACTACCTCATCAGGAACTGCTGGATTATACTATAAAAAATAGGCATTTTTAAGTCTGCTTCAGTCAATGTTTATATTTGAGCTTCTACTGAGGACAATACACTCCGTTTGAGCTCTAGAATGCAGCAAGAACGAGTGTTCGGTTCAATAAATCAAGGAATAGCGCTTAAAAAGGACAATCAGAAAATATATCCTTTTTAATCCCAATGTTCTATGAATATGACAGCATAATATAATTTCAATTTTGTCGCTATAATTTCAGAATAAATCTATAGCCCTATGGAATCATTGACCCTTATAGAGTAACAATGCGTATCATGCAAGTCGTAATTATTCTCACAGGAAAATATATCGTTAATGAAAAGTGTTCATTGAAGACTGATGAAATGTGCTGAACGTGAATTTTTAACAAATCCAAGTGAATATGTCTCATGAGACATTATTATTAATTACTGTTTCGCGTTCTATTCTTTTTACTTAATAGGAGTCCAAATGGGCCAATTTTATTATTTGGGCAAGGCATTTGATGATTTTGCTTCTATTTATATGAAGGTTGAGAGATAACTCGGATATATATATATGTGTATCATGAATTAATTGATTAAATAAGGACAATTTTTTGCCATTTTTGCATTTTGCATTATTTTCATGAGATACGACATTTATGGGCATTTCTAAGCTAATATTGGCGTTTTTTTATAGTTTTTAATACAAAGCGATACATTACTTTTTATTTTGAATTTTTCATTATTTCTGTGTTAACGCTTGCCTATTATAAATTCCTAAGCAAATAACGTCCCCAGCAAACAAAGCAGACATGCAGCATAACCGGGAAGGAATTTGCATTTTGAACTCTACTACTCTTCGAAGAAAACATGGTGTAGGCAGTACCTGTTTCCACTATTTTAAAGGATTGTGCATAATACTCGTAGTCTAACTCATCGGAGCATGTCCACTGTTACTCATTTTCAAGTATATTAAAAGGACTTTCATAGTGTAATTCATTTGTGTATAAGAGTTGAGTGAAGTATTTGCTAGGGCCAATTTGATGGGCATGTCAGTTCATATTTTTTTCAAAGGGTGTCCAAGAAGCATTAATTTACTTACATCGTTACTAACAAAATAAAAGCGTTTTATATGTGCATTTAAATGTAACACACTGTTACCCATTAAAATACTCTCTAAAATCAGTTCACTACTTCTAAAAACTACATAAAATAAGTAATAGTGGATAATTTATTGGTCATTTTTTAAGTTTTGGGTACTTTCTTACCATTCTTAGGGCGTAAATGAACTTTTTATTTTTTATTTCTTCATTATTTTATGGTCTTTAAATGCCTGGCCCTCATTATTACTAATATATTACATTACATACTATTTGCTATTTATGTAAACCTACATTGTATATATTTTCTGAAACCTGGTTGAGTGGAAGAGAAGGCCTTATGGCCTTAACTCTGCCAGGGAAAATAAATCATTTACTACTACTACTACATACCATCCATTATTATAAATACTGTACATTTACAGTAAGAAATGTACAAGTCTGTATCGGTCACAATACGAGAGATTGTTTCTCTCCGGTAAATATGCGCTAATCGGCTCACTGCTTGTTGCATAGTTTTCTATGTCTTGGATAATTAGGAACAGCTCGAGAACGATTTTGGCAGTGAACAGTCAGGTTTGCTCAGCGCTAGCCACCGTGCCACCCCGAGCCGTAGAAAACAAAAGAACAATTATCGAAATAATGTAATTTCCCACCGCAGAAAGAACTTAAATACAGCACATAACTAAACGCATGCAATTCAGTATGTTGCTGCTAAACTAATATTACTTTGAGAAATGAGAAATGAAAGCTTATATATCTAATATTACTTTTACTGAGCAATTTTTTTTATTTTCACTAGATGTCACTGACCTAGAATATAGCTTCCATACTTACCTTCATGTTGCAGCCTTTTTTACTCTCCATGCTTTTAAAAAAATCTCGTTCCACTGAGAAGCTCAATCCTTTGTTTCTAATAATTTCCTATAGTAACTCCTACTAACATTAATTTGACTCGTCATCCCAGTTCTGTATTTAAAAAATGCAATTGTCTGGGGATGACCAATTTGATTTCGCAGTGGGTAAAAATAATTCAATCTCAGGGTATATTTTTAATGGGATTTCCCACTTACCTCCGATGCGATACGCAGACTCCTCCACCCCTCTGCGACCTGACGATGTAAATCACCCTGACCAAAGTCAGTTGGAAAGCACAAATGTATCTCGGGTATATGGTGTAAGGCTTTTAGATTACTTTCATGCATAAATATATAAATCATTTCTCCTTCTAATATTTAGTAAGCACTTCTATTTCCTTCTTTTCTTAATAATTATTATCTAAAAAACGTTAATTAACTTATATAATCAGTTATGAGGGATATAATATTATCTTCTAATTAACTAATAATTCTGACCATATTACAGGGTAATAGGATATTGTATAAATACCTGTGTTATATATCTTGTGTTTTCTATCACTGCTCTTCTTCTTATATCGCCACGGATTTAATGATACTTATATATTTATCAGTTAATGGCTGAGCGTCTCTCTTCTGTCTTTGCAGAGTTATTGCAGAACGTCCATCTCCTCTTGGTGCTTAGTTCAGAATGATTACTTATTCGCAAGCTTATACGTTATCCCCTCTTGTTAATCCTTTGATTTTATTTCCTATCTATTTCCTCATTGGCCGATATTGTAATTCGGTGTTCACACTCGCCTTAAAACAATTCAAAGCCGGACGCTAAACTCTCTCAACGACTCTTTCTAGTAAATCCCCTACAGCTCACAGTAACTGATGACTTAAGCATTTCGACTACTCATACTGCTTACACGCACCTGCTTCCTGTCGATTTCACAATCTGATCTGGCTTGCACAATTTATTCCCGATTAAAATAAAAGTATAATTCCTCGTTCTTTCTTATATAATGCATATTAAGTTCAATATAAAAAAGTTATATTTACCATTACCTTCTAAATATCGTTTATAATCCGTAGACTACTCCGGCATATTTGGAGTAGGCCTACGCCACGGCGTAGTGGATGAGGTATTGCGCCACAAACTAGAAGTCGCGCGTTTGATCCCCGATGAGGTCGATGACCCTGGGGTCGGCTCAGCCTCTAACAGAAATTAGTACCAGGGACAATACTGGGGTGAAGGCGGCAGTTTGTAAGGATGACAACTTTAAGTCCCGAATTTCTAAAATCCGGGAGCCTCAACCTCCTGCAACCCTTAGCTCCTCCAAGGCCGTTATAGGGAACACTTTATTTTTCCTCTCTCTCGGAAAATGTGCGTAACAAAATTATTCTAGGTACAGTACTGAAACCTCCAAATGGATGCCCTATGCAGGGTTACAGGAAAAAGTCAATCGTAGTCATGTTTGTGATTTTGGCGGCATTGTACACTTGATACCACTGGGTGTAGCCAGGCTGGCACGATGAAAAATGAATTATCAAGTTCAGCGGAAATGCCAATCTTACTTAAAACTAGCAACAGTATTTTCAGCAGTCGTATTGCCAATCTTGTAAATACGAAACATTGAGTTGCCTCACGCAGTTGTAGGTGGGAGGGAACATCAGCTTTCCCTATCTATCGCGCGCGGGACATTGATGGTCACAATATTACGGTTCCCGCTTCCCATGAAGGCATATCTGTAATTTCCGTCTCATTATGGGAGTCAATAATATTAGAATAACGAATAATACCCTCCTCTCATACACATGTTTGTATTCTAGTGAGTATCCTGAAGTAATTGTATATGTTAAAGTTTAGGATTAAGAAAGTGAATCTCGTGTGCTGTTTAAATTGGTTCTAGTAATATTTCTTTTTACTTTAGTCTATATACGTAGAATGTTAGTCCGAGTTCTTAACATCTAAATAGTTTTGTATAGTCAATAAATGTCAACACTGATACCAGGTTGATTGAAGTGCTAATGTTGTGGTTATCTGTACATGGCGAAACATCTTTGTTTTAATCACGCAAATTGAGTGGCCACACATCTAGCCTATAACACCCACACACTTTAACATTCATAAACAACCCCTCAATGTCTAACAGATTAAATAGCTTCAAAATGTGGAAAAGGTAAGTAGTGATTACCTAGAAATGTACTATTTCATTCAACGAGTAAAGACGTACCGGTACTGTAGCTCTTTCCTCTACCGCGCACTCCGCTGTTGCTTATGTCCCAGCGAGGGGGCTTCACAAGCGAGGGTAATCCTTAACATTAGAGTACGCGATCATGGCGGCGGTCACTGCCTCCCTAATAATAACTCTGATGGACGAGGCGATGGACGAGGACGGAAGTCAATATGTGTACTGAATATACACTTTCAGAACTGCCAATATTATAACGTACATACAAAATAATGTAAAGCCCAGCTATTATAATGTGAAAAAAAACTAAGTTAATGTAAACATGATGAAATATAGAATATTGAAAGAAATAATTATTCCTTACACTTATATCCTTGCGACTTGACAACAGTTGGTGAGCGACAGTCCCAGGTCCCATGCTGTAGATGCACACGAAAGTAAACTAAGTGTGCCAGGTTGTGCAGGCAATATGGAAGTGTTTCAAAGTTGGCAGGATCAGATCAGACAATGTACTCTTAATATATGAGCTCATATATTATGACGTGTGCATCTATAGCCATGGGACTGTCGTTCGTATATTAAGAGTACACTGAACTGATCCTGCAAACTTTTAAACATACTGCCTGCAACACCTGGGAAACTTATTTTACTTTCGTGTGCATCTACAGTATGGGACATGGGTTTGTCGCTTATATATTAAAAGTACACTGTCTGAACTGATCCGGAAAATTTTTAAACTCTTTCACACCGCCTGCGCCATCCCGCAAATTTATGTTTGTAAATATGGTATCACATAAATGCTTTCGACTCGGGTGGAATGGAACATGGGAATGTGGAATTGGGAAACCTGTTGTTTGACGACATTTTTACTCCTGACTCACCAGGTGTTGTCGAGTCGCAAGGATATAAATGTAAGGAATAATTTCTTTCTTTATTCTGTATTTCATCATGTTTATATTAACTTAATATTTTCATCGCATTATAATACCTGGGCCTTATATTATTTCGTATGTTTGTTATACTATTGGCAGTTCTGAATGTGTACATTGAGCACACATTTTGACTTCCGTAGTCCATCTGATATATTATTAGGGAGGCAGTGACCGCTGCCAAATCGCGTACGAAAACGTTAAATATTACCCAAGCGAGCTCTACATACTACATGTGCCCGCCGCTGTTCGTTTATGGAACAATATCAACATGTTTTCACTCACTTAAAATTCGTATGAGCAGCTAATATTTTGCATGTGTCTATCTGTAACGGAGGTCCGTCGCCGTGGGTGTTTCGGTAGCGCGCCTGCCTTCTACTCCGGCGGTCCGGGTTCGATTCCCTTTCCCGGGTTTAGAACTGGGTGTTTGTCAGTAGGTTAAGATAATGCACATTGTGCGCGATTCCTTAATTTTTTATCTGTAACGGAGGCCTATCGATTTGCACAATTCGAGGGTAGATTTCGACATAACACCCTGTACGGTTCCCTTGTAATTCTTCGAAATGTAAGATAAACATGTTAAAAGTACTCCATCTAGTGCTTTACTCTATATAGATTGAAATAAATGTATAGATACGTTGTCTGGATTTGCCATGGTACATTATACTTATGCGCTAGGTATAAATTAGTATAAATAACTATATGTCTTATGGAGCGCTGTGTGAAAATATAAAACATGAGTTATTAATCTTTCATAATGCTAATTTTTTTCTCGTACAGTCCTCATGAGTTCATGAATGAAGCGCGTTGGGAAAATCAATGGTTTATCAGATAAAAGACGTAATGGATCTTTGGATATTCAAATAAAGCCGGTAGCAAATATTAATAACAGAAAATCCATAATTATTATATTATAGTAAGAAGATGACTTTCACGAATAACACCTACTCGTTTCTAGAAGGAGGCTACAGCGCATACACTGTTAGAGTAAGATTACCTCCACAACGTCTCTGGGTTTTTACGTATATACCTTAGGAGCGAGTCTCACCGCTCGTAGAGTTCCTGGCTAGGGGAGGTAGCTGCACCCTGATTGGATCAGCTCTCCTATCCCACTCCACGTGTTGTCTGTCTCTCTCGCAGCGGCATCACCTCTCCACTCAACTATTATTGTATTTTCTACGACTGACGACGACATGCTGCATGATGTTCACTCTCTGCCCAGCGGTAGCTTACTGATCTTACGCGCACCGAATTCGCGCATCTTGGTAACGAGACGTAACGAGAAGCTCGCTGGCTGGGTTTGTCTTCATGGCCAGAGACTTTGTGGGAATAATCCAACTCTACCAGCTGTAAGAGAACGGCATTGCAAATCAAAAGCGATATCGAATATTGATGATCTTTTAGTTTCTATCATGAAAGGTAAATACATTAACAGCTCTCCTCTGGGTGAATGGAAACTATTGACCATGTGTGACTGATATTTCATCACAACAAGATCGCTCCTGAATAATCCATAGTCGTGACGTCACTCCTTTCTGCATGAGTGTCTAGAGGACAAAATTTGTATGAATGAAACATTTTGTTGGATCATATAGCATGCATCAGTCCACTCATACGCCAAAACATTACTCGACTGGAAAGTTATATCACTCTACGTTTAATCATGGAGATACTATCTGCAAAAAGAGCAATGTAGTTGAGACATAGTAGGATTAACTCTAGAGAGCGAGCTCTTTTAAAAGTGGGCCATGGCAAATGCTTTCAATGACCTCTTGCCTTTGCATTTGAAGTGCAACTGATTCTTACAGAGAATAAGCTGTAAACCCTCCCCTTACCTTTGCTCTCTCTCTCTCCTTCTCTTATTGTCTCCTTACGTTTTCTCTTTGTGTGTGCAGCGATATGACGTGTGAAGTATTGGCATGTCATTGCTGAGTAGTCTACATTGCCCACTATAGAATCTCCTGCCGCTAGGGCTACATGAAATACAACCATGTAACGTAGCTCCAAATGCTGAATTTTGTCTTATAGTACTGTGTTTCACTCATTTAATTATCTTTTATTATGAATTGATATCCATTAATAGCCATGAAATCGTTTATGTTTGCATATCTTCGAACCAAAATAAAAAATATCTCATTTAGTGTAAATGTAATAGGCCTACGTTATTTAAAGTGTTGCAGTGAAATTCTATAAAAATTTACTCCTTAACCTAAAAAGATTTTTTATTAATTTGAGACACCTGTTTATACAACACAAAAACAAAAGGATTCATTCAATATAGAATTCAGATTTTGTGTGGAAAAAGGTACAGCGCAGTAATTGTGTGCAAAGCTTCGAAATTACGTCTAAAGTTTAATGAAAGATTTTGTTACTTTAGTTACATTAAGCCTTAATTAAACAGTTTTAAACTATCCGCGCCTGTAATTCATATTAAGGAAGCGGTTTAAAACAATTTTAAGTTATATTTTTGTTACTTGATACTAGTATTGCAAGACTAACACCAATATCTAATCTTCTTCTTCTTCTTCTTCTTGTTATTCTTGTGATGTAGGATGGCATCCTGTTTATTTCCCCTTTATTCCTCAGATGAGTCATGTGTACTGTCTTTCCATCTCGTAGCAGGTCTTCCTTTTAATTTTTTTCCGTCTGGTCTGCTTTCTTGAACCTTTTTTGCTAGGCGATTGTTTTCCATTCAATCAACGTGCTCTTTCCAAAATTTTCTTCTGTCATTGGTAAATTTAGTTATGTCCTGAATTTGGCATTTGTCCCTAATTTCTATATTGTAATATATGTAATTGTATTGCAATATATGTAATCGTTGGATCAAAATATATAATACGCTTAATATTACTTTAGAGGCCTATAAACGTATGATATCATTTACAAGCAAGTATTGAACATCTTGTATGTCTTCTTTATTTATTTATTTTTGCTCCTCCAGTTATCAGCCACGACAGTGTTATAAAATTCAGGATTTCAACCATCTTGACTCCATGGCCTTCATCACGAATAGATCCCCTAATGAAGAACGCGGAGTCAAGATGACCGAAATTGACAAGGAAGGCAACCTGAGAATCCATCACAAATTAGCAGCGTCAAGAAAGCTTAAAAAACCCAAAGGGAGTCAAAATTGACGCCGAGAATATCACAATTCTATTCAGTTTATTCTGCATTAAATCTACTAAATTCTGTGCCATGATAGTAAGTTAAGGCAGATTTCAGAACTTGATGTGGGGGAAAAATCAGTCGCTGAACAAGTTTACAATTAAATTCAACAAAAGTTAGGATATTGGCTAAGGTCGTTTCTATAAACGTAAATTGACTTGAACAAGCAAAGACAAAATACGCATGGAATAACCGTTATTTATAGGATAAGGGTTAAAGTGATATTTTATTCTGCGACTGGAAATTATTGAGAGACGAGCGTAGTGAGAAATTTCACATTTAAAAAGGCGTGGTGAATTTTAAAATTGTAAATTTTTATCAAACTGAGTCTACTTAATAATCATAATGCAAACATTTTTAACTAAATCAGTGTTTTCCATGTGACGTATAACAAAGTTGGTATCAATGCAGTGGCATAGAGAATTTATAGAACTAGGGCGATGAAGTGCTATTTTACTTTGTGTGTTGTGCTAGAAGTTCTATTTTTAATTGAACATGGATTGCTGTGTCTAAATAATTTATACATGTTTCTTTTTGTGCAATAATGGGCAAAAGTAATGTAACACAGTTTGAGATTCGTGCTCAAGTGTGACCCACCAACCAGTAGAGTGTTCTTAGGTTATAGAAAAGAACTTGCTACTTCACAGTTCCTCTCTACACGTGTGCAACACAGACACATCTAGCGTTAAATAGCGTACTAGCGTAGGCCAATGCTAGCATTTTTTAAATTTATTCCACCTGCAAAAAAAAAAAACACAATACAGTCATTATTGGTGCCTGAATGGGCAAAAGAATTACACATAGGCTATGCCTCATAATGGGGCACATCGACAACACGAGCATTGGCTTATAACATTGTCGAAAGCAATATAACGAGTATTTTAGGAATAATTATCTATGTGTGTTCAAGCAAAGTTCCGGTAAAGCATTTATCTAAGGAAGTTGCATTTATAATGGTCAGTTTCGGTACGAATATTATGCAAACTAACGAAAGTAGGTATTTATGTAACAACTGGCTTTAGCGGACGAATTTTGTATTTCAGACTCGGCTGAGGCATAGCCGAGTGTGAAATACTGATGAGTCTGCTAAAGTTTTTTGCGTATGTGGTGCAGACAATAGTTTTTAGTTAAAGTTCTCTAATTTTAAAAACGTGTTTGGTTTTCACTCTTAATTCTGCGTAAATAATGCAAAGATAATGCGCTTGTATCAGTAGTGCATGTTTATGAACATGGATTGCTGTGGATTGTTTCTTTTCCTTGAAATACTTTTAAAGACATCGTTAAGATTATAATGTGAAATGACTAAACTAAATAAATTTACTTCAATTGAAATTACACGTCACTTTTATCATAATTTCAGCAACAAAATTTATTATTCCTTTTTAAAAATAAGTCATCGTATAAGAGGCTCATGTGAACTCATTTCTTTGAATTAGCACGCGTGGTCTGGGGAACTCAGCTATGGCGTATTAATTTAAGTTCGTGCTTTCGCGCCCCCTCCAATCATGATAAATATAATAATTACTAGCTTAAATGGCCCGGCGTTGCCCGGGTTTTGTATTTTGTAATATGAAATCAACTTATGGAGGACTTTCAATGTTGAAACTCTAGGTCCTTATTTAATATGTAAATAGAGTTCGAAATGAGGAAGAACGACATATGGCACTCAGACTATTCCCTGAGAAAACGCTAGATAAAGCTTTTTATGGCTCATAGAGGATGTAAAATTTTGCATTCCATTGCTTCTACACACCATGCCTGGGAGGAGTGCAAATAAGAAGAAAAAGAAATTCTGGTTACATAAGATTGCATTGTCTTGACAGAAAATTGTATTTCTCACTCTCATATTACCATACAACCGTTTCGGGGCTGAAGTAAAAAAGAAATTCAATATCACTTTCATTCTTTCCTTTCCAAAAACCTGGGACATAATATACTGCGCGCGTAGGACTGGAAATGTTCCATCCCATTTTGTTTTCTTTTAGATGCTTAGGGCCTCTGACTAACATCCCTAGGCCTATTTCTCAACTAATACAAAGCCTACAGCTATGAGTGACGTATCAGTGGATAGGATTTGTTACCGACTTCCGATATAGCATACTCACTGGCACTCACTTAAGGTGTCCCTGCAATACGACCGCTTATTCTACATCAAAATGTGAAGTGATAAAATGATATTTTCCATGTCGAGGGTAGAGAAAGTTATGTGACTGCTTTATTTTGGTAGATTTTATTCGTCAAGAATTATTTTCACAATTATGTATTAAATACTTCGATAGTATCAGCATTTGTTAAAGCCCAGTATTATAATATAGTATCCAAAGCCCTATGTAAACATCTAAACAATACTTTCGTTATGTAAACAATTGACATCAGAACTCTCTAACTGTGCCTCATTTCACATTTCCAAGTACTCCCGTGGATTTTCCAAAAAATTCTTTCACACAAACCTTGTCCTGACAATTACGAACACAACAAAAAAAGAATCAGCCAAATCGGTCGAGCCGTTCTCAAGTGATGCGGCAACAACCCTTTAGTAAATTCATTTTTATTAATATAGATTATTATCTATTTTATTTATTAAATTCACGATTTCTAATTGACAGGATATGTTTGTTAGTAGACAATGAACAATAAAACCCCTTAACATGTAAAACTGAACTCACACTGGAAGACACTTAGAGAAATCTAGGTGCCATAGTTGAAATTTTGTCCGCTAGAGGTTTCATGGCAACTTAAGCGGTATATGCAGATAAAACTACTTTAGCGTCCTAGCCAAGTCTGAAATACGTGAACAGTCCGCTAAAGCTTTTGCGTACGTGGTGCATACAATAGTTTTCAGTAAAAGTTAACTAATTTTACAACGAGCTCAGTTTTCACTCATAATTCTGCGCAAATATAATGGCGCTTGTATCAGAAGTGCATGTATATAAATTTGGATTGCTGTGGATTGTTTCTTTTCCTTAAAAACATTAAAAGGCATCGTTAAGATAGTAATTTTGATTAATTAAACTAAATATATTTACTTCAATTGAAATTACACGTCACTTTACCCTATTTTCCGCAACAAAGCTTGCTATGTCTTGTTAATAGAAGCAATTGTACAAGATGCTCTTCTGATTGAACTCATTCGTTTCAAATAGCACTCGTGGTTTAGGAGACTAAGCAAAGACGCAGTATTGCAAGATTCGGGCCCACCTCCAGCCATGCAATCTATAAAAAGGTATTATTATAGAATTTATTTTTTAAATTCATGATTTTTAAATGACAAGGTTTACTATGCTACGTCCGGTAGAGATTACCATGACAACTTTAGCGGCCTAGTACGATAAAACTATATTAGCAGCCAAGGCTACTTTACGGCGTGTTAGCAGTTAGAGAATCAGCCGCTTTAGAGAGGCGTTTACTAGAAAAAATACATAAGGACTAAAACGTGTTGATTCACATTGCATTTACAGTATTTACTGTAACTTAAGATGAGCTGAGAGCATTAACTTACTGCAAGAATTCACTGAAGCTGAGAATCAGGGTCACCAGGTTAGATGTATTTTCTCTCTCTCGGTGTAGGTGAATTTAATTAATAAGAGAATTTCAGGTTTCGATCCACTACAATCAATCATTTTCGGCTTTCTACGGCTTTCTTTACATTTTACTGTAGATGGTCAGAAGTTGATATGTGGCAACGTTTTGTTAAGGCTTAGGGCGGAATTCTGGAATCCTCCTTTCAAGCTCCTTCACTTAAAATGGGCCTTCAATCCTCCTTACATAGCCATTCGTACTCTGGAACCTTCCTTGTTTCGCTTTAGGAAGGATGGCTCCTTAAAGGTGAAAGGGGGCCTGTGATGTCCCTTAAGAAGCACCTTTTCTTATTCTCGAACCTCCCTGTTAGTTTAAAGGAGGAAGTAAGAGAGTTTCCTTATCTTAAATACTGAAGGAAGCTGAGTGGTCGCCTTTTTCCATCCTCTATAGTTTTCAGACGTCAGTTTTCTCACTTCTGTGATATTAGATGGTGAATTTATTGAGTTTATGCAACTTATATCAAATTTCAGATTGTACTACAGCAACGTAGGTTAACGATAATGCTACGAAATAATTATTATATTATCTAGAAGTTTAAAATAAAAATATGACTACATAGATACGACACAAATAAATTAAACTCATTATTATGGACAAAAAAACCGTGAATTTCAAAATAACAGTCCGTTGTGAGCAGAATATCTATTAAATAAGCTCCATAAATAACTATTTTTGGAAAAGAATAGCGTCCTGTATGTACGGTAGTTCATTATTGTCTATTTATTAAAAAAATTAAGATTGGATATAGTATAAAGTGATCAATGTCACGATAAATGACATTGAAGCGTGGATATAAAATACGTAAATTAGGCCCATGAACATAACTCTTACATATCCATATAACAAAGGAAAGGAGTACTGTCTAATTAACCTTAAAGAATACAAATATATATTATGAAAGCCAACTATTAGGCCTACAACTGTTTAATTGCACGTATGTTTGATCTCAATACTTATGACAAAACAAAGAGGAACATAATAATAATAATATAATAATAATGATAATAAATACAGAAATAATAGCAATAGACCTAACAATGACAATACCATTAAGAATCATTATAGTAGTAGTAGTCTAATAATAATGCAATATAAATATCATAATATAATAAAAATGGTATAATAATGGGCCTTTAATATAAATATAATAATATAATACAAATATAATAATAGGCCTATAATAAAAATATAATAATAGTACTAGAAATAGTAGTTAGAAATCTAACAAAAAATAGTGAAATTCATAACTATAGCACAAGAAGTAGCTTAGATTGTCATAGATATACATGCAAAAAGCAAATTATATTTAAGGACGTAAGTGTAATTGGAACTATACTATACAACAAGCTACCTGTAGAAATTAAGAATGCTGACAAGAAAAATTTCAAAACACTTCTGAAGAAATACTTAATAGAAAAATGTTTATATTCTTTAGACGAATTGTAATATATATATATATATAATATTTTGATCAATCACACACTTTTATCCTTAGATCTAGGTTGTAGCAATATTAGGTTGTATAATATTAGCTCTTAGTCTGTAAGCTTGACAATGTCAGAAACTTGTATCAAGTCAATTGACAGCAAATAAATTATTATTATTATTATTATTATTATTACTAATAATAATAACAATATTAATGAAGAGTACCGGTAATAGGAGCAGCTGCAATATTATAAAAATGCTAGACACATTTTTTATATCATAGACTACATACTCTTTATGTTCTCAATAAAATAGTACAGTATGACAATAAAAAGAGGATAGTTCCACCAAGCGGTACGCAGTTTTGTTCTGAGTAGTCCTATAGGCCTATGCACTTTTAACTTTAAAGCAAGTTTCTGTTCATGAAATAACATTTATATGCTTATGTTACCATTCTTTAGGCCTGATGTTACAGGTTAATGTAAGAAAATGCACAAGTCAATGAAAGACGATGAATTCCCAGTTTTTTTTTTTTTGTAAGAAGAATATAATACTTAATCAAGCACATTGATAAAATAGAACACGAGAATGGAATGTGCACAATTTCACATAAATAAAAAAAAAGTAGCTTTTGGGTGGATTTGAACGTGAGACCTCTCTATTACTAGACACGCACTTTACCCCTCTCCATTACTAGACACGCACGTTACCCCGAGACCAGGAACACACTGTGAAGTTGAATCGTCCATGCGGGGAGGAAAGAAGGCTATCGCATCAGTGGCTCATAGAATAGAAAAAACACTTACCGTATTTCGACGTTGGACTTTACTTCGGAGCCCTGCTAGTTTTCTTATGTTACATTATTGTATTATTTCATTCATTGGTACCATAATACGCTGAATACTCGAGTGATAAATTCAGATGTGTGCCTCGCTGCACGTTACCCCGAGACCACGAACACACTGTGAAGTTGAATCGTCCATGCGGGGAGGAAAGAAGGCTATCGCATCAGTGGCTCATAGAATAGAAAAAACACTTACCGTATTTCGACGTTGGACTTTACTTCGGAGCCCTGCTAGTTTTCTTATGTTACATTATTGTATTATTTCATTCATTGGTACCATAATACGCTGAATATTCGAGTGATAAATTCAGATGTGTGCCTCGCTGCACGTTACCCCGAGACCACGAACACACTGTGAAGTTGAATCGTCCATGCGGGGAGGAAAGAAGGCTATCGCATCAGTGGCTCATAGAATAGAAAAAACACTTACCGTATTTCGACGTTGGACTTTTCTTCGGAGCCCTGCTAGTTTTCTTATGTTACATTATTGTATTATTTCATTCATTGGTACCATAATACGCTGAATATTCGAGTGATAAATTCAGATGTGTGCCTCGCTGCAGTCCCGTACAACGGAATAAAGACGCTAGTTACTACCAACCTATGCGTATTCTCAGAGCTTCATGTTGTTATTTATTAAGAGGTCAGGAATTACTAATCTGACATAAAATGAAGTAAACTTCAATCCTGTAATTTAATTGTCATCAATTTTCATAAAATAAATAGTCATTATACAACAGCATTTAATGTATAATCGAACATATGGGAACATTTGTCTTCCATGCAGATGCCAACTGTCCATGGCAACTGAAGGAGGCTTTATAAGCTGTCCTTCATTAAGGACGCTATAAGAAAGAACCGAGAATTTGATTTTGCATTTGAAGAAGGTGCCTTCTTTTTACCCACCTTTACTAAGGAAGGTTTTAGGAGGAGTTGAAGGCTTGTTCCAGAATTCCGCCCTTAATGGTTAACATGCAAGAATGCACATTGCTTGTAAAAGCTTAGATATCAGAATCATTGAGTTTATATTTACATAATTCCATTTAAAGGACAAAGCTATTTCTGTTTAAAAAAAAAATAAAAAGTCGTTGCAATATCTTCAATCTTTAGGAAATATCATATCAAAATAAACTATAGCATAGTACAGTATTTTTTACTTACTGGCACTGCAAAAACGCATATGAGAAGAAGAGCATTCAGAAATGGGAATTGAATTCAGAATACTTCCCCTCCCACCATTCAAGACAGTCTTAGCCGGAAACCTTACTTAGCGCGATGTAAGTCCCTTGAAGACTGGCCTACGAATGTAATATCTAGAGACCGGATTTTAAAGGGAATTCCTTTTTTTATATTTCATCACAAAACGCGATAAAATTGAACAGGACATTACTGAGTAAGTTTCACCTGCAAACGACCTGGTTTTAACGTCCCTTTTTTCCTTTTTAGGCCCATTTCCCTATTATTAGGAACTTTCCCTTTCCAGTACCTTTTTGCTCATTTATTTTGAAAAATTCGTAAATTACCCAGTATTTGGCAATATGAAAACATTAAAAATTGTTTTCACTGATTCACCATTGAAAAAATAATTCCTCTCAGCAGAATAGAGCGTTACAGGGAAATCACAGGCTTGCCATTGCCTAAGTTTCCCATTAAAACAAGGTGTGGAACATGGATTTCGTGTGCTATTTTCATCTGTGAGAATTTCAACAAAATCAAAAAATGTAACCAGTCATTAGATGTTGCAGAATCAGCAGCTGTAGAGCAAGCAAAGGCTTTACATAAAACGAACATGTATTTCTCTGTTGAATCTTTACACTCTCTTACTTATATATCCCTTTTTTCCCACCTTTTTTGGCAATAATTTTCCTTTTTTCCAATTTTTTCTTGGCAATAATTTTCCCTTTTTTCGTCCTTTTTTGGGTGAAAATTTTCCCTTTAAAATCCGGTCTCTAGTAATATCACCCCTTCAAGTGATAATATGTTTCTCTGAGCAGGGCCAGGTAGAAACATTTCACTGAATGCTACGCATTCGTTTAGTTTATCCCGAAAGAAATCAGAATGACGTTAATGACATTATTGACACTAGTCAGGAGGTGAATACAATAAAATTGGTTAAACAGGCTTTAAATTATGATAAAAAGGTCAGGATCATTAACTGCCTATTTTCTTTATTTATCAGCGGTAATCGTTATGAGTTTGTTTCAAACTATGTGAATAAGATTTGACTTCAATGGAAATGCTTGTCTTTATATAGACCTAAGCTCCCCAGATACCTCTTTTATGGCTTACTGATTGCAAATAAATATACTTTCTCCGTGCATATTTGCATGATTTTGGTCTTCTTATGGACAGTTTAATGGTTAATGCATGTTTTTGAGGTTTATAGATTCCTATCCCTTCTAAATCTAATATATTTTAATCCAATTCAAACCAATCAAATCGTATCTGAACTCCATATACATAGCTTTAAGATACTCCTGAATGTTCAGTAACATTCCATATAAATTTTAGTAGTATTACCTTTAATTCTGAATAAGGGATTTTTATCAATTATTAGGTGAAAAAATCAATAAAAATGCTGTATTATCACAGGGCTCGATGTACATTCGACACAATAAGAAAAATAGAGTTGGTATTTCCCGTATATTTCCCTATTTATATACATAAATTGCAATAGATTTAGTGAATCTGATTTGTGGTTATAAATACTGTTTGTACAAATTTTATATTACAAACAGGCGGTTTGCAGTTATCTATTAGATCTTACACGTCAGAATTTTCCTTAATATAGCACCCTAGTACCTCTTGTATAATTTGCAAAATACAAATAGTTTGGTTGGTTATTATAACTTGGTCGTATGACATAAAAACAAGGTAGCCTTTCCATAATAAAATGCATTCACTCTATATTTACATTTTTACCTCCATACGCCTGGGCTAGGTACCGTACATAAAACTCATCGCAACGTGAAGGTATGGAATTGAATTCAGTAAAGTACTTACAAAATGTATAGGAGATTTTAAATAAACGGCATTTTAAACAAACATGCCTGCAAGATGTTAAGATTCAGGAAACTGTGATTCTGCAGCTAGGTACCACCTAAATAATAATCACCCGAGCATAGCTTTAAGACAAATTCAACATCAAATATTATGCCTGCATTTACCTAGCCACTAATATTTAGGCTAAGTAATAATATTCGTCGTACTTGAATAGTGCAGAAGATCATTCCAACCCCTACGGAATTATAATGTATTGACTACCCTTCATTTCCGAAGACCTTTTTATACTTTCACACACACGACCTTCTACACACAAAATCTCCAAGTCCCGTTAGACATGCGAGATCCTATCTATGACCATTGAGCCAACAAAGAATGCGCATGCGCCCAAGACATCTGAACAGTTCCAAAGTTTACGTAACAACAGAACATGTAATACTAGCGACGATTCTAACAATTATTTTGGATCATTCCCATTGATTGAGCACCAATATAGAATAAACCATGGCGTCACCATTGTAGCAAAACACTATAAATGAAGATACCATTCATCTTTTAATACCAGACACTGAAACTATACTCACTAGCGATGCTTGTACACTTGTTCATTTTTCTAATCGCTACAGGTTTTACGTTTGATAAAGAATATTTTGAAATTTATATGGTATAATAAGTAATTTTAGGCTGTGTGGCCTCCCCGGTCATGTGGTTATGGACGCGTGTCTTGTCTCCTTCAAACCTGCATTTCGGAGGGCTGGAGGATTTCCGTTAGACGACCCGATCCCAGTCTGTTAATTTGGGTGAGGGCCTTGAACCTGTCTTTGGATTGGCGTTGGCTCGGTTACTGAGCGATCGGACCGTTGGGGGTCCGGAGAATGGAATTTATTTTTAATTATTTTCACAACTATTATTTTGCCTATTTATTATTTTTATTTTGTTAATACTTCTGCTATCGGGGGAGATTGGCGTGCGTACCGGCTACTGATAAGGGATGGCTGTTCGGTCGGTCACTGTGACCCCTGGCCAAAACTAATTGCTCCACCTACATCTCTTAGAATGTTGAAATTTTGGGCGAATATATCATCAGCACGCCAAAACACTCAGGGTTTTTTTTTCTGGGCCCCTTCTAGCAAGTTCGCTTATCGTGAATAAGGGTGCCCTTTTCTTTCTTCTTTTATTTTTTCTCTTAAAACATAACTTCCTATTTCGTCGATAATGGAAGTTGGGGAGCTGCGGGAATAAGTAGTTCACCTCCTTTATAGCGGACTGAGCGGCGCATTGGGAAGCGAAAGCCGTGTCTTTTCGGTAATGTTGGACGCCGTTATAGGACTAGTGCGTTCGTGTTCCTCACCCTCTGAAGTCTGTTTGCTTTGCACCGTAGTGACACGGCTTCCTAGGCACCATAGTTAGGACGCAAGGAGCATTGCTGCTCTGACGTGGCCGCGGTTCACTGGGTTCACGTAAACTAGGGTCGCAAAATTTGAAGGAACTAACAGGACTTGCACGTAACTCGTGGTCAGTGGGTACCTCCGCCGGCTAGAAGGGAATGTTGTGAACCTTAGGGTGTTGCAGATCGCCCTTTCCGGTTTGTTAGGGGGAAAGCTGGTGCTATCACGTAAGCCGGCGCTGAATGTTCCTTTTTTTAAACTCCGGAACGGAAAATTCGATTAAGACCCCTTGAATACGCGCATCTGCGAACGGAGTAGTGCCCCTTGTTGTAGCGTGTCGGAGCGCCCTTACAACTAACACACTAGTTAAACCAAACATGTCTGTCCAACGTCATACCCTTCCAAAAAGAACCCCAGCAGGAGGGGAATCTTCTGTAAAAACTCCCATAGTAGAATTGGTGAGGAGCAACTCACTACAGATGACCCCTACTTCAGGTAGTAGCGCTGCATGCTCCAAATCCTCGAGCGACGAGGAAACATAAATCGAAACCCCACGAGGTGTGAGGAAGCTCCCCAGATCACAGGAATTTACGCCTGAGGAATTCGACCAGCGTAGTATGGTCGAACTTATAGTAAATATGGCAGGGCTAATCGCAGAGAATGTCAGCAAGTCGAGACGGAAGCCTCTTTATCGATGTCTAGGAAAGGTAATGGAGCGCTACTGAGTATTAGAAGCAGAAAACATTGCCCTCCAGGCGGCAAAAAATCTTCTATAATCACAATTCAAGGCTGCGCAAGATACAAGTCGAGTGACATACGCAAGTAAGGTAACTGCGCAACAACCAGCACCCTCTCTAAGACAGTCACAAAAGCCAGTAAAGGCAAAGCACACACTAATAATAGATAAGCCGCAGAAAGAAAATGATTCAGCTGAAGAAGTAAAAAAAGCGTTATACACAGGCATTGATCCGGCAAAAGAAGGATGGAAAGTAGTCGGTCTTCGAAAAACCAAAAGTAGACAAGTAATACTAGAAACCACTTCCGAAGACCAGGTAAAGAAAATAATAGACTCTTCCACTTTAAAGAAACAGGGATTCAGAGCACAAAAAACAACAAAACTAAGACCGCGGATCATACTGTTAAATGTACCGCGAGGGATTAGTGGCGACAAAGCCATAGAAATACTAGCTCATCAAATCGCGGAAGGTGATGATCAAGAATGGAAAAATTTGGAATTGAAATACAAACTAGGTAGGCGACTGCCGGACAGTGACCATTGGGTGTGCGAAGTCAGCCCAGAGCTCCGACAGAAAATGCTCGCAAAGGAAAGAATATATGTAGGATACAACACTTGTAGAGCGAGGGACTATATTAACGTCACTCGATGTTACAAGTGCCAGGGGCTAGGGCACTGCTCGCTACTGCAGGCAGGAACAGGACAACTGTTCACACTGCGGCGAGCTGGGGCACCCGGTCCGCACTTGTGGTAACAAACTCAAACCGCCGAAGTGCGTAAATTGCACGCGCATGAAATTTGACTCTGCACATGAGGCTTCAAGTCTCGAGTGTCCTTCAAAGGAATTTTCAGAGAAAAGGCTGAGCGATAAAATTGACTATGACGCATAACGACCCACGAATTAAGCTATGGCGGATCATTGCGGACCGGTCTCGGCTGGTTACCGATGAACTCAGGGAAAAGCATATCTAAAGGAAATCGATATCATACTCATTCAGGAACCCTATATTCGAGGTGGAATCATACCGGGCTTCGGTATTAAGGACAGGGTTATCACTGGGGCAACGAAAGCTGAGGATCCCCTATCAGCCATAACAGTACTTAATTCAGAACTAGAGATTATAAAGCAAAGTCATCTTAGTACACCCCACGTAGTTTGCGCCACGGTCATTAATAAGACAGGAAAAATTCACATAGTTTCAGCTTATTTTCAGTATATTCAACCACAGAAACTATATATAAATTCAGTACGTCGGATAGCAGCAATGCTCACAGGACCCATTATCTTTGCGGCAGAAGTAAATGCTAGGTCCCTACTTTGGGGACCAAATCCAGCAGTAAACGAAGATGACATTACCGTAGAAAATTTGATAACGGACATGGGCTGGCATATTCTCAATAAGAAAGACCAGGGGCACACATATCAGTTAGACACCAGAGACCAAACGCGTACATCATATATTGACATCACGGCAACCACGCCGGGGCTGGTCCCGAGAATCGAGTCATGGCGCCTCCTGGACATGGCATCGAGTTCTCACCGAGTCATAGAAATAAACATAGGGACGAACAACCTAACAGAAAGCAGACATTCATAGACGTTACTCTTTGAAGAATGCGGACTGGACAAAGTATAGGACAAAACTCGGTGAGCTGCTCGGATAACAAGAGCCGCTTGTTACCAAGACGAACGTAGCGACAAGAGTAAGAGACATTAGTAAAGCGATAAAAAAAGGCATCTAATAAGGCTATCGGAAAAACTCTCCCCCAACGAAAAACAGTAAAATGGTGGACAACCCAGCTAACTCAACTCAAACGGGATACGTACGCTAGAGGACGTGCCTTCCAGAGAGCGGATGAGCCAGAAAGACAACGACTTTACGAAATGTACAGACAACATAGAAAGCAATGTACGCAAGTGGTACATGCTGCGAAGAGAGATAGCTGGCATGCCTTGGTTTCAGAGAAAAGCATGACTACCAACTGGGGAGTAGCTTATCGCATACAGATCAATAAACTGAAAACAACGACGGTAACAAGCAGCTTTAAAAAGACAGACGGGAGTCAAGCAGAGACATGGGACGAAATTGGAGGCACACTGCTTTCAACGCTCGTACCAGACGATGACCCGGATAACGAAACGAATGAACAAATACAGATACGATTGGAACTAGATCAGGGATACATAAATAACGAACCTATTGATCTATTTGATGCAACAGACCTACGAATAGTTTTAGAAATTACGAAGCATAAGAAAGCACCCAGAATCGACGACATCAACCCAGAATTAATAACGCAGGGAGGTGAAGCATTTCATCCAAACCTTCTGTAGCTATTCAACGCTTGCATTTGATATCACATGTTTCCGAAGACGTGGAAGAAGGGTATTTTCTTCCCCATCCTAATGTCCAAGGACAAAGACGCTAATCTTCCCAGATCATATAGACCCATATGCTTGCTCCCGGTCTTAGGCAAGATATTGGAAAGGCTTATCATTTTCAAAATAAAAAATAAACTAGAAGCTTCGTATTCCAATGTCCAATTTGGATTCCGACCGGGAAGGTCCACAGATGATGCGATCACCAAATTACAAGACATCGTCAGACATTCGCAATCGAAATGCGTACTAGGGATATTCGTAGACATAGAGGGTGCCTTTGATAATGTATGGTGGCCCTTGGTTCTTAAACAATTAAGAAAGATAGGATGCCCTAATGACGCATATGAAATTATTAAAAATTACTTTGAAGATAGGGAAATAACAATCAGGAATAAATTTCAGAGCAAAACAAAACGAGTTTCCAAAGGATGCCCCCAGGGATCAGTCTTAGGACCGAAACTTTGGAACTTAATATTTAATGAGATTATCGCCACAATTGAAGAAAGTCAGGAAGCTAAGCCTGTAGAATTTGCGCACAATGTAGTATTCTTAATATAGGCTGATAGCCGACGTAACTTAGAAAGGAAAGGGTCTTCTACCATGTTAACGTTCACCAACTGGTGCAAAAAGGCCAAGCTAAAATTGTCTACCGGAGGGGGAAAAGTGTTTATCAAAGAATATACCACTTAATTAAGATGATTTGGATTGAGGAAAAGATACCTGAAGAGTGGACTCTTGGAATAATTCAACCTATTTACAAAAAGGGTGATAAACTGATATGCTCTAACTATAGAGGGATACCTTTACTAAACACAACATATAAAATTCTATCTGGTGTAATATATAATAGACTGATGGTTTACTCTGAAGAAATAATTGGAGAACATCGATGTGGATTCAGAGGTAGCCGTTCAACAACAGATCATATATTTTCATTAAGACAGATACAAGAAAAAGCATATTAATATAACATTGATCTTTACAACCTGTACGTAGATTTTAAACAACGTTTGATAGTGTTAATAGAGAAACCATGTTTAACGACTTAAAGCTATTAGGTATACCAACAAAATTGATAAAGCTTGTAAAGTCAACTTTGGCTGGTTCCAAAGCTGTGGTAAGAGTGGACAATGAATTCACATCCTCCTTCCAGATTAATTGTGGAGTAAGGCAAGGGGATGCACTATCTGCTGTACTGTTTGATCTGGTCTTAGAAGCAGCTCTCAGGAAAATAAATGTATCTGGTCACATAGGTATAAGATCTGCTCAAGTGTGTGCCTATGCAGATGATGTTGCTATTATTAGTAGAAGAGTAACAACACTAAAGGAAATAGCAACTACATTGAATAATGAAATACAAGCGAAGGGATTGGAAATAAATGAAAAGAAGACAAAATATATGGAAGTGAGAAGAAATTCAAACAATAGTGGGCCTAATGCTAGTCGGAATGTCGAAAATTTCAGGTTTGAAAGGGTGAATGAATTTTCCTATTTGGGATCACAAGTAAATCGAATAAATCGGGTTTCAGAAGAAATCAAAATCAGAGTACTTAATGGAAATCGCTGTTACTATACATATGCCGGCTTGATGAGATCTAGAACTTAAAATAGGGCAATGAAAATGAAAATATACAAAACGATAATAAGACCTGTTGTGACATACGGAAGCGAAACATGGACAGTGACAAAGATGAACAAATACTTAGAATATTTGAACGTATGATTATAAGGAAGATTTATGGCCCCATTAATAATGCTGATGGAACTTGGAGGATCCTAATGAATATGAAAATTGACAGGATTATAAAAGGAGCTGACATTGTAAGATTCGTGAAGAGCAGGAGAATAGCATGGTTGGGACATACATTAAGAATGGAGGATGACAGAACACCTAAGAGGATAATGAACTGGAAGCCAGAGGGCAGAAAACTAAGAGGTAGACCACGAATCCGATGGGTGGATACAGTAGAGAGCGATTTGAGAATAATGGGATTAAGAGGATGGAGACGGCTAGCAGAGGACAGAACTGAATGGAACAGAATTTTATTGTTGAGAAGGAGGACATATGGTAACATTACAGCTTTATAAACTGATATCACAAGTATGGAAACAGGAATATATCCCAGAGGACTGGAGGAGATCAATCATAATTCCAATACATAAGAAAGGGGATAAATTAGTATGTGACAACTATAGGGGAATTTCACTATTGTGTTCGGCGTATGAAAATCTTTACCTCACTAATTCGCAAACAATTATTAATTTATGCAGAGCCCATCCTAGGAGAATACCAAGGAGGCTTCAGAAAGGGTAGATCTACAATAGACCAGTTCTTCGCACTGAAACAAATTTTGGAAAAATGTGGAGAATATAATGTTAGTGTCCATCAGGTCTATGTTGATTTTAGTCAAGCATATGACAATACTTTAAGAAATAAACTTTATAACATTTCAGCTGGTTTTAAAATACCGTGTAAGTTAATAAGATTGATCCAGATCACGATGAGCAATATGGAAGCTCAGGTTAGAACAAAATATGGATTATCAGAATCTTTTAAAGTCAGGCAGGGCCTGAAGCCAGGAGATGGTCTGGCACCAATACTTTTTAATGTAGCTTTACAACATGTCATTAGGAAACTACAACTGGATATAAACTCAACTTTACAGTATAAGAGCGTACAAATCTTGGGATATGCTGATTATGTTGGAATACTGGCAAGATCTTGGCAGGAAGGGAAAGATACAGTGAGGGCACTCAATGAAGCTGCAAAAGAAGTTGGACTGAATATAAATATTTGTAAAACTAAATCAATGCAATTAATAATTAAAGGGACCACACAAAATCAATATATCCAGCTACTGATAGAAGATCAAGTAATTGAGAATGTAAACCAGATAACATATTTGGAAACGTGCATTACAGAAAATAATGACGAAATGATAGAGGTACAAAGAAGAATTAATCTAGCCAATAAATCCTACTTTGCCCTCATAAATGTCATTAAATCCAGGTACATAGAAAGACAAAGATTTTATTATATAAGACTATGATACAACCGTTATTACTTTATGGATGTGAGACCTGGACCTTTACCCAGAAAGCTGCAGACATGATAAATACATTCGAAAGAAGATATTGCGAAGAATCTTTGGCCCTATTAATGAGAACGGTATATGGAGAGTTAGAAGAAATAACGAGCTCAAACACATGTATAGAGATAGAGAACCAGAATTGGATATAATAGTACATTTGAGAAGGCTGCAATGGGCCGGACACATAAATAGAATGCAAGGAAACAGAATACCTAAAAGAATAATGAATGCAGCATTCGAGGGGAAAAGGTCCCAAGGAAGACCAAGGAATCGATGGGAGGATGCAGTTGGCATGGACACCAAACAATTACTTGGATAAGGAATTGGAAATCGGCCAGTGGTAATGGGGAAGAATGGAGGAAGAAACTTCGGGAGGCCAGAGCTCGACACGGGCTGTAGCGCCATATGATGATGACAATGCTGTTTTTGTGTCTCTTATAACGTATGCAGCCCATGGTTGGGCACCATACCTAACAGTTCGCCTGTTAGACATCGGAGACATCGGAGACATAGAAGTCACAAAGTTAACGTACAACAAAATAAATAGAAAAGTATTGTTTTCACAGCTTAGAGAACACACTATAATCAAGTGGGAAGACCGTGGGAGACATACCACAACGGGCTTAATCACAAGAGACTACTTCCCGACTGTCAGAGATAGGCTTAAGCAGAAACATTTGCAGATAGATTACGCGACAGCACAGATCTATTCGGGCCATGGATACTTCCAGCAAACCTAAATAGGTTCAACCTGGCACAGGACTTCCTCTGCTACTGTGAAGATTCCGAGTTAGACACAATGTATCTTGCGCTACATACGTGCGCGAGATATAGAGAGGCACGCCGAAACCTTATTCAGGTGGCAACACAAGCAGGAGAACGATGGCAGCCAGAACTCAAGTTCTGGACAACTAAAGCTGCAAACACAGTATTCACAGACTTTGTAACGTATGTAATAGGAATAAGAAAACAACAGGAGATTGACGATGTCTAAACATACCTCTCACAGCAGCCGATCCGAGTGGGGTTTTTCGGGGTTTTTCCTCAATCATTAAGTGAATTCCGGATCGGAGAGACGAACCCCGACAGACAGATGACATAACACAAACAGAGTTACACAGTTATATTAGTTCTGAATTTAAGAGCTGGCTCAAAACACATTACCCACAAGCGTAAAGTACACAAGAGCGAAAAGTAGAGCAATAGAACACAAGCGCCAAAAAGTTGTTGAGACCGGAGTATGGCCTATGTTCGAGGGCTCCGGGGGCGGTGGAGGGGAAAAAAGTATTTTTTTTATAGTTCAGTGCATATTTTACATTAAATGGCACAATACAGCATTTTATAATGTTGCCTCTTAAGACATTGGTGTTTCTGATCTTACAATATCGAAATCTGTTAAAGAAGAGATCTAACTGTTTTACTACAAGCCATAGTTCACTTTAAGACAAACTTTGCAAAATTGGCTGCTCCATTAACACTTGCAGGTTATGTACCTCTCATTGATCGCTTACTTGATGATTATTTAAGATGTTCAAAAGATGTTAGGATGTGCATAGTAGCATGTGAGTGTGAGAGCTGAAGATAAATTGCACGCATTTATTGTTCAAGTTGTTTAGTTTAGGATAATACATATTTTTATATCAGCAGATTCAGACCTATATTAAACAGAAACAGAAATCTTGCTTGTTTCCCCTTGCACTCATTGATAATGTGAGCAGAATTTCAACACAATACGCAAAGCCAAATTGTAAGTTACTTCCAGAATTATTTCAAATTCACAAAAGAATCACACACTGACAGTGTCTGGTATCGCCCCCTTTTGTCTTCATACCTTTGAAATATGGTCATAACCAGTCCACGCGCTTTGTATTGAGATATGTTTCCCATTCTTTGATAAGAGCATCTGCAGTTTATTGCAATGCCCGAGGGGCTATAAGAAATTCTCGGACCTCGTTTCTCTAGATTTACCGTAAGTGCTTAGAAGGAATGATTTCCAGAATCATAAGATTGCAATATACAGTTTGATTCTCAATTCCTCTCGTCTGGCCATGGTTGGTAGTGTTCTATGCGCTCCTTTGTGGTCCTTTGGAAACACATTTGGGGCACATTCCAAATGAAATCATCTTGCACAACATCAGAAATGTACCTGGCTCCTTTAATACAGTTTCTGATCACATGAGATCTGATTTCCTTCTGTAGTAATGGTACCCCATACCTCCAAATGTGACTCTATTCTGGACTGCCGCTTCTGTATGACGCTCAACTCGGTATCAATACACATCCAGAAGTCCATCAGATTGTGTTAAAAATTAAACACATTACTGTATATAGTCCATTGTGCCAGTAACAAAGCTGCCAATTCCTATGTTCCTGAGAAAATAGTAATGAATCTCCATTCTGATGATCCTTCATCGCGGATCTTTATGACGTATTCCTGATCTTAAGCCTATTTTTTTAAGTTCGTGCCTTACGATTTGACCACTAACATTGTCCCAAGTTTCCATTTTCAGAAATTTTCTATAGTCCCGAGCAAAAGCAGTTCGCCATCGAAGATTACATATTCTTTTTACATCGGTATTTCCTGGCTGATGATTGACATTTTCGGCCCTGGTCTTGTCTCCTAGTACACCAAACGTACTGTTTCAATCAATCGTTTCTAGGCCCTACAGAAAACGATCGCCCTTAGCCATTGCGGCCACTGTACGGGTAGTCCTACTTTCCTGTAACCATACTGGTTACTGGTTAACCATTTGAACAGTTTTTATCTCGGTTACCGCGTGTTTTAAGCAATGTAAAATAAGATGAATCAACCGGTATCGAATAAATTCATTAAAATAGTTATGTATTTTATATTCGTTTAATTTTTGCTGCACCAGTTATTGTCTTTATCAGATTTCGTTTAGCTAGAGTTACACCCACGGACACTCAAAACAAGTTCAGTCAGCGTACAATTGATAACTAAAACAGAAGGACAAGTGTGATATATCAGAAGGACAGTTCAGTGTGAGCTGAATCTTTGTTAGCCTATATTCCCACAACTCAATCCTTGATATATTACACGACATCCAGAGTCCTTTATTACTACAATTTGTGACGGATTCTAATTTCTCCGCTTGAGGGCGCGCATGTTTAGTTGCGCGGACCTTGTTTGCGCATTATCGAGGTTGCCTAGCTGCAATTGCTTGCCCATTAGAGGATTTGACTGGTATCTTAGATATCAGTTGGGACTTCGAAATCACACTAATGTAGTGGCAGCCCAAAAAAAAACTCTGTGGGAGTTCCTATTTAGAATGCGGTGAGTGGATCCCTTAACGTAACTTATGGTTCAAATAAATTATTATTTTTGATCTAGTTAACATAATAATAATTATATCATGCAGCTAGTGAATTTTGCTTCAAGATTATAGAGTTACTGGTTCAGGCGCAGGTCGCCGATCCAAGTATTTGTTACTTGACGGAAATTATCTTAGTCATCTAGTCTAGTCAAGAGAGTAATTAATGTCCGTACTGATGGAATTACTTGTCGTGGATCTTCTGATGTGTTTATTTATTATTCTTAATTATTATTATTCTTAATTATTATAATTCTTAATTAATTATTCTTATAATTAATTAAAATTCTCGGCTTGCGTGGTTCGTAATTCTGTATTCTATACTGTAAGATTGCAATGTTTTCCTTGAGTATATGCAATAGAAATATAGACAAGATTTACGTAGGCCTACTTCAGTCTAAGTTCACTGCCCCGCATTATAGTTCAAGGTCCTGACCGACGTAATCTAAGTATTACGTGAACTTTGAGCATATTATATGAAAACACAAGTCTGTATTGAATTTTACTTTACTAAATATGTTATATAAAAGCAATAGTTTTTATAGTATAGTATATATGGTGCGATGTAACCTTATAATCGCCCGCTCCTTCCAGCCTTATAGATGATTTATTGGACCTCTGGGGTGACCCAGTACATAGGCCTTTGAGTATACATACCTGAAACAATGAGAAGAAAATTGTGGTATTCCACAGATCATGTTAAGAGTATGTTTTAAAATACTGGTATTTTTAGTTCTGATAATCAGTATCTTTTATTATATAATGAGAAATGATTGAATAAATTAACTATTTGAGTATATTTTGTGATTCATTGATTTCGTTGCAAAACCAGTATGGTTAAAGGTTAGTGCCTTTAGTTCTATTTCTATTTTGTGCCCTTTAAGGCGGGGAGCGGGGTGGGAACACCCCTAAGCACCGCAGCCGCTACGGACTTATTGTGCCTACCTTCGGGATGGGATGTGTTGCGTGCCCACAGGCCGCCCCGGATCCGCAGAGCCCCCCGTAAGCCTTCACGGAACTCCCCTACATCCAACAAGCCTAGTACCATGCCACGTGTGCGCCACCCCCTGCAGTACCTCCAACCGGGAGCCCCGACAGGTTCGCGACACACACCACCAACAACCTCTTGACCACAAGCAGCGGGGAGAACGGGAGAGGTCCCCAAAGGGCACTGACTGCCGAAGCAGACCCGATACCAGAAGTGGAAACGGGATGAGGATGAAAAGGGGGAACGGTGAGATGAAGTCCCACAGCCGGAGGCTACACTACTGGGGAGAATACAGATAATACATAGACTAATATTTACATACAGTTTGCTATCTTGGAGATGAAGTGGAGAGTGTTGGTGGAATGAAAGGGGGAAACGGGAGAACCCCGAGAAAAAACCGCAAGGCTCGGCTTCGTTCACCACGAATGACACACCCGCCGGCCCCGAGATTTGAACTCAGGACCGCTAGCATGCCAGGCTCACGCGCTACAGCATGAGCCACCGCGCCGGCTTAGTGCCTTTAGTTAGTCTCAGATAATAACGTCAAGATTAATAATTAATTACAGTATGTTCTACGTAAATAATAAATAATATTATTTACCATTTCTTTTAAAAGTGTTCGGCCCGGAAGCCGGTTCTGCCCTGCGACAGAGCCTTTGGGGGAGGGGGAGACCCACGGCCCAACCCAGGGACACTAGGCCGGAGGATACCGCATAGGGTGGCCAGTTCCTCTCGCGAGATGGGAATGAGGACACAACACCCAGTTCTGACCCCTGAAGGACACTTTACATCTCTGTAAAATCCCCGACACGGCCGGAAATCGAAACCGGGCCGTCTAGGTGGTTGGCAGTTACGCTACCAACTCACCCACGACGGCGAACTTGTTAACTTTAGAACAATATAATGTAACGCACCCCATAAATATAAATAGAAAGAGTCAAGTTACAAACTATATTCCATCAATTGGGAACAATGACCTTTTTCTTCTTTATAAGAATAAGGGGACAATTTTTTTATCATTCCATGTTCATTCAAGTATCCAAAACAAGAACTTTGAAGTTATAGTTTATTTTATTCAACACGAATTTCATTCTGTAGGCCTTTATTTTACTTTATTTACCCTTACAATAGATGAAGTATTCCATACGACTCTGATATTTTAAATCGAGTTTTCAGCGTTAACACACGTTTTGAGTAATCCAAAAATGCAATTTTCAGCTACATGTCAGTGTGTGTCTGTCTGTCTGAGTGTTTGTAAACACGAGGATAAAAAAGCGTAAAATCGTAATTTTATATATTTGAGTTTATACACTTTCTTTGTATGAGGTTTATGTCTTGCCTGGCGAATTATAAATATTTTCATGATGCAGAATAAACTATTTTCGCGCTTCATGCAATACAGCTTCTATCTAGTACAGATTTTGAAGAAGTTTTAAGCTTAGAGTAGAAAAAGGTATGCGAGTGTATGAATTCACATATTATACCCGTTCTAACCTCCCCTGTAGAAGGGCTAACACATCGATGCCTTTATGTGACTACACTCAATGGGACGTGGAGGGACTATGGTGAGGGATCAGTCCGACATAGGGCTTTCTCCTAGGACTACACAAAGACTTAGGACAACGGACTGGATACAACACACAACACCCGAACTTGAACCAATGAAGGGTATTTCTCACAACTGAAAAGTCTCCAACCCGGCTTGGAATCGTTCCCGGGCCGCCAAAATGGCAAGAGTGCTATCGAATCAACAGCAACAAACTAGTATAGCTTGTATGGGCTGATGTGTCACCAAGAATACGGTTTCTTTACTTATTGTTATTAGAAGAACGATTAAAACAATGTTTACAGGTAATGTTAAGAAAAACTTAATTATTCGGGAACATACAGTAAACAATTACATGAACCATGGTAGACCAAAATGCAGATCTGTAAAAAATTTCGAGATTACAATCTAGCCTTGACTTTTTACAGTTACAGCAGTATTACACAAATGTTAAGATTGAATGTGGATATTATTGTGATGATTATTTGTAGTCCTACATTTTGCTGGATAATATGAAACAATTAATTAGGACTGCGTTATAAAGCTGGGAATATTACCTCAGTAATACTAATATCGACCGTCGGCGTGGTCTTGTGGTTAGCGTCGCTGACTACGGAACCGTCGGCCCGGGTTCGATCGCCGGTACCTCCTTGGATTTTTCTGAAGTAGGGAGGTCTGGTAAGGGTACACTCAGCCTCGTTATTCAAATTGAGGAGCTACTTGATAGAGAAGTAACGGCTCCGGTCATGGAAACCACCATTAACGGCCGTCGGTGTCGGCATGCTGACCACATGGCCCCCAATCCTGCCGTCTGCCTATAGGTGGATGGCGCAGCGGTCGGGTAGTAGGCCCTGTCCCTTTGGGGATGTTGCGCCACGGAATACTAATACCAATAATAATAATAATAATAATATAAATTCTTACTACAAATCACAATTCAAAACGTTTTTAAATGTAGGTTGTAACGCCACCCGGAAGCAATCTCGTACTCATCATCATAACGGTTTGTTTTCTTGATTGTTGGCCATACACCCTGGCTTGAAAGTCACAACAACAGTCCCACTGTGCATTGCTTCAGATGTTTTTGGGCGGAACAGTACAACAGGCTGGTGTTAATGGTCTGTTTAATTAGCACGGGCCACCCTGGCGTGTGCTGACGTCATGCGCGTAGTTAATTCAACCAAATCAATTCCTGCGTGTGAAGTCTCGGTATCGCAAATCCGATAACAGTCTGTGTTTTAATGCAATTCGCAACTTCAGTGGATAAGAACTAAATTGTGTGAGACCTTTCTACAAGCTAAAAAATATAAAGCTCTTAATCATTTTTATTTCACTTCGTTTTCTTAATAACTACATTCAATTTTTAAGGGTCTTGTGAAAATATTATTATACAATTTTACTTTCTTGCATATTTGTAGTATAGAAAAAGTATTATGAACGTATAAAAGTTGAAAATCGAGATAACATTGGATAAACATGTTTTACGAAACATAGAAATTTTAAAAAGTATTTTTACGACGTCTGCCTATGTACATACGTAGCAAATAAACATTTCATTGTTTTCTTTTATTGTGAACTATGTTGGAATTTTACCAACCGTCGTAAAATTTGGTTTATAGTCAAATATTAGGGGCATTTTCATGTTTTTTTCCCTAGAAATTTTGATATTTGAAGAAATAGATCTAACAATTTAAATACAAATTTAAATTTTGAAACTCCTACCTATAACTAATAAAATAGCTACATTCGTTTGTCTGTAAGAATTACTTAGGGGTAGCTTACTCATGTCTATTTTCAATCTCCATTACAGAAAATTCATGAAAAGCATAGTAAAGTTGTTTAGACAATTAAAATCAATATTTTTGTCGCATGTAACGTCATTGACTATAGAATTCCACAACTACAGTGTGTTCCAGAATTCTTTTCTCTACAACTTCATACTTGTTACAAATTGAGGAAAAATGTATTTAACTAATTGGGCGCCATCCTCAAATTCTCAACTAAACACATTCCTTCATTAAGTAGTTCGTTACAATTAATTAGCACGGCTAGACATCAGATGAGACGGCATGGAAACGTGTTCAGAGAAATCATTATTTAAATTATTTACAACATTTATTTACAAATTTTACACCAATTAATCTGAGTCAAAAGCAATGAAAAACACAGACGATTTATCCACTTCAAAAACAAAATTATTTGAGAATACGTAGGTCTAAAACATTTCTTTCTTTCAAACCGATGATTTCTTCCATCTTCTCTTAAGTCCTTGGTCTCTAGAAGTTAGCGTCTTTTCAATCTTGCACTTTCATTCCTAAAGATCTGTAAACTAGAAAAAACTATGTTAAACTCTTATTCTTTTCTCATTGGTTCAAGGTATATATTCACCTACTCAGAACTATAATTTATATGTGCTTTTCAATAGCGTGTCACTAACCTTTCACTTTTAGTGATAACCCTTCTTTCAAAATTATTATTGTTATTTCATTCTACCATTCAACTATTTATCCCTACAGGCATACTCTCCTTTTTACTACTTTTCCACTATTCAAATACTTATCCCTACAGGTCTACTCTTTTTTAACCATCTAACATCTTTATTACACTGGAATACTTGAAGAATTTTTACACAGAACAATAGGAAAGATCTTCCAGAAGAAATAAATGCAATTTAGGCCTATGTCCGAGAACTGAATCACAGCGATAGATCTCCGATACAGAGTAATCTATAAGTCCTGAATTATAGATAACTTTACATACCCCCTGCAACCGGTAACACAAGAATGGGCCGCAAAAATAAACCAATTGAAATACCTCCATGCGAAAGGGACCCTCGCAGCCTAACGCCCTTATTAGGGTGGATGGTTGCCCTAACCATGGAGCGACTCCAGTCTATCACTTTACAAACTTTTTCGTAGCTTCGGTGATATCCACCTACTCCATACTAAGTTTTAAATATTTTCTCTCATATATTTCAGAATTTTTTTTTCTGTCCTTATAAATTTCTTCCCTTTTTAGCTTCAGTCCCACACAGCCTACTCCACTAAATACTTAATTATCAATTTCTCATTCACGATTTTATCAGCCGTCACTCTGTAGGCTACTTACTTTTTAATTTTTTCCTTTTTCCCATATAGAGTTTCCTTAGGCCTACCTCTGTTTACACCTCTCTATTTCAACTTATTTCGGGCCTCTTAACTTCTCGTTCTAACTTTAACCTTTAACCACTCGAGCCATATGCTCTCGAATTTAACTTTTAACTTACATGTTGAACTAATTCTGTTCACAAATTTTAAAATGAAATATTTTATTTATTACAGATGAGCTTGAAAAAGAGTCTAACACTTTCTAGACATCTCCCAAATCGACGGATACGGCGCCGAACACGCTCATAAGAACTGGTATTTCCTCCATACTCTAACCTAACCAATGTATAGATACGGCGCTATACACGCTCAACAGCATCAAGCTTACTACATAATACAGGCTTCCTTGCCCAAATCTATCTTCACATACAGGCCCCCATTAGGGCCAAATTTACAATACCACCCAAGTTGTCCAAACAATATAACCACAAACAGGCTCCCTTTATGGCCCAATTTACTATACCGGCCAAACTGCCCAAAATTCTACTTCATTTACCACAGGACCTCATCGCCCTACAATATTTAATTAGAACATCCTCCAAAATTTCACAAGATCTCTGAACATCGCTTTCAACTTCGCTTATTACATATCACCATATAGGCCTATCTCCCTTTATAAACTAAGTCTTTGATAACTTTAATCTCACTTAGCACCAGGCCTTTCTATAACTTTACCCTCTTTTCCAAATTTATAGTATTTTGTTTATTTTCTTTATAACCTCCTGGGGCTAGATAATTAAAAAGAAAATAACCTAACTGGAGTTAACTACAACTTAACCTTCTTGACTCTATCTTTTTCTCAATTACAACATTAATTCTGTCTTAATAACTCCTTACTTTCAACGTCATAAGACCCGCAAATTAACCTTAGGTTCTTCCTTGAACTTTGCAATTCCATAATAACCCATAATCATCATTTTATTTTTCGTGATAGGCCTACTCCTACATTATTCTAATACCGGATTTTGAGTACACTTTTTTATACAAGTCAACCCTGAAACTTTATCACTTTAAATCTTTCATCTTTCTAAAGTTTCTTTGAAAAAGTCATTTCACTTCTACTTATCAGTTTTTATTGCGTTGCTCATTCTATGACGACTGTACTTCTCCTCTTGGAATACGAACAGCTTCATCTTCCAAATCTTTACAATCGACCTTCGATTGTACCACTTGCCTGCCTTCCCATGGTTTCTACAACTCCCGGTCACTCGTTCAGTCATCTAGAAACACATTTTTATATTGTTGGCCCCGCTCTGTTTCCAGCTTGAAGACGTCTGCTTCTTTCTTGACATACAGCTTCTGAGTATGGCAGACCACTCTCCATACATGCTGACTTCTGCGGTGTCGTCAACCCACATTCCCAAACGGTAGTCAGAATTCCTGTTACAGACAATTATTTTGATCTTAAGTTAATGTAGATATGGATATCCTTCACTATATACGTATAAGCGTATGCATCCCCGATGTGGGGTCCACCGCTCGCTGCGGACCACCTCTCGGTCCCGAGTCTCCTCACGTTCTTTCTTCTCTACCTCTCTCCCTTCTTTCAACCGTTTTTCTTCATTGTCTTAATTCAAAATCTTGCGCAGGTGCAGATAACTGTCACTCAGCGCCCCTGCTAACGGACGTGTCCAACGTGCCTTCATAAACTAAGACCCAAAATCATGTCCAAGCGTATAATTAGCTTCGTCCAAATCCACAACGTTACACGTGTATATATAATTTTCTTCATGAAACTAATAAGTATCGAGATAGAAACGAAATAAGTAAGACTTAAATTCACATTTTCAGAACACACAATAATTAAAAATATTAATAATGCTACTCTTTTGTTTTCCATTATAACAAGAATAGTACAATTAATTTATTGTTGTATAATGCAGTCTACATGTGTCAGACTGCACTACTGAAGCCAATCGTAGCGAGATGATAGAGATAAGAGATAATGGATTCAAGCCTCAAACCTGGTTCCGGCCAGTTTGATGCGGTTTCTTAGTTCCCAAATGCAAACGCGGGTTCATAGGACTTGTTTACTTTTCACAACTTATCGTCGCTATATCACCCAGTATCATTAAATCAGTAATATATAATAATAACAATAATAGAATTTTAATAATAATAATAATAATAATAATAATAATAATAATAATAATAACAATAATCACTAGGGTAAGGCATTATGATTTTACATATTTTTTTATATGAAGGTTCACTGGATAGCTCGGACATATACAAATGTGTATCATGAATTAATTGACTAAATAAGGGCAAGAGACAGGTCATTTTGGGGCATTTTTATGTATTTTTCGTATTTTATTGTTTTTTTAAAGAAAGTATTACTTTACGTTATATTTTTTATTTATCATTATTATTTCTGTTTTTAATGCTTGTCTATTGTAAGTTGTATGCAAATAACGTCATCCGCAGGAAAAAATGCACACTTGCAGTATAACTGGTAGGAATATTAATAGTGTGCTTTCCTTCATAGCCCCCATGAAGGCGGCGATGCAACCCGCAGCGGTGACGCGGGTCCAAAGATCATCCTGTCTACCGCTGACGTCATCCAAGATGGCGGCGCGCTAACCACGTGACCGGAAGTGTTCGAGACATAGTCTCATATTACATTGTAGTTTCTAACGGAACGTAAATACAACGACGGCAATATTTTAGCCTTCATGCGTTTTTATAAAAGAGGAAGCGAACGATTTAAAATTATATTTCATCACATAATTTAAATTTAGATTTTGACTGCTAGATGGTGATGGATAAATTCACCGACTTGTCGCGGGGGTATTTATCGAATTTGACCGTAGGATGTACATTTCCCTAAAACATGTATTTTTCACTATGGACCTGGGATCGACTATGCCTCGGTTTGGTGGCTAGCGCGTAATTTAATCTATTTCTCTAAATCAACGTTATTTCTGGCCCTGAGGTCAACTCAGTCTCCGCCGATGTATAAAATTTATAATCTAAGCGTGCTTCTGTCTCAAACCCTCAGTATGCATACGCAAAACTTTATGTTATACAACTTAATAAATGTAACATTAATCATATGCGTTTTGTAAGGTATATTAAAAGCCAGTATTGAGTTTTATATTCAAGTGTTATATCAAAGCAGATTTCTGCTAGTATTATATCAATCCACAGAGATTTTACTGAGTTAGGCGGAAGTATTCCAAAAGTATCATCTCGCATTGCATCGCTGCTCATACCAAATGCTGACGCATGATATACAGACAGCACTACGGTGATTTAACTCCATTCATTATGCCTTGTGTTATAAGACTGTTACTACATTCATCACAAACTTATCCCTTTAAATTGTACATGTTGTACATGACCTGTATATTACTGAACTGATGTATCATTCCTGGCCGAGATTTTTATGTTCATTGCTTTTAATAATCCAATGTTTCATTCCCGTTCTGCATAATAATGTGCAACCGTTCAATACAGAATGTAAGAAAAAGAAAATAGCATCTGGTGGTAGATTTGAAATTGATTTATTTGTAATTAATACATAATTCATGTTATAGTTGTCAGGAAATTCAAAATGGAGTCTAGTACGAAATTTGAAATTATGAACAAAAGACTTGTGGTGGATTTGTAATAGCTAATACGGTAATATTCTTACGAGAGAGTTCTATATATTTAAAAATTTACTCTGCGAGAGGTTTGAGGCCAGATGTACATCTCATATTACAGAGGCAGATTTTTTCAAGGTCATACACGACACGCGACCGGAAGCGGTCCAGTCATGCATCGAGAACAAGTCTGTACATGTTCTTGCCGGAAGTTAAGTAGGTCAAGCGTCTCACATTACAGAAAAATCCTGTACATGACCCTCGAGCGAGGCTAATTCATAGCGTCACTATATAAAGCGATGACATCACTGCATCACATTCACTTCTTAGCAGACCGTCGTCGACTACGCATCATGGAGAGCTCGTCCGCCGTCGTCTTCCAGTGTGAGGAGTGTGCCTCAAGATATGGACACAAGAACGATCTGAACAGGCATATTAATCAGTGTCATAAGAAATCTGAGCCATCATGTGGTGTAATATTTACTCGCAGGGACGTTTTATCAAGACACGTTCGTGAAAAGCACTCTACAGCCATCGTTGTGTGTAAGATTTGCAACAAGACATTCAAGTCGGAGAGATAGTCGGATGTACATATGCAATTAGTCCACCATCCGTCGAGGACGGTCGATGCCAGGCACATCGGAATGTACTACAACGGCGGTCGCTTCCATCTGCCAGCGGCTAGCGGGGACGGAGTAGTCCGACATGTAGCAGGTACATCCCATCCTACGATGCTGGGGGAGGAAGCCGTGCCCTCCGGTGTACAGCCACAGGTATGTAGCGAAATTATATTCTTATTTCTTATTTCAGTGATTAAAACATGACATAAAAACGTAATATTATATTCTCCTTGTTACAGAATGCGGGGCCATCCTGTGTGGGTATTATTCACCCTCCATTCACCCATCCAATTGTGGAACTGAACCAAGCTGGGTCTTCCGGTGTACAGTCACAGGTTCGTAGCGATACTATATTATTATATCTTATATTTCAATGATTATCCAAGACAAAAAACTTAATATTATTTTCTCCTTGTTACAGAATGCGAGACCATCCTTTGTGGACACTATGCACCATCCTTCCTTCCATCCAAATGTGGGAGTGAGCCAAGCTGGGTCTTCCGGTGTACAGCCACCGGTATGTAGCGATAATATTAGTATTTATAATATTTCAGTGAATAAAACAAGACATAAAAACTCAATATTATTTTTTCCTTGTTACAGAATGCGAGGCCATCCTGTGTGGCCACAATGTACCCCCGAGCCTACCACACGATTGCAGGACTGAACCAAACCGGACCTTCTGACGTACATTTGCAGGTATGTACAAGGAAATATCTTAGTAGCCTTTTATTACATCGGCATACGTAAGTCATTGCTAATGTTGATGTTTTTCGATATTACAGAATCAAGGTGGAGTGGTCAGTAACGCTGGAGTCGCTTCAACATCAGCAGACACATGTGAGTTTTTCATGGTCAAGTCAGCATTCAAATCTCGAACAGCAACGTACGCCGCAGTAAATTTCCCCTCCAGCGATATGGAATCATTCCTATCGTCGTACCAGCATAAAATTGAGAATCTTCTGACAGAGTCATTGTTAAAATTTACATCACACAAATTCAACGTTTTTGTAGAATGCGAATTTGTAAATTTAGAGTTAAATTCTTCCTTACGAAATTTTAAAACTAAAAACGAATTTCTCCTCAAAACATCGAATAATCACCATTTAGTGTCTACCCACATTGCTAAAATTCAGGCTGAGATGGAGAATATTGAGTTGAAATTGAAATTTGTGTGAATGATTACATGTCATTTGCAGGGCGTGGCCATATGATCCTCCCTGAAAGATTTCAGCATCTTAATTCATTAATAAACATTGATAATGATGATAACTACTGTTTCAAGTATTGTATTTTATCAAAATTTATAGAATCTTATAAGGATTTGTTGGCCAGCTACTTTCATAGACCCGAGTTAGGTGACAAGTACGATTGTAGCTGTATAAAATTCCCCGTTTCACTTCACGATATTCATAAGTTTTCAAAAAGAAATAATATTTCAATCAATGTTTTTGGCCTAGAGGAATAACGCGAAGGGAAAGATATTTCACATTTTGGGTTTCCTATGAAAATGAGCTAGCTGATCATAGAGAGTAAAATTCTCACTACAGTCATTTCGGATTTCGATGCATTCGTAAGATCTTTTGTAACATTCGACCACCATTTAGTCAGAGTGTGTAAATGGTGTTTTACACATTTCCAAGCGTACGCTGGCAAGTCTGCTGACGAAAAGTTGAATGAGCATTTGGCGTTATGCAACTCGATCAGCCCAGTCAGATGCGAAATTCCTAAAAATCTTGAAGTCGTATTTAATAAGCATGAATATTCGCAAAAGATTAGGTTTGTCATCTATGCGGAATTCGAGTGTTTATTGGAACCGATTTCGGGAGGTTTGGGAGATCCGCAGAAATGCTGGACATCTCCTTATCAGAAGCATAAACCATTTAGTTTTTGCTATTTCATCAAAGATGCCGAGGGCGCATATTTTCAATTGAGATTGTTTAGAGGGGAGGATTCCAGCGTCGAGTTTATGCGCTTACTTGTCGCTGAAGTAAAAAAAAATGACAAAATATTAATTAGTGTAAATAAGCACTCGAGCCCCCTGACAGAAGATGAAAATAGAATATATAATAGTACTACCATCTGACATTTTCCGTTGAGGTTAACTTTACCGATTTTGATATGATATAACTTTATTTACAGCATATCCCATTACAAATGCAATACTACATGCCCTATTTACAATATTTACATTGGTATTCCTATAACTAGGGTGCAATTTAGTATTTACAATGTTTACTTTTATTTTATTGCGTTTATGATTATTACTAAACTCCTCATTTTAGGTATAATTAATTATTATTACCTTAATTATTAGTGTTCACTTTTGTTATTAGTTAATATTGCTCCTTATTATTTTCTTAATTTTTCTTTTCTAATTGTAATATTAATTTTTACAATTTACTTACCGATGTGAACTACAAAGTAAGACACCATTGCCATGTCAGTGCACGGTTCAGAGAGGCCGCCCATAGAAATTGCAATTTAAATTATAGAAATTGGGTATTTGTCCCGGTGGTATTGCATAATCTTTCAAATAATAACGCTCACTTTATTGGGAAGGGCTTGGTTTTGATGGAAACCTAATCAATGTTATTCGCAATACACAAGAACAGTATGTAACATTTTCTAAATTTATTCCCTCCTCCTATTTGAAAAGAGGAGGTATGGAGTTGAGATTTGTAGATTCGTTTTGGTTCATGGCTAGCAGCCAGGAAATGCTAGAAAACAATCTGCCCAAGGATAAATTTATAGAAACCGTGAAAGTGTTTGGTGAAAACGACGATTTGGTGAGTCGCAAGTGTGTGTTCCCCTACCACTATGTCACCTCAGTTGAAATTGCCGCCAAAAGAGGCATTTTACAAAAGACTCGTGAAGAAAATGTCTCTGACCAAGACTATTCTCATGCGAGGAATGTCTGGAATTCATTTTCGGTTAACTCTTTAGGTCAATATTCAGACTTGTATTTGAAAACTGATGTCCTGATTTTAACCGAGTCTTTGAAAATTTCAGACAAATGTGTTTTGAAACGTATGGAACAGTACTATAGTACTGTACTATAGTACTGTTCCAGGCTTTGCGTTTTCTGCAATGTTAAAGATCACAAAGGTAAAATTGCCCTTACTCGCCGATATAGATATGATTCGAATTGTCGAGCGCGGCATAAGAGGATGTAATTGACAGTGTGTTACAAGACACGTTAGCGCAAACAATGAGATGTGTGAAGATTATGACGAGTCGGCAGAAAGAATCCTTTCTGTATTTTGTAGACGCCAATAACCGGTAAGGTTATGCAATGTCGCAGATTTGCCATCAGGTGAGTTTCGCTGGTTCGACAAAGATGAGATCGCACCTTTTGATATCATGTCCATACCAGGCAATTATAAATTAGGCTTTTTTTGTGCCCACCCTTACCCCCGGAGTGCCCAACAATGAAGTTGATTACCTCCGGTCAAACCAAATTTTGGTAACCATTTGTTTGCTGTGTGTACCTAGGTTCGCCCAGTTTCATCCTTATGGGATATGTGGTGTTTATGACATGTTAGGGCCGTGTACTTGTTTCAGATTTAACTGGTGCAAGTTTGACTTTCTCGCAGTGATGTCAGTTTTAGCTTTCTTGGTGTGTTGATTGATTTGTATAGAGATGTCTTCTGGTGTGTGTTGCAGTATTTCTGTGAGAGGGGATTATTATCCAGTCCGGCATTCGCCTAATAGCGAGGGAAACCCCTCAAAAACCTCGCTTGGACTGGGTAGTGGCCAATTGGCCATCCACCATGAATGTGTTATTCTATATTTTCTTTTTCACGGATTGCAGCTTTTGCAAAAGTTTTTTAAGCTGAGAAGGTGTTTTTGTGAATCCAGAACTGTAGATTCGGTGCCATTCTTCGTCCTCCTCCCTACCCGCTTCGGGTAGGTGGAGTCTGGCTTCGCGATAACGAGGTCAGGGTACATCATGTGGTACATTGTATCAGGATCGCTGTCTTCACAGGCGCATAGTTCATCATCTGAAAGGTTGAAACGCACTAGGTAGGCGGCAAAATTGCCGTGGCCAGTTAAGAATTAAGTGACGTAATGATCTAATTTTATCCAATAAATTTTTAGCCTGTTATGTATTGTTCTACATACTTGAGATCGACATTGAGTATCCAGAACATCTCCACGATGAACATTCAGATCTGCCCTTTCGTGCAGAAATGAAAACTCCTCCACGAAGTTAAAATAAAAAACTTTTGACCACTCTTGAACCTAAACAAAGTTATGTTGTTCGCTGTTCTGTCCTTAAGCAAGCGATGCAATACGGACTAAGGTTATTCAAGATCCATAGAGCTATTAAGTTTCAACAATGCTGCTGGTTGAAACTCTACAATGACTATAATACCGGCAAGGGAAGGGCTGCAGCCAACATTTTTTAAAAAGACTTTTCTAAATTAATGAATAATGTTGTTTTCAGGAAAATAAAAGAAAATGTAAGGAAACGTGTAAATTTTAGGCTTGTTTTAAATGAGAAAGAAGTTCGTAAACTTGTTGCCAAAAGTAACTTAATGGACAGGATAATTTATAGCGAAAACTTGGTTGGTGTCAATCTTGCGAAAACTAGTCTAATATTTACAAAGAAATCTATGTTGGAATGTCTATTTTGGAAATATCAAAAACCAGAATGTTTGAATTTCATTATGATACAATGAAGAATTATTATAAAGAAGGATTGAAATTATGTTACATGGAAACCGACAGTTTTATCTGTAAAATTGAGACTGATGACCTCTTCCTTGATATGATGCACTTCAGAGATGAGCTGGATACTAGCGTCTACCCTCCTGAACAACCTTTGTATTCAAACGAAAACAAGGCGGTGGTCGGTATATTCAAAGACGAATGAGCTTCTCACTCCATAAAGACGTTCGTAGGTTTGCGAGCTAAAATGTACGCCACAAAATGTAACAATATAGTAGTTAGATAGTTGTGTTGATGAACCTGCTTCCCATAATTCTTCGTGTTCTGCTGTTGTAGCGTCACTCCTTTAACCTCCAATCACGAGTTTCTTCATCATGCGGAGATAAAAATATGGCGGAATTCACGCTACTTTTCGCTAGATCATGTTATAAAAAAGTGTAACGTTTAGGGCGGGTGGGATGGACCAAATCATTCGTCGAGGCAACATCTCCCCTCCAGAGAACTATCTATAAAATTCATGTGATATTAGGTGTTTTATGAGAAGAAAGTTGTTTTCAAGTGGGCCCCCCTACAGTGCGATTATACCGTGATTTCTTTAGTTAATAAGCAAATTCTTTATGTTTGAACACCTTGATTTGATTAGAAATGGAGTCTTTCAATACCTTGTAGAAACCTTAGCACGTGGTGGAACGCCCCCATAAAGGAGTCGAAACGATATGTTGTGATGAATCTGCAATCGGCCAAGCAAATAAACAAAACCTGATATGTCGTATTTAAAGTAATAAATGTAGGCCACAATAACTGAAAAGTTTTTTTCATTGCTGAAGTTCTTGTAGAAGTAGAGGCGAATTTCATCCACACCGGATGGGTCCTTTGCGAAGAATTATTTAGTGCAATGGTCTCTAGAGGCATATTACTAAAGGCCGCAGGGTCCATTCCCTCCCAGTATGCACCACGAACACTGCGCAGCAGACACAAAAGAAAAAGAGCTTGAAACTAAAGAAATTATTATTTGAATAAGCAAACTAAAACAAAACCTTAAATACAATGATGATGGTATTTAACACATTACTTTTGATTCACATAAACATTCCATTTCCGTATAAATTATTGATTTCAAGACCGGCATTTCAAACATTGGGAGTAATAAACTACTTTTGACCATTAGCCATAAGCCAGGAGTTTATTTGCAGCCATGAACAAGGAACCTCTGGTTCCGCCATGAGCTTTACGAAATTAAGGGATGAAGACAATAACAATAATTTATGACAATATTTAAGATTACCGATGAAGAGATGGAGAAAATGTTCCTTTTTGTGGAGAGAAGAAAACTAAACATCGTATTATTCGGGAAGAGTGTGGAGTGACAGGAACACTGCGGCAAGCACTGGGTCATCAGGCGACATACGATCTCTTAATTTACAGAGGTTTTTTTTAAGGGGTGAGGAAATTTATCTTCAAGTGAGACATGTTAGGATGAAACTGGGTGAGAAAGAGGATGTGAAAGGGAGAGTTTTTCATTTGAGTTATACAGGTATCGGCTATAAATAGGACGTATGTTGGATAATTCTGTTTGTGTGCTTGTTGGTATTGTTGGTGTGCATGTTGGTTGGTTAGTGTTTGAAAGTTTTGTTTGCTTATTTGTTAGCTTTAATTGCTTATTTGTGTTTTTGCTTATGCACGAACAGCTTATTAGCTCGTGCAAAGAATCTGTATTAAAATATTTTTGTAGAATTTTTGTAGTATCAATAAGTGTACGTCAATGCAGTACAGCACAATATAGTAGGCCGGCCAACAAATAAAACGATGCTGGATAGTGGTCAAACATTAATTTATTTCAATAGGTTTAGCTAAATTGATAAAAATTTCGTCTTTGCGATTATATACTGTACCTATTTTCTGATCTGGGCGACTGAAGAAGATATGCACAGAAGTAAAGATGTTCACTCAGGTTTGTAGGCCTATTGATTTACGGTCGTGATATCTCGGAGAACAGATTAACTTTTATTTACAGTGTATTCAGATTTATATAGCTCATAATATGAACTTAAGAAGTTATTGCTTTTATAATGCCAGTAGCACCGTACTTGACTCTAAAGATTGCAGGGTGTGGAATTTCTCTCTACAGTAAAGAAGCAGACGCTCTTTTCTTTAAATCAGCGTTAGAAACTTCTATCAGCTCAGAGTTCTGTGTTATAATAACTTTTATAGCGTTGATTTTTGATCATTACAGTCTGCGCTCGTAAGCATATCACTCTCTGGCTGCTTTGATAGCTCTTTCAAATTGAACGAATTATTAACAATGACTATGATGATAATATGAATATAACAATGTTATTATAATAATTATAAAAATATTAATAATTGCGTGATTACGAAGTCAATTAACAGCCCTACACTATGTTAAAGAATGAAAATACACTCTGAATGTTATTACACAGGTCTCACAACATTTAGATAGGGTGTGAAGGAAATAAAATGATTCCAATATTATAATTGTAAACGTTTATCATAATAGCAATGCGGTTGCGGTGGTATGTATCCAGGATCCATCTACGGAATTTCAGATGTACGAGTTGTATTTGCCTATCGAACTGTAATAAAAGATTTTAAAATTAGTGAATATTATATCCTAAGAAAATTATTTGAACAAGCCTACCATATCGCATAAAAGCCTACCATAAAAATAAAAATTAAAAAAAAAAAAAAATATATATATATATATATATATATATAAATTACCCTGCGACCATACTATCCATACCATACTATTCGTGACGTTGGCCTAAAATCAATTCAAGTTTTCTCTGTGAACAAAATACGATCGCAAGTATGTAAAGTAGAATTGTACTTATGTTTGTCTTTCATGCAAATGTACATGCTTTTACCGATTTGTAGGAACTATTGGAGACGTATTTTCTTCAACCAGGAATAGAAGACAGGTATAAGATTTGAAATAACCACCCCGACCCGTATTTTCATCCCCCATTAGTAATATTTTCTCTACACAAAAATCAGGATAGTTTCTATATTGCATACTGAACTGTTTCATGAATTTATCGATTGATACTTAATTTCAATGTTTATATTCTCCAGTCTTCACAACCTTGTATTCCAATTGCGTACAAATGGAAGGTTTAGTTAACACTTCAGCGATCATATAATTATGGATGATATTTCTGATCAAAATAGTGCCCTATGATTGACTGATTTCATATTCGTTCCTAGGTGTTACTAGTTCAAATCGTAAGCGTGGGGTACGAGTGAAATAATCCATGTAGACCTTATTAGTTTGTGACGACTACATGATCAGATTTAGTCAACAACTAAAATAGCATGCTCTTTTACAATTTATTGAGCTGGTAGAATTTGTGAACAACTGAGTCTTCAATAATAATAGAAAAAATTTTATACGTGATTCAATGGCAGAACATTCTCTAGTCTAATCATGGGAAATGAACTTCTTTCGCTTCAATTGTTGATATAACCTAGATTAAGAGGTCATAATGCAGATAGTTTGTGATTTTATTTCAACCTGATGCAAATATGTATTGTTCGCTACGCACGACATAAGTCCTGAGTTTGCTGGCTGGCTTATAACTACTTTTCAGAGAATTTTTACGAAAACAGAATATTTTGTAAATAAATGTTTAATCCATTAGTATAAGCAAATCGTGTACAAAATCTAAAAACAATAATTAAAGCCTTTTCGAAAATATCACGAAGAATGAAATTTTCTTAATGTAAAGTGGTTGTAAAACTACGAAAAAGTCGTGACCTATCTTTTTAACACATTCTCAAAAGGTACCTAAACAGTATAAATTCTACAACAAATAGTGGTAGACAAGTTTGTGAGAGTTGCACTTTCAGATTCAAGGAAACTTTTTAACATGTAATTGTGCTGAAAACTCGAAATGGAATTTCGGGGTAGAACTCAATGCTTGAATTAGGCCTGTTTTTATTACCTATGGTAACGGCAGTAAAGTTTGGCAACACCACCATATTACACTACACCATCCTGTAGGACTGTTGGTATCGCCCCACCTTTCCTGGTAGAAGTGTAGTTCCATTTCTCCAAGTGACACTTATTAGGCGGATTACGCTCTAATGAAAATAAATTCTTGCTTAGTACATTAATAAATTTCATTCCGATAATGGGGATGTATAAATGAAGTACGAAGAAAAGACCACCTACAAACCACTATCAAAGCTTAGACAGGGAAAGGTAACTTAAAACGAGATCCTTATGTAAACATTGTAATATTACTTAAAGGTTGTTCCATAAAGTATTTATACACAAACAAGTGGGGATTTCATACATCATATATCCATTGGTGCTATTAGAATTATCAACATACTAAATGGTTAAATGAATGAAAGGTACACATATAACATTCACAGTATTCACATTTAATATTATATACAAAATTAATTATGTTGGTTATAGGTGTGCACCAGTCAAAATGTTTAAAAGGAATATAACAATATTCTTCAGTTCAATAATGAACTAGGCCTAATACATTACAAAAATAAAATTATATAATTTGTTGTCATTATTCTATAAAACACAATGATAAAAGTTGTCATCAATGTCTATATTGTTTTTCATGTGTAAAGAAAACTGGTGGATTCACTACTGTAATAACATTTGGAACTCCTTCAGAATAGCGTAGCCAGCCATGCTCTGCCAATAGCGACCTTGCCCCTCCGAGCAGCGGGGAACAAAAGAGAAACGATAGGTGCTAGGGTAAAACTTCCCGTCGCAAAAAAAGATTCAATGTGAGACATAATAAACCCCGCGCTATTCAGTATATTCCTCCTAAACTAATACAATTGTTCCTAACCTAACATAACCTGTCACTGACTTAGAATTTGGCTATCTCTACTTCTAGAAGTCTTTTTACTCTTCTACGCCTTGCGTAAAACATCGTTACATGGCAGAATACTGCTACTAAACTAGCATGACTGTTCCTAACCTAACATAACCTGTCATTGGCCTAGAATTCTTAAAGCAGAAGCTTTTTTTACTTTCCACATTTTTTATAAAACATCGCAACAACAGTTGTTTATCTGCCGAATTCAATCGGCATATAATCCTGTACTTTTCTACCAACTTTCTGATCATATATGACGCATCATCTGCATCCTCAGTAATTCCGGGGTGCGCGGGCAAAGAGAGTTAAGTCCACTTTCTGTTTACTGAGAATTAGAGTGACTTAACTTACTATACCAGCCCAACATAGCTTTAGAGATGGATAAACCCATGAGGCACACATCCATAACTACCGTACAATGTTGATTATGACTTACTGGACTTAACACAAATGTAGAGAACATTTTTATCTATAACTCTATGGACATATCTCAATTTTTTAGGATGGTGGACTTAACTCTCTTTGCCCGCGCACCCCGGAATTATTACTTGATCATCCGCGAAAAGTAGATTATGCAGATAGTAATCTGGATGAATTTGAATTCCCATATATCGACATTTCCTAGTCCAGTTTTGAACAATGTCGGAGATAAGCAACATCCTTGTAAAAGTCGTTTAACGTATAAAATTCTTCTGATAATTGGGAACCCATCTTTATTCGGCATTTGTTTTGTGAGTATATTAATTTTATAATGTTGATAACTTTATCACTTAGACTATACCTGTTTTCTTCAGAACGTCCCATAATAATATCTTTGGCACACTATCATAAGCTTTTAGCAAATCAATGAATATCATTCCCAAGGGTTTTGACTTCTCACGATATTTTTCATCATGAGTCTGAGAATAAATATATTGTCTACACATGATCGTCCTGGAGTGAAACCACTCTGTCCTTCTTGTTCTCTGTATTCTTTCTCCAGCTGATGTTTAATAATTCTTGTAAATGTTTTCATAAATGGATTTGTTACACATATTCCTCTATAATTAGTGCATTCCCTCTTATCCCCTTTCTTATATATAGAAATTATAAATCCAAGCTTCATCTTTTCTGGTATTGGTATAATAATAATAAATACGCAACAGCTGTGCTTATTTTGAGACGTCCATTTAAAAAATTAGACTCTTATTAGTGGAGAGAAATATTCAAACTAAACACGAGGAATGGAACAGTACATAGGTCTTTGTTGTCTTCATCATTCATTGGACAGGAGTCCGAGTGCTCTGTCTAACTGTAAAGCAAACCCCCCGCGCCTCGTTAAGTGAAGGTAGGATGCTGGGTGTTCCGGAAGAGGCGCCACTAGTTGCTAGCCAGAATAAAAGCTATTGACTGAGCTCTCTCGTTTAGAAATAAAATCAAGTGTATTTTAAGACATTTAGGATTTGAAGCTAGTTAGTTTAAACTATCTCATGTGTTTTTAGTTCACTGTTTAATACCTACAGTATGTTTTTGTATTATTATTTTTGTAATACCTGTTCTTGCCACATCTTATCCATCCGTTAACTTGCCCACATGCACCTCTATTTCTATCTCGTTCTCGTTGTATACGTTTTTAATCCGACAGAGTACCTGGTAGACTGCACTCTGAACAGAACAATTAAGAGATGATTTGGCTAACTGCAAAAGGTAATTTATCTTACTTCTATCAGTGGCGGCTCGAGACTAAAATTAATGAGGGTGCTGCTCCAGAATTTTTTTAGCATTTATTTTAAAATTTTGTAAAAGGAAGAAAAGACGTACAAAAAAAAATTATTCAGAAACTTGATACAATTCTAAAACTGCAAAATGAAACAATTTTTTCTTACTTTCTCCAACCTAAATTGTTACAGTTAAAGCTCGATCTATTCATTTTAAAATTAAATCCATTTTTCTTGTTTCAATTTGCGCGAAAAGAACAATAACGTTTCCTCCATCTCTGGATGACATCTGAGAAATTTTTTCTCCATTGAAAGCTCTGCAAGCCCATGTAGTCTTTCCGAATTCATAAAAGTTCTTGGAAAAGATTTTTACTCTTCTCATTGTTGAAAAGTAGCGTTGTGCCTCTGATGAAGTCGTAGAACTGTCAAGATTATTTTTATTAGTTTCGTAATTTTACTAATTTCTCAAATGTATTTCTTGTTGTTGCTTATACCTGGCTTAGATTAGAATATCAGGTATTGAACGACCTTTTCTTAACTGTAACTTTCTCATGGAGAGAGAGCTGTGAAAACTAAAGCTGTTGAGGTTCATTTACGTATTGTTATGGATGCAAGGCTATGGTTAACGCTTTCTGTTAAATTAAAGAACCATCAAAAATGAATCAAATAAAATATCTGGAAGTGTGATAATAATCTAATTCTACACTTTATCACATTCACGAATATGGTACAAGATTTTAAGCAAAACACACTCTCTCTCTTTCTGTCTCTCTCCCTCCCTCCCTCCCTCCCTCCCTCCCTCCCCCTCTCTCTAGCCTCGCGTGCAGCTTCCTATGCGCGCTTGCTACAAGCTGCTGGAACTGAGAAGGACACAGTTCCATCCAAAGATTTTTGTATCTTTTTCATAATCTGGGGATGTCTACTGACATTAATCTTAAGGATTACACCGTTCTGCTTGGATTTTGTTGTTATGAAATAAATGAGCGTTTCTGAACTACAATTTTTCACTGATTGCAAAAACGAAATCCGTTTTCGCGTACTACGTCAGAATTTTTCAGGATTAAGAATTTTTTGTTTTTAATATTCTTCATGATATAGCAATATTCCTTGTGCTTGTCATTTGTTAAAAATTATTAGAAAGGCACGGCAGCTTATTATTCCCAATTTATTACGTAAAAGCTGAAAGAATGTATTTATTATGTTTATTCTTCTTCTTTCGTTTCATCCTCTTTGGGGTACGTTGAACCAGTCATTTCTTTGTGTTTTCCTTCCTAAGTGCCCAGTATTTCTTCATTCTTTCTGATCTTCTTTTCCTCTCTTCTTCAGAGATAATAAGGTTTGGATTTCAGTGTCGATCTGTCATGGAACCTTGTATTTTCGTCTTTAGTTATTATTTTAGCCGTTCGATCTAGCAGTGAATTTTCGGTAATTTGTAACTCAACTATGTCGTTTTCAGTTTCTTTAAACCAGTTGGGTTTTGTTTTGTGGTTGCGGAAGAAGTCAAAGATTTGTTTGGTTAATCTATCAGAGTCCGTTCTGAGAAGATGACCATAGAAATTTATCCTCCTTTTTCGCATAGTTTCTGAAAGTTTTTCTATTTTCTTGTAGAGGGATTCATTCTTGATGTATATTATCTTATTATCCTGAAATGTTGGTCCTATGATTTTCCTTAAAATCTTCCTTTCCTTTAGTTCAAGTTTCTCTATCTGACCTTTGAAATTCATGTTTAACGTTTCTGCCGCGTACAGTGCTTCTGGTTTAATTAGTTTTGTAGTGTTTAATTTTTGACCCCCATGAAAGTGATTATGTTTATATTATATAATTATTAAAATCTATTAACTATATCTGCCCTTGGGGGTCATACCCATTGCCAAGACATCCCTGCCATATTAAAATTCTATAACATAAAATATAATTCCAAAGAATGGAGATTATTCGTAGATTCTTCTCAGAAAAGTTTTAAAGATGTTTAGCTTCATAATGGAAATTTAATCTTTCCATTCCTGTGGCCCACTCTTTTGTTCAAAGGAGACATATGAAAATGTAAAGCCTGTGTTACAAAAACTGCAGTACGAAAACCAATCACGGTCTATCGCTGGAGATTTCAAGATTTCACTGGAGACTATTACTTGGTCAGCAGGCTGATTTCACAAAACATCCTTGTTTCTTATGTCAATGGGATAGCAGAGATAGGTCAGAACATTGTGAAAAGGAACAATGGCCATGTAGGACTAATTTAACACCGGGTAACGGACGGGTACACCAGCTAGTGTATTCATCACTTACACATACAAATGCCCATATTTGACATTTTACCCAAAAACTTAGAAATTAGCTCTTACTTTGTGGTACTCCATAATATTGATTGTTGTATACCATAAACATAATTAGCCTATCTCTCCAATACGACATAAAATTAAACATTTCTGTCCCATTTAATAAAATAATACAGTATATATCAAATAGCTTCAATATTGACAATCAGAACCTTAAAGCACTATCGTAGTTTTGTTCACGAACCTCATCTGAATTTAGTTTGAACCCACTAGGCCTGTGTACTGTCAGAAATCATATTTACACCATGCATGGTCTCGGCAGGAAGAAGGGAATCCAATTTACAATAATAAAAAACTGCAATTACATTTATTTACAAGCGAATGAGAACGCGGTCAGCCGATCAAATATTAATTGACGTAAGTTGCATTTCACAGATGTGTATTTATTATTTAGAGTGCATGACGGACGGGACAACATTAACTCCGTGCTAAAATATCCCTTCACTCGTATACGCTCACAAAATGTAGGCCTAGTCATCCGAAGGTTATAGCTTATATTATTAATCGAGTTATAGAAAGTGAAAGAAAAATAAAAGAAGAAAAAATGAATCCAGTGAACATGTACGAAAATTTCGTAGGTTCAATCATATCTTCCTTTGTCCCAGAAAATTATTTATTCTTGTGTTGGGTTGTTAAAATTAAATAGTCTACTCAAGGACGTTTACACATAAAATATCAACGAGAGTTTAGTAATGCGAACAATATTTACATATCAAAATGCAATTATTTTGGATTATTATTGCTGTTTCTCATTTGCAATCATTGCTAAAAAAAAAATACACCACTGCTACTGTCTTGATATCGTCTTCACAAAAGTGTTGCTTATACTATGTTCTCTTGACAATACCATTCGTTAGAGCTGTTTACAAGAAAATCGCAAAACAAATTCTTCTTGTAAAGTGAGAGTAAATCGTAAGTCGTCATCAATCTTCGTCATATCCCCAGACGATATAACTTTACTGTAAAATTCAGTTTGGAGACGATTTTTCTTTCTCGAGCTATGCTTTTCACAGACACACATACACGATTCTCAAAGTAACACCCCATATGTGTCACTTATCCTTGAGTGAGGGCCGTGCTAGAAAAAAGTATGTGTTCTAGCGGTCTGTGAGACCTCACATACGTTATTATTTACTTTGCTATTTTATGATAAACAATGAGTGAACGCCGGAACTATTAAAATTTCTTAGGCCGGAAGTTATAAGACTATGTGATGACAGTTATAATGAAATTATTTTGGTGATATTTTCAGTGATGTTTTGATATTATGACTGTATGTCTCATTTCTGAACGGAAAATGTTGTAAGCTTAAGTGAAGCTACTACAATTTTGAAGACAACCACATAATATAGTGAATTGTGATTAATATCTGGTTAGGAGTGAAGAGAACGACGACATTAAAATTAATAAGCCTTTGTGTATATTAGCTATTCATTTTGAAAATATTAACATATTATCTTTGAAACTGTTGTTAATACTTCTATAGATTCAATTAAATAAACTCAAATTTAAGGCCCGCAGAGTTGGCTCATACATTCTATTATTTATTTTAATGAGGCTTGCATAAAAGTAAGGGCTGAAGAGCAAAAATGCCTTAGTGTTGCAATTTTGCTTTTCGGAACTGAACAGTTGATTTTTTTTAAATTTAAAACTACCTCCCAACGGAGGTAGCCCAGATGGACTCAGTACACTTAATATATATATATATATTAATACACAATTAGAGCAATTAGAACAATAAACAAATTAAAGCTAAAAGTAACAAGAAAATGTTAGTTCATATGTAACTTACGTGATTGTGAAGAATTTGACAAGACTTCTTAAGCACTGTGGTCATCTCTTAATGTTGGAGGGAGACCGTACTTTTTCCGAAAGTCTTAAATTTAGGAATAGCTCCACGTGCTCCAATTAAGAGGCCAACAACTTCTACCGTGTTCAGGTTATATTTTTCAGAAAATAAGGGATTGTAGGTTCATAAATCCCCTTTTTTTCTTTAATTACTTGTCCTGATTGTTGGATGTTGAGTTCCATCCTGATGGTAGGATCAACTATAACAGCTTGCCTTGAGGTCTCGTTTATGACTATTATATCTATCCTTCTAGTAGAGCCATTTGTAGCAGTACAGGATATATCCTCACGAACCTGCAATCCTTTACAACGTAGAGCTTCTGCTATTTTAGCTCTCACTGCAAGGTGCCTTGTGTTACGTAGCAAAATTCCACGGTCACAGGATCCCAAGACGTGTGACAAAGTTTCATTCTCGGAGCAGCCATGTCTCCATCGGGTACCGTCCAGAGATCTGCCGGGAATTGCTCGAACAGCAGCTACATTGGCGTTCATTTTTAGGCAAGTAATCCATTCGAAAGTGGATAAACCAGATTTGTTGGAAATCCATTTATTTTCTTCCATAACCTCAGAAAACATTTCAACACCTTTGCCTCGACTACTCAACGATTTCGAACTTTCATATTCTCCAGTACGTAGGTTTTCACGAAATACCTTTACTGTAGTTTTGGTAAGTGCATTAGGTGGAGTTAAATGTAGTTTTTCACATTAAGTTTTGAGGTCTTCTTCCAGGGTTCTTAAGAGGTTCATATATGGATTATTTGTTCTCATGAAGGAAATACAGGCGTTACGTTGTTGAAGAAAAGCTTCCCATGCGGCTCTAATTAAATTAAGGCCTCTTACTTTTCTGTTTGAATACAGCATGCTATTTGGTACATCTGAAGGTAGGAATAACATTTCTTTGACCGAACTCCTAATTATCATATCTACATCTTCTAAGAATGTCGTATTTGACATCTGATGCAATGGAGCCATTTGCAAGGATTATAAGATACAACCTTGGACCAAATATATTGGTTCACTATATTCAGTTTTAGTTCTGATCTAACAATTAGAGTAGACACTAATATCTGGAGATCATTCCTTAGGCTGGTTACTATTTTACTTGATTAAGAGTTGAAAGAAGTCGTATTTAAAACTTTATCTTATATTTTTATCCATTTCAATCCATCCATTTTTTATTACGCTTAATACACTCCAGCCATATTATGTGTCTGAGCAAAGGAGGGTGACCAACGTCCTTCTTGCACATAATTTCTTATCCACTTGTACATTAAGGTAAGTAGTGGCGGATAGATTCTACGTTACTGGCAGTTAGGTTAGGTTAAGCGGGTTAGAATATGAATAGTGATACTAGTTTACTAGGGCATACTGAATTCCTGCGTTCAGAAAATGTGCCATATATTATCTCCCCGAGGTTTGTCGTGTTGGTCAATTGTTTACCCAGAAATCTAGCTGCTCTGGTGGTGTGACGAAGGAGGATTACCAACTGTTCTTCTTGCACATCATTTCTTATCCACCTCTGCATTGTTTTATTTTATTTTATTTTATTTTATTTTCTTCAGTCCATCGGAACATAATATTACATGTTATGGGACACGTCAATATAATTACAAATAAGAATATGAATTTACAGTTATAAGCAATATGTAGCCCTACAATGTGAAAATTTCTTTATATAATATACAACATAAACATTAACAATAAAATTTACAACACAAATACAAAATTTATAATACAATTATGTAAAAAAAATAATAAATGAAATACGAAGGTGCTGAGTTATCCTGTTGGGTAAGTAGCTATATCGATCATGTTCTGATGTTATAAATACAGAATTATTTCTTCTAGCAATAAAAATGAACTTCCAGAAACAGTATAAATACATGGTAATACAGTATTGAAAAAGTAAGTAATAATAGTATTACAAGGTAACAGAATCAAAGTTAAAAAAATAAATAAATACAAAATTTAGAACAGGAAAAGCAGATGAAGGTTCCTCCAGCCTTAGCGAGCCCGCTCCATCTCTTAAACCCTAGGATCAGGCAACCACAGTTAACCAATCCGCTCTCCGAAAGGTTCAGCCAGTCCTAGCTGTTCCATATCCCCATTACCAGAATAATTCAACACCTGTTCTAATTGTACAGTACATGGAAATTTTAAGGAATTCCGTAATTTTTTTCCACAAGTCATCACTGGTGCACTACATGAAGTAATTTGATTCATATCACGTTTCACACTGACACACTGTAATGTCCTCTTGGGTATATCTGGTTGTTTAACATCTTCTATCTGAAATAATAAATAAAAATTGTGAAAAATAAATCCGCTTATGAATGACTATGACTAAAGAATTCGTTCAATGAATAAAAGCAGTGACTGTGAAGGAATGCTGAAAGCTATTTTTTAACTTACATAGTGCAGGAATTTCCTTAATGAATTGGGTAAGCCGTTGTAATATGAGTCTTGTATATGTGAAGATATTCTCAAGTAAGCTAGTTTTATGAGGTATACTGGCTAAAATATTTTTATTTCTTGCATTATATGTATATTTGAGTTTTTTAATGCAGAAAGTTTACTTTTTACGAATACAACTAACTCCGTGGCGCTATCATCCCAGAAGGGACAAGGCCTACCACCCGATCGCTGCGTCATCTACCATAGGCAGACGACAGAATTGGAAGCATGTGGTCAGCATGCCGACACCCACGGCCGTTAATGGTGTTTTCCATGACCGGAGCCGCTATTTCTCTATCAAATAGATCTTCAATTTGAATCACGAGGCTGAGTGCACCCCTACCAGACATCCCTACCTCAGAAAAATCCGAGGAGGTACCGGGAATCGAACTCGGGCCGACATATCTGTAGTCAGCGACGATAACCACAAGACCACTGTAATGAAGCAAATGGTTACGTGCATAATAGACGGTAGGAAACCATCCCTAAACAAAGGAAGGATAGGGGAGACCTCAACTAATCGATATTGAACACTTTCATGATTATCGATACTGCCCTGAATTTATTTGAATTACAGAAAAAGGAGAAGTGCGCATGCGTGGACGGCGAATCGACGGGAGAGGAGTTGAACCTGAAAAACGGTTGAGAGAACGTGTCTGACTACGAGAGAGGAAGGTTGAAAGAGAGACGCGGGGAGACGAGACTGGAATGTGTGACAGCGGTGGAGGCGTCCTGGCATGATGGTTTGTCAGACTTTCATCTAATGAAATTCTGAATGAGAATTTCACTGACGCGACTATATGGGGATAGTCGTTAGTCGGAAGAGTACATCACGTCGGCCGGTACGAGAGACCGCTACAGCGAACACCAGCTGTGGAAGGAAGAGTGGGTCACGACTGCTTAGTCTGGAATAAGGGAAGATGTGGACATCAGGAAGTAGATGGAAACAACACAGGATCAGAGGATAAGTTGGTCACCACCCGTTGAGTATAATCACATAAACACTTTTTTTGTTTTGGGAAGTGGTAAAATTTTGAGGCATTGTTATTTAAAGCCTGTTTCTAAGAGATGTGTGGCGACTAGACGCCGTAATGAATGATAAAGAGTAGGGTTAGAAGTATAGATGTGATTAGTCTAGGGTGAGGTAATAAAGTACAGTAATCCAACCAGTTTCCATTTCTGGTCTAAGTTAATTACAAAAAGAGCAGTCAAGAGAGTAACCGCTGAATAGTAAAGATAAATCTCTATACTTTGGGTTTCTATGGGTGATTGTCCCACGAATGAATACATAGCTCGGGGCAATTGGTAATGCTCATACAAACTTTGTTTTTATAAGACAGGACGCGAGGGGAGTAAGGATGAAGGGTAATAGGGGCTTACTTAGTATTGCTTACGAGGGCCTCTCCTACTTGGGTTTCGTTCAGGTGACAGGTGATTATCTATAAGTGGATTTCATGCTGGCCTGTAATGTTGAGTTGTTTTTTTTAAAGAGATTTATCGAAGAGCGGGAATCGTATGGAATATGGTAGAAGGAGATAAGAATGTGAATATTGAGAGGCAGAAGAGGGCCTATGAGTAGCAGTAAATTAGGCGCATACCATTGGAAAATTTACATGTTAGGATAGAAGCAGAAGTTCACTCAAGGGTTATAAAGAGAGTTACTGACCTGGGGCGTGAGTTAGTTTCAGTTAGAATTCTAGGGAATTTAGAAACAGGAAAATTGGGTGCCCATGGTGGAGAGTAGTAACCTGAAAAGTATGGAAACCAGAGTAACATAAAGTAGGTAAATTAGAGCAATGGTATAAACTGAAAGGGAACTCTACTTCATGAGAAAGGAGTTAAAAGATAACAAATAATAACTGGTTAGATTAGAAAGAAGAGAATTGGTAATCTTGTGTAGTGAATAGATGACAAGTGGTTCAGTAGCACGTACTAGAGATTACCCCAGGAGAAAAAAAAGGTGAGGTGAGGGAGCGCCGGAAGTGTCCCAAATAAAGTAAATATAAATCTAGTAGTAGGCAAAGCCTATACTAGTGGAGTATAAAAATTTATAAGAATCTGTGAAAGTCATCGGTGTTGGAGGCTTACAACGGCCCCACGAGCCTCTAGGAGAAGAGTGTCAGGGACCTCTAACATCGATTGTCAAAATTGTGTTTTTGTTTGCGGCCCGTTAATATTTTCCCGGTTACAGGAGAGGAGTCAGATTGTTTGTAATTCAAGATCTAGACGCCGCCCCTGTATCGGTGGTCTATCGCCACAGTCACTCTGTGGATATAGGCCTAAACTTCCGTTTCTTTCTTCATAACACTGTCTTTCCTATCTATCTTTGAGTACAATTCTTCATGGACTAAAATGACTAGTGGACTGGTATAGGAGAAATAGGGGGAATCATTGAGTATAATATGTAGAGTTAATGACTGAATTATGAATTGAAAACCTTTATTTATTTGGAAGAAAGTACAATATATACATTGAAATATTTTGAAATTGCAAATGTAAAAGACTACGCAAGTTAGTAGTAAATTATAAGGATAATGCGAGACGTTCCAGTAGTCACTTGGAAATAAAGAAAGAAAGGAGATTAAAGTAATTAATTAGGAATTTGTCCTGTAGAACAAGGAACACATTTATACAATTAAACTGGGTATACTAACCTTGCATATGGGAATTGAATATTATTCTTCCAATAAAAGTGTTGAATGGTTAATGTTGTTCAGATCGTGTGACCTGAAGGTTTTAAAGATGAGTAGTTGTTAAAAAGGGGAAAACCCAACAGAAAATGTAATTTATTGTAAATAAGATTGTTGTTGTTGAAAAAGAAAAAAAAATTAAATAAACTATGGTTATTGTTATGCAAAGTAAATTATCGTGAAGTTCAGATTTTTGACCCCTATCCTTGTAATGGTTTGAGAGCCGCAGATTTTTGGGCTAAGTTACATATTTTGGTAATGGTCATTGCAAAAAAAAAAAAAGAAAAAGAGAGGAGTAGTAAAAGCCGAACCTATTCCCATCTCCACTGTTAAAATAAAAAGCTAGCCGAGAGGCCTGTAGGTACATATCCTGTGTACCTATAAATTTAATTTGTGACTGGGCAGATACAAGATAAAAAGAAGAGAGGAGAGTATTGATGATGGCGTCTTTATATAAATTTTCATCAATAATATCAAACTTGGTAGACTGTTAAAAAGAAAGAGAGTAAACTGGGTGTAGGAAATTTGCAATCACCCGGTAGGGAAGGTGACTGTGCTGAACGTTGGAATGTGGACCACGCGTGCCGTGTTATGATGGCATAACAGGCGTATAGGTAACATTGTTTTGTAGGAGTTCACTGAACTTCTGTACTACGATTGTAAATAATCAAAGAGACTACCAATATAAGGGAACTTTATAGCATACAGTAAGAAAGTCCGTCACAGAAGCTTGACGCTAACAACGTGGGGCTCTTTAGAGAGGCTTTAGAGAGGCTTTAGAGGCTTTAGAGGTTACAGGGGCCAAAGGAGAAATTTAGGGCTTGGTTAATATAAATAAAAGAGAAATAAAAAAAAAAAGGAGCATAGTTTGATATCCTATACGTGTGGCTTTAGGAGAAATTTGAGGCCGTAGTGGTTGCCCAACGTTACCGATTTTGACGTTAGCAGGTATAGAGGTTATAGAGATTATAGAGCCTATTACGTGAAAGAAATTTGGGAGTTGGGTTAGTATAACTTGAATTTTATTTTCAAATATAATAAAATATTTTTGGGAGAAGAATAATGACTGTTGACAAATTAAGGACTTCTATAGATGACTAAGACAGACGACTGAACTATTGTGTTCTAATCTTTTTTTCAGTCAGTGGAATTGTTAATATATAAATATGGCCACTTATGTTGATCCGTATGCACAAATAAGAGCAGCTGAGTTAACCCAAGCTATTAGGAAGTTGAGAAAGGCGGATCTGGAGGCAGAATGTGATAGAGTTAAGTTACCGACCACAGGTACCAGGAATGAGTTAAGACAACGCTTGTTAGATTATGCCCGCAAGAACCCTCAGTCATTTCAAGTGCTAATTACGGCTTTTGCTCTGAGTCAGGAAGTTTTGCAAGAAGACTTAGTTGAACATAATATAACGGTTCCACAAGATTCATATGGAGATGTAGTGTACACATGGGTTAAGTTAATGCGTAGGAAGGCCATGGCGATAGCTGATTCAGAAGAAGTTGTACCAGTAATACCATCGTTTACAATTCAGTTAGAGCCGCATAAACCAAATATTTTGGATCTGGTTCGTAAATGGAACATTAAATTCAAACCTGGGGATAGCATTTACTTATTTTTGGAGAGATTGGAAGATTTAAAACAAAGTTCTAAGTTACAGGGTGTAGAGTTATTGTCAGTATTACCCGAAATTTTACAAGAGTCAGCTTTACTTTGGTACAGGAACAGATTAACAGATTGGCCTACATGGGAAGCTTTTTTGAAAGAATTTAGAGAATATTACTTGCCTATTGATGAGGAAGACTCGCTTTTGGATGAGATTAGACAGAGAACGCAAGGTCCTAAAGAATCGATGTTTGATTATGTTAATGCTATTCAAACGTTAATGAGGAGGCTGAGTACTCCAATGAGTCCTCAACAATGATGAAGATTGTTATCAAAAATTTGCGTCCTGACGTAAAATTGTACATTAGACCTGCAGAGATTCAAACTATAACAGATTTAATACGTGTAGGTAGACAGTATGAACAAATATTGTTAGATTCTGAGAGATATATTCCTCCTCCAACGCAGGTTAGAGCTACAATCAAAGAAACGGCGTATAAACCTCAAAGACAAGTTGTTATACCTTCAGTTCATACAGCGTTAGGAATTCAGGGAAAACAGGAACTTCCATCGTCCGAGTTACAAAAGAAACCCAATGTTAGTTTTTCTGCAAAGACGTGGGATAAAGAACGAAATTCAAGTCATGTAAATAATTCTATAATGGTTAAAGCAATAGAAAATAAAGAGAGACAGGATGAGTTGGGGGAAAATGGTAAAAACACCACTTTGCATTTTTCAAATAACCAGCGATGTTGGAACTGTGATAAAATAGGACATAGGCAGTTCGAGTGTAAGGCACCTCGTAGAGTTACTCCTCGCACTACGATTAAATGTTATAATTGGAATACGCTTGGACATAGGTCTATTGATTGTAGGATGCCCCAAGAAAGAAAAGTTAGGCCTACAAATTCTTTATGACAAGTAACTAAAAATCAGGCTTGTGTGATGTTAAATATAAACCCTACAGATTTAGTTAATGGAGACAGATGTTTTGTTGAAATTTTGTTGGAGGATATTACATTTATTGCTTTAATAGATTCAGGTTCAGATAAAACTTATGTGGGAGAGAAAGGTGATTTTTTGTGTAAAATGTTAGATTTATCAGTGGAAGAATCTGAAGTTAGGGTAGTGCAACTAGCAGATAAAACTTATAGTTCTATAACAGGAGAGAGAACTTTTGAGATGAAATTGCAGGACAGGATCTTTCAGATAAAATGTAAAATTATGCCAAATTTAGCAGTAGATATGATTCTGGGCATGGACGTTTTGAAACAAATTGGGTTAGTAGTAGATTTGCAAGATGGGACTTGGTATTTCAAAGATGAACCGACAAAAATTTTTCAATTTGTTAAGGCTATAGATTTGAAAGAAGAAGATCAACTACATAATATACTTACTTTACCTACATCGCAGGAAAGGGACAGATTAAATATATTTTTGGAAAATCAGTTATAGAAATTTGATCAGTGTACTGGACTTACAGATTTGATTTCTCATGTTATTGATACAGGCGATGCGAAACCTATAAAACAAAGATATTATCCAGTATCACCCATTCTTGAAAAAGTTATACACGCTGAAATAGATAAAATGTTATTGGAAAAAGTTATAGAACCTTCAAATTCACCTTGGTCTTCTCCGGTAGTTATGGTAAAGAAACCAGATCGAACATGGAGGTTTTGCGTAGATTTCAGAAAAGTAAATAAATGTACTAAAAGAGATAGTTATCCTTTGCCATACATTGAACATATTTTGAGTAAATTACGACATGCTAGGTATATCAGTACAATAGATTTGAAAAATGGGTATTGGCAAGTTCCATTAGATGAAGCAAGTAAAGAAAAAACAGCATTTACCGTACCTGGTAGAGGATTGTATCAGTTTCGAGTTATGCCGTTTGGAATCCATAACGCACCAGCCTCATTTCAATGATTAGTTGATACTATATTAAGAGAAGAGATAGGAGAGAAATGCTTTTGTTATTTGGATGATATAGTACTTATTAGCGAGACATTTGAAGAACATTTGTCCTTGTTAGAAAAAGTCTTAGAGAAATTAAGAAAAGCTAACCTGAAAATTAATAGAGAAAAATCAAAGTTTTGCAGAAGTGAATTAAAATATTTGGGACATATCATTACTCCATTAGGAATTGCTGTAGATTCAGATAAAATCTCGTGTATCCTTGAGTATCCAGCCCCTACAAAAGTCAAGGAAGTACGAGCATTTTTAGGATTGGCTTCTTGGTACCGACGATTCATTCAATTTTTTTCTGAAGTTGTAAAGCCCCTCACTGCACTTCTGAAAAAGAATCAGAAATGGCGTTGGACTAAGGAATGTCAGGAATCTTTTGATGAATTAAAATCGAAATTATCTAGTAGTCCTATATTAACTTGTCCAGATTATACTAAACCCATAGTACTACAGACCGATGCTAGTTTTTCAGGACTAGGAGCAGCATTAATTCAGACAGGAGAGGAAGGAGAGGAAAAAGTAATAGCTTATGCTAGTAGAACTTTAACAGTAGGTGAACAAAAGTGGGCAATAGTCGAGAAGGAATTGTTAGCTATATTGTGGGCAGTTCAAAAGTTTCGTCCTTATTTGGAAGGTTATCATTTTAAAGTATATACTGATCACTTTGCTCTGAAATGGTTAAATACATTACAGAATCCGACCGGACGATTAGCTAGGTGGAGTTTATTGCTCCAAGAGTATGATTTTGAAGTAATACATAGGCCTGGTAGATTACAAAAAGTTTCGGATGCTTTATCTAGAATACACGAAGGGAAAGTTCAAGAGAAAACGGTAGAGGAAGAATTTTGCCTCTTGTTGACTAATAACTCTGAAGTAGTGGAATGGGAAAATATACAAGATGCTTGGTATATTAAGCGGAAAGCACAATTACAGAGTAAACCTAAATTTTGGCCAGATTGGAAGGTCGTAGATGGGAAGTTGTACCATTTAAGATTAGATCAGTTAGAACAAACTTTAGAGGGAACAGTGAATAGGTGGAAATTAGTTATGCCGCAAGATTATAGGATTAAAGTATTGCAGGAATGTCATGATGCACCTACTGCAGGGCATATGGGGATAGCTGAAACATTCTTTAGAATAGCGAACAAGTATTATTGGCCGGGAATGTTTAGAGATTTTGCTAAGTATGTTACTGCTTGTGAAATATGTCAAAGACAGAAAGTGTTACAAACGGCTCAAGCAGGACCAATGCATTTTTACCAGAAAGAGAAACCTTGGATGACTGTAGCTACTGATTTCTTGGGACCTTATCCACGTTCCAAGAAAGGAAATAGATATGTAGTGGTATTTCAGGACACCTTTACCAAATATGTAGAGTGTAAAGCGTTAAGGAAAGCAACCAGTAGAGCAGTTACGGAAGCATTTTATGAATTGATTATCCTTAAATGGGGAATTCCGGGATATTTGCTGATGGATAATGGACCGCAATATACTAGTAAATTAATGCGTGGGATAGCTAAAGCTTTTAATATAACTCCTTGTTATTTACCTGTATATTCGCCACAAGGAAATCCGGTAGAAAGAGTTAATAGAGTATTGAAAACCATGATTTCCAGTTACATTCAAAAGGATCAAACAGTTTGGGACGTGTATTTGAGAGAATTTAATTTTGCTATAAATACGGCTAAGCATAGTTCCACTGGATGCACTCCTTATATGCTAAATTATGGGAAAGAGCCTGAAATTATCAGTAGAATTGAGAGGGTAGAAAATCAACAAATACAGAAAGAAATTCCAAAACTTTGGATAGAAAGATTTGATAAATTGAAAACGGTACGTCTAATGGTCAGACATAACTTAGAAACTGCTTATAAGAATTCGAGTCATTATTATAATCTTCGGAGGAGAGAGGTGAGATTTCGTCCAGGAGATCTCGTGTTAAGAAGAAACTTTAAATTAAGTGATGCCTCACAAGCTTATGCAGCAGGCTTAAGTGCAAAGTTCGTCGGCCCCTATATTATAAAGAAAAAGCTTAGCGAGAATAGTTATGAATTGACAAACCGTTTTGGCAAACAGTTGGGGAAGTGGCACGTCAAAGACTTGAAACCCTTTGTACCTGGATAAACGTTCTTTAAGGCTGGTAAACTAAACAAACAAAAAAAAAATGTGAACAGTGTTAACATTATTTTTTTTATGGTGAGTGTGGGAAGAATGTAATGAATCAAATGGTTACGTGCATAATAGACGGTAGGAAACCATCCCTAAACAAAGGAAGGATAGGGGAGACCTCAACTAATCGATATTGAACACTTTCATGATTATCGATACTGCCCTGAATTTATTTGAATTACAGAAAAAGGAGAAGTGCGCATGCGTGGACGGCGAATCGACGGGAGAGGAGTTGAACCTGAAAAACGGTTGAGAGAACGTGTCTGACTACGAGAGAGGAAGGTTGAAGAGAGAGACGCGGGGAGACGAGACTGGAATGTGTGACAGCGGTGGAGGCGTCCTGGCATGATGGTTTGTCAGACTTTCATCTAATGAAATTCTGAATGAGAATTTCACTGACGCGACTATATGGGGATAGTCGTTAGTCGGAAGAGTACATCACGTCGGCCGGTACGAGAGACCGCTACAGCGAACACCAGCTGTGGAAGGAAGAGTGGGTCACGACTGCTTAGTCTGGAATAAGGGAAGATGTGGACATCAGGAAGTAGATGGAAACAACACAGGATCAGAGGATAAGTTGGTCACCACCCGTTGAGTATAATCACATAAACATTTTTTTTGTTTTGGGAAGTGGGAAAATTTTGAGGTATTGTTATTTAAAGCCTGTTTCTAAGAGATGTGTGGCGACTAGACGCCGTAATGAATGATAAAGAGTAGGGTTAGAAGTATAGATGTGATTAGTCTAGGGTGAGGTAATAAAGTACAGTAATCCAACCAGTTTCCATTTCTGGTCTAAGTTAATTACAAAAAGAGCAGTCAAGAGAGTAACCGCTGAATAGTAAAGATAAATCTCTATACTTTGGGTTTCTATGGGTGATTGTCCCACGAATGAATACATAGCTCGGGGCAATTGGTAATGCTCATACAAACTTTGTTTTTATAAGACAGGACGCGAGGGGAGTAAGGATGAAGGGTAATAGGGGCTTACTTAGTATTGCTTACGAGGGCCTCTCCTACTTGGGTTTCGTTCAGGTGACAGGTGATTATCTATAAGTGGATTTCATGCTGGCCTGTAATGTTGAGTTTTTTTTTTTAAAGAGATTTATCGAAGAGCGGGAATCGTATGGAATATGGTAGAAGGAGATAAGAATGTGAATATTGAGAGGCAGAAGAGGGCCTATGAGTAGCAGTAAATTAGGCGCATACCATTGGAAAATTTACATGTTAGGATAGAAGCAGAAGTTCACTCAAGGGTTATAAAGAGAGTTACTGACCTGGGGCGTGAGTTAGTTTCAGTTAGAATTCTAGGGAATTTAGAAACAGGAAAATTGGGTGCCCATGGTGGAGAGTAGTAACCTGAAAAGTATGGAAACCAGAGTAACATAAAGTTGGTAAATTAGAGCAATGGTATAAACTGAAAGGGAACTCTACTTCATGAGAAAGGAGTTAAAAGATAACAAATAATAACTGGTTAGATTAGAAAGAAGAGAATTGGTAATCTTGTGTAGTGAATAGATGACAAGTGGTTCAGTAGCACATACTAGAGATTACCCCAGGAGAAAAAAAGGTGAGGTGAGGGAGCGCCGGAAGTGTCCCAAATAAAGTAAATATAAATCTAGTAGTAGGCAAAGCCTATACTAGTGGAGTATAAAAATTTATAAGAATCTGTGAAAGTCATCGGTGTTGGAGGCTTACAACGGCCCCACGAGCCTCTAGGAGAAGAGTGTCAGGGACCTCTAACATCGATTGTCAAAATTGTGTTTTTGTTTGCGGCCCGTTAATATTTTCCCGGTTACAGGAGAGGAGTCAGATTGTTTGTAATTCAAGATCTAGACGCCGCCCCTGTATCGGTGGTCTATCGCCACAGTCACTCTGTGGATATAGGCCTAAACTTCCGTTTCTTTCTTCATAACACTGTCTTTCCTATCTATCTTTGAGTACAATTCTTCATGGACTAAAATGACTAGTGGACTGGTATAGGAGAAATAGGGGGAATCATTGAGTATAATATGTAGAGTTAATGACTGAATTATGAATTGAAAACCTTTATTTATTTGGAAGAAAGTACAATATATACATTGAAATATTTTGAAATTGCAAATGTAAAAGACTACGCAAGTTAGTAGTAAATTATAAGGATAATGCGAGACGTTCCAGTAGTCACCTGGAAATAAAGAAAGAAAGGAGATTAAAGTAATTAATTAGGAATTTGTCCTGTAGAACAAGGAACACATTTATACAATTAAACTGGGTATACTAACCTTGCATATGGGAATTGAATATTATTCTTCCAATAAAAGTGTTGAATGGTTAATGTTGTTCAGATCGTGTGACCTGAAGGTTTTAAAGATGAGTAGTTGTTAAAAAGGGGAAAACCCAAGAGAAAATGTAATTTATTGTAAATAAGATTGTTGTTGTTGAAAAAGAAAAAAAAATTAAATAAACTATGGTTATTGTTATGCAAAGTAAATTATCGTGAAGTTCAGATTTTTGACCCCTATCCTTGTAATGGTTTGAGAGCCGCAGATTTTTGGGCTAAGTTACATATTTTGGTAATGGTCATTGCAAAAAAAAAAAAAAAAAAAAAATAGAGAGGAGTAGTATAATAATAAAAGGACAAAGCCGAACCTATTCCCATCCCCACTGTTAAAATAAAAAGCTAGCCGAGAGGCCTGTAGGTACATAGCCTGTGTACCTATAAATTTAATTTGTGACTGGGCAGATACAAGATAAAAAGAAGAGAGGAGAGTATTGATGATGGCGCCTTTATATAAATTTTCATCAATAATATCAAACTTGGTAGACTGTTAAAAAGAAAGAGAGTAAACTGGGTGTAGGAAATTTGCAATCACCCGGTAGGGAAGGTGACTGTGCTGAACGTTGGAATGTGGACCACGCGTGCCGTGTTATGATGGCATAACAGGCGTATAGGTAACATTGTTTTGTAGGAGTTCACTGAACTTCTGTACTACGATTGTAAATAATCAAAGAGACTACCAATATAAGGGAACTTTATAGCATACAGTAAGAAAGTCCGTCACACCACACCGGTGATATTTTACAAATATAAAGGGCTCTAATGTGTAGGTGCAAAGGAAGGTAGTACATGGAGGTCTTTATATAATTGCCTGGCTGGGTTGTCTGCTTTCATAATGAAATTATTAATATTAATATTTCTGCAATTTAAATACAGCTTCGCAATTTGTTGAATTTCCCCAGAAGATTACTTTTAGACCATGAGCCACCAATATGAAACCCTCCCCCACCCAGTGGGAATTTCCGACACATATATTCTTTTGGTGGTATTGCCGTCTAGTTTAAGTTTTTAGTTGTTTGCCCGGAAAACGCGGAAATCCGGAAAAAATAAATTTGATTTAATTTTTCATTGTCCTGATATTCCCAGAGAATTTCTGACTCACATATTTTTGTTGGTATTGGCGTCTAGTCTAAGGTTTAAGTTGTTTGCCCCTTACAAATTACAACACATCCCCGAAAAACTCCGAAATCCACGGAAATCCGGAGAAAATGACTTCGTTTTAATTTTTTTAATCTTTGTTCTTTGCTCCTAGTATTCAAAGGGAATTGGTGAATCATATGTTTTTGTGTTGGTATTGTCATCTAGATTAAGGTTTTAGTTGTTTGCCCCTTACCAATTACAGCATATCCCCGGAAAACCATATATATACCAAGAAAATGACTATGTTTTATTTTTTAAATCTTTGTTCTTTGCTCCTAATTTCTATGTTTTTTTGTTGGTATTGCCATCTAGATTAAGGTTTCAGTTGTTTGCCCTTAATGAATTATAGCATATCTCCAGAAAACTCCGAAAACCACGGAAATCCGGAGAAATCTACTTTTTAAAAAAATTATTTAAAATCTTTGTTCTTTGCTCCTAATACTCCCAAGGAATTTCTGACTCATATGATTTTTTGGTGGTATTGCCATCTTGTTTAAGGTTTCAGTTGTTTGCTCGTTATCAATTACCGCATATCCACCTAAACCCAGAAAACCACATAAATCCGGAGAAAATTACTTTGTTTTAATTTTTAAAAAAATCTGAGTTATTTCCTGCTAATGTTCAAAGGGAGTTTGTGACGCATATGCTTAACTGTTGGAATTGCCATCTAGATTAAGGGGTCAGTTGTTTTCCGCTTATCAATTACATCATATCTCCTGAAAACTCCGATATATCCCCCACGAAATTAAAAAAAGGCTATATAATTATGCACTCTAAGTGACCAGTTTTATAAACTAATTATATATGTAAGTTTTTTTTTTAGTATTCCTTCTACCTATCCAAAACCCCCGAAAAAAATTCTACGGTTGCCACTGGATTGAAGTGAATATCTAGATATTAATGTAAATTAAAAATAATACCGGCCCAAGAATGGAACCTTCTGGAACATCATACTTCAATTCTCAATTGTCAATAAATTGTTTATTACGTGTGCCCTTTCATCTTTGTGTATGATTTCTTCAACCTATTTGCTGTTTTCTAGATATGATTGGAACCATTTCAATGCCAATCCTGTTATTCCAATAGATTGAAGTTTCCTGAGTAATATGTTATGATGTATTACATCAAATGCTTTTGATAAATCTACAAATAGTCCTTTGGTAATGTATTTTGTATCAATGGCCTCGTATACGTCTCGAAGAAAATCAATTATTGCAGTATTTGTGGACTTTCCCTGACAAAACCCATGTTGTATATTAGTTGAGATATACTTATTTATAAATGCTATAAGTCTTGCATACATAACGTTTTCTAAGAGTTCTGAGAAACCCGAGTAAAGATACTAGTCTATAATTCCCTAATTTTCCCTTTAGATCCCTTCTTATATAGTGGTTTCACTTCTGCAATTTTAATTCATCTAGAAACCGACCACAGCTTAATGATAAATTTGCCATGTAAGTTAATGGATGTACAATGTATCTGTGACAGTTTTAATAACACTATCAGAGACTTCATCTATGCTGATGACTTATTATTCTTCAACCACTTTATAATTGCTGTGATTTCATTCACTGCTACTGGGTTTAGATAGATAGTATTACTCTGTTGTGCAATAGTAGGCCTACCACTGTCTGCATCTTGTATTTGAGCAGTGAAGGTATTACTGAATAGTTATGTGCTATGTCTGTATAATTACTGTTGAACAATTCTGCTATTTCTTTTGGATCTGTTGAAGTAATACCATTGTTATTGAGTCTATGGTTTTTTTAAGTTTCCCTCCCTTTACCTATTTCTTGCTTAATAATATTCCAAATTGCTTTATATTTATTATTTGATTTCATGAAATGTTTATTATTCTGTAATTTGTTTGCTTCCTCTAGTACTTTATTGTATATCCTTCTATATCGTTTGTAATATTCTTTGAAGTTTTCTGTTACAATGCTCAATTTCATAATTTTACTAAGATATTTCAGTCGTTTGCTAGATTCCTTAATGCCAGGAGTAATCCATTTGTATTTCTCTTAATGAAATTTGACTTTAATTTTAGGGAATGCTGTTTGATAGCAGTAACTGAATGTTTCAAAAAGTTGTGCACAAGCTAAGTGAAGTGATTTTTTACAATAGGCATTTTCCCATGATTCTTTGTCGAGTAGATAATCTCAATATTAGATATTAGCTTTCCCATGATTCTTTGTCGAGTAGATAATCTCAATATTAGATATTAGCTTTAGTATATGCTCTACTAATCCTATAATGTGAGTTTATTTTCTCTTTTCCTAGAATTCATCTCTATGACCTGTGCGAAGTTGTCTGAGAAACCAATATCAACTACACTGGTTTTGTAATTCCAAGATGTTACAGTAAGTATTACCTGATCAATTGCTGCACTAGCCCCATTACATATTCTAGTTGGAGTTTCTATCACTGCTTGAAAGCCATATGAATTTGGGACTAACTTCAGTTGGTTTGTTAGGGGGCTTAGAAAATCAATGTTTAGATTGTCAACAATAACAATGTTTTTATTATTATTATGAAGAGAGTTTTGGAAATCACTGTATATCCAAATACTGTGGTAGCTCCACCATACAGGCCTCAAAATGTCCCTAAATATTTAAGTATTGACATTTTTCAAATTCTTTGGCTTGTACATGTATATGCATGAACCTCCACATTTCTTTCTGGTCCTACAATATTTTGCAAGTATCGAAAATTTTTCAAAATTTAGGTAATCAATCTCATCTTCCTTTATCCAATGCTCCGTGAAGCATAATAAATCAAAGTAAGGATTTTTATGGGATAATAAAACCTCAAAATGTAGGTTTCTTTTTTTTCGGACTTTGTAAATTTTGGTGAAAACTTTTAGGCCTTTCGGCCTATGTTCAACCTGTAAATTTTCAAAAATATCTGCACTGTGATGGCTTACCGGCCTAAAAAATCAATACTATGTAATGGCAGGTAGATTCTACTTTAGTGAAAGTTAGAATAGATTAGGTTAGGTTAGGTTAGGTAGATATATAAGCTTTCATGAACCACAGATTATTGTCTCTGTTGGACATTACATGAGAATATTATAGGAGAAAAATTCCTCCGACACTGGGACTTGAACCCAGGACCTTAGGCTATTCGCGCCAATACTCTACCAACTGAGCTAAGCCGGAGTTCAATTCACAGCGCCGGATGGAACCTCTCTCCTATGACTGATTGCCCTAATGGTCTACCTCACAGACAGACAAGTTATGTCATATGCAGTACTGTGAGGCACACTAATTAGTGATTTTTGTGACCAGGCTCCCACTGTTATTGTACAGTTGACATTCAAGATAGATATATAAGCTTAGCTCAGTTGGTAGAGTATTGGCGCGAATAGTCAAAGGTCCTGGGTTCAAGTCCCAGTGTCGGAGGAATTTTTCTCCTATAATATTCTTAGGTTAGGTAGGTTATATTATGAACAGTGACATTAGTTTAGTAGGGCACACTGAATTTTAGCGTTTCTAAAATGTGTAGCCTAATATTATATCGTTATATCATTATATCATCAACCTATTTGTCCAGAATTCTAGCTCAAGTTGATAAGTTTGCCGTCAGTTATAGGTTATTATCATCAATTACTTATTTCAAGGTAAGAGAATTACAGGATGTATTCATATATATGAACACTTTCAGACTTAATAATAATTCTTGCACCTAGGGACACATTTTTAACGTTGTTCGCTTAGTAAAAATTAAAACTGTAATGCTAAGACATTTGTGCTGGTCACATGTTAGGGATTGAAGCAAATATAACCTCAGTTTCAATATTCTAACCATGTGATGTTTTCTGGAAATACAAAATAGGATTCTCATAATCTATCTTTGAAGTATGTGTATAAATATAAATATATATATATATATATATATATATATATATATATATATATATATATATATATATATATATATTAAGGGGAAAAAACCAAAAGCGAAGGGCCTACCTTAGACTAAGATTTTATTGCAGTTCACATAAATATTACAAAACATTAACATTCACAATAGGAATGATACACAGAACGGTTACAAATGAACATTGCCTATTTAGGCTCGGCTTTTAATAATATAGATTAATAATTTCAATAATATTGTAAAATGCAACCTTTGGTAAATATAGATGAGTAGTTTACATTGGAACCAACTGAGGCCAGAATCAAATCCTAATAATAACTGTCTAGTTACTACAGGTAGCTTCATCGCATTACAATATAATATTGATTGAAATCTTACGCCAAGAGCCTCAAATTAATTAACAAGATTAAAAGGCCATTTTGACCGTCGGCGTGGTGTTGTGGTTAGCGTCGCTGACTACGGATCCGTCGGCCCGGGTTCGATCCCCGGTACCTCCTCGGATTTTTCTGAGGTAGGGAGGTCTGGTAGGGGTGCACTCAGCCTCGTGATTCAAACTGAGGAGCTACTTGATAGAGAAGTAGCGGCTCCGGTCATGGAAACCACCATTAACGGCCGTGGGTGTCGGCATGCTGACCACATACCCCCAAACCTGCCATCTGCCTATAGATAGATGACGCAGTGGTCGGGTGGTAGGCCTTGTCCCTTTGGGGATGTCGCGCCACGGAATTTAGTTTAAAAGGCCATTTTAAATAGTGATGAGCGAGACTAGTCTTGGTATTGCAGTCTTGGTGTTGGTCTTGAAGAAAATGCAAGACCAAAGCCAAGACCAAGACTGCAGCAGCGTTAGCAAGACCAAGACCAAGACCAACCATTCAAGACCGAGACCGAGACCAAGACTGCAAGACTCGTGCAGGAACAAGGCCTAACTGAAAGACACTTGCAGTCTTGCTACTTGAAAAGGTTTTATAAATGCCCCATAGTGTATGCAGCTAGCCAGCGACCGCTACTCAGAGGCGCCGCAGAGTCGCTAGGAATTCATTGAGGGCTTGCAATAGAGAAATAAGAGGTCACATACAACAATATATAACGCAACTCTATTCACAAGAACCAAGTCCGAAGAACATTGAAGAAAAGATATTAACCCACAATGTTGGGAGAAATTTTTTTCAGATGTCCCACAGATAGGTGCCGATATCAATATAACCGTAGTACCGTTACGTCCTGTCAGGCGGCGGATAGTCCAATATAATTTTATTATAGATAAATCACACTAGAGAAAGCTCGCTTTCTTAAATTAAGATACGTAAGCAAGTTTCGCACTTAATACAGAATGCATTATACTTAAAACCAATCATAGCGTTGTCCATCCTATATCATTAGAGAGTTTCCCAATAGGAAATATTGGGAGGTCCTTTGACAAATCAATCAGATCGAAATAACTCCAAGAAACAAAACTCTTTTTCCCGGCCGTGTCTACAGCAGTGAAGATTGCAATGACTTGCACTGTGGAGAAATCCTTCAGCGTCCCATGCCGTGTGAAAACGTGGTACGTGCAACAATGACTGATAAAAGACTCGACGGTCTCCGCATGATGAGCTTGCATTGGGAGAAGGAAAAGGGCGAATTTATTCAACAATTAATTTTAGCTGTCGGTAGACAGTCGTGAAGAATGCTTCAGTTCCTCTTTAAAGATTAAGATACTGTTTTCATCAAATAATTATGTTTAACCCGTTAAGTCCGTCCTCCATATGTCATATAGACTCGTAGTGCTAAATATTTTTTCCCTAGTAAAGATTTTAACTTACGGAAAGTAAATTATACTAGGCTTTAGACGAAATTTCACTCTTTTAAGATATGTATTTGTGAACACGTCTAATTTAGTTTTAATAATTGAAGCGTATGCGCGAACAAACGTGTATGTTACAATTTTGTGAAAACGAGATATTCACGTAAAAAACATCTATGATGTGTCCTTGATCCGTATTTGCAGGTAGTTTGAACATATCTCAACAGATGGCTTCAGTATTCCGGAAATTGTGATGCGAAATTTGTTTTAAAAGTCACGGAACAAACGTCTATGTTACACCGCTTCCCGCGCGAGCGCGACAACAATGTTACGATTGAATACATAATGAACACATTCTAGTCAAGAGGTTGCTGTGGTGTTTTCTTCTGTATGTTACTACGTTTACTAAGTATCTTGAAGACAAGGTAGTCATCCAATCAAATGATAAGTGTAATTATAGTGTACAGTTTTCACCAAGCGATGTACGCAAGTTGACGAAAAACAGAAGCAAGAAGAGGAAAAGTAATCCCAGTGAATGGATAGAGGTAAAGCGAAAACGATTAAGGGAAGGCGGAAAAGCATACATCAGTAAAAGAGTTAAGAATGTAGAAAAATGTAAGAAACCACCAGACAATTTTGATTGTAAATGTAAGAGATATGGCTGCAAAGAATTGAGTGCTGAACAAAAACTTTCCAATTTCCTAGAATATAATAAATTATGCTATGATGAACAGACCCTTTATTTAATGAAATGTATTACCTGGTGGAACCTAATAGACGAAGGAAAGGACTAACAGATACAGCTTCTCGAAAAAAAGGCCACATTTCATTACAGAATAGGCTCTCTGCCTACACTAAAGCTACACTTTTGTACACATTTTCTATTACACACGGACGTATCCAGACTGTCCAGAGAAACATAAAAGACTGTGCCTAAAGACCAAAGGGGCAAGCATTTCAATGGTCCTCAATGTATTAAGGATGAAATAAAAAACAAAGTCAAAGAACATATAAACAGCTTCCCCAAGCAGCCCAGCCATTATTTTCGACACAAAACTGAGAAACAGTTTCTGTCACCTGATTTAACTTTAGCTAAAATGTACAGAGCCTTTAAAGTAAAGCACCCTGAGGTTGAAGTGAGCCTTACATACTATCGATCAACTTTCTACGAAATGAATCTGAAAATAGGCTGTCCACGAAGTGACACGTGCAAATACTGTGACTTATTATTTAATAAACTTCAGGCTTCTCAATCAGAAGAAGAACGGAAGAAAATACACACTGACAGCATGCTGCACCACTTCAAAGCCGATCAGGCATATAAAGCCATGCGCAGTGATGGTGAAATAGCCAAAAGGAATAAAAATATAACTGTGCTTTGTGTCGATCTGCAACAAGTTCTGTTCTGCTCTACACTCACCCACTTATCCATGTACTACCAACGCAAGTTGTCTACGTCCAATTTTGCTATACATGATGGGACGAAATAAAATTACTTTCTACCTGTGGAACGAAGCAATTGGGAAAAGACGATGTTTATTAAAACACATCACTGAAAACTGTGGTCCGATCGATGCGTAGAACAAAATAATAACTGGCAAAATGTTGCTCTCTTTAGAAAATTTGTTACCTCAGGTTCTTTTAACGGAGTCCATAAAAAATTTCTCTGTTCGGGACACAGTTTCCTCCCATGTGACAGAGACTCCGCATTAATTAAAAACAGAAAAAAAATTCTACAGTCCACGTCCCTTCTGAATGGAAGTATGTGATAGGAGAATCTTTTAATTCAAGAAGCTATGAAATTGTAGAAATGGACAGGAATGACTTCAAAAGTTTCGAACCACTGACCAGGGGCATCATAAAGAATAAGGATCTAAAAATCACAGAGGCTATGTGGATGAAATTTACTGAAGATGAACCAAGTGGCGTATACGTCATGAAATCGCACAACACATTAATACCATCCCAACATTATTCACTTGTGACACCAAGAAATTTCATAACTGGTGAGACATTTTCAGTTTTTGACCTTGTTCCTGTGTATCCAGATGACCTGCCATTACGATGGAAATAAAGAAGGATCTGCAAGATATGGTGAAATACTTGAAGGAGAAGTATCATGATTTCTACTTAAACCTAAAAACAGCCTAATCGGAGCAGAGAAATCTTAGTTCAGTTCAAGTTTATTTATAAATTAGAAAGTCAATTGAAAAAGTAACTTAAAATATTGCTATTATTTTCTGTGTACATCAATTTATATTTGTGAAACTTGAAAATTTTGACGTTCTTGTGTAACCAGATGATGTAACAATGGAAACAGGGAAGAAAGATGTGCAAATTATTCTGTTGAAAGAACAGAAAAATAATAGTAATTATAATGATATTAAACTCTATACAATAAGTTCTATAGCTGTAATGGTATAACTTTCCTATCTCATCTAGAAAGCTACTATTTTAAGTATATCAATATGAAGACTTACACAGTAAATTTTAATAATATCTGGATCATATCGTGTGGTATTATTCGTATAGCATTTCTAAATTATTCATACTCCCGTTCATATTATAGCTTTCATAAACGTAATACGTAGTTGTATTATGAAACAATAAAAATATCTTAACCACTGTAGAGAAATTAGTTCATTCAAGTTTTATATTTAAAGGAACATTATTTTCACAGCTTAAAACATTATAAGTATGTTCAAACAATAAAATTATACTAAAGTAACGGTATTTTCTTCTCTATGCATTCATTATGTGCGAGTGAGCAAGCGCGCGCATAACGTGTCGGGTTTACGGAACAAACGTTTATGTCACGTCTTACAGCGTAGCCCTGTGCCGCGGACAACAATCAATGCTGTTTTTCTCAGTATTTCGGAAATTTAACATAGACGTTTGTTCCCCCATACGCTTCAATTATGGTTTTAAAAAGTTTTGGCACCGTATGAATTATGTTATTATGTCAACTTTATTTGCAGTTGTAACGAATACTAAATGGAAATGTCATAAACTTTGTAGGAAATCTTGGGTATTCATATATAAACAAGTCCTGTAAGGCAAAAATTAATCAGTTCGCACCGCGTTCTTGAAAGCAATATAGTGAGTGTGTAGTCATCTAAACATTTCGAGTACTAAGTTATATTAGATCACTTAGGGGTGCCAAGGCTAATGGAGAGATATTTTATTAGGAAAGTCCCACCACAAAGTTTAAAAAATCCAATTCTCACAAGAGGCTGTTATGTGCACGAATACAAGAAGAAAATATATAATCCTATGTTGACTGGAGCCAGAAGTGTGATATTGGCCCCTGCTTTACTAAACCAAACTAAATTACTACGGTATGTGAGAGTAATTAAATTATTTTGTTTCATAGTGTTTCTGTAGAAATAAGAGTTTTATGTTATAGGCTCTATATCTATTAAACAAATTTATATTTTTTTACATTAAGAAAATTTTAACAAGGACTGTGCGCGTTGCAAATTTTTGAAGAACGAAGGTCACACTTTAGTCCTCATTAACCATTGACAAGGAGGTTGTTTGTGTAACGCTACGGGGTGGAATAGAAGAGGAATCTGCGAAGTTTGGTTAAGAAAAGGAGTTTCCAAAGTGTTCATTTTTGTGATATTTATTCCTTTTTACTTTCTGTATACGTAGTGTACAGAAAGTATTGTGATCGTGACAAAAAATCGAAATCGAGATAATACCGGAAATACATGTTTCACAATGCCTAGAAACCGAAAAAAGTGTTTTTGGAATGACGTCTGTCCGTCTGTCTATCCGTCTCAGTAGCGGACGCAGAATTTTTTCGGGGGGGGGATTTGAATAGGTAGAAAGACTTACATACATAATTAGTTTATAAAACTGGCCACTTAGAGTGCATATATAGCCCTTTTTCAAATTTCGGGGGGGGGATCTATCCCCCCAATCCGCCCCTCTGCGTCCGCCACTGATCCGTCTGTCTGTCTGTCTGTCTGTCTGTGGACAAACACAACGGCTAAACGGTTCATTTATTTACTTAATTTTTTGAATGGAAGAATTTTTTTGAATTTTATCGAATCGCCCAGAATTTTACTTTTATAACTGAAATATTAAGGGGACTTTCCATGAACATTTTGTTGAAAAATTTTGATGTTTGAAAAGTTGGCTCTAACGATTTGATTTAAAATTTAAAATTTAAAATTCTTATCTATGACTAAGAAGCATATTCGTTTTTCTGCAAAAATGACTTAGAGGTACTTTACTCGTATCCATTTTCAGTTTTTCTAGGCTATCTACATTACATTGGGCAACACATGGAAACTTAGCACAGTCAATTTGTAGAGAAAATAAAAAAGGAACATTTTTTGTTAAATACATTTCTTTATAAAATTAATAGGTATCAAGATAAAAACGAAGTAATGAGCACACCAAAATCAAATAGAACGAGGCGATATAGGGTAATAGGGAAAAGGTCCTGGGTTCAAATCAATTTTCGTGGCCACCCAAATTGACCAGTAGGCTCTTGCAATAAACTCATTCGTGCAGCATTTGCTTCTATTGTTCGGCTATATCTCAATGTATATCAATGTAATGAGATTGAGGAAACCATGTAAATCCCAAGTTGTTGTTGTTATTATTATCATTATTATTATTATTATTATTATTATTATTAATATTATTATTTCGCGGTAAAAGCATTGAACATAAAGATCGACCCTGATGCTTTCCATTCTAGATACTTGTTCTGTATCTGGTACCCTATGATCCCCAGGTGGGGCGAAGGGGCCTCCAATGGAGGTTTCATTACCTATACTAATTTTGATATGCTTATTTTCCGAGATAGGGTAGAGGGACAGGTGGTAAGCCCATCGCCTCGCAACCCCCCTCTGGAAACTAAGTATTTCTTAGAAAGGGCCGAGAAATTTTGTCCAGAGGCTCTAATTTAGGCTTGGAGTTCTTTTACGTGCCGTAAATCCAGCTTAAAGTCCCTCCCGGAGGACTCCGTGCCCAGGATTTTTACGTCCTGAAAAATCCATCGACCGCGGCCGGATTTGATCCCTCTCCCTGAGAATCTAGAGGCGGGCACGCTACCTCTAGACCACCGCGGCCGACATAGATACTTGTTAGTTTCATGAAAATGTAATAAGTAAAATTTTATTGTTTCTATAATTTACTTTTTACTGTGCTAGCCTCTAACACATATATGCGAGAAAGTTTGTGCAACATTTTTGCACCATTTATTTTTGTTAGCATGGCAATAATTAACCGAATATTGTGTATGTAAAATTTAGCTTCAAGACCACCCGGGATTATACTACATTTCTCAGGTTACGTTTCAGTCAGAGTTCTATCAAAATCCATTAGCTGTAATCATTTTATAACCATGTACAAGTATGTAAAAAGTTCAAAGAAGAGGAAAGTCGAAATAAAAATGAAAAATCGAAACACTTCAGGTCTGAAGAAGCATTTGTACTCATGAAAGATATCAATAATAAATCTGGTTTGGAAGAGAGCAATAGAGCAGGACTCAGCAGGCTATGAAGGGTATTTAGGCTATATCCGACATATAACAGGTGCTTACTATGTAAGTACACTATCGGTAACATGTACCTATACTTAAAAACTAAAACTGTTGCAGGCCATAAACAATAAAAAATAATTAAAGGCTAAATTTTGGAGGGTACTTATAGACGAATAGCTTCTAATTATTTTGTTACTGTTTACATGGTCAAAGCAACTAAAAGCAATTAGCTTTCCTTACTTTCGCAAGTAAAAACACACACATGTAATCGGTGTACCTATAAGTCATGTAAATACGCGATCAATCGCAGTAAGATGCGTAAAAGAAAACTGCAAGACTCTTGCAACAAGGCCAAAACCAGAGCCACCGATGCAAGACCGAGACCAAGACCAAGACCAGGGTTACCTATGCAACACCTATGCATCAATAATTGATCTGGTTTGGAAGAGAGCAATAGAGCAGGACGCAGCAGGCTATGAAGGGTATTTATATCCGACATATAACAGATGCTTACTATGTAAGTACACAATCAGTAACATATACCTATACTTAAAAAACTAAAACTGTAGCAGGCCATAAACAAGAAAAAGTAATTAAAGGCTAAATTTTGGAGGGTACTTATAGATTAATAGCATCTAATTATTTTGTTACTGTTTACATGGTCAAAGCAACTAAAAGCAATTAGCGTTCCTTACTTTCGCAAGTAATAACACACATGTAATCGGTGTAACTGTAAGTCATGTAATTGCGCGATCAATCGCAGTAAGATGCGTAAAAGAAAACTGCAAGACTCTTGCAACAAGGCCAAGACCAGAGCCACCGATGCAAGACCGAGACCAAGACGAAGACCGGGGTTACCTATGCAACACCAAGGCCAAGACTGATAGTGCAAGGCCAAGACCACCTTAGTCTTGGTCGTGACCTTGCATTTGCTCATCACTAATTTTAACATTAATTACACATGAAAAACGTCAGTCTGGAAACATCTACAACTTCCGGTTATTCGGCTCTAGTTATAACTGAAAACTAGAAACAAACTGTATTTTGAAACCACAGCTACGGAATTCAGACAGGAAACCCTTCCCTTAACTTATATCCAACACAACGCGAAGATGGGCGAAATTTCTCCACCACGACAATATTTAGAAGCGCCAGCAAAACGAAATCTAGGACAACAATTTAGTATGGCAGAGGATTTATTTTGTACATAGCCATATGCATAGGCCTATCCACTTCACTGTAATACTAACACAGTATGGCAGAGGATTTATTTTGTACATAGCCATATGCATAGGCCTATCCACTTCACTGTAATACTAACACAGAGATCGAAACCCAGGTAAGCACATATTTTCGAAATATCCATTCCCTTCCCATTGAACTTCACTTGTGCGTGCCTGCAGAGATGTTTTTCCATGATACTCGGAATCGCCCAACTACCTAGACATTAACAATAAGAGCTCTTCTTCCAGACTGCAATTTCTAACTCCTCTCTAACCTGAACTCGACCAAACGCCGCTTAGCTGAGCTAAGAAGCAAAAATTAATGTGGATGCGTTTTATGGTGCCGGCGAAAACATACTTTTAGTGCTGGCATAGTGCATTTCATTGCATTTGAGAAGTGATTCAGATTTGTGCACTGAAAACCCCATAAAAGAATGGTGTAACAGTAACGATTCGTTACTTAATCATTTAGGAATCAATTTTCTTGCATAATAATTAAAAATAACATTTTGTAAGTTCTTACAATGTTAAAAGTCCATTAACGATAAGCGGTCTCTCAGACCTCATGTCCATGTTAATATAACAGAATAATAACGTCCATAGTTAAAAGTTAAATGTAAAATACTAATATCATATTGACCAAGCGCAGGGAGAGGTGGTTATGCGGCTGCATAACACTACATTCTTGTTTACGTTGAAAATGTCCATAGGCAATGTTACATTTTATCGAAAAATCCTCGAACAACGAGCTACATATTTTATTGAGATTATTTGGCGAATATTTACAGAATTAAGCATTTAATTACACTCTTTGCAATATTAGTAATATCTAGGGCTAGTAATATAGTTATATTGTACGAGATATATTGTAAGTTAGTGTTTCATCACACATAAAATAAATACATTAATTTCATACATCCTCTTGCTCATATGCAACTTTCATACCCAATCGCTGTGTTCAATTTACCGCCCTCTGGAGGTCAAAGAAGCTACAGGTATGAAAACATTTCAGTGTTCAGTACTTATGAATTTACATAAAAGGAAGTGCCATAACATGAAAGTGATAAATATAAAAATATAAAATTATGACGAATGACAATTGCGATTGGTTGAAGTTCCACATATTCTTACATTGGATTGTTCATTAATTCAATAGCAAAATTCTTACTATTATGGATATGTAGGAATGAATTCTATCGATAGCCACTCTAGTTTGATCGGATACATAAAATCCCATTATGAAGCAATTTCCCAACCCCGCTGTTTAATGCTGCAAACACCAGTGTTTTCTTATAGACTGCACATTGGCCTCATTACCATGCAGTGTGAACTCTGCCGCGTGAATTCCATTTGGTGAGTTCAGGTTAAGGTTTCCAGAATTTATAAAGGGTCCGGGAGAGAAACCTGACGGTTTTTAAATTTAAATTAGGACAGAACTGTATCGTTTACGTACATTATTTTATTTTAGAATTACAATACATCTCAATGTATTTTACCTAAATCAATTACTTTTTTGAAAACTGTGTCCTATTCAATCCACAAAGCTAAATAAGCCCATGGCATCAAAATTATTATCATGGTTTCGTGAAAAGATGAAGTCAGCCGAAACTGCGTACTGTCATAACTCGTCCTCAGTACATCTCGCGCTTGCGCATTCAAGTGAAAAACAATTGCCACCCACAACAATATGGTATTCCGACATGGAATATTCTCATTTTGATGAATGTTGAAATGGCGGCGAAACTGATGCAATCTTGTTTACACGTAGGTTTCATAACTAAGATTCGCAATTTTTTTTACTTGAATGCGCATGCGCGAGATGTAGGCCTACTGGCCACAATGAGTTACGACAATACGCAGTTTCGGCTGAACCCAACTTTTCACAAAATCATAGTAATAATTTTGATATAATGGGCTTATTTAGCTTTGTGAATTGAAAAAGGAACACAATTTTAAAAAAGTAATTGATGTAGGTAAAATACTTTGAGATAAAATAATATACGCAAACGATATACTTTTGTCGTAAAACCCGTCAGGTTTCTCTGCCGGGACCCTATATTAGAGGCCTATACAGTAAAATTTTAAACACATGTGTTTTAACACAACTTAGTATGGTGTGTCAAAAGCCGGTAAATATTCTTATCCACTGATATCTTATTCACTATTGTAGGATTTGTATTAGTTGAGAAAAAAGGTTAATGGAAACAGAATATATAAATACGATTTTTAATGACAAAGAGCACCATGCGTAAGAAAAGCTACTAGGATAACAACATCTCATAGCATTACATGAGATTGGTTTACATGATCACACTAAGTAAATATCGCTATAGTTCTCCCTCTGAATGAGCATGCGTGTGATGTAGAAATTAAAAAGGGTTTCCGCTGCTTTTAAATTTTCGTGAAACTATACTGGTAGTTTCAATGCTTACCTAGTTACAGATGTAAGATTTGAAGCCTTCCTGATATTCCTGAGAATGGCCACAGAGTGAAAATGGCCAAAAGCTCGAGCCTAATAATTTTGACACGACTGGTAACCCGAGAAGCCATTTTAGTTACAGATGTATTTATCTATGAATTTATTTGAAAATGAAATTGGGAAACGAGAAGAATATTAGGCTATATATCTTGGCTGCAGTTACATACGGTACACACGTGTAACGTTTCCACAGCAAAAAAATAGTATATATTGGTTATTCTCAGACTAAGTCTAAGTACTGCAAACTAAAAGTCTTATAGTGAAAAGTTTGGCAATCCTGTATTTCACGGGTCTATGCAGTAAATTATTGAGTTATAAATCTACAAATTGAATTAAATGAATATTTTATAATGTTTAATACATTCTACAAAACTAAACTTCCTACAGCAGAATTTAGGGCATACGAACAGCATTCCGATACCCACGACCGTAATGGCGGTTTCAATGACCGGAGCCGCTATTTCATAATTAAGAAGCTCCTCAGTTTGTATCATCAGGTTAAATGCCTCATTCCAGACCTCCCTATCTCCGAACAATCCTAGGAGGACCTGAAATCGAACCGGAGCCGGCGGATCCGTACCCACCACTGCTAACTACTAAAAATAAAAATAATAATAATAATTTTATTAACATCAATAAAATTGTATAATAGTTACATTTTGTGTTTGAGTTACATCTTGGGGAGGTTGGCGAGGCGTGGAGACAGCTTTCTCTTAGTTTTATTACTTCTTTGCATGAAGTTCCTGCGGAACCTTAAAAGTGTTAGTGTAGTCTGCTCATCTACTTTTTCATTAAATAAATCATGATGAAACACACATTTAAGTGTTAGAAACCTAAATGCTAGAAGATAATATCTGTACTTTTAAGGCTATTAAGATGATATTGCTATTAAAAGGGCTGATATTATTATTATTATTATTATTATTATTATTATTATTATTATTATTATTATTATTATTATTACTATTGCTTATACGCGCGTGGAAGGGATTTCCACTTGTCTAATTAAATATTCCTGATAGCCGGAATGTTTTGTTCTGATAAAGTTAGTGGTGTTAGTTTAATTTCCATGACAACATAACAAGGCCGAATGACAAGTGAAAAATGCAAGCCGTCATGGTTGTAGATCTCTCAATAACTCAAGCATGGCTATTATCACTGGCATAATTGCATTCAAACAACCCCGTCTCTTGTTTGCTCAACTGTTGATGTTTCCTAAATATATTTCAGATATTTACACAATAATGAAGTTTTCTTGTACTAAAATGTGTATTTTGAAACTTCACGTTTTAACAGATCACTCCTAAAACGTTCATCTAACATATCAGTCACGTTGAACATTGTATTCTATAATATTACATTGTGTTCAATTACTCCGCCAGTATACATTAATTAAAAATATAGATCTTTTATTCTAGATTCTTTGCTGAAAACAAATGATGTGGTTTATATAAATTATAATAATTAAGCTTTATTACATTATTTTAAGAAACAATTATGCATACACTGAGCAGTAATTGTCTTTTTAATTAACAAAAGTTATAATTATATATAAAAATTAATAATGATTTCGAAGGCTATAAGCAGAGTGACGGGATATAAAAAATCCAAGCTTTCGGCCGCAGTCATCTCTGCGGCCTTCCACGAAAAATGAGCGTTGAGTTCAGACATGATGCGATTACCTCACCTCCGTTCCATACCTGCATATGAAATGCACTGCTGGAAATTAAAAAGGGTCCCTATCCTATAACTTAAATGTGCTTACTCTAACCGTGTTTCGCAAAGAGTTCGAACCTATGCAGGGCAAGAGTAATGCATAGGGGATTTGGTCATGGTCCTCCTTTCTGTAATGCGTAGTTGGTGTGCGTCCACCAGTTGGGATACGTGTCAGCTGAAAGGTTATCCATAGGGGAGTTCGGGTTATTTAGGCTAAAGGCCTCAGACAGTACTGACGATTTTATTCGCAAGCGCTTTTCAAGTTGCCGTACTAAAAGATTCTCAGCATCATGAAGATTGGAGAAGAAACTCTGTTCAAGGCTTCTTAATTGGGTGGCAAGTAGAGAAACCTTTAGGTCTTCGTGAATCTGCCTTTAATGGAGTACCATGGCGAGCCCGAAACAAGATGAAGACATTTCGACTGCACGACTTGTAATCTTGCGACAAGCGTGAGTTCTGCGGCCTTCCAAGCTGGACTAGCATAGTCGAGCAGAAGCCGAATGAGTTGATTGTGCAGCAGTGCTCCATTCGCAGGCGAAAGTCATCCTCTCTCAATAAGCAGATGGGCTAAAATTCCAATTGAATGACTATTCGTCTAACCTGGGTGTTACATCATGTAATACCTACTACTCAATGCTTGTCATAAATATAGTTTAGATGGCTTTGATTTAATTTTCTTTTGTCACTTTCAAAGGCCTCATAGTTTTAATTATCAAGGTATGTCTTGACCACCGCCGTCTGGAGAATTACACTGCCTGTCCTATGCTTTATTTTAACATGGAGTTCAGAGTATTGTTAAATTGCCTAATTTATCCAGTAGAGGCGACACAGTTCACACCCAGATTGCAGCAATCACTAATCAAAATAAGCATTAAACAGACACAGATACTTGTGTTATTTGTTTAGAACGTAATATTATTCCAGTATATGACACTTACCTTGAAATGGAATTTTGGAGCAATAATTAAAATAAATGTAAATTAATTAGACGCATTGATAGACTATATTATGAGCACCGCCGTCTCGAGGAGTAATACAGTTTAGAAGGCAGTGATTATGAGACGGCGGTGACAGCACTACATAATCAACAATGTCGTAGCAAAAAACAAGAAGCAGTCTGGGTGTGAAAGGTGCTGCCATCTGTAATGTCGCCGAGTACACAAAATTAGCCGTATAGGACAGGCAGTGTATACACGATTAATACAGTTTAGAAGGCAGTGGTCTTGACAGTTATTGATATTATCCTCAAAACCAAAATGACTTTATTTATTTCCTAATACTTTCCCATTTTAACATTTCTTTGTTCATTTTATTTTATTTATCTTGCGATTATATATTTAGCATAATGTTTTCATGAATTGATTAATTATTTCATCGTTCAGATCCAGCTATTATTTTGGGTTAGCGATTTTTTATTATTTCAACCTTCTGTTGTTCTAATTTCATTCTTCTTAAGAATGGATAACTTCTATGTTCCATTTTTTCCTATCCAAGAGCAAGAAGCCCTTCTCCAACCCATAAAGGGTTTATAGCATTCAAAGACAATGTTAATTTCGGGCGGAAAGCCTTTCTTTTCACCATATTCATGGATTAAGTAATCCATCGACCTTCAAGACTGCACACAACGCAATGTTCAAGGACCTCAAGGACTTCTTTACGAAGATAATAGTGCTTCGCCAACTACATTTAACTTATCAAGGGGAAATCATTCATTCTGTGAGTCCTTTCATCAATTCCATACGAAAGATACGTTCCAAGGACCCAAGGATTGGTTAACTTCATGAGATTTCGCAGTTTCAAAGGAATTTATGTAAGTGTGATTCGCAATAAATGTAGACATTTTATCATTTACTAATCAAAGTGTGTAAATCTCTCATTTCAAATCCTCGCACTGAAATGCATGTGCTGTGAATATTCAAATTCGTCATTTTCACGAAACATTAACATACAAATTTTCTATCTGGTGAGTTAACAATTTCAACAAGCTATATTGTTGCTACGAATAATATCTGGTCCTCCGGTTGTATACAGTTTTCCGATACATTTGTGTATTCGGATAGATTCATAACATCAAGATTTAAGAAGAACTTTTCAATCAAACCTCAAGTTTATGTTATCCAAGCAGCATCACTCTATGTGTGCATAAACTGTTCATTATTCTTCATCTCTTTGTGGTTGGAAAAGCAATAGAGTTTGTGTTTCGAACCGCAAACATCGCCCAGTTCTTTCCTATTCAATCTATGTCGTCGCCGGGAATTGCACCCGGAATTCTACGGTCCTCGCTGCATTCAGAGGCAGGGTAACCTTGCGGTGACATATTTGCTGGTCGCTCCGGCCGGATATATATCAGCGCATTTGCTTGGATCAACATAAATAATTCATCATATATTAAAGTCTCTCCAGGTATTGCTAGCCTGTTTGAATAAATGCAAAGTTCTGCATTTCGGCAACAATTAAAGTGTTGTCATCTTAAAGATAAATATTAACATTACTATTATTAGCAAGTTTAAATAAATATCAATCATATCTCCGTGTCCTCAACACGTTTGAGATCTAGGTACGGAGCTTCCTAACTTTATCATTTATTGTAAATACTTGTTAATTTGTGAATATTGTACAATTTCACAGACAATAATACAAACACCTGATACAGATTCTATATAATTGCAAGTATATTTTAACTGTTATGTCTATTCAACTTAATTACGAGTAATTGTAAACTTGTATTGTAATTCCCGAAACGCGGGCAATTAATTTAACTTTGAACAATTATATATTGTAAATCTCATCAAATATGGCTAATCTTGGTCCAGAATTCGCGGCCCTTAAGGCTAAACGAACCCCTATTAAGAGTCGAATTACCCGCCATGCCAATATAATAGCTGATCTTACTAACTCTAGTGAAGTTTCTATTCAAGACCTGCTTAGGCGCAAAGATACTATGACAAAACTTAGCAATGATTTTGAAGACATACAATCTCAAATAGAGCAGATAGAATTTTCAGACGCAGAAATGTCTTATAAGGAGGAAGTCGAAGAAACGATTTTCCAAGCTCTCTCTCACTTAGATAGGCTAATTTTCCAAGAGCAATCTCAAAAGGAAGCTGAGGCTAAGTTAGTTGCGGTCCGAGAAGAAGCTCAGGCTAAGATAGATGCGGCCCAGCAGGAAGCTGAGGCTAAGTTAGTTGCAGCCCAAGAGGAGGCTCAGGCTAGGTTAGCCGCAGCTGAGGCTAGTGTCGATTTTATAAAGACACGTTTTTTCAACTATGTTCAGGCTATCCAGACACTTGTTATAGAAGATAGAGAATCTTACTGTAAGGCTCTGAGTCTGAGAAAATATTCATTGAGTACGATACTAAATACTCACGTATTGACGGACTAGAATTCAATGAACCTATCAAACTTCAATGACTTGAAGTCGAGTCTGCCTTTCATGAAACAATTGCTATTCTTGGAAGTTCAATTGATGAAAACAAGCATCATTATGAGCCCAACCAAGCTCTTCCTGCTAATAAATCATCGCCTCAATTTGTCCCGTCTCTCCCTAAACTCCCAGAGATTAGGCTCCCTCATTTCACTGGTGACCCATCTACCCGGATTGAGTTTAGGGACACCTTTAATTCGCTAATCATAGAGCATAAACACATATTCAGCATGGAAGAATTCTAATATTTGAAGTCCTGTCTAGCACCAGAAGTTATGACAGTGATTCAAAACATTCCTGTCTCTGCTGCTACATTTGATGTAGCATGGAGCAGGCTGTCGGCTAGGTTTGATAATGACCGACTTATCGCCAACACCCACTTGGAGAAGTTGTTTTCACCTCCTACTTTAGAAAGGAACTCTGCTGAAACTCGTCAGAAGTTTGTTGACCATTTTATCAGCACTGTTCATGATTTGAACTATCTCAATGTTGGTGTGGAACTATCCGACTTGATAATAACTAAAATTGTGATCGACAAGCTTCCTCCATTTTTGATAAAGGAATGGGAATCTTCTATCGCCTCAGGCGAAATGCCTAGCCTCAAAGATTTGTTCACATTTTTAGAATCTAGGGTACGGGTTTGTCAGATGACTGACTCAGCTTTAAGGAGTCAGCCACCAAAGCCTATTGTATCTAATACAACCACTTCTAAGGGCAAGGTTGTCTCCTCCAAGCCTAAGTGCTTTTGTTGTAACAATGAATTCCATGAACTGCAACATTGTGATGTTTTCAAGGCCATGTATTTTTCTAATAGAGACATTTAAAAAAAAAACGACGATTATGTCGAGTGTCTTACTACTCGAAGGGTCACGCCTCCTAATGTAGCACTTATACGTGCAAGATATGTAAAGGGAAACATGGCACCTACCATCATAATCCAGCACATATTAACGGCAACCAAGCTGTCAATACTGCTGTCAGTTTTCCAACCTCAACAAAGCTGTTTGCTCCCAACCGCCACAGTTCTAGTCATGCACAGAGATGGTCATTCTGTTGAAGCCACCGCATTGCTTGACAGTGGTTCTGATTGTAACCTTATATCTAATAGGTTATTTAATCATTTCAAATTATCGCCTCATCACCACTACTATTTTAGCTAGTATACTGTCATCTAAGGCAGACAGTCTTAAGATGACATCGATTTCCATGAAGTCTGCCACTACTTCATGGCATTGCAACACCAATGTCATAATTGTACCGGAAATCTCTACCTCGAAATTTCCGCGCAAGCCTGTCAATACTACAAATTGGAATATTCCACCAAATCTTTCATTGGCTGATTCCAGATTCAATGTTCCTAAGTATGTAGACTTGTTATTAGGTGTTGAAATGTATTCACAAATTGTCTGTGCAGGCCAAATATCTGCACCTAATATGCCTGTAATTCAGAACTCGCACTTGGGTTGGTATTTCGCTGGTAAGTTACCACAACCCGCCAGGTCTGAACAGAACATGGCTCTGCAAAATATGCACAACCGCCAATCTAATTCAATGCCTTATAATGAGGTTTTCAGGAACCCGACCATTCTAGCGGGTCTCCCACCCATTATTCTGCTTTCCTCACTGCTGATCAGGACATTAGCAGGCAACTTTCTCAGTATTGGGAATTAGAAAAAAATTATAATTCTGATCCTATTCTCGACGACCTATATGCGAAAAGCATTTCGTAGATAATACTGAACGGGACTCACAAGGTAAACTTCCTTTCTTATCTGATAATCAGACCCTGGCCGCACAAAACTCCAAGCTTATAAAAGATTCTCCTCGCTGGAGAAGCGCTTGACTTCTAATCCCACTCTCAGTGAAGATTGAACGTAAGTTCATGGACGAATATATCGCTCTAGGCCATATGGAGCACTCTTCAGACGATAACTTCGACTACATCATTCCTCACCATCCTGTATTAAAACCGTCGAGCACCACTACGAAACTTCGTGTGGTATTCGATGCTTCGATTAAATCATCTAACGACATGTCATTCAATGACATACTTGCCGTAGGGCCAACTATCCAGCCCGATTTGCTTCCAGAAACTAGAGTAGTGTCCCTAATGGAGGCTACTACCTCTAACTTGAACTCTTGTCTTTTCAAATTTGAATATTTAAAAACCATAAATAACTCTCGTAAGATTCATAACCCTATAAAAGGCCCCTTAATGTCTTCTGAACTCAACAAGGCGCTTCAATGCTGTGTTAGGCTAATACAGCAAGAAGTTTATGCGTCGGAGATCCGTGATTTATTGTCAAATCATGACGTCACTTCTTCAAGCAAATTGAAGCAACTAGACCCATTCCTTGACAAGGATTTCGTAATTCGCGTAGGCGGACGTCTCGAACGATCCAGCATACCATTTGAAGCCAAACATCAGATGTTGTTACCAGCTAATCCTGTCTTCACTAAACAGCTTATATATTTTAATAATGTCAAGTTAAATCATGCTGGATCCCAACTTGTTATTTCTCACTTAAGAGAAAGATTTTGGATACCATCTATTAGGAAGGTGGTGCATAGTGTTCTAAGAAAATGCACTACATGCTTCCGTTTCAACATTCAAACCTTTCAACAAAAAATGGCTGACTTGCCTGTTTAGAGGGTAAATCCCATTTCTCCTTTCACCAACGTAAGCATTGATTATGCGGGTCCTTATCCAATCAAATTTGGAGGTCCTCGCTCCAAGATCACTATTAAAGCTTACCTCGACATATTCGTATGCATGTCTACTAATGCCATTCATAATGAATTGGCCACGAACCTCACATCTCGTGCTTTCCTTGTTGCATTTTCACGATTCACGGGACGTAGAGGTCTTCAGACAATGGTACTAACTTCGTAGGCGCTCAGACTGACCTTAAACAATTAGCCTTGCTGTTGCAGTTTCCTGAGCATCATTTTGTGGTTCAAGATGCCACATCTCATTTGAATATACATTGGCATTTTCTTCCTCCAAATTCTCCACACATGGGAGGTATTCACGAGGCCGCAGTTAAATCGGTCAAATTTCATTTAAAAAGGATGCTACCCTCGTTTAACTTTACTTTTGAAGAGATGGTTACTATGCTGATTCAAGTGGAAGCTATCTGAAATTCACGTCCACTCATTCCATTGAATGAAGACGTTAACGACGTTAGTTACCTTTCACCTGGTCATTTCCTGATTGGGAAAGCCATCATTTCCTTACCAAACCCTGAGTTATCAGGTGGTTACACCACACGTTCTCGTTGGAACACTCTCCAACAACTTACTAATGATATATGCAAGAAGTGGTCAACAGACTATCTCCACACTTTACAAAGACGCTCCAAGTGGACCAAAGTCCTTTCAGATATTCCTCTGGGTACTCCAGTCCTAATCATTGAGGACAATCTCCCTCCTCAAAGGTGGTCTCTAGGGATTGTTCATCAAATTTATCCGGGCCCTGACGGCCTTATTCGTGTTGTCACTGTGCGTACTGCCACAGGTTTATTCAAGAGGCCCATTGTTAAACTGGTTCCTCTTCCTATTTCTGAGGCTAATGACTACCCAATAATTTAATTGGTGTCTTGCTTTTTGGTTAGCAACCCTCAATTCATTTCTTAATTATAAGTTTATTTTCTTATATTAACTTATTTATTTTTCCTCATATCATAACTCTCTTTAGGTATCACATGACTTCATATCACTTTAGAATATTTCTCAAGTGAAATAATCGCAGGCAATATGTTACGTCATGTAATACCTACTACTCAATGCTTGTCATAAATATAGTTTAGATGGCTTTGATATAATTTTCTTTTGTCACTTTCAAAGGCCTCATAGTTTTAATTATCAAAGTATGTCTTCACAGTTATTGTTATTATCCTCAAAACCAAAAGACTTTATTTATTTCTTAATACTTTCCCATTTTATCACTTCTTTGGTTATTTTATATTATTTATCTTGCGATTATATATTTAGTATAGTGTTTTCATGAATTGATTAATTATTTCAACGTTCAGAACCAGCTATTATTTTGGGTTAGCGATTTTTTATTATTTCAACCTTCTGTTGTTCCAATTTCATTCTTGTTTAAAGTGGATAACTTCTGTATTCCATTTTTTCCTATCCAAGAGCAAGAAGTTCTTCTCCAACCTATAAAGGGTTTATAGCATTCAAAGACAATGTTAATTTCGGGCGGAAAGCCTTTCTTTTCACCATATTCATGGATTAAGTAATCCATCGACCTTCAAGACTGCACACAACGCAATGTTCAAGGACCTCAAGGACTCCTTTACGAAGATAATAGTGCTTCGTCAATTATCAGGACATTTAACTTATCAAGGGGAAATCATTCATTCTGTGAGTACTTTCATCAATTACATACCAAAGGTACGTTCCAAGGATCAAAGAATTGGGTAACTTCATGAGATTTCGCAGTTTCAAAGGAATTTAGGTAACCGTGATTCACAATTAATGTAGACAATTTATCATTTACTAATCAAAGTGTGTAAATCACTCATTTCAAATCCTCGCACTGAAATACATGTGCTGTGAATATTCAAATTCGTCATTTTCACGAAACATTAACATACAAATGTTATATCTGGTGAGCTAACAATTTCAACAAGCTATATTGTTGCTACGAATAATATCTGGTCCTCCGGTTGTATACAGTTTTCCGATACATTTGTGTATTCGGATAGATTCATAACATCAAGATTTAAGAACAACATTTCCAATCAAACCTCAAGTTTATGTTATCCAAGCAGCATCACTCTATGTGTGCATAAACTGTTCATTATTCCTCATCTCTTTGTGGTTTGAAATGCAATAGAGTTTGTGTTTGGATCCGCAAACATCGCCCAGTTCTTTCCATTCAATCTATGTCGTCGCCGGGAATTGCACCCGGAATTCTACGGTCCTCGCTGCATTCATGGGCAGGGTAGCCTGGTGGTGACACTGGATAACCTAGGGTTTCCAGGTAAACATTTTGTCCAGGGTTACCAAAAATACCTGGCTGTTTCGACCCATTCGATTAGTTCTCTGAAAAACTCTAAAGGCCTAGGTGGCGATGTTTTTTGCTTTCCAGAGAAGAGCAAAACTGCGCTTTTAGTGATGTTGATGGAAATTCGCCACTTTGTCAGCCAGATCTCTAGCCCTTTGAGATATGTCTCGAGATAGTTGACGATTTAGTGCAAGCCGTTTCAACGTTTGAATAAGCAAAATATAGTCAGCATAGCGTGTTGAGGGCATGTCATTCACATACAGACTAAAAAGGATAATGGAGGTAAGTCCTCCTTGGGCAATCCCAACTAGCATAAAACGATGGCAAGAGTTGGCTGACTGGAAGGACGCTACGAAGACCCTATCCATAAGGTAGGAGGTGACAGTTTTCACCTGGTAAGATGGAAAGTTAAGCAGAAGGAGTTTGTTTAGAAGGCCAAACTTTTGGTCTGAAAACAAACTGCTCATCACGAATAGCGCTATGCTTGTTGACATGCCTTAGGATTCTGTTTAGCAGAATCTGATCGAAGAGCTTCTTGTAGAAACACTACATCCGTATCGAGGCACTGGATAAATGATATCAAAGCTGCCAGTATTGTGGGGAACGAACTCTTATTACAATTTCAGTCGTTACAGTTAATGTGAGGACCATTATCGTCCACCATAAGGCTAAACGACGAGGATGACGTATAGATGGCACCATATTACACTCAAACTTGCATGTATACTGAGGAACTTAGTCAGCCTTGCGAAGCAGTGGAAATCCTAGTTTGCTGTCATCTGTCTTATGGGCGTGCGTGTTCTGCATGACGGACCTAACTGCCGCCTGTGGGGTAGATATCCGTGAAGACTGGTCCCTGGGATGATCGGCTACAGTATTTCTCTCAGGCTAGGCCTCCTCTTCATCTCTTCACTCCATGACGCTGGAATATGGCGGGTTAGTTCCGAAAAATGTTCCTACGAGGAAGGTTGTATGATGCTTCTGGATTCATGGTGTCCGGTAGATTCCCCTAAGGCCAGGTCCAGTTGGTTTCTATCGCTTGCAAGGTGTGCGCAGTCTGTTGTTCACTATCATTTTCATGAAAAGGATATTCTAAGTGAGGATCATAATATTTTCTGGGAACTTTTGTTTGCTTCGAGGTCTTTTTACGTTTACGTATACTTTTATTTTGCGATTTGTTTATCTCCAGCGATGCGGGCATTTCACCAGTATCAGTTTCAGAATCCTCCCTATGGAGGGTGGGAATGGATTTGTCCTTAAGTTCTTTAGAGTGCACCATATCCCTCTCGAGTGTGGATGACTGTGCGTTGTTGGCACTTTCATGGGGAGTGCTACCAGTACTCACTATTGTTCCATTATCTTCTCCCACACCACCAGACAGGAGAGCACGGACCACATTCGGGATAGGCAAAGACGTAACAACGTCAATGTCGGCTATATCCCCAGAAGAGGACTGGGAAGGTGGGTTAGGTTTGAAAAGGTCACTTAAGAGAGTTGGCCGGAGTACTCCTGTGGTTCGCAGTCTGGAGTTCATATGTGGGAAGGCATAACGTAATGCGTGGAACTGCAGCACGTGAAGCATACTTGTTCTTGCCCCGGATATGTAATATAGGCTTCATACCCAGCAATAGTTAGTGTTGGCGGATTCTGTTTCTCCAAATGGATGGATACAAACCTAATACCTGTATTCACTCGGAAGTGATATTTCGATGACCATTTCTCAGTGTCAGTTCCCTGTATCCTTCTGTACTTCTGGAGGCTGTTAGCTAGTCTTTCATTTGGGGCCTCCGGAGGAATGCTAATTCCCCATCTCCTGCCATTATTGTTGCGTCGATAACTTCACCGTTCATCAGTTCTAATTTTGACTCACCGATTTGTTCTCTGAGATGATGCTCATAAGTTATGAATGTGAGTCATAACGCACTTGGTTTATAAACCTAACATATACAGCATATTGTTTCCGTACCAACTGAAGCGTTTCCATATCTACTTCGCGAATTCGTAATTTATCTTCAAAGCATTTATGGATCTCAAAGGCAGTAGTTCTTTGTTTGTTGATTTGAACCTTGATGGTGTTTGTGCGTTGATCTGCACTCGACATATTTCAGGACACAAACACAATTGAAGACACGACCCACTGGACTCAAACCCGTCCGATCGGTCTGGTCGGGTTCTCGACTTCAACAGTCAATCTTCATTCGGGCATTCTTGCTGAGCTTAAATCTGTCTCGCTAAACCTGTTTCATGCTATCCTGACCTTTGCTACACAAAGGTAAAAACAGTTGACTATGGGACTCTCAAAAAAAAAAACTCAACAGTCCCCACAACTCGAATAGAAGGGTAGTGTAGTGAACGACAGAGCAGGCAAGGACGAATTGATGTCTGAAGGAACTAAACGTTTTAAATAATATATTATAATAATATATACTTTTAAACTCATAAAAGTAAATATTCTAACTTTTGTTGGCAACTTACAAAATAATGATAATATATTCTAAAAATAAAAATCAATAACCTCTAAAGTCTGACCGTTCTAAGAAGGAAACCAGAAGTAAACAAAAACCAGTATGCCTGTCTCATTCTAGTACATTACTCATATGAACTAAGAGTGAGACTGTCATACTGGTTTTGTTTACTTCAGGTTTCCTTCTTAGCTCGTCTGGGGTATAGTCCGGTTTGAACTCAAGACTCATTTGTATGACCAGTTCTCTGTCACTGAGCTGAGATTTTAATAATCATTCTCTTCTACAAATTACACTAGTCTACAAAAAAAATAGTTTTTGTCTGCTACTGAGGAAACTTTATGTGCTTTATATGTTAATTGATGTGCTGATTCCAGATCTAAAGTCAGATTTCTCCTAGCACGTCAGGTTTTTTAGTTATGATAATGTAACTATTAAGTCTAATATGATATTTCATATAAATATCCTGTCCCATTAAGCAAGTGAAATAAATTTATATTTATTATGTTAAGTTATTTTAAATACTTTAATACGTAAATGCAGATTTACAACATGAAGTGAGCACCAAAAACCCCATTTAAAAGTGCTTGAGACCTTGACTTTTCCTTTTATATTGGCTTGTGGATGATCGCTGTAGGAACCAGCAGTAATCACCCATCATGCTCGGTCCATATTGACCCTGGTACCTCGATTCTATGGTTGATATTTTCTGGTGGAACCTCTCACCATGTTCATCACTTACAGCCCCGAGATTTGGTGGGAAAAGTCTAGGTGAGAATGCAGGAAATATAACTTTAATGACATACGGTAGCCTATATTTTGATAAGCTCTAAGCATTTTATGTACTAGCTCAGCATAATTTTCAGCTCGATAATTTCCTAGAAACCTAGTTGCCACGAACACGAATTTGTCCCAAGCTTCAAGTTCAAGAGCGCTCGGTTTGGTTCTGAACGTATCTCTGGTTCAATGAAGATTCCTTCCTTCAATTTCGCATCACTTTTCACTCTCCCAAACTTCTCCTTTAGATACTTAAAACCTTCACCATCATGTTTCATAGCTTTCACAAAGTTTTTTATTAGTCCAAGTTTAATGTGAAGGGCTGGAAGAAATACCTTCTCTGGGTCCACCAGCGCCTTGTGCTTCACATTGTCTTTTCCAACAGTTGTTTCAATTCTTGGAGGCCAGTGTTGAATCTTAAAATGATTACTGTCATCACGGCTATCCCACAAACACAAGAAGCACATGTTTTTAGTATAGCCTAACTGTAGACCAAGTAAAAGTGGTATAACCATTATATCTCCACAAATGTGCCACTTAAATGTTGTGTAGTTTATTACTTGTAGGAGGATCTCCATGGATTTATATGTCTCCTTCAGTCCTGTAGCATGAGCTAAAAGTATTGATGGTTTACTCTTTCCAATGTGTAATAAAACACATTTTAAACTCAATTTAGATTAGTCCATTCATGGCGTTGGTGTACATAGCCTAATTCTTTGATGAGGGCATTTATATCATTGCAATAACACACAGAATTATCTTGTGTATAAAAAGAAGCCAGTTTCCAGCAATGTAATGCTGAACGATTGAAATTAAATTTAAAAAAAAAGTTTCCTATTACGGTCACGATAATGCGTGACTATGGTACCCTTCTGCAATAAATTCCATTCCTTCAGTCTTGAGGCTAAGATTTTAGCCTTCGGTATAGGAAGTGACAAGTCCCTGATTAAGTCATTAAGATCATCTTGACTTAATAAATGAGGTTTAGAAGAATCTAATTCGCCTTCGTAAGTATCAGCATCAGTAGTACTTCCTGTCTCGTCCTCCTCTTCATGAGACAGTTCATTTTCAGGATTGAAATCTTTGGGGGGAGGGAAGTGGTACAGGATTCTCTGAATCATGAGGTACTGGTTTCAAAGCAGAGTCACAGTCTGGGTATGCAATTTTTTATTCGTTTTTTGTTGAGAACCCATACATTTTTGTCATGCAAAAATAGCAGTCTGAGATGTGGTCCTTTTGCTCACGCCAAATTATTGGCACAGCAAAAGGCATAGATCTTCTTTTCCCACACAACCATTGTGTAAGACCAGAGTAACATACTGTGCAACAAAAATGAGGTGCCCAGACTTTGTCATCATCTCCTATGGTGCATGCGACGTAATGTCTGTAAGCAGTCTTCACTTGACTTGTCATGTTCTTACGCTGGCTATGTGGTGTAAATTTCCCACAGATATAGCAGAAGTTGTCTGGATGGTTAACACAACTTCTTCTATTCATCATATTAACTTCTGAACTTCTGAAATGAAATGGACACTATCGTCAATAAAAGTAAGCATTAACGTTCATGGGTGAAGCTCATATAGGTTATGTAAAGCAAATTTAAATATATAACTTATCGAATCTTGATATTTAAGTGCATAAAACATTAACAGAAAAGCCATACAATTTATTCACTTATGTATTTACTTACATCACAATGTTACATGAACTTAAATCAATTATATTTTATTTTACTTCAGCTTTCTGTATTCCTTCACAAATAAAGCCACTTTAATGGAAATCAGCAAGTTTTGGCGGGAAAATGAATACACCTGGTGAGAAGCAGTTGAAATGTTAAAACAACTGACCAATGAAATCAAGGAGGCCAAGACAACAATATGATATAATTAATTTGAATATGCAATGACATTATCACAATTTACTTAAGAGTAAAACTGTAAATCATAATTACTTAAAAATGTTGACGTGGTAGATCAAAAATGACTTCAGATCTGTAATCAGCACATTCAAATTAGTGTTTGTTCACTTGTTTTGTTTCAGTAGCATAATCACTGTAGACAAGTGTTATCTTTCAATTCATAGCTATTAGTCAGTCAGAGTTAAGAGTGAAGTACAGGGTCTTATGGGCTTTTACATGAACACACCCCCTGTTATATTTACAAATATAACCCCTCTGTAAATTAGTTGTTTTCAAAATTTATTATGATAAAACAACGAAATATTTATTGTAAGTAACAGATAACATTTTACGAGTTCTTATATATGGGAATAAATATTATATTCAATGACATAACTAATTATTTTATTTTCAAGTACTTAAGGGGTGTCGTTCAGTAAGAGGAACGGCAGGTCCTGCATTGCCAGAAACGGTAGATGGTCAGCTTCTCCATCCTACCCCGCCCCCAGGTCAGTCAGGTATATGATCCCTTGCTGTATAGTGCGTTTCAAAGTTTCCTCAACTGTAACAAGTGCGGGTATCTTTACAGCGTGTATAATAATTTTATTCTTTATTTAGCGTAGTTTTTAAATTATTATTATTATTGTTATTATTATTAATATTATCATTCGTGTTACGTTTCCTTTTTCTTGTTGTGTTTTTTGTGCTGCGTTTGTTTTTCTTGTTACCTTTTTTCTTGTTTTTTCTTCTGTGTTGAGATTGTTACAATGGATGGTGATCAAGGCACTAAAAAACGTAAGTGTGGGCAAGTGCTGACAAGTAAAGAGAGACAAATGGTACTCAATGCGTTTAATTATATAAAAAATAAGAATCCCCAAAGCTCTGAGAAATGGATTGTTACCGAAACAGCTGCAGCTCTTGGCATTTCAGCGACTACAGTATACAAAATCAGAAAGGAGGCTTCACGTGGTCCTGTGGTGACTCCAAACAAGAAAAGGAAACTCAAGGGAATTCGGAAGAACAGTAGAAAAATGACTTACACTGAGTTCACTAGGAGCTGTATAAGGAGAAAGATCCATGAATTTTACTTAAAAAATCAGCCACCTACTTTAAGTTCTGTCTTGGCAAATGTAAACAGTGATCTGGATCTTCCTAATTTTAAGAGAACGACCTTCCTTACTCTCATTAAGGAAATGGGATTCGAATATACGCGACAGGAAAACAGATCAATTATGATTGAGAGAAATAACATAGTAGTGTGGCGTCGTGATTATCTTGTTGCCTTGAAGAGATACAGGAATGAGGGAAGACGTATTTTCTACACGGACGAGACATGGGTAAATACAGGCACTACAGTCAACAAAGCATGGAAGGACACAACAGTGAAAACACCAAAACATGCTTTCTTGGCAGGTCTTTCTACAGGCTTGAAAAGACCTACAGCTCGCGGACCACGGTTTGCAATAGTACACACTGGAAATGAAAATGGTTTCCTGCCCAATGCCAATCTAGTTTTCTTGTGCAAAAAGAACACCCAAGACTGCCATGATGAAGTGGATGGAGATGTGTACGAAAGTTATTTTCGAGACCAAGTCCTCCCTAATCAACCTCCGAACTCCGTAATAGTGATGGACAACGCCTCTTATCACAGTCGGAAACTTGAGGCAGTACCTACAATGGCATGGAAGAAAGAAAAAATACGGAACTGGTTACAGCTTCACAATCAACATTTCGAACCTTACATGCTGAAGAAACATTTGTTGGATATTGTGAACAGGATTCGCCCTTTGTATGATAAATACAAAGTTGACACTATGGCACAAGAAATGGGTCACAGTGTGCTTCGTTTACCACCTTACCATTGTGAGCTGAATCCAATTGAGCTTGTGTGGTCTCAAGTTAAGGGACATGTTAAGGCCAATAATACTTCTTTCAAAGTAAATGAAATGAGGGACCTCATAAGCGAAGGCATTAATCTCGTGTCGCCGGAGAAGTGGAAAAGTTGTGTAGACCACGTGAAAAAAGTGGAAATGGATATGTGGAAAGCTGATGATATACAGGATGACATTGATCCCTTCGTCATTAATTTAAATGACACCAGTGACGATGAGTCTTCCGGGAGTGAGGAATATATCGAGGAAAATGATGATATGGACGGCGTTGAACCTCTTCAAGAATAATACAGGTGAGAAACTACATTATTAGTATTATTGCTCGTTGGCATTTAATTTATTGGAGTGTATTGTAGTGAGGCGACTACAGCACCGGTAGTAGGTATAATAATGATAAATTAATGTTATGTTTGCTTTAATAACGTAATTTTAGTCCATTTTATTTTTTGTTTTAGGCCTAAGTATAAAGTATAAACGAAATAATTATGTTGGATAAAATATTCGCGAGCTATCACGGGATAAATAAAGTTATTTCTTATCTTACATACTTTTAATTTAATTTAATTATTGTTTGTGTATACTTTTAATCTTAACTTGTTACTACAGAAATGTGAAGCGTTAAACAGCAATTATTGTTTCCTCTACTCCTACAGTGACAATGACAGGGTTGCCCTCCTTTTGGGACAGCCTATACTTCCGCAAACCATGCGGTGAGGAAATACTTTCATTCATTGTTCCGTTTAAACATGTTCTCTCCTTGTCTTCGTCTTGCGATAGGTAGATACTGCAACCATGGACCCATAAGGCATGTACTTCACTCTTAACTTTGACCGACTAATAGTAGACATTTTTCTGTTCATTTAGCGGAAATAGCACGTTTTATCGTTTGTGTTTTGCTTCCCTGAGCTGGTGTTGTAAAATTTCGGAAACATAACAAAAACTAGACCAGCCTGTTTGGTGGAAAATCAGCTTAAAACTATTTGTGAGCTATCAACTTTCCATTCTTTCACATGCTTCCATTGCAGAATTCTGCTCAGCCCTTAGGGATGCTCATGGTTATGTTCTTCATCAGTATAAATATTTAATATTCTCTATTTTCTTATCTTTATTAAATATTCTTTCTTTATAGATATAATTTTTTTTCATAATTTAACAGCGGTCCATCGTTGTGGCTCAGAGGATGAGTTCAATCCTCTCACGCAGCGGGCCCGAGTTCGATTCCTGGTCGGGACAAGTGATAGGTGAGGTTTTTCCGGGGTTTTCCCTCACCTGTGAGACACATGTCAGGCAACTTTAGGTCCTTGTGATCCCCGGCTATCATCTGGCCATCATTATCATCTTGATCCCCATCCCCATCCTCGCCTTGTTCTGACTGAGTGTGTGTGTGTGAATGGTGTGTGTGTGAATGGTGGGTATCTTCCTATGTGTTCACGTTGTTTCAGACGTGGCCCCGGCATTGGGCTGATCACTCATCCGCGGAGGCCCTCCATGTCCTTGTCTGTTCAAAAACGTATGTATGTGATCTAAAGATAATCCCCCTCCCGACATGTCGCGGCCCTGTAAGGCCCGGGCGGCTTGGGTCGCTTAAATTCTAAAAGGGAGAGGTAAAACTGCGACAAAGAAATAAAGAAAAATTTAACAGCGATTTCATTTTGCCAGACGCCAGACCAATGTGCTAAAAATGACACATTTTTACATTGAATACACCACCTATCCTATTCTGATGGTATCTTACGAAATTGATAACCTACCTAGGTATAATATTATCCGCACACGTATGTGTAACATGAGATTAATGTTCCTATCCTATTAGTATAATGCACAAAAGACTATCCATGCATGGTTACCCTTTACTACGAGTATAATAAGCTTTGTTTTACCGTTTTCTTCACTATCCAGCGCTTATTATTGTTATCGTTTTTGTCTAGAAAATAAGTAGCTTCACATAACAGCATATAATTAACTTAGGCCTATCTCCATTATCAGACTTCTTCAGATTATCATATTTTTATTATGGTCCAATAATTCATCATATATATGTATATATATACACTCATAAAAATATTCGCTAGTTATATCTATACACTTACAGTGGCTTTATTAAAAAGGAATCGATTTTCGGGAATGGTAGTTCTTCCAGACTTTCATTTTACATAGAGAACATGGAGACTCTGATGCTACGTAACACTATGCAACGGTCTTCATTCTGTAAAATGCCATATAATAAACTGATAGTGCCCTGGTGTTGTCCGGCGGACAGTTAGATAATCTGTGATGGAGATGTATGCTAAATGGCTGACATTACCACACCAGAAGCTGCAACACATCACGACCTGTCAGTATGAACTCCAATTCCTTGATGTAGAACGTTGCCTAAACACATTTTATAAGCCTCCAAAATTCTGTCAAGTTACTTCAGACACTCCCTATATTATGCCAACGTATAAACCGCATCAATCTCACTATAAGAATATTAATAAATTTCATTTTTCAGTTAGTGCTATTGTAATTCTTATAATTTTTTTTTTTATATTTCCACCATGTGCACTAGTATGGAGAAAAGAGATAGATCGATGTTGAGAAGGAATCAATAAAATAAGCTATGTGTATTATCAATTAACCTATATTGAGTTATATTCCAGAAGAATAGTATAATACAGTTCTAGCGTTTGTACACTGTTACACAAAATCTAGATTAAAATCTAAAAGTCAATCTATGTATAAACTTAAAACTAAGAATATGTTGTAGTAATACAATTCTTTGATAAATTAAAAACTTCCTTTTGGTTATGACATTGGAATAATTTTATATATGATTTGTTCGAGAACTAAACAAACATAATCAAATATATGCAATAATTTACAATTATAGAAGATACGTTACAATTTAAAAAAACATATGTTTGTATTTTGTAGATTAATCTTGCAGAAAAACTTGAATATAACTTGAGAACTAAAAGAGTATGTTATATATAAGCAATAAGTTAAAATTAAGACAATTATAGAAGATACGTCAAAAACTCTTAAAAACATATGTACACATCTTGCAGAACAATCTTGCAGAATAATCTTCTATAATATAGTTACACTCAAGTTAGTTGTGTGCATTGAAGTTAGGTTAGAGTCTTCATACCAATTTTAATATCGTAGTTGTATTCAATGAAGATATTTATAAATTGATATAGTGTGGCGTTGAAACCATAAATATACAAGATATTCTACAAGACTTTAATAAACTACACAATAACATAACATTTACTCTAGAAAAAGCAAATAATAGATCCATCAATTTCTTAGATCTAAACATTACATTTAATAGAAAACAAATAAAATTTAATATATACAGAAAACCGAATTTCTCTGATAACTTCATTAATAATTCCTCTACCCACCCACAATCACATAAAATAGCCACTTTAGAAGTATGATTTTTAGATTACTGCAAATCCCTCTAAACAAAAAAGACTATAATACTGAATTACAAACCATTATTCAAATTGCCACCAACAATGGTTATAAAAAATCCCTCATTTACAAGTTACTTAATAAAAGTAAGAAACAGTTACACAAACAAAAGAATCCAGTTTCAAAACCTTCCCCAATTATCGATAATAATAAAAATACGAAATACATCTCCTTTACATACACAGACTCAGATATACATAAAATTGTAAAACCGCTAAAATCCGACAAATATAAAATAACTTACAAAACAAATAACAATCTCAAAAACTTATTACAAAACACACTAAACACTAAAAAAGACCAATACGAAAATAGTGGTGTATATAAACTAAAATGTACTGACTGTAACGCCGTTTATATTGGGTAAACGGGTAGAACTTTTAGAAAAAGATTTTCCGAACACATAAGTGACTTCAAATACCAACGCAAAAAATCAGCCTTTGCAAACCACCTTGCCGATAACTCACACTGTTCAAATACAATCGAAAACACAATGGAAATCCTACATAAACATAAAAAGAGCCAAAAACTAAACACATTAGAACAATATGAAATTTATAAACATAAACAGCAGATTGTCAATGAAAACACTGTCGAACAAAATAAACTTTTTGAAACGTGCCTCAAACTTACACAAAACACACACAGATCTTGACAACTCAGTAGTCAACCTGCTCATGACACATGCACACCGGTTTCATCAAGTACATAATGGAATGTAAGTACCTTATACACATTTATATTGCTTAATAAATTTTTCCTACTGCAAAAATATATTACGAATATCACATATAATAATTACTTTTCTATTTTCATTTTAGTGTACATTGGGACTGAAGATGAAGCGTATTGCTTCGAAATGCATATCCTAAAATTATAGAACAGAATAATAGATTGCACTCATAAGGAATCAATAGAATCAACGCCACACTACATCAATTTATAAATATCTTCATTGAATACAACTACGATATTAAAATTTGTATGAAGACTCTAACCTAACTTCAATGCACACAACTAACTTGAGTGTAACTATATTATAGAAGATTATTCTGCAAGATTGTTCTGCAAGATGTGTACATATGTTTTTAAGAGTTTTTGACGTATCTTCTATAATTGTCTTAATTTTAACTTATTGCTTATATATAACATACTCTTTTAGTTCTCAAGTTATATTCAAGTTTTTCTGCATCCCTTGAGCAAACTTTCAGAGAATCTAGATAAACATAATGATTATTCTCTGGAAGCAGTTGTAAATTTTCTACTATATTTGCTCGAACCTCGCAACCAAGTTACGATATTTAGCTTTAACCATGTTCAGAATTTGGCTATATTGAGTACGCGTTTACAGGGTAATTTAAGAATTTTGGCTCAATAGGCAGTTCAAGAAAATCTGATTTGGCCCAATTTCAGAACTCCATGTTAAATTACTGTTTAATCACGTGGTAAAACGGCTTTATTAAATAAGCATTATTACAGAGTTCAAGCTGAGCACGAGAGTTTAGCTGAGTATGTTAGTAAAATTAAACAATATGCTGGCATTTTCTTTTTGGAATCTTCAGAATCAGAAGTAGTGACAACTATTTTAGATGGTCTCTCGCCTGCTACTAGAAGTAGTGTTGTATTTAAGAATAAGCCTACAATTTTGCTCAGTTGGACCAATTTTTCGCGTATTAATTATTTTAAATATGCTGTCTCCCTCAGAGTTGAAGCATTAAGTACTTTCCCTGTTCAAACTAATTCTTCGGCTAACGTAGCTTGTAGGGCTAGAGAAAATCTCTGTTATTATCGGCCAGTTTCCAGATTATGTTACTATTGCCGCAAGCCCGGCCATATGTTGCGTAACTGTCCTAATCGCCCTGAACATAGAGATTTTGATCAGAGAGAATCTGCTCCCCAGATATTAAATTATTACTCTAGATTTAGGCAACAAGTAAATTATTTTAGAAGGCAACAAACGTAGTAAGATTCCCCATGTGAATCGCCTGATTCAGGTGTAATTAATGCTTTTGTATTTTAGATAGGATATATTTACCTATTTATGTTTTGGCATGTAGATAAATTTGCATTAATTAATTGTGCCCTGGATTAGATTCTGTGACGTTGTATTTTTTCTTGTGGCTCAACTCTTTCGATCCTGAATGCTTAGGGCCGGATCTCATGTAGTGTATAGGATTAATCCCTAAGACTGAGTTTGTAAATTTTCTTATCTCATTTTGGAATCTTAATTAATAGACTCTTAATTAATATTGATTTTATTGCTTTTGTTATAATCATAGTAAAACGGAGAGAAGTGGGTTAATAAAAAAAATAAGGTTATACTCTTATGGATTGTCATAAAAGATGAGTGCAGACTATTTTCAAATTTAAAGATTTTAATATCAAATGTTTTCTTGTAAATGCAAGCTAATGAGGCGCCTTTGTTAGAAATAGTTTATGCTCTTTTAAGTATTCTATTCTTACTCATGTAGAAATTCCCAAAAAGAAAATTAAATAAAAAAATGATCTCATCACTCAAATGTGTTTTCTAGTTAATTGGGCTCCTATACTGTGCGTAAATTTTATGATTACAGAGGCTCCTATAATATAGTGATGCTTGGTGCTGCTGAGGTCAGTCATGTTGGCCTCACATAGCTGGGTGTCCTCGCAGAGCTGTCGCCTCTTTCGCCGCCATTCTAGTGACCTAAACGCTGACCGTTGTTGTCCTTGGGATCCCTCTGGAGACGTCCGGATGTGGTTTTCCTGGAATTTTAAGAACTTGGTTGAGAGCAGCTGACTCTTTCAATGGGAGCATGCCATGACTGTGAGGGACGGTGGAGCATCCTTGGTGGTGGATGTCAGCAAACTATGCTAAACTTGTAGCATCTTGCAAACTGAGTTGCTGTTGGACTATGTTAAGCCTGTACCAGCATGAAAATTGAATTGCTGGTGGACTGCTAAGCTAGACTGCTGGTCTATACTAAGCCTGTTGCTGCCTCAAAACTGATTTCGCTGATGGAAGCATGTTGTGATTGTTGCGGCCTTGGAATAGTATTCTTCAGTCCATTTTGTTATCCGTCTAAATACTCCTATCTGTGACTATCAGTTACTTCTTCGTCCTTATCAGCTGTTATTATCTGGAGCTGCTGTGTGAAATGACACAAATCAAGTGGAGTCTGTGGTTTCTGTCCAGCCGCCAACCTTCATTACAAACAATTCTACAATGATCGCAGTCTGAAACGATAGACTGCACGTGGGACTAATTATCCTTCCTAGCTGTATTGGTAGCCTGTCGTCTGGTAGTGGCCATGCCTGGCGATGGTGCATCATCTGTTGGCTCCCATGTTCCTGTGCTGTGTCTTCGAAAGACTGTTGGCCGTCTTGAGTAAGGTTGTCTGCAGTTCCTGGTATCGACGTGCAAGAAGCACCTGTCTTCTCACCAAATCAGTCTCTGCTTCGCCCTCGACCAAGTTATGTGTTCCAGTGTAGTGAAAGAAAAATTATCTTGCTCTCAAAATATAAGAAAATGTTTTAAATATCCTTCTAAAAGTGTTGGTTCTCAAATTCTTGCTCACCCATGCCCGGAAGGGGAAGGTAATGTTAAACAAAAATATGGTTCAAGCAAAGACACTCAAGATTCCACACCCGAAAGCTACTAATTGAGAAACTTTGGGTCATTTCTGCGGTCACCATTTGATTGTATTTATTGTAATTAATTATTGTGTTTTTAGGAGTGCCTCTAAAGGTCTGTGACGTTTATTTTGGGGAAGGGGAGAAATGAACCGTGAATAAGGTTCATGTGTCTAATGTGTAGTAATTTGCATAATTGTTTTCCGCGCGCGAATTCCTCTCTTAGAAAAGATGGCGCCCGGAGTCATTTTCCGCGAGACTAGTGCCACTGACTGTGTCTAGCGAAGGGGATGTTCCCCGTAAGCTAAGCAGCATTCTGTTTCTGCCTCCCACTGCGAGATGAGATCCTGATCATATGTCGAAATTGCGACGGTTGAGCGGTAAACTGGTCGTCTTGTTGCGAGCTTCCAGCATGTTGTGTAATTAAGTATTTTGTTCAGTGGGCAGTTGTCGAAGAGATTTAGTTTTCCAGTTGAGCTATATGTATATTGTTCTATTTCATGTTTTCTCTTCAGTAAATTTAAATTCAGTGCTCACCTGTTTTCGGAGATCAAAATTCTATTCTGGTTTCGTGTTTTTCTTTTTAAAATATTCTTTCGTGGGATTTTGAATTCTGGTTATGGCTTTTAAAATTCTGTCCGCTGTTTGGGGTTTATTAATATATTTCCTTTGGTGGGTTAATATTCAGTCAAATGCAGTTCAGGATTCGTTTCAGTTTTTAGCTGGTGCTTTCATCTATTCTGCTCTCGGATATGCTTGGGAATTTCCGTCTAATTTATCAGCCTCACAATATAAAGATCTGCACATTAGGCCTATGATTTTTGGAGACCTATTTAATAATATAATTTTCAAGCTCTTTAAAAGCAAGCATAATTTATTCTGGCAATTTCTTTTAACGTATGTTCTATTTGCATGGTACACATTCCATTTATATAATAAATTGTCTGAATATTGAAATTATATTTATCGTCAACCCCGATAAAGTCATTTCTCTCTTCCGTCATGCTTGATACCAGGCCTATAAAGACATATTTCCATTTTTATGTTGTGATAATAATTACAATCTCAGTCGTAAACAACTAATTTTGAAAACTTGGAGAATCCTAACTATCTAAGGGCCTAGGGTGCTGTGCGTCTTATAAAATGGGAGGCGCAACATGCCGTCATAGACAAAAATATCAGAACAATAAGTCGATAACCTTCATTTGGTTTCATGGTAACATATTTTAAATGGTAGTCATTGGCTCCTTCCTTTATGCAATAGCACCTGACATTGATATAACTCCATTTAACACCTAGGTTTCATTTACCACAATCAATTGAGAGTTTTTCAGCAAGATGTCCCATTGCCAATTTTGGATTTCTCGTTCAAGAATTCCTGGGTGAGACAGGCGGATAGGACGAAATACTGGCCATAATGATTGCCTGACATAACCCAATACACATTTACAATAAGTAAATGTACAGAGCAACAGAAAGTACAGAAAGTACAGAGCAACAATTTACTTCGTTTAGATCTTTGAGACTAAGGGTAACTGGTACTTTTACTATTGTTACCAAGGAATGTCGCACAATACATGGTACGAAGTTGAACATGACCTACACATTCTGCGATTGACCGGGGAGCACATGTAGAATTGTATTAATGCTGTAATAAAACTTCATGAAATTAACTTTCTGCTTGCACAAACCACATAGTTATAACGAAAATAGTTTCTTTGTAATAAACCTCTGTAATGATGCCATGACATCCTGATCACTCTGTATTTGTTTACTGGTAGGTGTCTAGATATATTATCAACCATTTGGTTATTGGTAGATGTCTAGATATATAAAACATTTGGACAATGTTGCCATCTACAGTAAGATTAATTCTATCTTTTAAATATAATATTCTTTTCTGATTTCTATTATAGATAGACATATTTGAGGTGCATTTTATCTTCAGATATTATTTTTGCTAAACCTGCAAGGGGTGTATGTACTAATAAATTAGTTTACCAGGTTAATTTTTATGTTCACCACATAGATTTCAAAACACTGTCATGTAATTATGATCCACTTAAATTTTGTACAACACCTATATTATTATTTATTAATATCGATACTGTTTTCACTTACTTTCACAAATGATTATATAGTCAATATAAAGAATTCAGGTACTTGTAACTGTTAAAAATCTATGTAACCTACCGTAATGAATTAGATTTAGTCCTGGATCTGACTATAGTCCTGTAGGAAAATTTGAATAGGGATAATTTTTTTACAGGAATGTTTAGTAGGTGTCCTAGTAAGTATTTTGAGCTTGGGTGGACATCCGCCACCTGGTATAATACATTTCCAGCTATGACGTCATCAAATATGACGGCCGCTAGATCACAAAACTGCCCATATCTGTGTTAATACGTGATCGATTTTCATGAAAATTGAGTCAATATGTTATAATTACTATTTGCATCGCAAATACCAATGTGCTTTAACTGTCACAATAAATAAAAAACATTTAAAAATTGTTTTTTGTTATTTTTTCCTTAAAAAATGTAATATTATTAATATTTTTAAAATATTTTCTTTTACTACATAAATACATATTACCATTAGGGGGCGTATTTTTTTGCAACAACGATAAGCGCGAAATTTTATAAAAGACCCTCCCTTAGCTATACTTAGCTTTTATATGCTTAAAATACCAATATGAACCAAATTGAATCCACGAAATATCGCGAAATTTACTCGATTCCGCGAAATGTGTCTATAAGCGCGAAATATGCCCCTTCTGTCCGAAAAGTGAGAAATGATCACGAAAATGTGCCTTAAAATCACAATATTGTGTTTGGTGTACTGAATTTTTTATTTCTTAGCAGCGTGCTTTTTCTGCTGTTTCTGTGGCTGTCGAAGATGTACCGATACGATATTTGTGATCGATTACAAAGATTGCAGAATGTTCACAAATATTGTCCGTGGCATGGTTTGTATTGTTGAGTACTCTCCTTTCCTGCTATCTCTTTGCCAGGTTAGCGATGCCTATGATCGATTACTGCAGATGAGTGTAGAATGTTTGTTACTTGTATTCAACAGATTTCGTCTTTTATCCACAATGGTATGGTTGGCGCTTCTGTTTGCAAATGATTATTTGACGGTGTTTAGTAGAAATTACGATAATATTTCTCCTAATTATATTTGAACATTAACTCTATCATGTCTAAATCGAAAGTTACTTCAGTTCATACAATGGCAGAAGAATATAGAAATGGGGGGTGTTAGTTCATGTAAATAAAGAAGCAAAGTTTAACATTGCGCAATGTTCCCAATGTAGTAAAAAGTAATTTATTTCACGAAATACCCACCGAAATAGATGGAAGTTAACACCGAAATCAGCCATATTATTTCACCAATATATTATGGCCCTAATTATCATGAATATAAACAGTGATTATATTGAAACATCTTCAGATTATCTGAAAATAAAGTTGAGTCTAACCCCTCACTACCACACTTATAGTAGGTGCAACAGGTTACTTCATTTTCCCTACAAATGCAAGAGGGATTGACATGTTTTAAACAATTACATCAGTGGGAGATTCAGTAAGTTCTTTTCTGGAATCAAATCACCATCTTTTCTGGAATCTATCACTGCAATACCAAATTCACATTGTGCCGAGTGCTTGCCACATTAGTTTTTTTTATTAATATTCTGTCATATTCAGGTGCTTACCTTTTGTTTTCGTTCGGATCATTCCATCTCTTGTTTGTTTACGTCTCTAGTTGCTCAGTTGTTCTGTTTTATCTTTGCTTACAAGAGTATTGTTTTCCGGGCGCGTTCTAATGTTTATTTTTCCGTTTCTCGACCTACTCGCGTGTTTTTCTGCGGACAGTCAGTCTGTAGCTAGAAGTCTTCCGGTAAACATCTTCTCTACTATTCTCAGGCCGAACCTCTGTCCAGGTCCCGTCTGCTTCTAATTTCAGGTATGCTTTTTCTTTAGTTTCTGCCTTAAGCACTTATTTTCCTGGCGAGTAGTTTGGTTTATTTAAAATCAGTTGTTCTAAATTTTAGTTTTTCAGTTCTTGCTAGCCAGGATTTTTCCTTTCGTTTCGAATATGCTATCGTTTTGTTCGTTTGAGTTATCAATTATTATAGAGATGGAACGACCCGACAACGCCCCCTCTTTCTACATTTGATGCTATCTAGCAAACATAATTCTACAAAGTTCACTATTCTTTCGATAATATTCAGTCTTGTGTAAACCTGCATACCGAAATAAAATATCTAGAGTGTTATTTTGTATTTTCTTGTTTGAATTATACTTATTCTTCTGGGTAATTATGGGTAACCTAACTCCCAGTACAACATCGATCAACACATGGATCAACACATCAACAATATAGTGTCGCTGAACGTACGTGTCGCTGAAGGTACGTGTAGAAATATTCTCTCAACAAATGGCCTTTAGCACTTTTACTTGTAGGTGGCAAATCTTCAATTGTATATTCTTCGCATGATGATACAACACAGTCTAAGTTCATCTAAAGATTTACAAGATGACCCTTTTCGTAATAACAGCACTAAATATTCTTCTGCAGATTTAAAGCTTCGTTCTATGTCATCCCAGTCAAATGAAACTCCAAAATGTTCCAAATATGCACTATGCACTACTAGGAGCTGCTTTTTTTTTGTGCCAAGCTTATTCATATAATCTAATTTGATAATCTGCGCATGGTGTTTTAGTGCTATGAAATGCTAGTAGAATGTCTTTGTGGATGGTACTTGATTCTTATTGTCTTCGTACCATGTTTTGCGCAGTTGTCACCGGTCTTAAATACATTTAATATCTTTCCGTTTGTATCTTGTGAAACCAGTGCATTTGTCAGTAGATTGTGTAATGGATTAGGAAGCATAGCCAACGGGTTACCTTTTGAAAAATATATTTAAAAATTGAGGTCATCTTTGCATCTAAGCTCTGGATTTGCCTTAGAAAATTCATGGTGGACGTACAAACCTTTGACAAAAGCAATGGAGTCTGTTACTTCCCACAATAGATTTGGTATCATCAGATGCTCAAGATGTGTTACCTCTCATTCTGCTACAAACTGTTTTTGTTTCGTAAGCCCTACGTTGCCAGATGAGCTCTTTTGTGATCTATTAATGGTTTATTTCAATTCCATATCCTCAGCAACAGCTGAAAATTTATGGTCATGCGTGCTTTCCCTTCATGAACATTTCATGCACCTCTGGGCTGTCTTGGGTAGTCTTATCAATAGACTTCGGATTTTAGGTAAAAACCTATTTTAATCCTTAAGTGATATATGGACAAAACTTGTATATGCATGTTTCATAAGTGACTATGCCTAAAGCTGATACTTTTATAGGACCTAAAACAGCCTATTTTTACGTTAGATCCTAATATTGCCTTATTGCCTTATTTTTGTTATAGATTCTAGCATTTATTTTTAGTTCGTACTAAATTATTAGCTCGGAATGTGTAGTACACGACAATTTTGTGAATTGGTTAAATAGTAAGGAATGTTTCGTCTTCAGTAGAAAAATTCCTTGGAATTCCCAAGAAAATTTAGTGTTTTTCTCCCAACTCCCAAATCCCGTTGAAAAAATAGTTCTCTGAATCACTGAGGGATATAAGGGGTTGGATATGCTAACGTGCGTAGCTTTTGGGCGCAGGGATTAGGTTTTCGCTGTTATAGTAGTAATGCAGACCCTAGTAATAGTTCTATATAATTCTGTGTACCATAGGCCTATATCTGTGTTTTATCATGATTATTGATTAATGGTGACTTCAATAAATATAATATTCTGCATTGCAATTGAGATATTTCACAAAACTGGCAACTTAAAAATTTTATTAGAGACTATTTTACGATTTTAAGAACCTATTTTCCAATTTTTAGAGCCTATTTTTGGTACCTAAAACAGCATTTTTAGCGACCTAAAAGTCCGAAGTCTACTTATCATGTCTTCCAGATAAAAGAAAACCGTCTCTGATAGTTAATACAATCAAAGAAGGAAAATACTGGTTGAAGTTTATGTAATGTGTTCAGATGCAGTTCCGAGAGACATTGTCGATCGGAACGAATCAAATTTATAAGAAGCTGGAGCAGTTTGAGAAAATTGCCCCAGTACAAAAATTGTTCTGATGTTTGCCTTCCACAGCCAAACAATTTCTCAAAGTATGTGAGGTGTTTCTCACATTGACATCTACATCTAAATTATCTGTTTCCCCCCCCCCCCAAAGAAATTATCTTCTGGATGAGAAGTAACTTTTCAAACTCAGATGCATAGGACTGAATGGAATGTTCTTCCAAAAATGATTTCACCATCAACCTAAACATGGTTTCTCTCAAAATAAACATTCCTTTTACTCCCCTCGCATAGTTGTTCCCATTTAAAACCAACTCTACCACATTTACCCTAAACTCTGAGCATTCAATGAACACATTGGGTATTCCTTTCCACGAATATGTTTACCTAAACAAGCAAGCAAGCACAATTTCAGTCATATGGAATGCTCCCAACACCAGTACAATATTTGAAAACTTATCATGATTGCTTAGCTGGACTTAGCGTGCAAAGCGTAAACACCTTCGTCACAGGCTACTGGAAGGTAGTTTTGGCCCAAATTGTCGAGGATACTTTTGAAATTCAATAAAGCTATGTAAACAGTCGCATGCTGAGATGCTGGGTTTGGAATCACATGCAAAATCCAACTTGTTTCTGCTGTAGATTCTCTTTTGAACTAAGTGCATTGGAAGCACTCCACGATGGTATAAGCTGTTCAAGGTTTTCTTCTAGAGTAAAAAGCTCTTAATCTGTATCAGCATCGGAAATGTGCAGAGGAGGTCGTGCGGTTCTTAAAAAGTGCCATAACAAGTATGAATTTTCGCATTGCTTCTTCTCTCCTCATTCATTGTAAAAAATAAAGAAAAAAAGTAAACTTCGTGATCGCTTGGAAGATGCGCTGGTTTGTAATACGATTGTACATTTTGGCATGGAAGAAGCTCTTGAATCGCTTTCAAACCTCGTGTGATACCAATCTCCGATACGCATGGTTTTTTTTTGGTTTAACTGGTATATCTAGTGGGTTGTCTTGAAAAAATACACACACAGTGTCATGAGAAACTCCTATACCACATAAGGTAGATTCCTCATGGACAAAGTTATCGAAGGCGCCAATCATGTATGAATCAGTCTTAAAATGACTGAGAATCGTGAATTCGTTAGGAGACTGCTTAAAGCTTATTGTGCAAGGCTATGATGACGAATATCTTCATTTTTTTTTTTAATTTTTTGTTTACTTATTTGTAGTGACAGTTAAAACACATTGCTATACACCTTAAAAATAGTAATTACAACATACTGACTCAATTTGCATGAAAATCGATCAAGTATTAACATAGATATGAGCAGTTTTGTGATCGAGCGGTCACCATCTTGGGATGACGTCATAGCTGGGAAATGTACCAGGTGGGGGATGTCCACCCAAGCTCAAAATACTTACTAGGACACCTACTAAGCATTCATGTAAAAAAAATTCTCCCTTATCAAATTTTCCTTCAGGACTGCAGTCAGGTCCTGGACTAATTAAGCCACTAGGCAATCTCTTATTTCAGCTGTATTTATACTCCTTTTAGCTACGAGGCTATACAAGGAGTTCGGAATCTGTGTCTATACAGTAGGGTAGGCCATGGAACTATTGATTGTCAACTGTCTTGTATTTTTGGTGTATTTTATGGAGTCATTTTCAACTGATATTAGTTTAAATGGGCATGATACCAGATAAAATAGCGAGGACGATTCAAGGTATGTTATTATCCAATTCGGTATTTGCCTTTACAACTGGGAAAACCATGAAGAAACCCATGTGAAATATGCCGGCCACCGGATTTGAACCTGCGACCCCTCGAATGCGAGTCCAAGACGTTACCACCTCGGCAACGTGGCTCGGTACTAGGCAATCTTGTTCAATAAGTATATTGTTACAATGCTTACAGTGAGTTTGTTAATTATGTTTAGAAATGTAATGAACCTAACTTTACGCTTGTACTTTTTTGTTCTTTTGGTTTCGTTGAATATGACAGTTAGAATATGATAATTAGGCATTTTACTGTAACTTTTAAATATCTGTTTTGTGAATTCTTATGAATTCGATATTTAAAAAGATACAGGACTTTTATAATGATACTTATAGCATCTCTGCCTCGCGTGAGAAAATCGAGCGTATCAATAAATCTAACTACACTTGACTATCCTCTTCTTATTATGATCCTTCACTATTAGGGGCTAAGAACGTAAATGTCAATTTCCATTGTCAGTGGGTCCCTTTTAACACTGCTATGGATTATGTCTATTGTGATGTCTTCAAAATAGGTAATGTGTAAGGGAATTAAGAGAGTTTCAGTTTGAGTTATTCGTTTGGAAATAAACGAACCCGTTGAGTTGTGAGGGACTATTAATACATAATATTTACAACCATGTCATAAGCCTATCAGTCATTGTCTCAAGTTTACTGAACCTGATTTGTTATCCTTAAAACGTAATATCTTCATGGGGTCTAGTTAGACCCCCTCATAGAAGTTATTATAGATGTCAAGGCTTGATAGACTGAAGGTTAAAATATTTCCGTCACAAAATGTTATCGGATCGTTGACAATGCGTAATTTTAAATCCATTCTGTGAGTAAGTTTAAACAAATGAAGGAAAACTTGAAAATGTTTGAAAATGTTTGCTGTTTCTATAGGTCTATGCCTAAAGACACAATGCATTCAATTAATAAATTGAAGGGGCTAGTTCCATAAGGGCGTAAGGCACAAGAGCATAGTTTTGAAAAATCTTAATGTTACCACTCAAAAGCACAGGTCTTTTCTTATGACTGAGCAGAGGTTTAAGGCACAAGTATAAATTGTTCACTGAGTATTTAAGAGATATGAGGAGAAGGCATAAATGTTAAAATCTCAAAATTCAAGATGTGCCTTACGCCCTTATGGAACTAGCCCCTTCAATTATTATATGAAACGGAAGCTTCTACATTACTAGCAAAACTATGCAAACTTTCAGAATAGCTCAAGAGATACTCTCTTCACATTTACAGTGTACCCGAAAATTGTTGTCAGAAATAGATCCCCTCCCCATGATATGCTTAATTTATTTTATTTCTTTAGTGTTCCTGGAATTCCATGTAGCAGATTCATAACATTACGCTTAAATAAGTATTTCTTCTTTCCCTGAGATTTTCATCCCCCTTGTAGGTATATTTAAGTGGCCCACGCCGCCCTGGCCTTACAGGACGCGGCCCGCTAGGCGATGGAGTTTGTATGAATCGCATGGATCTTTTCTTGACCAGACAAAGACATGGAAGGCCTCCCAGGATGAGTGATCAGCCCAATGACGGGGCTACCTCCAAGACAACACGAACACGTAGGACGATACACACCGTCACACACACACACACTCCTCCCGAACAAGGTGAGAATGGATGAAGATGATAATGACGGTCAGATGATATCAGGGGACCAGGTCACTCGTCTTACAGGTGAGGAAATACCCCTCCTAGAAAACTTGTCCCGATCAGTAATTGAAAACTGCGTGTGGAGAGCAAAAGCATCCCCTATGCCACAGCGATGGACTCCATAGGTGCTAACTCGCTTCGCTCGTTGTACTCGACTGCGGGAAGAGAAAAAGAACGTGGAGTATACGGGAAGTTATGGGCATCATGTCAGATTTTTTTTAAGTGATCAGGAAATTCATGTTGTTTATTGTGAAAGAACTACGTCTACTGTATGATGCAACTAAACTTTATAACTGACAAGGAGGCTACATGAATTCTAATCGAAGTAAATAGGTATGCCTATCTCACTCTCATTACACAACGATAGCTTGTCTCTCTGAATTTACGTAAGAGTGTGACAGACATACTTACTTACTTAGGGCTGGTTCTAGACTGAACAACACCTATCCATCCGACTATCTAAAACATTTGCACACCGACTATAAGTTAAATATTAATAAAAGTAATGTTATATGCTAATGTCATGGTACCTATTATTATTATTATTATTATTAACTATATAACATTATTATTGCATACGGCAGCCTCTATTGATACTGTGTTGCTGTTAACACAAGTGTTGCAAAGGGAAATAGAGAAGCATTCCCCTACAAAGAAAACAGAGCAGAAAGCTTGTAACGACCACTCAGGATGACAAAGAAAGTCCGATCGATGTCATCTCTACTGCTTCCAAGTGGCCCAGCTGGACACGACTTACAAAAACAGCAGAATTTAGTTCTTGGGTTATTAAAACCTGAATCTTATCGTAGTTCTTTACCGTCTAATATTAAAGTTTCAGGCAACAAATATTATGGCTCGCACTGTTACTGATACTTCTAAATTACATTTGCCCACGGAAGTGCATTTTTAGTGGTATCAATAATAGTACTCATTGTTATCATTGTGACTTTACGAAAAACGAACCTATTTATTAAAAGATATGGGTTATGTTTAATAATATTGGTATCTCTGAACAAAACAATGGTATGAACAGTCAACTAAATAATTGAAATGTTGATTTTAAAAATAGCGTTAGTCCGGCAATCTAAATTCCAGTTTATGATTATTACAGTAATTTTTGTCTAATTAATAGTCAATCTCTTCAATGATCTCTTTTGTTAATCTTCTGTATTGACCTTCAAGAACCAGGGCAAATTTTAATTAACCTATTTTCATTGTTAATGTGAAAACCCAGTATTACAATATTTTATACGTAAATTATTAATTTTTTGTATTCTTTCATTAATTATATATTAATCTTTGAACTTATGACTGTTTTTAGTTTTATTTACCCTAATCATGATTAAATTTAAGTAACAAATAGTTATATGAGTTACCTTACTCGTAAATCATAAATTCCCTTTGTGGGAACATTTCCGGGAACATTCCCTAGAAATATTTCCTCGAGATTAGGTTCCCGCCAGATGGCGCTGTGAATGGAACTCTGGCGTAGCTCAGTTGATAAGGATAGCCAAGGGTCCTGGGTTCAAGTCCCAGTGTCAGAGGAATTTTTCTCCTATAATATTATCATTGAATGTCCAACAGAGACAAGAATATGTGGTACATGAATGGACATGCTATCTTGAATGTTACTGTACAATAACAGTGGAAGCCCGGTAACAAAATCACTAATTAGTGTGCCTCACAGTACTGCATATGACATAACTTGTCTGTCGGGGAGGTAGACCATTAAAGGCAGCCAGTCATAGGAGAGAGATTCTATCTGGCGCTGTGAATTCAATTCTGGCGTGGTTCAGTTGGTAAGACCATTGGCACGGATAGCCAAAGGTCCTGGGTTCAGGTCCCAGAGTCAGAATTTTTTCTCCTATAATATCATCACAATAATATCTCAACTATCTTCTGTAACTTGTTACTAGATATTGATCAATTTAATTTCTCCATTTGTTTGTATCAAGAAACTGTCCACCTAACCACAAATAATTAGATTTATCCAAAAGTTCAATCTATGCAACCTTTACTATGCTTTCCAGATGTACAATAGTATAAAAATAATATATCCTAATCTTACATATAACTCCCTCTAAAAACTCTAACAATTTTCATAAATGTTCCATATCTTTATGGCGCTGATTCTCGTCCTTTATCTTAGTTTTACCTCTCCCTTTTAGGATTTAAGCGACCCAAGCCGCCCGGGCCTTACAGGGCCGCAACCTGTCGGGGGAGGAATTATCTTTGGAACACATACATACTTTTTTGACCAGACAAGGGCATGAAGGGCCACCTCGGATGAGTGATCAGCCCAATGCCGGGGCCACCTCCGAGACAACACACACACATAGGACGAGACACACCATTCACACACACACACACACTCACTCCGAACAAGGCGAAAATGGGATGGAGATGATAATTAGGGCCAGATGATATATGGGGACCACAAGGGTCTAAAGTTACCCGAAATTTGACTCAAAGGTGAGGAAAACCCCAGAAAAAACCCACTTAGTTAACTTGTCCCGACCAGGAATCGAACACGGGCCCGCTGCGTGAGAGGAGCGAACGCATCCCCTTTGTCACAGCGGTGGACAATGGCACTGATATACCGTATAAATGGATATGTTCAAATATTATCACAAAATATATGGTAGTAAAAGCTATTGTCGATCAAACTGTACTCAATTTCACACTAAAACCAGCAAATGTTGACTTAACCACTTAGAAAATGTTCCATATCTTGATGGCGCTGATATATCGTATAAATGGATATGTCCAAATATTATCACAGAATATATAGTAATAAAAATTATTGTCGATCACACTGTATTCAATTACACATTAAAACTAGCAAATGATGACATAACCACTTAGAAATTGTTAAAATAATTAAAATCGTATTAAATTTATATATCATGTATAACAATTGGTTGGTTAGGTAAAAGCTGTGCACTATCATTCCATTGTCTGTGGCATCTCTATTATGCAATAACTGCAATAGTTCCTTTTCTCTATCATTTAATGTCATATTTGTAAAATTTACTATTCTAGGGTAGAATGTCTTGTGTGAATTCTGTTGTTCTGTTTGGTTTGTATTTTGTTTATATGTAAATGTTTTTTTCTTTTTTCAGTTTTCAATTTTCATGTTTTTGACGTTGTATTTTGTTTCCATTTCGTTTTCCAGTTTATTTTGAATTTCATTGTTAATATGTGGCCATTCATGTAGAAAACCATTTGCTGCTTCTAGATGTAGTATGTATACTTGTTCATTAAGGTGCCGTTTTTTCTTGTATAAGAATTTTATTTCATTATCAAGCCAAAGTTTTTTGCTTGATTAATCGTTGTCCTAGCTGTTGTGTTCTTTGTGTTAGAACGTATGTTAATGTATTTCGGAGTAAGATTTTTTGTTTACATGCTTTATTAAATTTTATGTTGGCAATTGTCTTTAGTAGTTTCCTCTTAGTGTTAGTATATTTATTAATAATTTTAGCTTGGTTAGCTATTTCAGTATTATTAAATTTCATTTTTCTTTTTGAGGGGGAATATTATAGCGTAAATATAATGAATTTTATCCACCTTATACCCTCAAAAAACTTACGTAACTTATACCATCCAACTGATGTTTTTGGGATTGCTTCGAAAAAATTTTTTACTATATTTTTTGCACACGTTTTTTTATTTTCTATCTTATTGTAGCTAGACTTCTAAAATACATGCGTCAAACAGGTTAAAACTAATTACAGATAGCTAAAACATTGAAATTTGACGTTTTTTTGACATTTTACATATTACATTAAATTGGAGTCACAAGTAACATTTGTTTAAAAATGTGCAACATTAATTTAAACTTACCAATAACATATAATTATATAATCTGCTTTGCCGGCAAATCTGTTTTGCCGAAATGCATCATCACTTCTCTTCATGTAACATATAACCACATCAGCATATTGGGATTGCAGCGGAAAAAAGCACTTAATAACATACACAGCCATAGGCGTACCGAGGGGGGGGGGGGGTTTGGGGGTTTGAACCCCCCCCCATTGATAAAAAAAAGGAAAATTTGTATAATTTTTTTTAAGTCTGCCGATAAATTACTTAATACAAGTATAAAGCGTGGGAAGCTTAACACTCGTTATTTTGCGTCTTAATTTTTTAAATTTTCCGGAGGAGGAACCCGGAAGCTTAAAACTCGTTATTTTGCATCTTAATTTTTAAAATTTTCCGGGGAATAACCCCCGGAAGCTTAAAACTCGTTATTTTGCACCTTAATTTTTAAAATTTTCCGGGCTGGACCCCCGGGCCCCCCTCCTCCTGGGGGGTATTTCAGACCCAGCGTATTTTATAACCCCCCCATATGGTCGGCCTGGTTACGCCTATGTACACAGCATATTATATTTTTATCTGGATCAAAAGCATAATACACTAGCAAGCATTAATGAACATTAATTTACTTTTGGCTGAATAGAATCGGTATAGTGGGGTCCCTTAGCATGAAAATGTGGACACACTGGATAAAATCACCAAAATTTTTCCAGGTGCTACTTATGTACTTAGCTTTCAATTTTTCATAGGAGCCAACTCCTCCGACGGCCATATCGGATTTTATAGCGGCCATTTTGAAAAATAAGTATATTATCAATATCTCGGCTTCTAAAGCACTTAGGATCACAAACTTGGTGTCTATACATACATATTTGGGGTCAGGGAATATAACTACACAATTGTTAACAGGAACCAACTCATCCGTCGGCCATCTTGGATTTTATAGCGGTCATTTTGAAAAATAAGTATATTATCAATATCTCGGCTCCTAAAGCACTTAGGATCACAAAATTGATGTCTATATATACGTATTTGGGGTCAGGGAATACCATTACATGATTTTAAATGTATCAGACTATATATTTATTCACTAGTATATTACCAATTGCAAGTTATTCACCAATTAACTGTTCAAAAAATTAACAAATTTATACAATCGTTTGAAAGAAATTTAAAAGCACCCGACTACATATTTATTCACTACACATGTTACTAATGGTAGACCTATGGTACTATTTACAAACTATTCAATTCAAAATATACAAAAACAACATAAATTCATTATGTTTACAATCATATTACCAAATCATATATAAAGATGGCGTATTATATGAAAGGATACCTTATATAAATGTATTATGTGGTATTCAAACACTGACATTTGCACAGCTCAGTGCAATTCCAACAAGCAACTTTGCACGCACACCTACCAGTGCAGTCACTCAGACTCTTACCAACATTTAACCAACTCGTAATAGGTTAATAGGTAAGGTAATAGGTAAGATGTTCCATACAGGAACACATGATGCACTGTCTACTTCCTGAGTCCAGCCCCAGTCTTCTGGATTAGGAGCATGCTGTTGACTATGCTCACTGGTACACCATACCCCTGCCTGATATGCAGCCCGCTTGGAGTGTTGGAGTAGTGCGTCCTTCGTTGGGGGAAGTTTCTCCATTCACTTGTTCTTCTTACAAAACAGCTCCTTCCTGGCTTCATCCACATTGGGTGGCGTGCACCAAACTCATGTCGTTTACTCTTCTAGTACACCTTACTTCTTTAGTTCTAACTACTTTAGTAAGCTACTCTTTTAGTAACCGTACTCTTTTAGTAAGGACGGCGTGCACCAACCAGGAGTAAACTAAACTCGGCGACCTTCAACCTAGAGTAATGTACTAAAGAAGTAAACATTTTATTTACTTCCAGAGTAAATGAACTTACTCCACAAGTGGTGGAGAGCACCAACACGGAGTACGTTACTAACGTAGCAAGTTGTGGAGTAAATAAGGCCAATATTTACTCCTACTCAGGAGGTGGAGTAAAGTTGTGTAGTAAGTGTGTTCTGTGGCATTTGCGTCAGTTATGAGTTACATATAACATTAAATGGATTACATAGATCATTCTGGGGATAAGTTATTGAGATGAGGAAGGTGGTATACCAAAAATGACGGTAGTTAAGGAGAGCAGAAACCCATTTACATTGTACAATGCCCACGAATACAGACAAAGGTTTGGGTTCCATAAGAAATATATAGAAATGCTGCTTGATATGGTGGAACCAATTGGACACAATTCTGACAGGAACTCCGCTCTATCCCGAAGACTACAATATCTTTGAGGACTACGAATCTCCCGTACAGGTGTTTTTAAAATTATGGCAGGTGATTTATTAAACATTAATCGAACCACATCCAGTAGGGCATTTAATAACGTAAATAATTGAGCTAATAAATCATTATATGAAATTTTGGCGTTTGGAAGAAACGTTGTCAGATTCTCACAACATCCATGAGATTTCAACCAGCCAAATATGGAAATATCATTGCGGAGAGCGGTCCAACTAGGAAGACGTCCACCAAAGGTGAGTGGGAGAGTGAATGGAAGGGAACTTTGCATTGCACGGTACCAAGAGCGCATGTGCGCTCAAATATCTTCCTAGCTGGAGAGCCCTTTAGATGCTGGAGTTCTCCATAACTTTGGGTTAGAAAACGACTCTGGGATTAGCGAACAATGAGAAGGGGTCACATTGTCAAACCATTCCTTAAAGACTCCAAGTCTCGAATAGTGGAGTGAGAGGATGCATTTATGTTTGGGAATAAACTATAGCAGACGCTGCAGGTCTATAGTATACTGCTAACTATTTTAATTAACCCTGTGGACAGGAAAGTAGGAAGCATTATAAACTACACGGAAGAAAAGTGCCAACATGAGTGCCGAAAGAAAATTTTAAGGAGGGGCACTTGAGGTTGAAGCTGCACAGGATATAGAGAAACACACAACCACCTACATAATTATTAATGGAGTTCATAGCTTGCGAAATATTGTACCGCCGTTTTTTGTTTAAATATTACATTTCTCAATTGTAATATTATTATTTTTATAAGGTAATATTTTTAAGTAAATATTCTGTGCATTTGAAAAAGGACAGACAGTTTTGTTGTTATCTTTTTTATCCACATCTTTTCCATGATTTTGTGTAATACGGTACTGCTTATTAATATTGTTAAACAGTCAATAAGTATTAATAATTCATTATATTGAGATTTATGATAAACAACTAGAATAATTGATTTATCGTTTTTGGGGAAGAATATATAACTTTAAGCAATAAAAATATTTGAATATATTTTAGAACTTTATTATTCTTATGAGAGAAATAATTGTAATAATAACAGTGAATCAATTATGAAAATAAACTGGAAATTCCAATTGTTTGCATTATAATACAGAAATCGTTTGCAAAAAAATTGTAATCACAGTACCCTAACGTACGCTACTAAACTGAAAATATTCTTCCGAGAGAATTGAAATTAGTAATGAATAAAACACTACCAATAGGCCTATTTTAAAATATGACGAGTGTCATTACTAATAACTCGTATAACCCAAATTCATATTCATTGTTTCAGCGAACCTTTCCTTTTCATTCTCTGGCACTTTAATACTGGCTATTAAAATACACGTGTTCTGCTGCACTGCACTGAAGTTTCTTCTCTGTTCTGCGCAGATTTCGTCTACTTCTTTAGTAAAAATCGTTTACTACTTTAGTTACAACTAAAGAAGTAACTATCAATTGAGCTCTCCAACACCAACTAAAAGAGTAAGTTACGAAAAGAGTAGCACTAAAGTAGTAAATCTAGGAGGGGAACCTTATGTAAGAAAAACCGGTTTTTCTGTCTCACTCTAGCACATTACTCATATGACTTAAGAGTGAGACAGATGTACTGGTTTTTGTTTACTTCAGGTCTCCGTCTTAAATTTACTACTTTAGTTTGGTTTACTCCTGGATGGTGCACGCCACCCATTGTCTAAATTACGGTTCTTATCATATAAGATCACAGTGAAGCGTTCTAGTAATTTGAAATTTTCATTATCAATATCAAGTTCTGTGTAGGGATGGAGTGCCATGTAGGTAAAGGCATCTGTCACTTGAGGATAACAATTCCATGCCTCCCATGCAGATTTCTTGCCTCGTCCAAAAAATTGATGATGTGGTATCACATCCCGTGAAACTGTGAAATACAGGGAGGGCTTGGGATTTCTCGACACCCAACTTCGCGCAGATAGTATTAATGCTAATATAAGTAAATGTTTTTCCTGTAACAAAAGCAACACAAATCTTTACATCTGCACACAAGGTCATCAGGTGACAGAACTTGCCAATGAGGATCATCACTATGTCCGTGTGAACAGTACGCACCACACAGTTACTGCAGCCATTCAATAGTGCATCCTGTAAGTGGATATCAGCCTGGTGTCCGCTTCCTCATGGTCACATGGTGGCTTAGACCTGTCAGTTCCTCGGATAATAATTTCGGCATCACATGCGACGACAATAACCTTGCTTTCGGTACATTCCAAACTTGCCAATTTTTTTTAAGGAATGCAAAAAGTTATTGTTTGTTGGTAGGGACTTTTAAAAAATCTGCCCACTTAAGTGGTATCTTGTTCCTTCCTTCACACTTTCTCCTAACACCCTTGCCTCGCTTTTCTCTGGTGGCATCTTTGAGGCTTGATGGTATATATTTGTCCCAAACTAGATAAACTCATTTGCAGCTTTCTAATTGCTTATTGATGTAAGGAATGAATACATGATCAGCATAATCATCAAATGTGATGATATTGGTAGTTGAGGGAGAATATGCACAACAGTGGCTTCGTCAAGAAGTTTTGCAACAACATAATCAAGAGGATCATTTGGAGAATCGTTGTCTAGAATATTCATAAAATCAGACTTCTTTCCACATCGCAGAGTTCCATTGTCAGATAGTGAAGGGGGAAAATGGTGAGTGCTCTTCTTTTCTCCTTCCTATGAACAGAGAATTTGAAAGGTGGAATTTATTTAACGACGGGTCCGGCAACTAAGTAAATTGATGAATAGTTTGTAAATGGTACATATATTAGTGAACAAATATATAGTCTGATAAGTTAAAAAATGTGTAGTTGTATTCACTGACCTCAAAAATGTACATTTAGACACCATGTTTATGACCTGACATGATCTAGATGCCAAGATATTGATAATACACTTTTTTCAAAATGGCCGTTTTAAAATCCAAGATGGGCGACGGATGAGTTGGTTCCTGTTAAAAATTGTGTAGTTGTATTCCCTGACCCCAAACATGCATATATAGACACCAATTTAGTGATCTTAAGTGCTTAGAAGCCGAGATATTGATAATATACTTATTTTTCAAAATGACCGCTACAAAATCCAAGATGGCCGACATATGAGTTGGTTCATGTTAAAAATTTGTAGTTTATTTCCTGACCCCAAATATGTATATATAGACATCAAGTTTGTGATCCTAAGTGCTTTAGAAGCCGAGATATTGATAATATACATATTTTTCAAAATGGCCGCTATAAAATCAAAGATGGCCGTCGGAGGAGTTGGCTCCTATCAAAAACTGAAAGCTAAGTACCTAAGTAACACCTGGAAAAAAGTTGGTGCTTTTATCCGGTGTGTCCACATTAAGGTGGAATTTGACCGTAAGGGACCCCACTAGTGTTACATCTAATATTGTACTTATGGTTAAATAGTACCTACATATAGAAATTACGACGCCTATTTGATACAAATAGGAAATTTCCTCTATATTTTTATAAATAAACAAAAGACTGCTATAATTACAGGTAATAGGTAAAATCTAGCTTTATATGTTGTTTTATTCTATGACTGTTCCATTTTGCATGGGTTTTTAATAAAAAAGTTTTATTACACATGACAAATACATAAGACTGAATTTTAATATTTTATTGGTAAGTATAAATTAATGTTGTACATTTTTAAACAAATGTTACTTGTGAATCCAATTTAATGTAATATGTAAAATGTCAAAAAACTTCTAATTTCAATGTTTTAGCTATCTGTAATTAGTTTTAACCTGTTTAACGCATGTATTTTAGAAGTCTAGCTACAATAAGATAGAAAATAAAAAACAATAAAAATATAGTAAAAAATTTTTTCGAAGCAATCCCAAAAACATTTGTTGGATGGAATAAGTTAGATAAGTTTTTTGAGGGTATAAGGTGGATAAAATTCATTATATTTACGCTATAATATTCACCCTCAAAAGGAAAAATGAAATTTAATAATACTAAAATAGCTAACCAAGCTAAAATTATTAATAAATATACTAACACTAAGAGGAAACTACTAAAGACAATTGCCAACATAAAATTTAATAAAACATGTAAACAACAAAATCTTACTCCGAAATACATTAACATACGTTCTAACACAAAGAACACAACAGCTAGGACAACGATTAATCAAGCAAAAAACTTTGGCTTGATAATGAAATAAAATTCTTATACAAGAAAAAACGGCACCTTAATGAACAAGTATACATACTACATCTAGAAGCAGCAAATGGTTTTCTACATGAATGGCCACATATTAACAATGAAATTCAAAATAAACTGGAAAACGAAATGGAAACAAAATACAACGTCATAAACAGGAATATTGAAAAACTGAAAAAAGAAAAAACAATTACATATAAACAAAATACAAACGAAACAGAACAACAGAATTCATACAAGACATTCTACCCTAGAATAGTAAATTTTACAAATATGACATTAAATAATAGAGAAAAGGAACTATTGCAGTTAGGATATAAACATAACCTAATACAACAACCTAAAAAACAAATGGAAACCAATATCATTGACGCAGAAACTGCTATATCCAAACTATAGCCGTCTCAACAAGAGGAATATAGAAATAAAATTGCTAATAAAATTAAAGAAATATACCATGAAGAACAAAAACAAACGGACGAACACTACCATATGATGACTACACTCAATAAAAAACTAAAAGAAAACAATATAAAACACACGAAAGCGGACAAAGGAAACAGCATAGTTTTAAAAATGAAGAATATATACAAGAAACACTTGATTTTATACAAGAAAATGACATAATAGAAATAAACCATGATCCTACACAAAAATTCCAAACACGTATAAAAACTGTTATGAAAGAATCAGACCTTATTCTGAACGAAAACGATATAAAACGCAATCTTAACATGAATCCAAAAGCGCCCACCCATTGAGTACAAATAAAAACTCACAAAGAAAATCTACCGATACGACCAGTAGTAAATTTCACAACCTCACCTACATACAAGATTTCAAAATATTTAGCAAAAACACTCAAAGAAAAATTAAATCTAAAAAACAAATTTTTAATAAAAAACTCGCTGGACCTAACTAACAAAATAAAAGATATAAAACCTAAAAATAAAGAAATACTTATATCACTTGATATAAAAAACTTATACTCTAACATTCCAATTCAACAAACAATACAAATTATAGAAAATAACCTCCGGAAAATAAAGAAACCCCCTTAGTCATTGAACAAATTATAAAATTAACTATAACAATACTACAACAAAATTACTTCAAATTTAATCAAAAGATATATTTGCACAAAGATCGTGTAGCAATGGGTTCACCACTCTCTGGAATATTCGCAGAAATATTTTTACATAATATAGAAGAAAAGCATATACAAAATCTCATTAGTAATCATGATATAACTACATACCACAGATTTGTAGACGACATTTTTATAATATGTAAAGAATAAAAAACCAACGAAATTGTAGAAGATTTTAATAACCTTAATAACAAGTTAAGTTTCACGCATGAAATTGAACAAAACAAAACCTTAAATTATTTGGATCTAAGTATAACAAGAAAAAATAACACACTTAGTTTCGGCATATATAGAAAATCGACATTCACTGATACAATAATTAACAAGAGCTCAAACCATCCCCATAGCCAAAAAATGGCAGCATTTAATAACATGATCCAAAGGTTGCTTAATATACCGATGAATAAACGACAATACAATAATGAACTTAATACAATCCTACAAATTGCTACCAATAATGGTTACAAAAATAAAACAATTTTACAACTACTGAGAAAACAAAAAAAGAATAAGCCTGCACAAAAAATAGAACTAGTTACCTAACTCCAATTAATGAAGATAACAAAGGGGAAAAAATATGTCACTTTTAACTACACTGACAAAAAAGTATATCAAATTACAAAAATATTTGAACAAAATGATATTAAAGTAGCACATAAAACCAATAATAAAAAAACTATATAATCCTGCTGACAACACATAGATAAATTTAACGAGAATGGGGTATATAAACTAAAATGCAATAATTGTGACAATGTATATATAGGGCAGACAGGACGGAAATTCAAGCTAAGATATCATGAACACGTAATGGACTATAAATCTAAAAACCGAAAATCAGCATATGCCAAACATCTTTTAGACAAAACACATTCACTCAACACAATAGAAAATACATTAGAAATTATACACATGATAAAGGACCTAAACTAAATACACTAGAATCCTTGGAAATATATAGAAATAAACATGAAATTATAAATGAAGACACTATAGATTACATCCCTCTATTCTATCTGATTTCAGTACACACTCAACAGGTATAAATTAATATCATTCTAAGGATCAAAGGTTCAGTACACAATAGACACTGTAACGGTGTAGTTTCGAACCAAAAACTCAAGGTTAGTAATTTTGCTTGTTGGACATATATTTTACATAATTATAACATCTCAAATTCGCAATTATTTTTCCTCTTATTGTTTCATATTTATTTTACTTAGGATCTGAAGATGGCAAATCTGTTTTGCCGAAATGCATCATCACTTCTCTTCATGTAACATATAACCGCATCAGCATATTGGGATTGCAGCGGAAAAAAGCACTTAATAACATACACAGCATATTGTATTTTTATCTGGATCAAAAGCATAATTTACTAGCAAGCATTAATGAACATTAATTTACTTTTGACTGAATAGAATCAGTACACAGGTGTTACATCTAATATTGTACTTATGGTTAAATAATACTTACATACAGAAATTACGACTCCTATTTGATACAAATAGGAAATTTCCTCTATATTTTTATACATAAACAAAAGACTGCTATAATTACAGGTAATAGGTAAAATCTAACTTTATATGTTGTTTTATTCTATGACTGTTCCATTTTGCATGGGTTTTTAATAAAAAAGTTTTATTATACAAAACAAATACATAAGACTGAATTTTAATATTTTATTGGTAAGTTTAAATTAATGTTGTACATTTTTAAACAAATGTTACTTGTGAATCCAATTTAATGTAATATGTAAAATGTCAAAAAACTTCTAATTTCAATGTTTTAGCTATCTGTAATATGTTTTAACCTGTTTAACGCATATATTTTAGAAGTCTAGGTACAATAAGAAAGAAAATAAAAAACGTGTGCTAAACATATAGTAAAAAAATTTTTCGAAGCAATCCCATAAACATTAGTTGGATGGTATAAGTTACATAAGTTTTCAGGATATAAGGTGGATAAAATTCATTATATTTACGCTATTATATTTCAGTAATGTAAAACATGTACCGTATTTTATGGACCATAAGACGCACTTTCTTGCCTTGAAAACAAAGCCTTAAAAGTTGGGCGCTTCTAATGGTCCGAAGTACACTAAAAATATTTAAATTATGGTAATTATTGCTGGAATACAGTTACAGATTTTAGCACAGACTGTACACCACTGCACTTGTCACAATGTTAAATTGAGAGTAGCTGGAAGCCTGGTATACAATGCGAAAAGCAAGGAATATTGAGTTCTTTTATGGAAAAGGAGTGTCTTCGACGGGTGGTTTAACACAATGATCTCTAAACAGCCTTGTCCCGTTACACTTATCGTATGCTGAATTAAGGGCTAGAGGTGTAAAAGTATTTTCAGTCTTTGATGAGAAATCAGTTCAGTTGTTAAAATTTACGCCATGTCACCTGTACAGAAGAGATTTTCGTACAATGCAGGTTTTAAGATAGAAGAGAATTACACCGATTCCATTGTAGGCCTTCAAGGCTATAATTTGCTTACGTAATGAAATATATTATTCCCTTTAAAATATTTCCTTTAGAATCACAATAAATTTGTTTCCTTTAAATTTCCATCTTAAAATCAAGGTGCATCTTATGGTCCGTAAAATACGGTAAATATAAGCATGAAACTGCATCCAAGCACGAGCTCCTACTCTTTCGGGGTTTCAGGACCTTATTAGTTATGTATGTATTCATGTAATTTTCAAATAATTAAAAAAAAATAGTTACTTTCAAAATGAATGCCAAGTTTTTTTACATATGGACAAAATGGGATAATGCTTCCATTCAATTTGATGGGTATCAAATTTACCTCATGAACATTTTTCAACAGATTATGTTGCCCCATTACAATTTCCTGTGATTTCCCTGAATTAATTGTAATTTCAGATTGTTTAGTCCATTTAGTTATCGCTTCAAGATCGTCATTAATCTCATTTATAGCAATGTTAATTCTGTCCGGTCATGTATGTTTATGCAGTTGTAAGTCATCATCGTAAATATGGTAATTACTGTCATTGCTAATGGTGTTACAAACATCGTTTATGTATAAAGTTAACAGTAGTGGTCCCATCATTGATCCTTGTGGCACTCCACGCTCTACAGACCTCCATGAAGAAGATTGGTTTCCCACAATAACATGCTGTTGGCCGTCGTAGAGGTAAGATGAAACCACTTAACATTGTTTTCTGACAAGTGTGAGGCCCAGAGCTTTGAGATAAGTAATTCAATATTAACTGTGTTAAATGCTTTAAAATGTCATTCAGTGTCAAATTGTCAATTTCCTGTCATCCATAGCTTTGCGAATGTCTCCAGTCACATTGAGCAACGCCGTCGCAGTGCAGTATCCAGAACAAAACTGACTGGTATGGGTTGAGGTAACTGTGTTCATTGAGATAGTCCGTCAGTTGCTTGTGTGTGATCCTTTCCAGTGCTTTAGACAGAGTGGGCAGGATGTTGATTGACCTATAATCAATAGGTGAGGATAGATTTTAATTTTTTAAGGAGAGTACCAAAGCTTTCTTCCACAATGTAGGGAAGGTAGCGGTCATTATTGATACGTTAATTATATGTGTTAAAGTCGGAGCAATTACATGTAGGAGTTTGTGAATTCAAGTAATGTTGATATTGCCTATGCCTGTTGCTTTTCTCTTTATTACTTTTATGGCTTTCTTCACTTCGTCTGGTCTAATTTGTCTCATAGTTGAGGAAAAACGTCGGAAAACCCCACCTGAGAGACTTGTCTCAGGCCCGCTGCGTGAGAGGAGTGAACGCATCCCCTGCCGCACAGCCGTATACTAAGGATTCTGTGCTGCACATAAAAAATTGAAATAATTATTGTTAATTGCGTTTCAGGTAAATGTAAACAAAATATATAACGTAAACAAAGTAGATAATTGAAGTTATTTCATTACGGTAAATTTAAGGGAAGACGTTTATAATTACTTAAGATTTCATGAAAACATTTGTAATTTTTTTTTTATTTGCTGGAATTTAAATACAAAAGTATTTCCATGCTTCGCATTATTTCCAACTGAGCTCTCTTGTGTTCCGGTTTAATATAATGCGGTATCTGATACACATATAAACAATGTTTTAGGAAATCAGTATATTAAGAAGACGACCTAAAACATTAGTATCGAGATACAGTTTTATTATCCCCATGCAGTAGCTTGCAAAAGGAAGCCATACTTTCAGAGGAAGTGCAAGCCATTTCACAAAATGCAGATAAAATGCTCATGCCACATATTTCCGCACTTGTTCGCCTACACAGTGTAACATGTGACAAATGTATCGGATTTTTTACATATGCAGTCCGTGTTGGTATGAATAGGAGAATCCCATAAAACAAACGTGCGTAGACTACATATTATTTAGAAAAAAGACATAACATGTGAAATGCTGTATTAATGAACCCAGCAGCGTCCCAAGGGTGATGGCATTGTTCAATAACGGAAATCTTTTTTACATCTTTTTAGGGAAAAACTGCAAAAGTAATAAAATGAATGAAATTAAATTTCCAATATTACATAAGCCAACATACATAAATTTCCTCTTCTTGCAATAATAAATATAAATGTGCAATATTTTGAATTTTTTATTTACAATGATGCCTCTACATAAAATCATCGACGATTCCATACTAAATTGGTCTTTCAGGGGGGTCGTCTTTTAATCATGGTAATATATTTTTGTTTAATGACTAATTTTAAAATTAAAATAATTTATTTACAAGTAGGCCAACAATAGCAATTTCAAATTATTTTATATGCTGCTGTCAGCAAATTAGTTAATGGTTATCTCCTATTTCTTTATGCTTAATCGTGTCTTCTTTCTATTTCACTTTTCAAACTGGACTCTCTTTAGCTGGACGGCACAATACCAGAGCCAGAAAGTTTACAGGTGATAGTGCTACTGTGTCTACACATGGGGCATCTCACATCAAAGATTTACCTCGTCTCCATGCAATTATTAGTGTCAAACCGTCAGGGCGTTTACCGTCAGAGTTCCGATTCCTATGGGTTCTAAGAAAGCAGGAACACCAGCCGAAGACAAAGCTCTTTTAATTATGTAATTTTAGGTTGAATGTCTGGAGAATCTGCTAGAGTTCTTGGGACAGATCAAAGCATTGGCAACCGTAAGAATCACCATAAACACCAGTGTGTTCCTGGCAAATTTTATAGCCTAGCCAATAGCAATCCGAAATGAAAAATTGTCCATTTGTGTGATATGACCGAGAGCCATGAACTCACTTCTTCAGCTTGGATGGAATGGAACGTGCTTTATGCTGAGGGGAGACCTTATTCGTTGTTAAATATTTCAGGACACAGATGGAGGTAATCACGTTGTCCCAATTATTCTGTATTCCTCGTCTTGAGAATCAAGGAGCAGAAACCAATGTTTTAAACATTCTGACAATTGACAGGCATCGAGATCATCATCGTAGTTGACCTCTTTTTCTCCCTTATTAACATGTTATGTTCATTGTAGCCCATAAACACAAGCTTTTATCATCTGTGGGTTTGCAAACAATGGTAATTTTTAAATTTTGTTTTAATGTAATAGGTAGTAGTAATGTAATGTAGTACTAACTTATTGATGATGGTCTCGATGGTGATGATGACAGTCAGTACTACTAGTACTTCTGTGATTTGTGGACCGCCCGTCCAACAAATCCAAGATCAGCTCTTTATCAGGTAAAACTTCCACCATCTGAAACCTAATAATAATTAAAAATACTTACACATATGTCGTTTTTAATGACTTCAAGGAATATTCAGGACAATCTGGAAGAAAATCGAACAGCACATTGATCGTGATTGTGTTATGTAAATTTACAGAGAAACAGACGAAATGTTAATAAAAATGTGCTAAAGAAAGTTATGAAAATTTTACACTCCAGAGTGAAAGTAGTCCAAATTTTTCGAGTGAACAGTTTGGCTAGAATCGTGAAAAGAAGCAGAACATCATATGAAAATTGCCCATTAAAATGGCCACAATCTTTAAACGGAATCAAAAAATAAAAATAAGTTTTTTATAACTCCAAGATATATTCTTGCAAAATTAGAACAAAATTTAACTACGGGTTTGGGCGTAACAGCTTTTCAAACAAATTCACAGACAAACAAACGAAATGCCGAAAGTCTAGTTAAAACACGCCCTCTATTCGCTCTACTATATCTAAACGAGTTCAAGAAACGTTTCCAAACTAGATTAACATAATTAAGACCAATGGCTACACTATACTCGCAGCTTCGAACAATATTTTGAAAGGTGGGAAAATTTCTTTCATCATTTATTAAATCCACATGGAGATGTCCAAAGTGTAGAAACTGAAATATTCACAGCATTGCCGTTTGTTGCTGAACCAACTGTAACAGAAGTAGAAACAGCTATAGGTGAACTAAAAACACACGCAGAAGTTCACCAAATTCCAGCAGAATTAATTAAGGCAGGTGTGAATAGATTAAACTCAGATATCCATAAAGTCATTTTATGATTTGGAGAAAGGAAGAATAGCCAAAAGAATGGAAAAAATATACTATTATAGCCTACCAATCCATAAAATGGGAGATAGTGCCGAATGTAATAACTATCGAGGAATATCTCTCCTATCAACATCATACAAAATTCTATCTAATATACTGCTGTCAATATTAACCCCATATGCGGACGAAATCATTGGATATCACCTATGTGGATTTAGGCGAAATAGATCAACCATTGATCATATATTTTGTATTCGCGAAATTTTGGAGAAAAATTGGGAATACAATAAGCCTGTTCAACAGCTACACATAGATTTTAAAAAAGCATATGATTCATTTGTAACGTGACGTTGCTCTCGTTTTTCTTCTTCTATGCTACTCAAGGCTGCGCAGCTCCCGTGCGCAAGGCTGAGCGGGCCCGGTAGGTGATCTGCGCCGAGAGTCTCAGTCTGCTGGGAGTTTTCAGAGAGTGATTAAGCGAAAGTTGTGCCTTGCTAGCGGCTGGTGCGTTCGACGTGGTCATGGGTGGCATGGTATTGAGTGAGTTTATACATAATCAGTCCCTTGTTTAATCTTATTATGAAGTCCACAGTTTCTTTCATCCGCATACTTCTGGCTGGAAAATTGAAAGAAACCCTTTCGTGTGGTTTACATCCAATCACCTTATATCAAATATTACAATAAAAGTATAAAATATCAGCATTTCAACAGATTACTATTCTCTCAGATTTCCCAACTGGAATTCACCCAAAGACATGCAGAAGTGCAATACGCATTAGGTCATTCTGAAACAGAATTCTCTCCTACTGCGTGCCAATCAGGCAGATATCGCAAGTACTTCTTCTATGTATCCAAGTATATAGAACTCCATTGATGAATAGAATATTTTAAGTAAGGAAGCAGGAAGCTGATCTCACGTATACGATGAGGTGGATACCACTCCAGGACTAAAAGTACGATAGTGAGATAAAGATTTTGTGACAGAGTATTCTGCTATTTCAATATTTCAGTGAAGCACTTAAACAAAATTTGTAAACGTAATAATGACTCTTAATTGTTTTGAAATAACTCCTTCTGTAAATACAAGCTGCAACACAACTTGTGCTTTTTTAACTGACTTCACACAACTTGACCTGTTCCTCGAGAGGATCGCTATAACCTCCCTTTTATACATTTCCGCTTTTAAATTTCCCCAGGTTCTGGAGTCGCAAAACTGTGTCACTACCTACAGTTACAGTGTTAAACGGAATGAGCAGCTCCGCTCCTTGTACCTTTTCTAGGATAGCAGTGGCAGTTAGGTTCCAGTAGCAGGTAGTGTATATGGATGAATAAATAATTATGCATTTATGTTTGTGAATATTTTGATTCAGTATGTTATAGTTCTAAATGGGCAGATATTTATTATACGAGGGACATTTAATAAATAAAGAACTGGTTGGTATTACTGTGGATTGGATAATGCAACATGTATGAAAATTACATCAGATTTAGTTGTGAGCTTGTGAAAAAAGCACGTGTTTTTGTTTTTTCGCTGTGTACTCTAACATAAAATTAGCGAGAGGCATGGGTGGCTGTTGAAGATCAGAGGTCGTACAGCAAGATCGAAACTTTACGCGGCAAAAACCCGACAGAAACCCATAGTGCGTTAAGTGAAGTTTGTGGTGAGTTTACGGTGGGCCATAGTACAGTTTAACATTGTTAATCGTTTTCGTGGTGGTCATATGAGCATAGACGGTAATCCAAGACCCAGAAGGCCAAAAAGTCAACAGATGAATGAAGTGTGAAACTTGTGGCACATGCTCTTGAAAAAGATCGCCGTGCGACTTGTGAGGAACTCTCTGAAGCCACGGGAATTCCCCTAACATCAGCATTCCGTATTCTGACCAAAGATCTGAGGAAGAGAAAAATTTCTGCGAGATGGGTCCCACACTGTTTGACTGCTGAAGAGAAGCAGAAACGCCAGGACATTGCAAACTTGCTCAAACAACGATTCGACCGTGAAGGTCAAGGATTCATGTGTCCAATTGTCGCTGTGGACGAAACGTGGATTAGAGACTTTAAACCGGAGTTGAAATCACAGACCAATGAGCGGAGAGCTTCAGATTCTCCCTGTCAAAAAAATAAAAATAAAAATAAATAAAAATCGACGCGCCCAATCAAAGCTCAAGCAAAAGATGGATTATTTTGCTTATGATCAGCAAAGAATCACCAGGACAGAAAGAGTGTCATGTGGAACAAGTGTCACAGCAATGTATCATCATAACTTCACGCTAAACCTGTGCAGAAATATGCACAAAAACCGACCTCACTTGCTCGATGCTGGGCCACTCATTCTCCACGGCAATGCTCGCCCGCATATCGCAATGTTGTTGCCCAAAAACTGCGCGAATACGGATGGGACGTGTTGTCGCATCCTCCCTACAGCCCGGACATCAGTCCACCAGACTTCGACTTGTTCCCGAAGTTGAGAAAACCTATGCGATGTCGTTGTTATCCTTCTCTGGAAGAGCTTTCTATCACCGTTACCCGAGCCATTCGACAGATGAACAGAAGTGGTGTCCTGGATTTCTTGTCTTGTCGGCTCAGGGGCTGAGCCCTGACTGGCTCGCGCACGTAGGCCACATAGGCGGGCCCATTGTGCACCTCTAGGAGACGGAATGATGTGCATGCCCTAAGGCCCCCTGTCAATAGACTCCACCGCGAGCCCCATGGAGCTCCCCTACATCGAACAAGGACCAGGTACTACTCCACGTGCACCGAACCCAGGGTCCCAGGTACCAGATCCCCAAGGACGCGGCACACCCTGGCGTGAAACACATACCCAGGGTCCCTCTGAGAGCGCCAGATGCACGGTACACCACCAGCAACTCTTGATTACAAGCAAATGGGGCAGGACGGGGGAAGCCCGCAGCAGAGTCTGCCGCAGGGGCTGGCCCGAAAGTAAGGGGGAACGGGATGCTAATGAGGATCCCCGAGAAAAAAAAACCCTGAGGTCACGGCTTTGTCCACCACAAATGACACGCCCTCCGGCCCCGAGATTTGAAATCGGGGCTGCTAGCATGCCAGGCTCACGCGCTAAGCATGAGTCACCGTGACGGCGGTGTCCTTGATGGCATAATAGAGCTTCCGAGACGTTGGGATTCAGTCATAGAGAAGCAGGGAGACTATATTGAAGGACTGTAAAGAGATATTGAAAAAAATAAACGTGTAAGTAAAAAAAAAACATTAGTGTAAATTATTTATGAAATGTCCCTTATATATATGGATGAATCACCTAAAACCTGCACCGCAGATATTTCGGACATGGAAAGTGCTATTGATGTACGGTTTTCACAGCATTGATTAGTAGTCAGGGGCTCGTACGTTTAGCTTATAAACAGACTTGAATATTACTTAGAAAGTGTGCTTTTTGAGCGAACATACAATTTGTTGAATGGAACAATGCCTTGTTACATCAACAAAACAAAAGTAGAGTAAATTAGAATGTCAGTGGTGTTTGTCCTTGGATTCTAGTGCTAGTAGATTGCGAGAAATCATATTTTGAAAAGTTTCCACACCGACAATTATTTGTTCCATTCAACCTGCTTAGTCGCAATATTTTGTTCAAATTGTGTTTTCTGTCCATTTGTTCAATGCGATTTTCTAGTCAGTTCATTTGTGATAGTTCAAGCAATGTTGTGAAGATGGGATTTAGAAATGCAGAAAAAGCGGACATGATCATGGTGTACGGAGAGTGTAGGAAGAATGCTGTTCGTTCTTGTATGGTGTATGCAGAAATATATTCCAATATACGTCAACTATCTCGGCAATTATTTATCAACCTCTTCAACCTGTTACTTGAAAGTGGTAGTGTAACACCTAGAAAACGTAAAAGAAACAAACAGGTGACTGGAGAAGAAGGAGAAATTAATGTTTTCGCTGCTGTTGCAGTAGATCCACACACTAGTTGCATCGCAATCGCACGTGGAAGTGACATGAGTCCGGCAAGTGTACTTCGCATTCTCCATCGACGTAGGTTCCATCCTTATCACATCTCTCTCCATCAAGAGCTGCATGGAAATGATTTTGAGAATCATGTTAACTTTTGTACATGGGAATTAAGACATGATACTACAGATTCATCATGTTTCCCCTTTAGTGATGAAGCAACATTTACTAATCATGGCCAGGTAAACCGCAGAAACATGCACTATTGGTCTGTTGACAATTCCCGTTGGCTTCCTCAGGAGGAATGTCAGCGTCCATGGAGTTTAAACGTGTGGTGTGGGATATTGAACCATCAGCTCATTGGCCCTTTTTCCATAGAAGGAACACTAAACCCGCACAAGTATCGCAGCCTCCTAACAGACCATCTTCCACAGATGCTAGAAGACGTTCCTCTGCAGACTAGGAGAACCTGTGGTTCCAGCATGATGGCTGTCCAACCCATAGTGCATGAATTACTACAGCTTGTATTCACGGATTGTTTCCAAATCGTTGGATTGGACGAGCGGGAATTGTACCTTAGCCGGCCCGTTCACCGGAATTGACTCCGTTAGGCTTTTTCTTCTGTGGAGAAAGCTGAAAGACATTGTCTACAAGGACATATAATACCAACTACACCAGATTGTATGAAAAGGCGTATTACTGCTGCCTGCTCTGAAATTTCCGCTGAAATTCTAGAACGTGTGCAGCAGTCTTATTACAGCAGACTGGAAGCGTGTATTGAAGCTGCAGGTGGTCATTTTGAAGGTCAATTATCTCTTTACTTGTCAGAATACACAGAGGTAGTGCACTCCCTTTTGTTTTTCTTTAGTTCACAGGTTGTACAAGTCTCGGTATGTAAAGGTTTCAAAATAAGATTTCTCGTAGACTACTGGCACTAGAATCCTGCGACAAACACCATTGATATTCTAATTTACTCTACTTTTGTTTTGTTGATGTATCTAGGCATTGTTCCATTTAAAAAATTGTATGTTTGCTCAAGAAGCACACTTTATAAGTATTATTCAAATCTGTTTATAGGCTAAGGTACCTGCCTCTGACTATCAATCAATGCTGTGAAAACCGTACATCAATAGCACTTTCCATGTCCGAAATATCTGCGGTGTAAGTTTTAGGTGATATATATATATAAGATATATGCAAAAATTCTTATTATTTAATATATTTATTATTATTTATTACTGTGTTATTTAATATGTGTAATATGTCTACGTATAACTGAAACACTGCCACTACGTATAACTGAAACACCGGGTTATTTCCAACTTGCAATATAACAAAAATAAATTAATACATACATTCAGTTCTGTATTACAGAATTCATCTACATTTTTCGCGAATTTTTAGGTAGATTTTCGAAGAAAAATCTACCTATTGCAATGGATACCACTTTATGATTTTCGAAAAATTCTTTCATATCTTTACGTTTCATGCTCCCCTAAGTACGAAACCACCGCCCGTTCAAAAAAAAAATTTTGTGATATTTATATATATATATATATATATATATATATATATATATATATATCTTTACACGATAGCGGCCGTAATTTTGAAGATGTTATTTCTAGGCCCAATAGTTCGGACAAGTTCGTTAATGGGCAAAATTGGCCCAAGGGGGTGGTCGGGGGAGGGGGTTGAAATTTTGAAAACTTTATATCTCGGCCCCTATGAAGTATAGAGGGAAACTTTGTTTGAATAAATTAGAGTACTCCCTATGGAGTTTACAGTGACACCAACGATTCGGGGGTTCGAGTGAGGGTGGGGGTGGTGGTGGGGGATGAAAATTCGAAACTTTTGAAACCACGTCTTGTGGGGTATCGTTGAAAAGCTCTTGATGAGTACTCTACAAATCAATAAATAGTTTCTTGATAGCTCTCATATGACGCGAGATTTTAATGTTTGAAAATAATAACACTTAAAAGAATTATTATAATATCATAATTTTGTCTTGTTTAGCGGCTTTGCTAATTTTATTCATTGCTGATCTTGCGCACGGCCTCCCAGAATATTATATCCTATTCTTGTTGTCAAAACAAATGATTGTAGGCTCTTCCTCTTTACCGAATTCAGTTCTTATTACCATAATGAATAGAGGAGAAAGTGTGATGACTGAGGTAGTTCACTGGTTCCGCCGCTAGGTAGCAGTTACTCTGCTTGAGATTCGCGGGAGCAAGATTACTACGGGTGGTATAGGAAAAGTTGCAAACATTCTTAAACAAAATAATACATTAATCTATTTCAAAATGACCCACCTTATCTAAATTGAATTGTTAGATACTTTTGAAAATTTTCGGGCTGCTTTACACGTCTTGGAAGATCTCATCTCCATAAATAAACATGGCCGTGTGTAACAGTAATTTCTCAGATTGCAAGAAGCTTGACCATAACATTTCGTTCCACATCTTTCCAAAAATCGAAGATGTTCACAAGCAATGAACAATTATATAATATAGGTATGAAACAGCTAAGGGATGATTTGATCTAATATTTTGTTGCCTAGAAAATAGGGTAGAGGGTATGTTAGTATAATATGATGAGAATTTTTTTAAAGAATGTACATTTGTATAGAAATAACAACGTATAATTAGGGTAGAAAACAGCTAAGGGATATTTTATAAATTAATATTAATATTACATTGTATAGAATATTACTGAGTAGGCTATTAATTTGTATTAATATTGTATTAATAGTAATATTATTTATATTAATATTAATTTTCTCCTGGCTGTATGGGGTAAGTTATGTAGGTGAAACACGGTCAAAAGTGTAGATCTGTGTACAAATTATGTGAACAGAGATAATATAAACTAAGGGATGGTTTGTGAATTGCAGGGCATGGAAAATTTCATAAGCAGCACTACAAAAATAGGGCGCGTGATGTTTAAAATTGGCGTCTCAACATCCGATAAAGACGCACATACGCAAAAATTGTTTTGCAATGCATTCTACATATATCACACAATATTTCAAAGCATTTTCCCTGATTTTTTCATAAAAAAATTAAATCCTCTTGCCTTAACTACAGCCCGCTATTTGCTCAAACCCTCGACCATTCGCCGTTCGCTGTAACTGATGTACGTCTTATGTTGTTAAATTATATTATTAAAAAAAGGATCAAGATATTAAACTAATAAGACATTCGCTATAATAATTATACATAAAAATTACTAACATAAGTGAACAGAAAATATGATAAATAATCCAATAAATGCATAAATAAAGGTAGTGCAGATTTACTAAGTTTCCCCAAGGGGTCAATCTTGCAGTATGGGTACAAGTAGTCAGTTAATATAGTATTATTATTGAGCCCACGAATAAATTATGTAAAAATTTTACGTTATTGCTGGTATTTTATGGAAAAGATGCCTGCCAATACCTCAATACCATTCTGATAGCTTTAGCTTTAGAGTAATTACTATTACTCGTTAACCATTATAAATATATAGGTGGTACTCGATTTATAATAAGATCCAAATATTTCACTAAACCTTACACGCTTGATCTCTTTCTGGACACAAAAATAAAGTAATAAATGTCGCATAGTCAAATTTGCTTCACCCTCAACATTTCACGATCGTCCCACATCATTCAGACAGCTGTGCGCCAGGAATAATTACCACTCAATTACTCGTAAACCATTCAAGATATAAAGGTGGTACTGAATTTAAAATAAAGTTGAAATATTTCACTAAAACTTTCTCGCTTGAAGTTTTTACGGGACACAAAAATGAAAAAAATTGTCGCATAGTCAAATTCCGTTTCACCCTTCATGAATTTTATGTAATTGGTGATGTTTATATAATGAAATAAAAACCTTTATGTCCGCATTTTTTAAATCTCTGTTTTAACCATCAAAAGGACTGTGTTGTGCAGATTATTTCTGCACAAATTTCACAGAAATAGGACCAAAGGTTAATTAAAGATTGCGAGTTTAATCATGAGATGCCAAACTATTATGATGCAGCATTGAGAAGTTGAAACGCAAACGAAGGTGCTGCCAGTGTTTCGGTGGACCGCCGCTCTCCCTATACCCACCATTGTATTAGCGGCGAAGTCATCACACTTTCTCATTCTATTCATTATGTTATTACTGTAGGTTTACCATGCCAAGGCTAAAGAAGAAGAGTGCTAAGCAGCGACAATAAATTAAACCAAAAGCACTTCGAAATCTACCTCCGCCTGTAGGCCTGCCTAAAGGGATTTTTCATATTGGAACCACGTATAGAACATAGTAACTCACTATAAATTTTTGCTTGCACTAGAGACAATGAAAATATTATGAAACAAAAAATATGCATGTAAGGTTCAGTTACAGAATGAATGGAATGAGCATTATGGAATACTCCCATAATCATAAATATAATGCCACTGTTGATATCGTTTATTGTGTATGCTGGATATTATAGTTTTACTTTATCAAAGTCTTTAACATAGTCTAAAATGCTTATGTATACTGGCAAGTAAAATTTCCTTCTTTTCTCAAACAATTGTATTATGGTAAAGACACAGTCACAACACGATCTACCTTTTCTAATCCCATGTTTTGGTTCTAAAAGGAATGTTTCTATAATTGTTGTTATTATTATTATTATTATTATTATTGTTATTAATTCTATTTCTCAGAATTTTTGCATATATCTTATAGCATGAGTTCTGTAGGTTAATAATTCCTCTGAAGTTGTTGCCGTCTCCCTTATTTCTTTTCTTGAACAATAGGATAACAATTGATTATTTCCACACATCTGGAATGTTTCCTATTTTCCAGCACTGTTTGAGCAGGTTCAGTATCCTTTTATGCAGGGACGGTGGACCATTTATTTTATAAGTTCTTTGTTCATTGTGTCTCTTTCTGGCGATTTAATATTTTTACAATCATCTAACGATTTTTTAAGTTCTTCTTCTGTAATTAGATCAACATTAGGATCATTATTCATTAAAGCGAAAGGTTCCTAATTTTATGCTATCCACAGCTGTATATAGAACATTCCTTTAGTTCTACAGGATTAATTTGAATTTGACCATTTTCTTTGTCATTTAGATATTTCGTAGCTTTGTAGGCTCTCTCCTATCTTCCATCTACATCATCTTCCAAATATGATACATATCTATCCCTATGTTACCTATTCATTTTCCTCCCCCCACCCCGCGCCCGAATTTATTGTATTCAGTTTTGTTTTCTACTGTTCTGGTGTTCAGCAAACGTAAGTACGCTTCCCTTTTATCCTCCACTAGTTTCTTTAATGTGTCATTCCAGCTATTAAGGCTCTTTTTCCGATAATTAATTTGACGGTTGCCCAATCCTTCTGCCTCTCCTTTAGTAATGATTTCCTTTATGTTAACCATTCCATATTAATGCTATCATTCGGAGGGAATGCATTCATATAGTAATTTATCCTTCTTTCATATAAATATTTTAGACTTTCCTCTCTCAATAAATAAATTTTGAATTTTTCCTCCTTAATTTTTGCTTTCTTTGATAATACTTTCCATCTTCAACGAATCTTCAACTTTCCAACAGCAAGAAAGTGATTTGAATCTAAGTCACTGCCTCTGAAAACCCTTTCATCTTGTGTTATTCTGCTGGCTTTCACATTGTCAATTATATAATCAATTATTATAGACTGTGATCATCTTTCTATTCTATTCTATTTTGGGCCCTTTAAGGCGAGGAGGCGGAGTGGGAACGCCCCTAAGCACCGCCACCGCTACCGACTTATTGTACCTACCTCCGGGATGGGATGAGTTGCGTGCCCACAGGCCGCCCCGGTTCCGCAGAGCCCCCCGTGAGCCCCACGGAACTCCCCTACATCCAACCAAAGATTTATAAACTCACTGGATCGCTAACAGCAGTGGCTCAGAGCGCCAGAAAACTGTCCGGCCACTACGCGCCTCCCCCCACCACCGGTGGGCAAGAACAGAGCTCTTATAAGCAGTTCGAAACACTCACGAGACACCTCTCCACCCATTCAACAGGGTTTTGTGCAAACAATCACCCTCAGTTTATGGTATCAAGCCGACAGTTAAGTTTATAAGAGTAATTGGTCAATTATTTGATTACTTGAATAGCCGTGATCCATTTGGGACACACATTAAAGGACCCATTAAGCTATCAAACAAAGATTATGATGACAAAATGCTGTCTGATGCTTCAAATTACTTATCAAAATTAAAAATTGATGGTTTTTCTATTTTAGATTATCCAAGGAAAACATTTGCCATTGGTTATTTAAAGTGATATGTGCTCTATTCAAAAGTTAAGAGACAGATTGTTGGCAATGAACGATTTTAAGTACTTGCTTAGTTAAAAGTTGTCACAAGACCATGTAGAACTATTTTTTCCTTCTGTTAGAAGTGCAAGTGGTCATAATAACAATCCCAACATTAGGCAGTTTTTATGGAACGTTAGAAAACGAATGTTTAGAAATAGTGTAAGGCCATCAGCTAATAGCAATTGTTTACAGTTTGACATGAACCATCAGAATTCAGTTCTAAGATTCTCAGAGTGTGCAATGGTAGATAAAATAGTAGAAGAAAATAATACTGACTCTTGACTTACTAGAAATAGCAGATATTTTGGATAACTATGAGGAATCTTATTACAAAGACTATTCAACTCATACGCCGCGTGTTTGATATTGACCAATAACGTTTAGCAATTCCTCTGATATAGACCAATCACGGCCGTTTATCTTACAATATTCTTGTAGGAATCGCGAGGATGGCATTTTATCGGGTAAAATGGTCTGGTCGTTACTGGAGACGCAAGTATCAGTGTGCAGTGATTAATAGTCAGATGGTGCCACTAAGCGGCACGAAAACAGATTATTTCATACAACATAATTTGTTTGGAAATTGAAATAATAGAAATGTACATTGATTAAGAACACAATTTCGATTCTGTGCAAGCCAGTTCGTGTGCGTTTATTCTCTTCTGCTTTTAGCTTAATTGAATGAAGTTAACTATGTCTTATATGCTCTGGTGGTAGCACTGATTACACCAAAACAGCTCGAATCGATTCATGGACGGTTGATTCATAGTATGCCGTGATCTCGCAGCTGTTAGTTTTGTTTTTGTAGAACAAAGCACGAAAGTTATTATTATTTGTATAATCTGGTGGATTTTTATTCATTGAATAGTCTTAATAAATCCAACTCGAGTTGACGAGTTGCATCAGATAAATTCGCTCCTGCTGCGCAGTCGCGAATCTATCGATAAACTCGTCAACTCTCGTGGGATTACCTATGATAACATTTTGTATTATATCTCAGGTTTTGTAGATAAAACCATTCAGAAAAGACTAAAATGTGAGGAATGTTGTGAATTGTTATTGACAAGGAATGACAACTTAAGTAGATACACACTAGGGTTCCCAGACGTCCCGTAAAGTACGGGAACGTCCCCTTTTTCGCTAATGCGTCCCGTTGTCCCGATAGAAGTCTTCGGGACGCAGTTTTGTCCCGTATTTTCATTTTTTAATTGTAATTATTTTTTATCCTCCAGAGACAATCCAGAAAAAATGGGACGGCAGTGCTGGTTAACAGTTGCTAGCTTCACTGCGATTTGCGGGACCATACGGGATACTTAGCATGAGTATGATCATGCTTGGCCGTGTCGGTTTGCTCTGTTGTATTTAGGAAAACCCCGTTGGAATTTCATCTTTGTAACTGAATCCTGTTGCACCCAGTGGTGTAGGGAATGGGGGTCCAGGGGATCCGGACCTCCCCGAGATCAAAACCTAAAATTCCATTAAAGTTGTTTAAGCTCTAATTTGTAAAATTTTAATTATTTTATTTCATAATAAAATACTGAACTTGTTGCACCAGTGACTTAATTAGAAAATTTCAAAACGGAATTGTGAATATACTGACGTGTTAATAGCTCATTTTCTATTTTTGAAAGATAAAAATGGAAAAGTTGAATACCAGAAAAACAAACTGTGTGTAAAACCAGTAAACGCATTGTCTATTGTAATTTTTTTTTTCAATGAAGATTGTGTGGCATTCCTATTTCTATGACATGGTGCTTCAAAATAAGCAATTGTTGAATGAAATTCATTCCATAAAGAAGTATGATCCATGAGTGTGATTTATAATAAAATTAAAGGTGAGCCTATTATTTATCTTTTGTTGTTGCTTGTTTTAAGTTTGAAATAAACTAGGGCAAACTCACATGTGGTACCCAATGCCTTGGGATTGTATTGTTGTTTTCAACACAGATCCGAGTGACCCATATTTTTTCCTCATATTTCTGGGAGCCCTAGTAATACACACTCTTTACAGATTTTGTATGAAGAGAAAATTGTTAAGGGCATCTCAAGATGTAATAACAATTGTGAAATTTACGTAAAGCATTGTATTTCCCCACCAGTCACCAGTCATACCAGTTTTGTATACTTAACACCAAGTTCATCGTCACAAAAACATGTAGGCCTATGCATTTTAAGGATTCAGTATTTAAATGCCATTTAGGTAATAATGACTTTGGTGAAACTTACTCTACACAACACTTGGGACTACTCTAATTAAGCTCATTGGAAATTTATTCCTTAAAATTGTATGCGGTCATTTAGCTAGAGAGAAAACAAACTCTGCTATTTCAACGAAGTTTGGGTTTCGATAGAAATGTACGAAGTTGATCTTGTTTAGTAATTTGTAAAAATAAACATGATTGTTACATAAGTGTAGTCTGTCCTTTTTTACCTTCATACCACTTAAATAATGCAATATGCAATTCGAGCGAGCATAAAACAACGACAACATAGGGATTGTGCCATTTAAAATAATGCAGCTGCCCGCGCGTCTTGCCCTTCGATGGTGGAGGGAGCGCCCGAGCAGACTGGACCGAATTCCTACCGCGCAGTCAGCAATCCAGTGTGTTTATAAATCTTTGCATCCAACAAGCCTAGTACCATTCCACGTGTGCGCCACCCCCTGCGGTACCTCCAACCGGGAGCCCCGACAGGTTCGCGACACACACCACCAACAATCTCTTGACCACAAGCAGCGGGGAGAACGGGAGAGGCCCCCAAAGGGCTCTGACTGCCGAAGCAGACCTGATACCAGATGTGGAATCGGGATGAGTATGAGAAGGGGGAAAGGTGAGATGAAGTGGAGACTGTTCGTGGAATGAAAGGAGGAAACGGGAGAACCCCGAGAAAAACCCCCCCAAGACACGGCATCGTCCACCACGAATGACACACCCGCCGGCCCCGAGATTTGAACTCAGGACCGCTAGCATGCCAGGCTCACGCGCTACAGCATGAGTCACTCCAGATATATATGAGTATTTCTTTGCGTTTATAAAATGTAATAAGGAATTTCACATCATTGTAAGAAACAAGATCTATTGAAAATTTGCCATTTTTATTTTTAACTCTTTCTCCATTTGTTCATTCTAAATCGGTGCATTACCTACTCTTACATTAAAATCCCCAGCCAATATCACAGTATCATTTTTATTAATTTTATCTAATTGTTCTTGCAATTTCTGATAGAATATTTTGGAGTCACATTTTCTTCCTGCTTGAGGGTAGTATATCATAATTATATATATATATATATATATATATATATATATATATATATAATTATATACATATAGTTGCGTGTGTTTTCTTTTATACTTACAGTTAAGATCCTTTCATTAACACACCAGTACCCATGGAATCTATACTTCAACTTGTTATAGATATAAAAGGCCACTTCCGCTGATGCTCTCTGATCTTGTTCTACACCGATGTAATACATAAGTTAATGTAAACAGGCAACTGTTTTGAAACCTTAAGTTTTTTCTTAGACTCTGATATTACGGCTATATCCACTTTTATTTCTTTTAATTCATTTCTAGTATGCTTTCTTTGTGGTACACCTTATAATATTCCATATAGCCAAATTAAATATTTTTGCATTTCCAATTCGTTTGTCCTGTTTCTTTGCCGAGGACCATGTGAATCAGTCCGGTTTCCAAACTATTTTGGGTTTATGAGTAAAAATATTTTTACATGAAGGGGTACAAACCCTCTACACAACCTTTAATCACCAGGAGGGGTTTTTAATCAGGGGTTCCTTCCCTTAGGTGGATTGTTTTTCCATGGCTCAAGAAGTTCTACCTACCCATATATTGTTTTCTCAAACTACCCCTGAGAACAAGGTTGGCACTTGCGCCATTCACACCCTACCGATGGATTCCATCTCCGCTGCGAGCTGCCGTTGTGGTCTTCACCATAACCCTGACAAGGGGACAAATATTAATATTTAATAGACAAATTACTTAAATAATCGGCCCCATATAGCATTAGCCCAAAGATAAAATTCCAAATACTCCCAAAGGACCAGTCCGGCCCTGGATGGACCATATATGCATCAGTAAGGATCACTATACAGGCTAAAACCTACTAGAATCCCAGTGGATTTGGAGAAATGGTGGTAATCGTAGAAGAAGAAGGACTTATTATTCAGTTTCAGAAGGGTTCATTTGTTACTGATAAAATGATGATGATGATGATGATGATGACGATGACGACGATAAGAAATGCTGTATTTAAAACACAGAGATCATTAATTACAAGGTGAGTCCGAGCTGCATGTGCCTTGGTGGTTATCTGTAATAACTAAATTTGCTAATATGCTAATACTGTATGTTGTAAGCATGCGACATAGAGTAACATGTTGACGTTTATTTGTAGTCGCTCTTGTGTTGTGTTAGAGCGGAAGAACCTCTGTTTGTTTTAGTGCCTTCTTTCGTTTATGTGACAGTGCACATTCATCCCACTCCATTGTGACGTAGCTAATTAAAGTGTTGTTGTTCATTTATTTTGTCAAATTATCGAAGAAGTTGATAAGACCTTACAAAACAGCAATCTTGATCATAACAAGAGCCTAGGCATATACCTACGTCACATTAACACGGAACGACTTATCAGACTTCGTAATTTATGTCGTTGTCTTCCGACAGTTATAAAGCCTCCACTACCTAAGTCACGGGCATTGTTGCCACTGTCACCTGCCCGTCACTCTCAGTAAGTACAATACCATTTCGTAACTTACCAATGTCACATAAACGGAGTTCATACTGTATGGACTTAACATATGCGTCATTGGCAATTGTGTGATTTAAAGAATCTAAATATTTACATTGCCAATAGCACCGCGTTTACGCGTATATACTATCTAATATAACACTCACACAAATATATCTATAGCCTATAAGTTGGATTATTGGCTTGAAATAAATGTACACACAAAATATTTGTTTAAAATATCCCAATGATTCGTTTTCTGATTTGAGTAGTGAAAACGAAAGCAACATGAATAATTATATAAATTCATAATAAACAAACAGAACGTTCTTTAATTTAAACGGCCTTTCTCTGAGTTACATAGCCAGTTTAATTCCATAGACCAAAACTTTTTCGTTAAAAGACGTTTATCTTTACAAAAGTTTGTACGCTAGGAGAGGCCTAATAAGGTTAAATTATTTCAATTTTAAAGCTCATTTCATAAATTGAATCAATATTTGATTGAATTGAGAGTTTTAAGAATGTGTGTATTTATATGCAAGGGACCAGCGATGGAAATGAGGCGGTATGCGCCGATATGGAATACCGTAACTGATTTTAAAGATCCGGTGGCATAGGCCTACCGGCACTAGTTTCAATGGTTAAATATCGTACGGTCACTAAAAATCTGTGGTTGTTTAATATAAATTGTTAATGTTCCTTTGAGTCGTAATATAAAAGTTACTTTTCATGGTTATTCATCCACCCGTATGCTTTCATCCGTAGCCATTGACACTATAGAAGGATGCGACGATAACGTGTGATGGTCTTTGTTGCCATCTTAATGATTATACCACTAGATTCGATGTTTCACAAATATTTCTCTATAACAAAATATTATAACACCGCCCTATTTTGTGCTTTCCTTGAAACTTCAGAAGTCATTTCTTGCGTCAAAACCATTCTTGCAGCACAATTGCATTGATCTAAGGAGTTATGAGGGGCTAGTCGCTTTCGATGGTAAAGTTAATACTATCGATCTATTTTCAAAAACCGATAACAAAGCCGATGGTTTCTGCAAAACTGTTAACATTTTGTTCGCGAAGGAAATTATAAGTTAATGGTACTAGCCTATATATATATAAGTAAAGCTGGTAGAGAAAAACTGTTTACATATTTGGAATAAGCAAACTAAGTAGCCTACAGCCAAAATCCGGTAAAACATCTGAGAAACCAAACAAAAAGTTATTTTTGTTGGGCTGCGTTATTGAGAGCTAATTATACGTTGACTGTACAATAAAACACAAGGTATTTAGTAGATGACCATACTGAATGTAGACAGATTCATTATTTACTCACGTGATTACATGATTTACCTATTAAATTACTTATATAACGGGAGATGAAAAGCAATCCTTGTTTGACTGTTTCGTTGGCATTTAGCAAAGAATATTCAATTCACAATCACATTATAATTTACAACTTTCAGTAACTCGTAAATCGTAAATAGTTAATCTGGCCCTGAAAGTAAGTGTCAATAATTTTAAACTGCTATTCATAAATTCATCATAACAGTTTATTCGACTGTTACCTTCACCTGACTTTGTCCATTGTCATTGGGCATTTATCATTTTCCTAGAATGGGTATGTTGAAAAGCAAAGGCATTGTAATGTCACACACACTATTAATCATGAGATATTTCGGGGCCCTTCCTAATTACTTCCTCTGCCCTTACCATATGTACAGTAGGTAGAGAAAGTATTGTGTTCGAACCCGAAATTTGAAGCTGATTCTTTAACATAAATACCCGTTTTGAATCAAAATAGCTGACTTTACTTTACTATGACTTTAGCGGACGAATCTAGTATTGCGGTCGAGGCGTAAGCCGATGCTGAAATGCTGGATAGGCCCGCTAAGTTTTTGCGTACGTGGGGCATAAAATATTTTTTTTAGTAAAAGCTCTGTAATTTTACTATTTATGAGCTCAGTTTTTCGCTCATTTTCATTTCGTCTGCGTAAAGAAAGCAAAGAGAATGGCGATTATATCAGTAGTGCATGTTTACAAACTTTGCTTGCTGTGGATTGTTTCTTTTCCTTTAAAGAAAACTTTTAAAGACATCGTTAAGATAATATGTTGATTAATTAAGCCAAATATATTTACCTCAATTGAAATTACACGTCATTTTCATCAAATTTTCTGCAACGAAACTTATTATGCATTGTTAAACGAAGCAATCGTACAAGAGGATCATTTGAAGTCGATTCTTTCAACTAGCACTGGTGGTCTAAGGGACTAAAACTGTGGTGCAGTAATGCAAACTTTGTGCGTTTGAGTACACCCCACGTCATAAATACTATAAGAAGTTATTATTGTCGAATTTATTTATTAAATCCAAGATTTCTAAATGGAAAAGTTGTTAATAGACATTGAACAATAAAACCTTTAACATATAAAATCGAACTTAACACTGGGAGACACTACAGAGGCATCTAGGAGCCTCAGTTGGAACTACTTCCACTAGGGGTTACCATGGCAATTTACCAGCATAGTACGGCAAAGTTATACTTTCCGGCGTGTTAGCAGTCCGAGAAACGGCCACCTTGTGGAGCGTGTCCTGCAATAGCTATTTATGTATCAAGTACGCAAAATAACGCTTTAGCGGAGAAATTCAGGAGAAAGTTGGCAAAAGCTATCAAAGTGAGTTGTTGTTGTTATTATTATTATTATTATTATTATTATTATTATTATTATTATTATTATTATTATTATTATTATTATTATTATTACTATATTATTAGCTCAATGAAAAATATCGGGGAAACGTTGAATATTTAGACACGACATACTGTAGACCTTTAATATAGTTTTACATACCGATGTAATAATCGGAATAAGTTGTAATAACTTCACAACTATTCATAATAGCACACTGAAAAACTGACAGAATATTGAACTCAGCATGGAGTTAAGATTTCAGGCTAATTTCTTAGAAATCTAATGATTTTGATTTTTCAGTTTTGACGTTACTTAAAATTGCTTTTCAACATTCTTAGAATCCTTGCAGTCACTGCTGTGCTATGTACTTGAAAAATTCTAGTATTCAAACAATGACTCGTATTCCTGCAACGTTGTAGTATTAAATCAGGTCAAGACGTTCGTGTAGGTTTGGAAACATCAATCATTCGTGTATTGTATGTTAAGTAATAATAGGAGTTCGTGTCAACTACTTTAAATTAATTTAATTAATGGATTCTAACAATTCCACGCATAGCCTACTGCACATGTAAGGAATTATATTTTATTTACTTAACTCCAAGAAATTTCTGGTTAAACTTAGGTTCTAACAAGTGCAGAGAAGTCGGTTCAGTTATATCAATTTTTACAAGTTTTCAAGGATGATTATGGCTTGCAGAAAACCATTGCTGCTACTGGAATACTTTTCCCAATAATTACATGAATGTCTATAGAAAGAATAAACCAGCAAAACTTCAAATGACACAAGAATTTCGTTGAATCAATGGTTTTTTTGATGGACTTGCTACAGAGAACGATGTACACTTCTTATGTAAATCGAATAGATCCATAGACTGCTTAACTAATAATCTCACTGCAATACATAGGAAAGCACAAGATACGAATAAGTGAAGGTAAATACGAGGGAGAATCAAATGAAAACTGCAATTAATTTTTATGAAAACTGCAATTAATTTTTTCTACTATTTTACTGCAGGAAGAATACTTGCTTGTACATTATTTTTTTTACATTGTTCCCTCCCAGTTCAATGCACCTACGCCATCTGATAGGAAGTGCTTCGATACCGGTTGAGAAAAATTATTTTGGTTCACACTGTAGCCACTCGTTCACTGCCGATATGACTGTCTTCATCAGACTTCACCTTATGACACCAAGGTACTCCTTTATTGGACCAAAGATATAGAAGTCTGGTGGTGCCGAAGCGAAAGGGACTGCTGAGTGCAGGTGTTTTGGTTCAACATGATAACGCCCGTCTTCATTCTGCTCGTGAAACCATGAAAACCATCGATGACATTCGCTTCAAGTGCCTCCCACATCCGCCATACTCTCCAGATTTGTCACCATCAGATTTCCACATCTTTAATCCATTAAAGGAGCACCTTGAAGGGCAGAAGTTCAAGTCTGATGCAGACGTCCAATAGGCGGTGCACGAATGGCTACAGCGTCAACAAAACCATCTTCTCACGCGGTATCAAAGCACTTCCTATCCGATGGCACAAGTGCATTGAACTGGGAGGGGACTATGTGGAAAAATAATGTAAAAACAAGCATTCATCCTGCAGTAAAACAGTGGGAAAAAATTAATTGTGGTTTTCACTTGAATCTCCCTCGTACTAAAGTTTTTCCTTGCCAAACATTTCTTATTAATATTAATTGCAAAAAGAAATATCATTTTTCTGTTTCAAAAATTATACCAAGTGTGTATCAAAATTCGAACAGAAAATTGTGTACAACATTTAATGGTACAATATGGGAACGTTATACCATTTGAGTGCAACAGACGATCGGTCAACTTTTATGTCCTGTACAAGCTAATAAGTGGTGCTCGTACCAGGTGGCCAAAGTCAATGGCAGCTTCATTATTACAAGTATAAGACAGATATGTTTTCTCATCCTTAAGTGATTCAAGCCATTATATAAACGACTAATTGTAAGTTATTCGATAATCACTTCAGATTAGTAGTAATCAACTGACATCGGAAGATGTAGTACCATGAAGGGAGTCCTATAAAGGCAGCAACAACAGTAACGATACTAGACCAGAATTCCTTTCCAAATGTACCCATGGATTGACTCAGAAAAATAACGTGTTTCTGAATAGATTATTGGAAAATATTCCCAAAGGAAACATTTGTGAGACTTGATAACCTAAAATTTGGTATTTTGGATGCTATTTGTCACTTCAGTTGTGGGAATAAAGTGGAGATAGTGAACCCGAGGAAGACACGAATTACTGTACTCCTGGCAAATAGGCTACACATCATCTGATGTACTTGAAACAGATGTAATGCACTTAAAGAGCATATCAAAATACACCAAAACAAAAATAATACCTGAGGGGCAGAATAAAATTAAAGGGCAAGAAACTTGGCAGGATAGCAGGATAATCTATTTTCCAGGGGAGTTTTAGTACAGCCAAGAATGCTCCAACTAACATGAGGAACTTTGTCCTTGTTTTTCTCAATTATTTTCTCTTACATCTTCTATCCTTGAGATGAACGATACCCAGATACAGAATCATGTTAACCTTATGCCATAGGTTGCCTCGTAAAAATGTGCAAAACTTTCGGTTACAAATGTGGATTTTCTCTTCAAATGTTAGTAGGTCTACATACCGTCAGATTTCTTTTAAATTAAAAGTTAAGCTACAAAGTTCAGTTATACATCAAATTAAAGCTCATGAATGGGGAAGCTTTTTCAACTATGGGTTTCCTATTACACTACTCCAGAAATTACATCAGCGATGGGTGTTTCATGTAATGTTATAGACGTTATTACTATTCTGTCATTCTTTCCAGTAATTCCAGCTACATATTCATAGATTACAACATCTTATACATGAAAAGGAACAATCCACTTAAAAAGTTTTCAAGATTGTATCATTTTTGGTAATCCTATGACATTTTGAAAACTTGCATTTTTTATTTTAAAATAAATTTAGGGAAAAAATACTTAAAACTAAATATCAGATACAGAATCCTTATGCCATAGGTTGCCTCGTAAAAATGTCCAAAACTTTCGGTTATAAATGTGGATTTTCTCTTCAACTGTTAGTAGGTCTACATACCGTCAGATTTCTTTTAAACTGGGAATCGTACATCTTGTTTCTCTTACGTGAAAAATGTAGTCGAAGGTTCATAGTCTATTAGTTTTCACAAGAAATGCATTACAACATCGCTTTGTTTACATGATAACTGCCTCGAGTCGCGTGCCTGCCTGCCATCGCTAGCTAAGTATGAACTATTGCACCACGTAAGTGGCTCTCATTTCAACGAAAATATTTTTTACTTGAACTGTGCGTTTAATAAATATTTTAGTACTGTACCGCTACTTGTGAAATCAGTTTAGACTTCACTACTGCATATTTAATCAAACTGCTCGTAGCTTGTGTATGTAAATCATGATTTAGTCCTGTTAGACCTAACGATCTCTATCAGTCTAGTTGCTTTGAAGTCCTTGTGATATAATTTTGGTCCACCGCTGTGGCGTAGGGGAGGCGTTCGCTCTTAGCACGGGTTCGAATCCTGGGCGGGACAAGTTACCTAGGTGAGGGTTTTCCGGGGTTTTTCCTCACCTTCCAGACAAATGTCGGGTAACTTTAGGCCCTTGTGGTCCCTGGATATCATATGGCCATGATTATTATCTTTATCCCATTTTCGCCTTGTACAGAGTGAATGTGTGCGTAAATGGTGTGTCTCGTCCTATGTGTTCGTATTGTCTCGGAGATGGTCGCGGCACTGGGCTAATCACTCATCCGGGGAGGCCCTCCATATCCTTGTCTGATCAAAAAGGTATGTATGTGATCCATAGATAATCCCTCTGCAGACAGGTAGCGGCCCTGTAAGGACCGGGTGGCGTGGGTCGCTTAAATGTCCCAAAAAGGGAGAGGTGAAACTAAGGCAATGAAGAAGAAGTGATATAATTTTGGTCTCCATTTGTAAAAGTATTAATATACTATAATAATTTGAAGAAAAAAGTTTAGAAGGAAGATCAAGTGAAGGAAAATACAAAATGTACAATACCTAATATCCTGCTATTATCAAGAAATTACATCTGATCATGATGAACTTTCTTTCAGGATTAGTCCCAAACATGCCAATCTTACTTCTACTTATGAGATAATTTTTATAATAATAATAATAATAATAATAATAATATATTGACAATAATAATAATTATGTATTTAATCTGACAGAGTTAAGGCCTTAATACCTTCTCTTACACTCAACCAGAGAAAGGAAAAAAAGAAGAAATAATACACTAGTATGGTTCTACACTAGATATATACATAAATATACGGTAATTTATTAAGTATATGTTATAAAATTAAACTATTTTACTAAAATATGAAATACTGAGAGTATTAGAGAGTAACTTAATAAGTAACTTTAGGCTTACAATAAACAAGAAACAAAAAAGTAGAATTATTATATCTGGAAAATTACCTCTTAAATGTTTCCAGCGTACAACAGTCCCTGATGCTGGAGGGAAGAAGATTATAGGAACGTGCAGAAGTTACAGCAAATGATCGGTAATAAATAGATGTTCTATGGATAGGTATAGAGAACAGAGAATCATGTTGTGATCGGGTATTTAGACAGTGATTTGGAGATAAATACTTAATGCGATTGGGCCAGGTTACGGGGAGTTGAGGATTGAAGAATTTGAAAAGAACAGAAAGGGAATGTATTTACCATCAGTCTCAATGGCAAAAAAACTCAGTTTATCACATTCTGCTCACTGCCTGAATGGGTTGAATTATTGGGTCCTAGCAACTTTATCTCCAAGTTTGATCGTTATTACACTCATTAATACACTTATTTAATATAAGTTTTCCCAAAGTAATGTCTCAAAAGTTGGTCAAAGATACTCCTAAAACGATATTTCTTCTGAAATACATAAGCTTAACCCTTTCAGAGCTAAACTAATACAACGGTAACAGGCAGTCATCAAGTTTGGATTCTTTGAGAAAAATTTCAATGGAATAGCTGGTTTCCATGAATGACAAACATAACGCTTGAAAAAAAATCCCCACATATCCCACAAAACATCACTCTATTAATACTTACAACTCTATTATTCTCATATATATATATTTCTTTACAATTCTTTAGGCAACGCAATTATACGTCCATAGTAATGAAAAGGTTAAGATTCAATAGTCTTCAACCCTCGGCCCGAGAGCCCCATGCAACCAAATAGAATACTAATTTGAACTACAATGCCAATATTGACAATTTAGTGACAAAGAAATAAACTCTACTTAATTAGTTTAATGTCTCACATTAAATTGAAGAATGTTAGTGTGCTTTGCATCATTCACTAATATTTCAAAGTGGAAGACAACATACAAAACACACATGTATAATGTTAAGTAACTTCTACAGTTATTGTAATGCAATTTATATATTTGTGTTACAGTGTCACGTCATTAATAATTAATAAATAAATGAGACATTAATCGATTTCTTTCACCAAAAATAAAATGGCCCTTTATCTAAAATAGGTTGAAGACCGCTGATCTAGGACATTATAATTAACAATAATTCAAAATCAATCTGTCTTAGGCTGGAACCCTGAGAAACACAAATATTACAGTTAAACCCGTGTACAATGAAGATCAATATAACGATAAACCCGCATATAGCAATATTTTTGTTAGGTCTCGCGAATGTCCTATCTTAATAATGTTAAATGTAACCCGCTATAACGATGAAGCTATTTCAGAAACACCCTTTTATAACGATGTTTAAAGGTTCAATTATTGCTGCAAACCAGTATCTTGGTCCTACGGATGGTAGCTGGAATCTGATCAGTATCCCAAAATAAATCGAAAGCAGAAGGCACGGATGGCATTAATATATTAATGCTAAACAAAATAATCGATGTTATTCTTCCTACCTTAACCCATATTTACAACGCCTCTCTCATCACATCCACCTTCCCGCAACAATGGAAAAATGCTCTCATCCGACCTCTTCCTAAAGTAAATCTTCCAAACACCCCCAAGCACTATAGACCTATCAGTATACTTCCGACTTTATCGAAAACCCTCGAACGCATCGTCCACAAGCAGCTGACTGAGTATCTAAACACTTATAATCTACTTGACCCATTACAATCTGGTTTCAGATCAAATCACAGTACCTCCACTGCCCTTCTCAAGGTCAGTGAAGATATTCGTGAGGCCATGGACCGACGTGAAGTGACTGCTCTAACCCTACTTGATTTTTCGCGAGCCTTTGACACCGTTGACGCAGACCTGTTAATTGCTAAACTGAGGTCACTACACTTATCCAATGCAGTAGTCACGTGGGTACAATCATACCTCTCAGGACGCCAACAATGTGTTTCTCACAACAATCTATCTTCTTCGTGGCGTCTCGTGAGGTCAGGTGTACCACAGGGCTCTGTATTAAGTCCCTTGCTTTTTGCAATCTATATAAATGACATTTCTACAGTACTAAAACATTGCCGACATCATCTGTATGCAGACGACCTTCAAATATATTTACATTTTCGGCCTGATATAATCAATGACTCTCTTGCAAAGTTCAATGACGACTTAATCTCGATCAGTAAATGGTCAGCAAAATTTGGACTAAATTTGAACCCAGACAAGACACAAGCCATTCTGATTGGAAAAAACAGATTACTATCTTATATTAACCACACGGAACTTTTGCCTTTGACCTTGAACAACGTGATTATTCCTTACAGTAAAACAGTAAAAAATCTTGGGGTGTACTTTGACTCTGACATGACCTGGAATACACAAATTAAACGTATATGTAAAAAAGTATTTTCTATTATGCATGCGCTAAATAGACTAAAAAATTTCCTACCTACTAAACTAAAACAGACGTTAGTACAGTCACTAGTGATGCCACACTTCGACTATTGTGATGTCTTGTTCACCGACCTAAGTGTTGAATTATCCTGTAAGCTACAACGTGTTCAGAATTCTTGTGTCCGTCATATATTCAACATACGTCGATATGATCATGTCTCAGGTTATTTTGAGCAATTATCCTGGCTTCGACTAAAGGACAGACGCCAACTACACTCCCTAACTCTTCTCTATCAAATACTTAATAAATCTGCACCTAATTATTTAGTCTCCCGTTTCTCACTGTTGTCTTCCCAACATAACCGCGACACGCGATCTCAGAATAACAGCCTACTTTCAATTCCACGCCATCAGACATCTTTGTACTCTGTCTCGTTCACTATAGCCATGACCCGCACCTGGAACTCCCTTCCGCCGGACATCAGGGGTAGTCGGAGTCTACAGATTTTTAAGTCTAAGTTACTGAGGTATCTTCGTTACACAACCTAGGTTAATTTGCATTGTACAATATTTTATATCACTTAGCATATACTGTATTGCCTAAATTTGTTAATTTCTTAGTTTTAGGTTCCAGTTTTAGTGTATATTATATTATTATATTAGGATTATATACACACACCCAATTACGAGTATATGTAATACTTAATTCACTTTGTTTTCTCTTTTCATTATTGGACTCATTATTTTCTTATATTTTAATATTCTATTGCTAGCATTTCGTTACTATTATATATGGTATCTAGTGTATTTGTTTTTTGTAGGTATTACTTTAATGTATTTTGTATTTATCCTGGTTGAGTGGAAGATAAGGCCCTATGGCCTTAACTCTGCCAGGCAAAATAAAACCTTATTATTATTATTATTATTATCCTTCCCTGCCACCAATATTGTTTCATGGGTGCCTGATATATGTTACATAACTTATAAATTCCAGAAAGGAAATGTTCATAATGGGTGGAAAATAGGATCAGTGATGCTGAAATCACCCCTTATGTGTGCAAAAACATACTGTGAGTTAGATTGTTACTTTAATATGTACAATGTGCAAGTATAACAACCTGAAGTAACAACTATTTTCGTTTTGTCTTAACCATGGGGTGAAATTGCTTGTGTTTTTCTTCCCTCTTCCCACCATCTACATGAATTATCCTGTAAATTACAGTTTTCTGCATGTAGTCTTTCTAACGTGTGGCAAATTACAACCTCTCAATATAACAATAACCCTAACATAACAATACAATCTGCTAGGGCCCACAAATATCGTTATAAAGAGGTTTGTCTGTATTATTTAGGGTAGAAGAGTGAGAATCAGAAAAATTATAGGAACGATGACCTTTGAGGGAATCTTCGCTCAATGAGAGCGTCCTTGTAAATAAACGATATACATTAATTAGTATCCTAACTATGTTATTATTATAGAGGTTTTGGGGGAAGCAACACATGTTATAAAATCAGAAGCCAGGTCATACTTATTGCTGAGAACGGTCTTAAAAACTGTCATAATTAGCATATGCCTATATATCTGATAAGAATTCGTAAGAAACAAAATAGTATTTATATCTGTAAAAATGTTGTTGGATATAAAGAATACTGAAGTCATACTATAGGCCACACGACGTTTGGCAAAGGGGAATTCGAATATTTTAGAAAACACAGAGCAAGGCAACAACACGATAAATGCTTGGTAGAATTCTTTTGGATCGGTATGATTTCACCACATTGCAAACTGTCAGAAAACATGCCCTCCAGGAAAGACTTGATTTATCAAAGTAACAAATTGGTTTTATAGAACAGGTTAGATAAGAAATATCATCAGGTCCCGAACCCCATTTATTGCAAACCCTAGTAATGACATTGTTAATTTCCCTTTAATTGGTTTTAAAAATGAACATACTGCTACTAACTCCAATTCACATTCTTTCACTTCACAGATCAACGGTTTCCTTGTGATTTGTGTATATCTTAAGACCAAGTGCAAATGTAATTTTGAAAGTAATGAGTGCATGGTATGTTCATTATTAGGCCTACCATAATTAATTTCGAAAAAAGCACTTTAGTGTTATACATTTCTATAAATTCAACTTGAGTTTTATTAGCTGGTGAACCGAGCTTCTCTCCGGTCACAACTACTTTTCTATTTCATTTCTCAAGGTATCTGAAACGAACAGTAAGACTTAGGATTTGCCTAACCAAGACGGGTAACATCATTAACAGTTGTTAAATTCTTCACAAACATTCACAGAACATTTAACAGGGTGCCCAATTTTCCCTAAAATTATGTATATTAACTGACTAGCAATATATCAGAATTAATAGTAGGCTAGCCCACGATATCTTCAATTTGGTGATGGAAGTAAAAATTTGTGTACTTTATTAATTATTATTTATATTTTGATGAGATATATTTTTTTTATGAAACACCTTTCGGACAGTGATGTCTTAGTAAGTTGGCCTTAAGAAAGTTCTGCATTTACCGCCTTCAACCTTTCTTTTCTTTTTGGTGAAAGACTAGCAGGCTGCATTGATTTATTGATTATTAGGCCTAATAACATGATAGGCTTACATGTGATAACATGATATGTTTTTGTGACTAATTAAATATTGTTTTATTATTGATTGCGGCTTTAACAATATTTATAGCCGTATTAGGGACTCAAATATATCAATTACATTACAATAACTGTAGAGGTTACTTAACAATATGTATGTGTATTTTACATTTTGTTTTTCCATTTTGAAATGTTAGTGAATGACATAAAGCACATTAACGTTCTTCAATTTAATGTGACACATTTAATTAATTAATTAATAAGAGTTTGCTTCTTTGTCACTAAGTTGTCAATACTGGTATTGTAGTTCAAATTAGTTTTTGATTGCAGGCCACCAAAAATTAAGTCATGGCAGCATACGGCACCAGGGCCACGGGTTGAAGACCACTGTCCTAGGTCGTAAAATCTGGCAGTATGATGATGAAAAACGCTCTTCTTTCAACTGCTAACCTGTAGGTGTCGTGCACATCGGCACAGTCGCATTTTCGTGCACATCGGCATAGTACTTTTATCTTGTAATGGTTATCGTGCTCATCGCCACACACCGCGTTGGGATTAGGGGTGGTCATAGAGACTCAAACCTACATCCTCCTTCACAACGGCTCCAAGGCAGCACCTCTTAAGCTGGGTTTACACTATGTAACTTGTTTAATATAACTTGTGTTATATAACATGTTTTCCAAAATTGTTACAAATACATGCCAAATTGTTACATATAACATTGTGTTATATAACTGATTTTTGTGTTATATAACCAGTTTTCAGCGTTTACACTCCGTTAGCTGCGTTTACACTATGTAACTTGTTTATAAAACTTGGGTTATATAACACGTTTTCCAAAATTTTTAGAAATACATGTAACTTGTTACAGATAACATTATGTTATATAACTGATTTTTGTGTTATATATCACGTTATACCTTTCCCGCATGGAATGGGAAATGTGTAACTTGTTGCATGTAACCTGCTACATGTACATTTTTCTGCGTATATATACTAACAACAAACTGTCCACCTAGCCACAAAAAATTAGATTTATCCAGAACTTCAATCTATGCAACGTTTACTATGCTTTTCAGGTGTACAATAGTGTAATAATAATATAACCTAATCTCACATATATGTCCCTCTACAAAACTCTCATATGTAATATTATAACAATCTTCATTAATGTTCCATATGTTGATGCGCTGATATATCGTATAAATAGATATGTCCAAATATTATCACAGAATATATAGTAATAAAAACTATTGTCGATCACACTGTATTTAATTACACATTCAAACTAGCAAATGTTGACATAACCGCTTAGAAATTGTTAAAATAATTAAAATTGTATTAAACTTATATATCTTGTATAACAATTGGTTGGTTAGGTTGAAAGCTGTGCACTATCATGCCATTGTCTGTTGCATCTATATTATGCATATGTAAATTTGCCAACGACTTCGCAGCAAATTATTGCCATTAATATAAAATAACTCGCAAGCGCACTGAAGTCCAGTAATTGTAGATTAATTGTAGATTAATATTAGCCACATTGGTGATGGTTCATGGTAGTATCGCGTTGCATTAATTGAGCTTTGTGGCATTTTTTAGTATTACAGTTGTACTCAGGCAATCCGGACGTGGAAATTTACAGTCATAAATAGGGACTGATGAAGATCAAGATATGATCGAAATGAACATATCCAAGAGAGAAATAAATTCCACAAAGCTCAATTAATGCAACGCGATACTTCCATGAACCATCACCAATTTTGTTAATATTAATATACAATTAATCTACGATTATTACTGGATTTCAGGGCGCATAAGAGTTATTTTATATTAATAACAATAATTTGCTGAAATTTTACATATGCATAATAGAGATGCAACAGACAATGGAATGACAGTGCACAACTTTCGACCTAACTGACCAATTGTTATAAATTATATATAAATTATATATAAATTATTTTAAAAATGTCTAAGTGGTATGTCAACATTTGCTAGTTTTAATGTGTAATTGAGTACAGTGTGGTCGACAATAGCTTTTACTACTATGTTCTGTGATAATATTTGTACATATCCATGTAAACGATATATCAGCGCCATCGTCCACCGCTGTGGCAAATGGGATGCGTTCGCTCCTCACGCAGCGGGCCCGTGTTCGATTCCTGGTCGGGACAAGTTACCTAGGTGGTTCTTTTTCTGAGGTTTTCTTCACCTGTGAAACAAATGTTAAGTAACTTTAGGTCCTTGTGGTCCCCAGATATCATCTGGCCGTAATTATCATTTTCATCCCATTTTTGCCTTGTCCGGAGTGTTCGTGTTGTATAGGAGGTGGACCCGGCATTGGGCTAATCACTCATCCGGGGTGGCCCTCCATGCCCTTATCTGGTCAAAAAAGTATGTATGTGTTCCAAAGATAATCCCTCTCCCGACAGGTTGCGGCCCCGTAAGGCCCGGGCGGCTTGGGTCGCTTAAATCCAAAAAGGGAGAGGTAAAACTTAGATAAAGGAAGAGAATCAGCGCCATCAAGATATGGAACATTGATAAAAATTGTTAATATTACATACGAGGGTTTTGTAGAGGAGCATATGTGAGAGATTAGGATATATTATTATTATACTATTGTACATCTGAAAAGCATAGTAAAGGTTGCATGGATTGAACTTTTGGATAAATCTAATTATTTGTGGTCAGGTGGACAGTTTCTTTATACAAACAAACGGAAAAATTAAATTCATCAATATCTAGTAACAGGTTACAGAAGATAGTTGAGATAATATTGTGATAATATTATAGGAGAAAAATTACTCTGACACTGGGACTTGAACCCAGGACCTTTAGCTATCCGTGCCAATGCTCTTACCAACTGAGCTACGCCAGAGTTCAGTTCATAGCGCCATCTGTCGGGAACCTAATCTCGAGGAAATATTCCCAGGAAATGTTCCCACAATTTCATAAATTCCCTGGAATTTATTATTTATGAGCAAGATAACTCAGATACCTATTTGTTACTTAAATTTAATCATGATTAGGTTAAAACTAAAAACTATTAAGTTCAAAGATTAATATATAATTAATGAAAGAACATAAAAAATGAACATTAATTATTTTACTGAAATCGTTTCATTTTAAGGTACCTGGACCTTTAATAAGCAGTAAAACATTCAAAACTAACGATTTTTATAAATGCTCCCTTTTGGGAATATTCAGGAGATTTTATAAATTCCCACTGGTAATATTTCCGGCCCACATCACTACTGTTTAGTACAAATGTCTTTTTGTCTCTCTAAACGTTAGTTATCTAAAATAGTTATGTAACCTAAATGTTAAACATATAACTTGTTACATGTTACGTATAACTTGTTACATGTTACATATAACTTGTTACATGTAAAATGTTTATTAAACAAGTTACATAGTGTAAACCCAGCTTTAGCTATCGCGGCTAAGGAAACCGGCCGTTGATATCGTAGATAGGTTAAGCCAGGTTAGGTTAGGTTAGGTTAGGTTAGGTTAGGTTAGGTTAGGTTAGGTTAGGTTAGGTTAGGTTAGGTTAGTTCAAAGTCTCATTCAATCGCAGGCAGATACTTTTTGAATGATTTCTAAACAATTCAATTATAATATTAATGTACACAGTATGTATCTATAATAATAAAAGGAAGTGTTTGTCTTTCTGTCTATCTATCAGTTACTGTGAACTCCATTGCATTCAATCGATAATGTAATTCCAACTTCGTCTCTATGTCCACCACTACGAAGGGTTTGTGGCGATGAGCACGATGATATTGCAAGGATAAAAATACAATGCCGAAGTGCACGAAAATGCGACTGTGCCGATGTGTACACAAACCAACCTGTATCAACTAGACGATCTACCTTTACTACTATGGCATTGAATAAAATAGATACCTCCTAGATATAATTGCGAAATCCTGTAAATTACTTGGCCTGATCATTCTGTAAAGCTGAAAATTTCCTTGAGTTCTCGAAAATATTACACCATAGGAGAGAATAAATTCAAAATAAGCATTATATCCATGAAATGTAGCTTGCTCAGTGAAAGTCTGTTTGAGTAGTTCAAGAAGAATGATCCTAAGTCTGGGTATATTTATTGCAATCTAAATGCTAGTTCCAATTAAGATCACTGTCAATAAGAAAATGTTTGGACTGAAGACTTTTTGAGTGAATCTGCACTCACTGAGATCGTCCTTGTAAATAAGACATTAATGATAACAATGTAATGAGTTATACACCCTTTATAATATATGGAGTTTTATGATAAATTACTAATTTAATCTCTCTAGAAAACAACAAATAGGAAAGCGTGTTCTCTGCATGTTATCATTGTTTTACGATAAACTCTCAATGGACTGAAATTGAGTTGTGTAACTAGTATTTTGTAAAGTTTAAAAAGTGGTTGGTCAGAAATCTGTTTCCCTCCAATAAAGAAAAAGCATTTGTTGCAAATTGTTAAATCTACTAGAAGTGAGTGACATGAGAGCATTTATTTCCATCTTAAAATGTGAACCTTCAACCATATTGCGACAATCAGGACATTTTTAAAAAGGATTTGGTACAAAAAATTCCTTCAAAAATTATCAGTAAGTGCACACGTGAAACATGTATGACTTTGTGCGTAATAATATTTACAATTCAATAGATAAGAACTTGTTAACGGCTACAATCCAAACATGTATATACCATAAAAACTATTAATCTCCATCCCACCTGTATAAGATTAATACTTGAGAACTTCAATTTTCCTTTGCTTTATTACTTATCAGTTCACGTGACACACAAGAAACAAGGAACAACATTTAATAACCCGTTCTGAACATTATTAAAATTGGGTATTTCAAAATGATAAGAAGGGTTATTTCCATAAAAATTAAGAATACTTGCAAAGTGAGAAGTTCTTGGAACGAGTGACCGATGGTCCATTTTCTCCCGAATTTGTTGAAGAACCCCACCATGTTTACACCATGCTTAATGCTTAATGGAAATCTATCAAATTTTGTACAGCGATTCAGGCTATAGTAGACTAGGTTTAGGAAGAAACAACAAAAAAGAATTCTACATAAAATGTAGGAATAATTAATAATCATTGAAGAACTGTGATTATATACGGGGTGTTACGATCTGTATGCCGTCATTTCGGCAGGTAACGAAGATTATGTAAAGGAACAAAAAATGTAAATAAACCCTTTGGTTAAAGGTGACTGTTTCTCCAAACAAAAAAAAAACCTGGTGTTGAATTTTCTAAGTGAGTTTACTCCTCACATATTTGGAAAATACATAGACATAAGTTCGGTAGGCTGTATCGGGGATGTGAAACATATTTTAAATGCTGCCTAAATTTATGCGCTTGTATATTCAGATTTGGTTTTCATATTTGTTATCAGTATAAAAAGCAGTATGTATGCTCCCTTCTCGTATGTTATATACTCCCTTCTGATATATAACTAATATGCTTTTTATGGTTAATTTATAGAGGTATAATGTATACACGCTTCTCGTCTTTTGTGGCCTAATATTTAGTTAATAGCTTAAAACTACTATAGCTCTAATTTGACGGGTACATTTCCGATTAAATTTTTACAACCAAAGCAAGATATGATACACACTAATATCTGACTGCATCATAGTCAACACCCACTCAATTCAGTGTCAAAAATGTAATAAGTCCACTGAAGCCATTGTTTCTACATTAATTTGTCCATACTTGATGTATTTCCATTACATGCGATTTTAACAAGTGACCCCCTACCAAAAGACAGACTTGAAACACTTTACACTTCAAAACGATCACATTAATAATTCGTTCAAATTTACCTCACATTGTTTGGAAAGTGAAAGTCGACTATTTTTCGACGAAAAGGGGCCGTTTACGGCGACGTGTTTACAAAAGTATTAATAAATTTGAAGAATCTCATAATTTCATGAATGTCCAATCATCGGCAATTCTAAAGTGCTGTGATGTCCCGTTGTGAGTTTGCCAGTTCATAGCGCATAACTCACCAGTTTAGGTTAGCTTCACTTTTTAAAAATCTGTGAACATTGCAAGCTACTCTCCTGATTTTCGAAACAACTCGACAATGCGCCAATGAACAGCAAGGTTTGCTCCGAGGCTACTGATCGATCGGAAAACAAAAGAGGAACGACTATTGTAGTAATGAAATTTTCCAGTACAGGAAGAGTTTCAGTATGATACATAACAAAACGCGCGCTATTCAGTATGCTGCTGCTAAACTAACATTACCAGGCTAAATGCTAAATGCTAAATGTCACTGACCTAGAATCTAGCTGCCACTACTTACCTCAATGCAGCAACTTCGTTACACCAAGGAGACAAATACATTTGTTTCTGATAATTTGCTTAGGTAGCTCCTACTAACACTGATATCTTCGACATCCTTTATTTGCCATCATATTATTCTATTCGAAATAACACACCAGCGATTCGTTTACAACCCTTACTTAGACTACTCTGCAATCTGCAAAGTTCAGTCTACATGTAGTCTATCTTGTTTGTGATGCTATTATTATTATTATTATTATTATTATTATTATTATTATTTAATCTCCAGGGATGGAAACCCTATTTCGCCACAGAGGCACGTTAGGGTTGTATTTTACAGACTAATCTTAATAATTATATAAATTCAAAAATTAAATAAGTAATTAACTATAGTTGATCGTGAATGTACGTTATAAAACTGATAAATTCTATAAAACAGCAGATGTTGAAGAATAAATGGAGACATGAATGGGAAAATGTTTTCTCACACTGAGAAGCATGCAATTTAAGATTAAACCTCCTTCTTTCGAATAACAGACAGTCAAATAAGACGTGTTTCACAGTTTCTGTTGACAGCTGACATTTGCAGACGTGGTTTCTATCTGTTATAACATTGAATCTTGTAAAATAGCTACCAAACTTTCCATGGCCTGTTAGAAATTGTGATAAAATAAATTTTGGTGAGAAATGTTTAGCCTGTAACCTTTTGTACACAGTGGGGAAAAACAGTTCCTTAGTTAATGCACCATTAGTACTTTGTACCCTTTCGTCATTCCAGCGACTGATGATGAGATTCCCGATCTGGCTTTTAACATATGATACAGAACTTTTTGAGTATGAGTAATTCTGATGAGAGGCTGCTGCTGATTTTGCTAACTTAAATAATCACTAATGTTTGTGATATTGGCGACATTGTACAATTGGTACGTTTCGGAGAGACTCGGCTGGCACGGCGGTCAAGGGAATCCTCGACAGGCCACCACGTTTGAACCACAACACTTCTGAAAGTCAGGTTTTCTGTAGTTCCACAATGTGTTATAGGAAAATGAAAATGTAAACATTTAATATAAACGTTATGGCATTATTACAGATTACTAATATCATCGTTTCTTTCTCGACTTATGAACCTATCCAAGAGCGAATGAATTTTCTTCATTGTAAATGTGAATAAGGAATCTGAGATCTCAAGCTCGTTCAAGAGCTTTTGAACAAAATTTGTCTGAAGTTTTCGCCTAACAGTACTACACATAATTTATGACTAAGCGACTCACTGGAAAAACTCCTGTCCCTGTAACTCCGTCATTGTTTACGAAATACCAGCAGCTACCGATAAATTAAATTGCTTTAATGGATTAGACAAATCCCACAATGAACGGCCTTGGCGTTACATGGACAATAGGGAACTAAAGCCAGGAACATTTTAAAGAAAGGCTGAACATTATCCTAACTGTACAACATTCTGTGATATAAAATGCAATTCATACTGTACCGTACTGTTTAATTAAGAATTCAAACAATATTTTGCTTTTCGCACACTCAAGTTTCCTTCAACGACATCAGTTTTCACATTATGGAAAACTCTCGGACATATAAAAAATACTAACAGGATACATATAAACCCGCTACATTATCATAAGAAATTGAATAATAATATGTGAGCGTTGTTCGCAGATAGTGAGCATGCGATACTGTCCTTCATTTCTTGTTATGCTTATCAGCCGCTGTCAAAACGAATTTTCCTACAGCATGTATTAATTTACAGCTAGTTTGCTTTTGGAAGGCGTTACATCAGCACTTATTACAATTTCGGATCGAACTGGTAAAGCGTCCAGTATCGGTAAAGCTGTTTTATTTTCAAACCCATTTCTTACGAAAGAAAACTACGTAAATAGCTCGTGAGTATTAAACGTATGGTATTTTGTAAAACATGAAAGACTCAGTTATTTTATTTATTTAATATTAATACTTATTGGCCCCTGTCCAGGATTCCTATCAGAGGCAACTTACTAATTTATAATTACATAGGTTATCTAAATTATTTATAACTTAATCTAAAGGATATATATATAAAGAAAGAAAGGGGAAAAAATTTACAATGTAAGAAGAAACACGAAAACATGATCACTTAATAATAAATTAACTATACTAACTGCCGTAAGTGTCGAATCCGGGATTTTTGTGGGTTTGAGATGATTAGGGCCAGAGGGTTTAGCCACAAAAACATTACATCAGGTTAGTGGTGACTGGGTTATAGCTCTACGCTACCTATCTTGTACAGATGTCGTTTTATATCTGTTCCTCTCGCCCACCGTTGGAATTTTGTTACAAGTTCTTGTGCGGGAACAGGTAGTCCGTGTATTCCAATACAAAAAAAAACATCCAGTTCCCTTTCTAGTCATTGCTTGTCCGAGCTCAAATCTGTTCACATCTGCTGTCCGTTGTAAATTTAAGAAATGTTTTTGTGCACGCTAGTAGAATCTCTTCTCCTACCAGGAAATAGTCACGTGACAGACCGGCAGAGATATAATACGATGTCTGTAAACATGAGGAAGGGGTGACTCGTCTTCAGTGTCGCACGTAATACGTACATCCAAGTTCAAGGACATGTCTAGTGAAATGATGGGCACAGCGTCATAGAATAGTTTTCACATTTAATCGTAAATCACCTAAACCAAATATATTTTCTAGTAAAACGAACATAAATATAAACAACATATGAATTAATATTTAGTAACATTATTCACAGTAAAAATGAAAAAGCAACTGTCTGTGCATCCTACTGTTTGTTGCAGCGAACGAAAATATACATTTTGAAGTTTTCAAAAGAAAAAGATCTTCTATTTTCCTCCAAACAAGATCTGTATTGGGAAAAAACTTCTCTCTACGTCGCATGACGTAACGGGGGAAAATTTAAACCAAGTTGAGGTATTAGTGTTTCCATTGTGTTGGTTAACATCATGGTCTCGTGAAGAACTTTCTAACGCATGTCGAAAGGTACAAAGAGTATAAAATCCTACATTTTTCTGGTAGAATACTTTTTTATTTCTGCTGTACCTGTAGAAGTATTCCATCTTCAGGTTGACTCTTAGCTATAGACATTTCTTCCACGAGTTTGATCGCTTGTACCATTTACATATTTCGTCTGTCTAGAAGAGTGATAGGCTACATTTAGTAGTTCCCCAAAGTTATTTGCAATGAACTTGATATTACTTAACAGCTTTTCTGATACAAAGTCTTGTTTTATTGACGCATTTTGTTCGTCGTCAAGAATATTTAATATTTCAACAAACTGAGGGTAGTATTTTGCATAGTACGGTATGCCTACAGGACAGCATCCAATCAAGTACACAATCTGGTCACAAAGGATTTCGTGGATAACGGGATGTATGGTTCAGCTTCTCTAAACGTTCTTAGTCTCGCAGCCGATTTCAGAGAAATTTTCTTTACGTGAGAAATGAAACTGTCTACATCTGAAAATAAGGATTGTACACTTTCAGCGACTCTGTGCAGACATTGGGCAATGCACGTCACATGTACCAGTCTCGGGTACAGCTTCTGTATTTCCTTAGCAGCTTTTTGCATATAGAGACCCCATCAGTAACGAGGAAGAGGACATTTTCACGTTTAACACCATCTGGCCATAACAGTAACATTCACTGCTCAAACAAGTTTAAAATGGTTAAATGGTTTATTCCTTCTATTAATTCTGATGTTAAAAAGCACCTTTCTCCCAGATGGTTTTCACTTAGCGGCCTGTCACACTGAGCTTCGATCGATCAAGACCAGCCGACTGCCATCTTGCGCTCTCGGCTAAATTTCTGTTCCTTGTCACACTGCATCGAGCGTCATCGATCAACGAAAATATTATAGGTTATGTACCTATATGATTTTACTAGGTCTACTCATCACTGTATATTAGAGGTAAAGTATATTACCTTATTAGGAATACGAATGCCTATTTCCTGCACATTATCATACTACATGTGTTGGGATGTAAGGTTTAATATTATGCCTACTATATCAGGCTACATCTGTTTACTTCAAGCTTCCATCAGTCAGCCGAGCGAAGAGGTTTGTTGTTTGTTGTAGTTCGATCGCCCACCGCTAGGTGCTTACAACTCGATCTATTTTTGTGTTTTTAAAATTAAACGACATAAGAAGATATCGTTTTAAATGCCTTAAATGATTCGTGCAATTATATTTCATTCAAATATAAGTTTAAAACGACATTATTGTGTAAGTTAAATCTTCCAACATCAATTCTGAACTTCAGGTGGGTACGAAGTTGGCCATCGACTGGCGATTGAAAAACGGACAGGTTTGATTTCACAGACCAGATGATCTCTCACCCTCGTTGTTGATCGCTGCTATGTGACTGATACCACTGCTGTCTATAGGTTCGTCATACCTGTCGGTCGGACGCTGTCCGTCGATCAATCCAGTGTGACAGCCCCTTTAGCGTATTAACAATTACATGCGCTACACTCCTCACAACACAATCTATCTTTTCGTCTATGGAAACCCATACTATCCTATACTGTCGGGCATTGTGTTTCTAATATCTTTTAGTACATTTTCGTAGCACCGTTTCAAATATTCTTTGCGTAATCTTGTTTCAGATGGCAACATTTTACCAGTGTATTTCTCCAGGAACTGTTTGAAATACTGATTTTCTCAGCTTCAAGAAGAAAATGTTAGCGCTAGGATATATTTTCTTCCTCTCTTTCTCTCTGTTTATGCAATTCAACATTTTTTATGCTTCTTAGGCTACTTGCGAAATATCTATGTTGTTTTATATATTTATGGTAGCTACCTCTTATGTTTGTTGCACATAATTTACAAACAATATTCCGATCAACAGAGGAAAAATAATCACTGCCATATTCAATCATTATTGCATCTGTTGTGTTTTCTGACGTCCTCGTTTATGCAGGTATGACTTCACTCCAGTCCTGGATTTCTCAATAGGCCTTATAGGCCGCGGCCTAGGGGCGGTAGCGTTCTATGGGCGGCAGATTTAAGAGGGCGCTCACTTACTTTTACTTTATGCCTGATTAATTCATTTATTTCATTTTCAACACCTACGTAACCTATGTTTAAATATTTAAAATTGTTTATTACCTACTAAAGGCCTACGAATGAGTGATTATTATAGGTGGGAACTTCTAGGAAGGAGGAAGGGGCGGTGCAAATAAAGTGGCCTGTACTTATGAAAAGTATAAATCCGACACTGCTTCACTCACAGTAGTATTCCTTACCTGCTTTCCCCACCTAATGCCGTGTGACATGCCACAGGCAGCGCGAGTTGTTTACTAACTCAGAAAGCTTCCTATGCCTTGTGCACTACTAACTTGACGAATTATTGACTAAACCCCCGGGCCCCAGTGATGATGAATGGGAGGTCGCGCCCAAGCATACCACACCTTCAAAGATGCAGTAGGCCTACACTCCCGCGTCCTCATTACCATCTCATCATCAACCAGGTGAGTATCATTCGTCACCGAAATCTTTAGTCTGGAATCCAAACTTCAGGCACCACGAAATAATATCCGGGTGTTAGTTATCCTTTATTTTAATTTGTCTATGTCATGTGTTCTTGTGTGTCTTATATCATACGTTTTATTGCCTTTGTCCGTGTCTGCTATGTATATAGTCTTCTTTTGCTTTCTGGGAAACTCTATTTTCTGCTTCATTCAACAACTTCTACGAGTAGGGGTCTCTTATTATGTTCCCTATTTGCCTACCTTGAAGTAGTCTCTGAAGGGGTTCCCTCAACTGAGGCGTGTTTTGGCATTTCCAGGCCATATGCTCAGGAGTACCTATTCCCTCACACAAGCAAGCATTAGAGTCCGAAATACCCTTTCCTTTAAGTAAGCCATATAGGTTCCATGGCACGTCAGATAGTGGATCAAACCTTGGGACGGCTGTAGATGTCGCAGTTCTAATCTTTCCTGCACATTCTTGAAAACGTCATAAGTCCTACATGTAGTGTTTCTTCTTTCCCATCTGGTTTGCTGGTTTGAATCTCGTCAAAAGGATTAAGGGATTAAGACTTACATTGTTGATTTAATTTTGGACATCATACATATTTTTTCAATTCAATGCTACAAATTACAATAAAAAGTGTATACAAATATGGTTTCCAACGCCACTCGAAGAATCAAAGCTTGGGGGCGGTTCAGATCATTACAATAAAGTAATTAGACTAAAATAATTATTTACCCTAGTTAAAAAAATCATTTAAAAACATAGAAAATTATAAGTTATATATCTACAGTAAGGACAGAACATGTTGTGTTTCCAACAATGGAAATGTATGATTAAATACAAGATTTTTTTTTGTTAAAGATATTAAGATAAGAGAAAGCAATTATATTTACATTTTAAAATTTAATATTGGAAATGTAGTAATGACAGAAGTGAGAAAATAAAAGTAATTAAATAACATTTATAATTTTAGACTTAAATTATTTGTTGCTAAGCCAGTTGGTTCAGGATGGTTGCTAATGAATAAATTGAATAGTCTTGGGACGAAACTTGAACTGTGCTTAACTCCAGCATTTGTAATTTTTTTCAGTTAATAAATTAAAATGGATTCCTTTGCGTGTGTTCTTGACCCTCTGATCTATAATTGTCACGATGTTTATAAAAATAACCTAATAGAACGTACCTGTAAGTTCGGTCTATGCTGAATTCGTTAAATTCAGAAAATAATAATTTAGAAGAATAGTCGGAAGGCTTTCATAAACAAACTTTTATTATACAGTTTTTGAAGACAAAGCAAAGTGCTGAGGATCGTTTTTGAAATCCTCCCCATCCGATTATGCCATATTGAATAATAGAATGAATTACGTCTGAATCATACATGAGCTGGTAAACATGAACGGAGAATAAAAAAATTATAAATGACTCTACGCAACTTATTGCATAAATATACGATGTACATGTCCCATCTTAAATGTCGATCATTTATGACGCCTAGATATTTAACTTGATTTGATTCACTTAAGGAGGGACAAGTGCAGCTATTAATACAGCAAACTGAATTATGTATTTTTAAGCGTAAATTGTGACATGATTTTAATTGTTGCATACCGGTAATTGTTGAAGATAATGGAATCACAGTGGTTTTCTTAACGTTTAAGGAAAGTATATTAAAATCTAACAACGATTTTGCAAAATTGATGCCTTTGTTGGCATTTTCATAAGTTTCACTCCACGAAGAACCGCTAAAGATTACAACTGTGCCATCAGCATGAGTAAATAGAGTCATTAAATATATTCTAATTAATTTTAAGGAGTTCATTTATGTATATTAAAAAAGAAGATAGGACCCATTACTGTACCCTGAGGTACACCGATATTTATTTTCCGAGGAGTACTGAGGTCATCTATTTTTGTAATCTGTGTTCTATTATTTAAGAATGACGGAAATAAATTTAAAACATTTCCTCTACTGCCTAGGACGTATAATTTTTCCAGAAGAATTTTATGGTCTACAGTGTCAAATGCTTGTTGTAAATCTAAAAATAGACTTTCTTTCCAGCATCTTATGATTTTCGTGATGAGTGTAAATATGACATCATCTGTAGACAAGTTAGGGCGAAAACCGAATTGATTGTGAGATAATAATTTACTCTTATTTAAATAATTCATTAGCTTATTCTTTGTGAATTTTTCTAAAATTGTTGAATACTTGGGAGAAGGGAAATTGGCTTATAATTATTCATTTTTTTATCTCCTGTCTTATGGATTGGTTCTAAAATCTGTTGGAAATATACATTGCGAAAAACAAATTAAAAATATGGGTCAGCGGTTTAGCTATGTAGTTAACAATTTTCTGTAGAGTTTTGTTCGTAGTACCATCTATACCAGGAGCATAATTGAGTTTAAATTTCTTATCAACATTAATTATCTCATTTTCGCTGACAGGATACAAAACATGGAAGTCGATACATTATTCTGGTATAAAATTATTAAAGTTCGACGTCCTTTTTATTTGGGAGGCAACTACATGACCTCCCTTTGACAAATAACTATTAAATTCGTATGCGATTTTCTGTTTACACTTTATTACGACACCTTCATCACTTATAATTTCTTTTATGACTGCATTATTATTTTATTCCGTTTCAGTAGCTTCAGTGATAAGTTGCCAAAATTTTCTGGGATTGCTCATATTTTTATTAAATTGATCTGAATAGTATCTATTCTTCATGTTTTCTACAACCCGAGTTAACATACTTCTATAAACCTTGAATTTATACAACAATTCTAAATTATTTTCTTGACATATCTTGTAAGAATTGGTTTAATTATACCCATCGTAATCCGGTGTTTTCTTTTTCTGTAGTTGCAAGGAGTGTTTTGTAAATTGTTAAAAGTATCCTTTTTTACATAATTCTGTAACATGTTATAAAAATTATGAAAGCTTTCATCCGAATTTTGACTATTGAGTACGTTATTCCACGTTTCTTTTTTAATATCTGAGATAAATTCAATATAATCTAAAATGCAGTTTCTACAAACTGAAAGTTGGTTTGATAAAATAAAATCAGGGCAGCTATTATTAGATAACACAGCAAAAATCAGGAAATGATCGATGATGGAAGTACTATAAACAGCGTGAGAAAAATTACGATTTTTGTTCAAGTTTAAAAAAATATATATGATCCAAACAAGATTCAGTACCGTTATTAGTAGAAGGCCTTATGGTAGCGTTTAAATATTTCAGAAACCCGAACTCATGCAAAATATCCATGTATCTATGACTCTAATTTAGAAAAGCCTTAAATATTTATTTAACCCTGCTGTTGCATTCACTTTTACTTTAATACAGTGTTGGTTAATATAACCGGACATATAAAAATGCTGTAGAAAATGTTTATACACAAACGTCTTTCGTACAGATATTAGCTATAAACAATTTTGTTTTGTTCCAATATAATAATAATAATAATAATAATAATAATCGTAGAGAGAACTGTATTAAAGGAATTTCCTCAGTTAAATTCACATATAATTATTTAAAGTCACAAACTTTTTTCAATAACTTACATGCATTTGACTTGGGAAGATCTATAGTTTTCTTCTTACCGATTGCAGTTTGGAAACAAGTATTCACACAAGTTTGAAACAACAAACAGTATTCAATTCAGGAATTCATTTTTAAAAGCACTTAGTTATTGTCTTACTTTTCTCCTTACAGATTGAAGTTTGGACAGTAGTAGGCCTAAGTAACATGTGTTTTGCAAATATGTTTATTTCATTTTTCAGACAACAAGTTTATTTTATTGTCTTTGCAGGATGGGCTGAACTTTTAGGGTGCAGTCTCGTAGGTTTTTTGTTGTTACTGATTCTAACAAACTAGACACATTTTATGTGTTTTGGATGCTCCCAACCATTTTATAAAAACCTTCTGTTCTGGGGAAATCAGTTCTTGTTGCAATTAGTGACTTTCAAGTTCTTACAAGAATATTTTCCTTCTAGTGAATTTGTTCCCATTCCAATAATAGAGTCAATACGTATGCATTGTAAGCAAAAACTTCAAGAATATTGCAGAAAACTATCACTGACCACCCATTGGTTTTTCGTTTGCATGTATATAGCTTGATAGCTGAACAAATGTATCTAAAGCACCTTTGGTTGAATTATAGTCGAACATCATGTTGGCTTCTTATCAGTCGTGTCACTTATTCCTCATCATGGTAGAGAGAGTTCATGGTTACAATATTTTTATTTTTATTAAGAAGATAATTGACCACAGTAGTGTTATTTTGTGAAGTAAATTGAAAAGATGTATGAATCCTTCATGGTTGTATTTTGTGGAAGCTCCGGATAATGTTTCCGAATAGTTTGTAACATTGTCAATTTCCTTATCAGAAGCAGCTGTCCCAAATTGTAGGCCTACTGCCCTTCTTTAATCCCAGTTTTCAAAGAAAAGTCTGTACACTGTTTTCTATAGGATGAGGACTGTCGTAACTATCATCAGATCACTCGCTTTCAGATGCATGACTTCGAACTCAGAAAGTGACTCTTCATCTGTTGAAGCATTTACTGATTATTCCACCTCAGAAACAGTTAATGGTCTATTCGTCATGGTGTGACAACTCAAACAAAGCATAAGAAATAAATTATTCAAATGGCTAAGAACTGATAATTACAGTTTTTTTAAAGCAAGAAGCAAGTCTATTGTTGCAAATGCACAGTGGCTTAGTTGTGGTATAGGCCTATTGCTGAATGTAAGTTGGAATGATAAAAAGAGCAAAATATTTCCATACAAAAGTAAATATTTCTCATTACAGTTATCATATTTGTGTCGGTCATAACGATCCGTACGTTACATAATTAAGTAGCTATTACAGTTTATGACTAAGCCACTTAAAAGTATTAATTTTTTGAACACGTGCAGTTCTTGCATTTGCAGAAAAAGTCACCAAGTTTCATAACAATATCTTGGTATCTAGAACATGATAAAAAAAATATTTCTGATCATATAGACCAGAACAGAACAACAGGGTTAAACTGCAATATTCAACTTATTACACGAGCCATGAATGGAATTAAGTGCTTTGCAGTTTTCATGTTCGCGCTTAGCTATGGTCAGGCACACATGCAGACAGACACACAAACAGAAACATATATTTTTTTAAATGGATTCTTTTGGATTCAGTATCCTCAATACATGTATTTATGCTGAAAACTCAAAATGGAATATCAGGGCCTAAAATATTACTTTTGCTATGTAAAGTTATCTATGATGCACTGACAGAGGAAGTAACAATGAGCTAGAGGAAGAACGCTGAAATACCAAGCTTGGAGGCTGTCATTATTATTATTACTATTGTAATTATTTTTATTATATTATTATTATTATTATTATTATTATTATTATTATTATTACTACTACTACTACTACTACTATTCCTACGCAGTACAGGAATTAAATAAAGAGAACTACAAGATATGGATTGGATTGACATAGAAGTTAAGAGAAATAAAACTTTAGGCACAGAAAGAAATTGTAGTGTAACAAGGGCTCGTCGGGGTTCTTCTGATTGAAGAAGGAAGGTTCCTTCATTTCGTGTAGCAATGCTCAATGCACAAGTAGATAATTCCTGATTGTTCCCCAGTTCATTTGCTCGCTGCTCACTTCCACTGTGCTGACACCAAGTCACATCACCGACTCCGTTCACACACTGTGCTGTCTCCCAAGTCACAGCAGCTCGATACCACCACGTTACCACCACGTTACCACCACGTTGGTCAGCCCACAGTCCTTGCTGGCTCGTCGTTGCACACACACGATCCACCAGTCGCTCTCCGCTGTGCGGAGAACGGCAGCGCCTCATTCATTCCCACTTCCTTCAGTCCCACTTCCTTCAGTCGACACTCTCTTCAGTTCACACACACTGTCCTTCCACGGCTTGCTCACGGGTTTATATAGGGACGTCGAATGTTCTGGAGCTAAGGTCGCGATGATTCTGTCCGCGCACGATCTGGAAGTCTGTGGTGACGCCCACTCTGTCACACCCTTAGCACCCGGCTCCTCCCCACCGCAGCGCATATTTCACTCACTGCGACGTGCCTCCACGAAGCCACACCCATCGGCACGCGGCTCCAATCTGTTCATTAGAGAGCCGCCATCTTTCTAGACGTGTCGATTTCTCGAAGCTTAGCGGCATTGTGACACAAGGTTGAGGGGTTTTATTAATAACAGTTGTAACTTAAACAGCTCAAACTATTTATTAAGTAATCAATAGAACTTGTAATTACACAGAGTGGGCTTTCACTAACCCATGTAGAATAGAACTGCCACAAACACGAGGACACACTAGCGGAGTTAACATCTCACTGTGCATGTATCCTTCCGCACTGTAGGAAATGTTCAAATTTATTATGCTTCAACACTCCCCCTATTTGAACATTTTGATTAACATAGCTTTTCACGCCCATAAACTGTCGTAGTTTTACAAATTTCTCTTTGGTGAGTGCTTTGGTAAAAATATCAGCATATTGATTTTCACTTGACACATATTCAATTGTGATTTCACCGCACTCATACTTCTCTCTAATAAAATAATATCTGACATCAATGTGCTTGGTCCTTTTATGAAATTCTGGGTTTTTAATGAGTTTAATAGCACTTTGATTATCAATACATATTTGAACTGGTCCAGCACATTGTTGTCCAATTCCATTTAACAATCGTTTTATCCACACTGCTTCCTTTACAGCTGTGCTTGCTGCCACATACTCTGATTCAGTGGTACTTAAAGTTACCATTCTTTGCCTTTGTGAGGACCAAGTGATTGTTCCATTTGACAACATGAAAACGTATCCTGTAGTGGATCGACGAGTAACAACATCTCCAGCATAGTCGGAGTCACTATACCCTATCAGTTTACATTCTTCACTTCCGTTGTACAATATACCATAATCTAATGTTCCAGAGATATATCTCAAAATACGCTTCACTGCTTGACAATGAGTATTATCAAAGTCATTCAAGAACCTACTCACAGAGTTCAATGCAAACGCAATATCTGGTCTGCTCACTGTTGCCAGGAACATAAGGGACCCGATTGCTTCACGGAATGGAAACCTCAAGTCTTTTTCCTGTTTTGCTACTTCTAAGTGTACATTTGGATCAGCTATTACAAACAAAGGTTTAGCTTCTTCCAAATCAAAGCATTACACAATTTTCTGTGCATATGATTTTTTATGTACAAAAATTTCTTTTGCAGACCTGTTCCGTGAGATTTCCATGCCACAGAAACAGTCGACTTCAGACACTTTGACTACAAATTCTCTATTCATTTCTTTCAAAATTGTGTTCAGTGTCCCCTTGCTCCTGCCAACAACCAGTCCATCATCTACAAACAGAGCAAGTATAAGTAAGTCATCATCAGAGACATTGTTGTAGAAAATACACTTATCTGCATCAGACTCTTTCAATTTGTACTTATGAAGGAACTTTGTGAAAGTCTAGTTCCAGCATCTTGGAGCTTGCTTTAAAGCGTTCAGGGATTTCTCCAGCTTACAAACATATTTAGATCTGTCAAACTTTGTAACCAACCCTGCTGGAATAGACATAAACAAGTCTTCTTGCAATGTACCATACAAAAATGCTGTTTTAATGTCAAACTGTCACATTTCAAAATCGTTAATTGCAACTTCTGCTAACAATGCTCTTACCGAATCATACCTCACAACAGGAGAGAATGTTTCTTGGAAATCCAAACCTTCACGTTGAGTGAACCCTCTAGCACAAAGTCTCGCTTTGTACATTTGCAGTCCTCCTATGTCTTGAACTTTGAAGACCCATTTTGAGTCTACCAACTTCTGCCCGCTGTTTGGCACTATTGACCATGTCTTGTTTACTGTATGAGCCTGGAGTTCTTCTTGTATGGCAACATCCCACTTATCACCATCTGACCATAAAAAAAAACAGAATGCAGCAACACTCAATCTCAACAACGTAAAAACTGCTCTGTTGCCAACTCCTTTATCACCGATCCAAACAGGAAATTAGATACGACACATAGTGTGTTTAGTGAGCGGTGCCCACGATTTTTGAGAGTGAAATCAATAGCAATAAACAAAACAAATTACTGATTCAACATGACGTCCCTCCATTGTATACTATTAAATTTGCACCACTCAATTGCTGCTACTGCTCATCTCATGCACTTCCTCACAACAAATAACACTGCAATAGCATTTATACAGGAGCCATACTGCCGAAATGAGAAGATAAGTTTCTGCCCAAGTAATCTAATAATTTTCTCTAACTTTGCCCAAGGAAATCCTCGTTCCGCAATAATTTTAAGAAGTGACATAGCAAAAAATGCTATTTTAATAAACAAACATACTAATAGAGATCAAACAATATTCCAATTGTCACTTCCTGGACTAACAACATACTTAGTAAATTCTTACCTACCTCCCGATGGGAATATCGCACAAGACTTAACACACTTTAAAACTTTCATAACAGACATGCGCCCGACCAATATTATATGGTGCTTAGACTCAAACTCGAAGCATAGCGCTTGGTTTAGTCCCTTAACAGACAGAAGAGGCAACGAGATGTTCGAATTTTTGACAGAGCAAAGCCTGCTTACTGTCAACGAGGACTGCGGCCCAACTTTCTCTGGAGCCAGAGGAGAGTGCTGGATACACATAACAGTGGTGTCGCCAAACTTGTCGTTCAGAATAATAAACTGGTCAATATAATTTACGAAGAGGATTTCCTTTCTGGCCATAATGGGATAGGATTTGAAATCACTCAAACTCATACGGATAGAAGACGGAACATAACTTCATCCACAAGGAAATACGCCACAAGAAAAGGAAACTGGGACCTATTTCATATGCTAATAGAGTCAGCAGGAAAACGTTGGATGTCGGAACTCTGCAAAACACCACAACCTAATCAATTAAATGAATTTGTCAATAAATTATGGGCAGAATTAGGCCAAATCTGCACTACAACTCTTCCGCTGTTCAGGCCAACTAACAAACATGTCGCATGGTGGACCCCAGAACTTTCAGTCCAGAGAAAGCGAACCAATGCCGCAAAGAGACGTCTGAAAAGATGCTGAGTCAACGCTCTTGTACCAGTCTTCCACAATCGCTACCTTGAAATTTGAAGTAACTACCAGGCAATGATTAAGCAAGCAAAGCTAGAATCTTGGAAAGCTTTCTGTCAAAATGTAAACTCCACAAATGTTTGGAAGTTATATAAAATATGCAAGAATAATTTCTTAAAGCAACATGCACCATGTACCCTTACGCGAGAAGATGGAACACAAACTACGTACCTTGAGGATACAGCAAAGGCTCTACTTAAAAAAATTTTCCCTAATGACAATAGAAATGAGGACTCTCCTAGACAGAAATTCATAAGAGACCAGCTGGAAAAGAGTGGACCTCTTCTATTCTGATGATCCAGAATTCATTGACGCAGGAATAAATTCGGTGATCGAAGTCCTACCCACAGGGAAAGCTCCAGGACCCGATGGTTTCGATGAAACTATTATGAAACACATCCACGGCGCTCTACTAGTCTTCTGGCGAAACTTATTTAACAAATGTTTACAACTAGGGTGTTTTCCAAAAAAAATGGAAAGATGCATCAGTAGCAATAATTCCAAAAAACGACAAAAGCAAACTCACCAGCGTCAACGGATATAGAAGTATTAGTCTTCTATCAGTACCTGGTAAATGTTAAGAGAAGCTATTAGTGAACAGACTCTCTGCTTACTTGGATAAGTCTGGTAATACCAAGCATGAACAATACGGCTTCAAAAAAGGCTCATCTACCTTAGATGCCATTCGGAAGATCACAGATACCATAAAGGAATATAAAGCCAGAAATATAAGGTGCTGCTTAGTCGCCCTAGACTTTAAAGGAGCTTTGACAATGCCTGGCATCCAAAAATACTCACAACTCTAAGGAAATACAACTGCCCTCGCAATATTGCAAATGCCATCAAAGACTTCCTGAAAGACCGCACCGCAAATATAACAGTATCAAGCTGCAAAAATTCCAAACATACTTCCAAAGGCTGCCCCCAAGGATCTGTTTTTGGCCCTACATTATGGAATCTCATATCTGATGACCTAATTGACACACTATCCCATCTACGAGAACATCTTGAAATAGTTTTATATGCAGATGACGTAATGTTAGTAATCAAAGGATCATCACATGATGAGGTAGCCAATATTATATCACACGCACTCTCCCAAATGGAGGGATGGTGCAAAGAAAACAAACTGGAGTTAGCAACACAAAAATCGGCTATAATGCCAATGTTCTGCCGCAAGCTACAACCGTACCGTTCACACCTAAATTTAAATTAGAGTAACATACAATTGTATCTCAACTGCAATATTTGGGTGTGATTCTAGAATGCAACCTCACATGGAGCCACCACATTCAGAATTTACAACAAAAAACACAGAATATACTACAGCGACTCATTCGTTGTTCAAGAGCATCCTGGGGACTATCTTTCGACCACCTGACTGTTACATACAAATATTGTTTGTTACCTACATTAACATATGCTTCTTCAATCTGGTACCAGCAAATTCGACACAAATCACAAATGGAGAGACTGGTCAGAACACAGAGACATATTCTAATAGTCATTACAAAGTCCTATCGCTCAGTTTCCACCGAAGCCTTGACAATAATAGCAAACGTCCTGCCAATAGAACTGGAAATTAAATTACGCAATGAAACCTGAGCATTAACACTGAAACCTGAGCATTAACACATCAGAAAACATCAGCAGTTGTACCTGAACTGTTAAAAGCAGAAGTCCCGAGTAGACATGAGAAATATCAAATCTTGTACATCGAGGTAGAATTTACTGGCTCTGGTGGAAAAGGAGATTACACACTATACACTGATGGATCAAAAACAGAAGGGAACGTCGGGGCAGGTCTGGTAGTCTATAGAGAAAGGACAGAAGTTTTCTCACAATCAATAAAACTGCATCAGCAGTGCACAGTCTTTCAAGCGGAGCTCCTGGGTATACAAATGGCATTATTGTGGATAAAAGGCAGTCTGAAACCTACAAGTAGATACGCAATAAATGTCGTCTCAACACCAGCCCTAAATGCAGTAAAAATTAATAAATCAACTAATCCCATTGTTAACCAAATCGGGGCAGACCTTCAAGATATACAAAGTAACAATCAAGTCATTTTATTCTGGATCCGAGTACACACAGGTCACTATGGGAATGAAAGAGCCAACTTTCTTGCAAAAATAGACTCAAAGTCCCAAACAACAATAGCATATGACAAGCTGCCTCTCTCGATCTGCAAACGAAAAGTCCAACAATATTACATAAACATCTGGAACACTTGGTACATATCGTCACCTAAAGCCTCCCATACAAAACTAATTTTCCCGATCGTACCTACCAGACAAAAAACAACCCTAAATCCAACATTCATACTCACGTAATTCCTTTCACTCCACGGAAAATTCCTACAGTACCTGCATAGGATTAGGAAAACACCATCACCGAAGTGCCCATGTTCTGAAGACAACCAAACAGCCATACATCTTCTAATCCACTGTAAACTACAAGATAAACATAGACCACCTTATATGAAAGATTCCAACATAGTTCTGCAAAAAGTGATCTCATCTCCACGAACAATTAAGTATATATATATATATATATATATATATATATAATCAAGTATATACAAGACACTACCTTAAAAATTTAAAATGATTAATATGTGTAATTCCCTAGAACACTATCTCAGACAACATGTAATATTTTGTAAATACTATGTATTCTTGTGGACTAAATATCCTGCGATATACCCTCAAGGTAAAACGCAGGTTGTAAATATGAAGCTAAATAAATAAATATTTTTTTTTTAATGTAGGGAAACTTATGTCAGATAGGTTTGCCATTAAAAGCGGCTTGAAGTAAGGAGGTGCACTATCGCCTATACTTTTTAATTTCGCTTTGGAATATGCCATTTGGAAAGTACAGGAAAACAAGGTAGGCCAAGAATTAAATGAAGTCACCCGATTTTATCTTATGCAGATGGCGTTTGGTTGTTGAGCGATGACATAAAACACAATCGAGAGAAATGCAGAAAGTCTTTTCGATGTCTGCAGGAATGTTGGATTGGAAATTATTACAGAAAAAACGAAGTATATGGTCATGAAACTTCAAAATGATGCGCTACAAAATATTAGAATAGACGGTAAATCGTTCAAACAATTGGAAAAGTTCAAATACCTGGGAGCAATAATTACAGACATAAATAATATTAAGGCAGAAGTTAAGTATAGACTCAGATCAGGAAATGCCTGCTTTTATGCAGTTTTAAAACTGTTATCTTCTCGTCTTCTGTCCAGAAATATAAAAATAAAAATTTATAAGACAATTATCTCGCCGGTTGTACGAGGTAAGTAAACAATTACTTACACTTTTCGTTCTGCAACTTTACTAAACAAAGATAGGTGGCGGCCGCATGAGCATGCGTTGTGTTGGCGCGTCTGTGTGCATGTGTGCGAAAGTTAATCACGATCGCGTCAGTTGTCTTTTAGCTACAACAGCTTAAGCATGTCAGCTCCGCTATCAGATTGTACCAAAGAGAAGCAACGAGGAGTGATCAGATTTTCGTCAGAGGGTGAGAAAGGTGCCGAAATTCATTGGACATTTTTGTCACAATACGGGGAAAGTGCTTCTTCTCGTAAAACCAATTTCTGTATTGGTTGAGGTTGACAGTCGCCCAGCTCCTTTTTGTGTTACGCTCGTTCTGCCACTTTTAAACATTTCGATTCCAAAGAAAACGGTTTTACGAGATAAAACACTTTCCCCGTATTGTCACAAAAGTCTCCGGTGAATTTCGGCACCTTTCACACCCTCTGACCAATAAAATCTGATCACTCCTCGTTGCTCCTCTTTGGTGCAATCTGATAGCGGAGCTGACATGCTTACGCTGTTGTAGCTAAAAGACAACTGACGAGATCGTGATTAACTTTCGCACACATGCACACAGACGCGCCAACTCAACGCATGCTCATGCGGCCGCCACCTATCTTTGTTTGATAAAGTTGTAGAACGAAAAGTGTAAGTAATTTTTTTACTTACCCTCGTATTATATGGCTGTGAGACATGGTCGCTTAGGCCTACTTTTCGGGAAGAACATAATCTGAGAGTGTTCGAAAACAGGGTGCTTAGGAAAATATATGGTCCTAAGAGAGATGAAATACAGCTTCATAATCTATACTTGTCACCGGATATAGTAAGGGTAATTAAATCACGGAGGATGAAATGGGCTGGACATGTTCGGCGCACGGGGGAAGAAAGACATACCTCAAAAATATTCACTGGGAGCCCCGAAGGGAAAAGAACACTTGGAAGACCCAGAGGTAGGTGGCAGGAAAATATTAGGATAGATATAAGAGAAGTGGTATTTTAGAAGGATGATTGGTTGAAGTTAGCACAGAATAAGGTCGAACGGTGGGCTTAGGTACGCGCTCAATGAATCTTTGGTTTCCATAAAATAGATAATGTTCCTTTAGCTTGCTTAGGAATTGTCTATTTCCATTGAGTGAGTAAGTAAGTAAGTAAGAGGTATCATTCTGAAATATACAAATGAAAGGGCAGGGTATGGAATGTATGGTACAGATTATGGATACTAGATGTAGCATAGGCGTACGGAATTAGGGGGTTCAGAGGGTTGAAACCCCTTCCAAATATCTGCAATATTTTTATGGCTATAACATCATATAACAAAATAAACAAATATAAAACACTGGTTTGGTTGTTACATTTACAATTTCGTACATATCAAAGAATTAGTTAAGAATTATTGTATTTAAGATGTTTTTTAATTGTGATTTGTTGTTGTTTGCAATTTGTTTAATGGCATGGTGTTCATGTATTGCTAACACAAACTAGGTAAACTGATATAATGATTTGCCAGAAGGACCATATTTCAGAAACTATTGAGTTTTAGACCACGGTTTCTTGAGAAAGTTTGATAAACATAATTATGTGAAAGAATAAGTGGAATAACTGAAATATGAACAGAAGGAATTTACAACAAATTCTTCACGTCAACAATAGGCCTGTGGTCGAAACACCTGAAGCCGTACAAATATGAAGTAAAGAAATATTAAAAATTGCAAAGTTCAATTTGCAGGGGAAAATAATAAAAAAAATTGCCTTTCTCTATTTTTGCATCTATTATGGGCAAATATATATAAATCTAAAAAATATCAACTATATAGTTCATCTGGAAGTGAGTAAACAGTAATGTTAATAAGTGGATTATTAGGCTGTCGAGGTAGTTTTTCCATACTTATGGGTCAGCTAGAAACACCAAATTTTGCACGCTTATATTCCTGCCCAATTTTTAGATTCTATCTGTCCTATAAGTGCGTTATAAATAGGGCTCAGGGGTTTAGCCAATAAGTCGTCAAGTTAGTGGTACACAAGGCATAGCAAGCTTTCTGAGTTAGTAAACAACTTGCACTGACTGTGAAATGTCACGAGGCATTGGGTGCGGAATACTGCTGTGAGTGAAGTCATATGCCTACCATGCGTAAACGAGGACTTTCGAAAACACAACAGATGCAATTCTGGCTGAACTGGAAACTCTAAAAATCAGTATCGGTATTTTAAACAGTTTCTGGATAAATATTCTGGTAAAATGTTGCCATCGGAAACAACATTACGCAAAGAATATTTGAAACTGAGCTACGAAAATGTACTAAGTAATATTAGAAACACCATGTCCGACAGTAAAGTATGGGTTTCCATAGACGAAACGACAAATTGTTGGGAGGAATGTAGCGCATGAAATTATTGGTAGCCTACGCTGAGCGAAAACCCTTCGGGAGAAAAACATTTATCAACATCAGAATTAGGCCGAATAGAAAGAGTAAACTATTTAACCATTTTAAACTTGTTTGAGCAGTCAATGTTACTGTAATGGCCAGATGGTCTTAAACGTGAAAATGTCCTCCTCGTTACTGATGGGGCCTCTTATATGCAAAAAGCTGCTAAAGAAATACAGAAACTGTACCCAAGACGGGTGCATGTGACGTGCATTGCCCATTGTCTGCACAGAGTTGCTGAATGTATACGATCCTTATTTCCTGAAGTAGACAGTTTCATTTATCACGCAAAGAAAATGCTTCTGAAATTTCCTGTGAGACTAACAATCTTTAGAGATGTTGAACTAGACATCCCTTTACCTCCGGAACCTATTGTGACCGGATGCTCTCCTGCACACCCTCAGATTGTTGAAATACAGGTAGGCCCTACTAAATATTTTTGACAAAAACAATGCATTAATAAATCAAGCAAAAGACCTTGTTTCAGAAAAGTTCCTAAATAATATCATGTCCATTGCAAATAATTTCGAGGTACTCTCAAGAAGTATCACTCTTCTATAGAGATGAAATATGGAAATTGCACAAGAGATCAGATTTGTGGAGAAATTATCCATAGCTGACACAATCTGAAGATGAAATACTTCTACAGAGGTGCAGTAGAAATTGAAAAGCATTTTCCAGAAAACTAACGAAGGAAACACTAGTACCTCAGTTTGGTTAATATTTGTCCCCGTCACGTCATGCGATGTACAGAGAAGTTTTTCCCAATACAGATTTGTTTGGAGGAAATAGATATCTTTCTTTTGAAAACTTCAAAATGTATATTGTCGTTCGCTGCAAAAAGGTGTAGGCACAGTCATAATGTATAATTTGCCTTTTAATTTTTACTGTGAATATTGTTAACAAACATTAAAGCATAACACGCTGTGCATATTTATTATTATTATTATTATTATTATTTAATCTCCATTGAGTGAGCCCTAGTTTACAATTAAGTATTTTAGGGCTATATTTAGTCAATTGAGGTTTCCTGTGCATATTTATGTTCGTTTTACTGACTCACAACAAAGGACATTTATCGTGAAAAAAATAGCTCAGCTCCCGGACCCTCGAGTTGTCCTTCAGAAACCAGTCTACAATTGGAGGCGAATATGGAAGAATTTGCACGAGAAGCATCTACCATCTCACCATAAAAGCCTTTGGTATCAATTGATTAATGGAATAATTCCATCAAGTGACTTATTATACAAGAGGAAAATCAAGCCATCGCCGCTTTGCGCCGCGTATGGTGCGACTGACACTCTACACCAGCGGCCACCAACTCGTTGCACAATGAGTACAGCAGTCTGTGCAAGCTTACCCTTTGCACGCTAGAATCATTTAGTGTGCACACACCGCGTGGTATACCACCCCTCTTGAGTTCAGTGGTTGCATGCTCACTAGGCTTTTGAAATTAACAAATTATATTGAAATATCAACAGATGATTGTTGTATAAGTGTATGTATGTATGTATAGCCCTTTTTTTTTGTCCCCTCGGGGCACGGGCCTCTTCTTTTGAAGGAAGGTGGCTTGGTAAGGCGATCTCGGGTAGCCATGCCGGGAACGATCCCCCTAGGAGCAATTTGCTCCCTGTATAGTGCCTTGGTGCTTTGGTTGGTCCCTTGTTATCAGTCTGTTATTGAGCATTTCTCTAACCACCGATGGTTTGGGCTGCTTCCTTTAAACATTTCTTCCATGTCTTCCTCTCCTTGGCCACCGTTGTCCAGCGGTTCCCGAAGGTTTTCCTGAGTTCATCGGCCCATCGTGTCTTTTGGCGTCCTACATACCTTTGACCGCATCTTGGATCCCAGATTGTAGCCCTGTACGCCCATCTGATGGGGTTGAGTCTCATGATGTGGCCCGCCCAACTCCATTTCTGGGTTGTGCTGGTGACTACTGCATCTATTATTTTTGTTTTTTTTTCCTTATGGCCTCATTCCGCATTCTGTCTCGCCACGTGACTCCCAGTATCTTTCTTTCCATTTTGTTTTGGCACACTTTTAGCCTTGTTCTATCCCTCTTTGTAGTGCTCCAGGTTTGCGAGCCGTATAGTAGTGTTGGTAGAATGCATGTGTTCATGATATGTCGTTTTATCTCTAGGTTGTATGATCTTTCCAGTAGTATGGATTTCAGTGACAAAAATTTTGCCCATGCAGCAGTTATGCGTCTGGTTATTTCCTTGCTTGTGTTTTTTGAGAATGATATGGTCTGTCCTAAGTAGACTATTTCCTTTACGTAGTCAAGTGGATGGTTGGGTGCCAGCTCTATGATTTCTTCCAGATGGTTTGTCATAAGTTTTGTCTTGTTGGCATTCATTTTTAGGCCCACTTTTTCGCTGCTCTCTTTTACTTCTATTAAATATTCTTGCGAACTGCAACTCTTTGGTGTTAGTAATTAGCACGATGTCGTCCGCAAATCTTAAATTGGACAGTTTGACTCCATCAATGTTGACACCGTAATTCCCCTTGATTCTCCTGAATATGTCTTCCAAAAGACATATAAGAGTTTGGGTGATATTACGTCTCCTTGCCTAACTCCTCTGTGTAAATGAAACTCCCTTCCTTGTCTGTCCATAGTATAAGTGTACTATTACATTATTATTTCATTATCGTTTACTTATGTTTTCTACAAAGAACATTCGTGAAGTCTTGATGTTTGTAACAATGCAAATAATGTACAATATATTCCTAGCAAAATAATACACACAAATTAAATCTGCAGTTTTGAACATAGTTGAAAAGTCCCTGATTTTATTCAATTTTATAATAATTAAATTGTAATGCCACAAATTCTGTGAAATGAAAACAAAATCTAGACTCATTCCCTTAAATGACACACCTCCACATTTATATTAATGAACACAAATACTAATACTAAAGTTATATTTCAAACAAAAATTAAGATAAACTATAATCTCCATGTAATACAGCAGTTTTAATGAACAGTTCAAATAAAGCATTTCACACTACAAAATCACTCACTAGTGGAAGCTAATTTTCTTGATTTTGTTGTCTCTTTTGTTGCACTAGTTTCTCAACATCTGGAATCTATGTTTGTTCAGCGGTCAGTCATCTGACAGTTGACTTCTGCTGCGTGTTTTGTTTATTTTCATCAGTGAAAAAAAACTGCTCGCATATGTACATAGATCCTCACATAGACAAAATACTAACAGCATGTCAATGCAGTCGGGGAAATATAGTTCTGGAAAACGTCACTCAAACTTCAATATTGGTATATATTACCCTAAATGTAGGGGTCGATGGCCTACATATTGGATTAGTTCTATACCCGACATAATGCTTGGAAGTTAGCGAACGAGACGACACACCCTGCCAATGGAACCCAGTCTCAGACTGACGTAACGTGGTTCACAAGGGTCGCACGGTGCAAGCCTGTTTGGACGCGCACAAAATACAGCGTGTTGGAGACCACTGCTCTACACCATCGATTCGAAAAATGTTTGCTGTCCCCTATTTGGAAAACCACGAAAGAAAAGATCATACGCTTTCTAATTATACAGGACAAATACGTCGGGTTCCACTACGTACAATATCCTAATTTCAGATTTTCTCCCCCGTCACGTAACACCGAAGTAATCGTTGAGCTGGAGCATGCCATATGGAACATTCTCACTTAATACATCACAACTAAGATCCCCACCACACGGCATAGCTCATCTGGTTTCACTTCTCCCACTGCGGAATGTGATCGATTGCTTAGTTTACCGATATAAGACTTCAGTGAAATCATCTTGTTCAGTTACAAAAAAAAAGTGTTCTGTACTGTTCAAACTTACTGCTGAATAAGCGTTAGGTAATGTGATACGTTCTTTGTACAATACATAAATAAATAAATTAAAAATATATATAAAATATGTTTTGTTTCTGTGATTTACAGTTAAATGTGCAAACTATTCTATGTTGCTGTCTATCATTTCACTAGACTAGCTACTCTGCCCTTGAACTTGCACGTACGTATTAAGTGCGCCACTAAAAGCGAGTCACCCCTTCCCTCATGTATACAAGATACAGGTAGCGTACGGCTATAACCCAGTCGCCACTAACCCGATGTAATGTATTTTGTGGCTAAACCCCAGGGCTCTAGTCATAAATTACATAATATGAGGAAAATATACAAAATTTACTTGAAATAAAAAATATAACTCAGTCCAAGCTATAACCGATGGACATAAGACAATAAGTCATAGAACCAGACTTATAAATCTCTTATATAGTGAGTCTAACGCAAGAGTTGGCCAATGACGCGAGTTTCTGCGTCGCGGCGGGCACAGCTCCAACTCCTGAGCAATCGGGTGAAATATCTACGCAAATAAAGTCGCGGTCGGTGTAATGATTCAGGTTCTCACATTTACAGTGAAAATTATAATGAAAATAACCATGTACCTCATCACAAGAGATGTTGGAAATGTTCTCCTCTTGTATCCACACAATACTGGCACCTTTTTAGGAAATTTTCTTTCACGTGCATAAGTTCAGCTTCCGAGACAGAGAGTTCATTTATCTTGTGATAGGCCTCTATGATATTGTCTTTAAGTTCTTCTAACAGTATGTGAATATTATTTATGAGGAAACTTGACAAATAAAGTGTATTGGTCAATTTCTCATACATTAGAAGAACTTAAAGACAATACCACAAAAGAAATGAACTCTATCTCGGAAGCTGTACTTATGCACGTGAAAGGAAATTTCCTAGAAAGGTGCCAGTATTGTGTGGATGCAAGAGGAGAACATTTACAACATCTATTGTGATGAATGAAATACGTGGTTATTTTCATTGTAATTTTTACTGTAAATATGAAAATCTGAATAATTACACCGATCGCGGCTTTATTTGCGTAGATATTTCACGCGATCACACAGGAGTTGGAGCTGTGCCCGCCGCGATGCAGAAACCCACGTTATTGGCAAACTCTTGCCGTGGGACTCTCTGTAGATGCGTATAATGTGCTTATAGATATATTACTGGTTCAATCGGTTCTTTTTTATGACTTACCGTTTAGCAAAAGTCTTCAAGACGGTTTACACAGACTTTAAAGTTGTCTTTCGGAGGGGGGGTAACAAATGAAAAATCGGATCGTTTTGTAATATTTCCGTCGGTTACAAGATATAATTATGCCAAATTTCAACTTTCTGGTTCATTCTAGAAGTGTGCAAATAATTATGTCCATGAGTGAGTTAGCCAAGCGGCTTGTCATAGACCCAGTGATTTTTTTCTAAAGACAATTTAATGGGTACTCTCGATTTTGACTTGACAGAACATAGCCAGACTTGTAGGCCTACTGTAAGTAGATTATTGGGCAACACTCACCAATGTTTGTTGATCCCTTTGTGGAGCCGTTGTCAATAGTTGCTTAATCTTGCGTGAAGCCTTCGTCTTCTTAATAAAATAATAAAACACACACATTATATAAAACGTAAACACTAAAAATGGCAACTTCACAACAGGAATCACATCACAACGTTTCAGGAGACAGCAAGAACGTCTCGCGTTTTCAAGTGAATATTAGCGACAAGATGTTGTCGCTAATATGATGATAACAAACGCATCACTAAAAATAGCTACCCGTACTTTAATGCAAACGATGCATATAATCACTTTAATTACTTTGTTTGGCACAAATTTATACAGATTTCAAAACAGTGGAAATTAATTACCTTCTCCTATATGAAACTGGAAAAATCTTTAAGAGGTACGCGTACCCCAGAAAAAGCACTGAATTAGGCCTCTAGTGATGATTTGCTATTTATAAACCGTTAATTGGGCGTTGCTACATTATAGGTCATCCGACTTGGTCCAGAATCAATAGGCTTCGTCCTATGGACGTTATAAGTGCGTATACTAAGTTTCATGAAATCTGATAAATCGTATTCGAGTTATCGGACAGTCACACCATTCTGGCACTTAATAAATAAAACTTTCTTCGAAATCTCTCAAACGTATCGGTGGTCTGGTTATTCAGGTGGTGTTGTTGTTTATTAAAGTGCATGTGCATATTCATGGAACCACAGAGTTTTACTTCTGTTAAACATCACATGAAATAATTTAGTTGGAAAATTCCTCAGCTACCAGGGTACGAACGCGTGACCTTCTGCTATCCGCGCCAATATTATCTAAACTGAGTTAGCTTAGCTTTGATCAGTTACCCTTATTTGGTAATCATTGTAGAGAGATATCAGAATTTCATTGGATTTCAGCTTAATTCCCGCAAAATTTGAATATAGGCCTATATAAAAACCCATTGTGGAATGTTCTTATGGCATTACTAAAGTCGGACTGTTCTAAGAAAGAAACCTGAAGTAAACAAAACCAGTATGTCTGTCTCACTCTAGCAAATGACAACTGGTTTCTGTTTACGTCAGATTTCTTTCTTAGCTCGTCTCGGGTTTAAGTCTGCAATCAACTAGTAACTTTATTCTGTTGATAGAGATTCACTGATTCCTAGACTTGGTACTTTTGCAACTTCACAACAAATCTCGTTAGAGATTTTAAATCGTGTAGTGTCACCACTACTCATATTTCACACCATGGATCTCAATATTACCTGATTTCAATAAAGGTCCTAGAGCTCTCCGTAGAGTTCGTGTGGATTCTAGCGCATAGCGTGTACTTATCATCAGAGGTGTACAAAACTAGCTTTTAGCTTGCCCATACCCGCTTGAACGGCAGGCAGGCAAGTTGTGAGTGTCGCAGTCAGCGTGCAGGCAAGTTTCTTTAGACCCAGGTGGGTTGGGTTAAACCTAACCCACACAAGTCAGAATAAGCTTGCGACATTCCGGTCAGCCAAACAACCGTAGTTGCTAAGTGTATGTTGCTTTTCTCCATGCTGGTAGAAGAAATTCATCATGTAGATAAATAAAAGGTGGATAAAGTATTAAAAATCATTTTAGCGTCTTTAACACATTTATTATTTTTACTATTGTTATTGTTATTACTACTAACTTATCATTTTGATTATGCTATATAACCTCAATTTCTATTTCTATTAATACTGCTGAGAAGAGTGTAAAATAGTCTATTTACCTGTTATTATTATTAAGATTATTATTGTTATTATTATACTGCAATGCCACAATATCCGTTTATATTCATACTGGCAGGTGCCCGCGGCTTCGCCCGCGATTACTTACTCAACTGCTAGAGATTGTGCTTAAATCATTTATTTAACAGAAAAATAATTAAAACAATATACCTAGGTATTTATTAACACTGACATCGATTTTACATAAATTGAAGTAATTAAATAATTGTACTCTTAATTATATTGTTTAACGTTAAAAATTTAATAAAGGAACAAAACGAATCTTATGCTACCATATGGGCATAGAAATTCCAAATGAAACTATTAAAATGAACCATAGATTCATGAACCTTACCCAAATCATGCATAAACAATTTTATTATAACGATTGATAATTTAAAAAAAAAAAAACTATATACCGTACCTGGTTTCGAGGTGCATTTTACGATCAAAGTAGAGAAAAGACAGACTAGAGTTCCCTAGCCCAAAAAAACCCAGCATAGTGTTTCTCGTCCAAATCATTCCATGTTTTCCCATTAAGGCTTTGCCCGCGAAACTTGTAAGCTGTAAAGAAAATACTGATTAATTCGAACATTTCGATTATAAGGTTGACTTTACTGATTATTTTACATAATATACAAACTTATGAGGCACAAAATTTACTCAAATAGGCCTATAACTTTTAATACCTTCTCTGATTTTCAAAGTCTTGTTTAATTTATTTCCAAAGCCTTATGTAAAGACTGATAACAATACACTGTTATCATGTGAACTGTGGTTTGGATTTGATAATTCTGTGTAAAAAGGGATTAAGTATTCTCAAAAACATTTGATTTTTGGCATTGAAAATCAACATTTTTAAAAATCCTTTCGTAGTGAGCACCTACATTATGAAACTAAGGTATTGTCAAAATTCCAAGTCTCTACCTATTATAGTTTAGGCTCTACGTTGATTCTCTGTCAGTCAGTTAGTTAGTCAGTCAGTCAGTCAGTCAGTCAGTCAGTCAGTCAGTCAGGACAAAGCCTCTTATAGATTGATGAAAAGTGATTCAAATTATTATTTCTTGTTATAGTTATTTTTGTTTTATTGCCATTATTATTGCTATAATTGTTTATTGTTATAGTTATTATTAATTTTATAGTTATTGTTATATTCTTGTTAATGTCAACAGCTCCATATTTCTTACCTACATTTATTAGCGCTTGACCTAAATTTAAAAAACCTTCACCCTCGATCATGGTAAATGGTCTCAGATCTTTTGCGCACATTTCTACGCATTTATCTGCTATTAAGTCTTTATCCTCTTTTAGAATATTTGTGCCGCCTATTACCTTGTCAAATTTGCATACATGTCTTAACATACTACTTGTACCATAATTTACATTTAATACTTTTTTACAAGTATTGCATTGTGCGAAACCAACTGATTTTTGTGAAGTTTTCTCGCAAATGTTTGAAAATGTTTTCCATGCCGGACTAGTACCTTTGTTCATTGATAATAATTCAAACTCTCCAGACTTTAATTTCTCCTCGGTTTCCTTCAGGGTAAACTTCTCCATTCTCCTTTTGCTCGCACTGTGAACACAAGTTCCTCTTCAACTACGTAACTGCACGACTTACCACTGCACTGATATACCCAGTTTCATATTCTTTCCGCCAGGCCTTGCAGTTTCTGTAGGTCCTGCGAAACCCATCAGGTTATGAAGAGCTTGTGACTCACAGCGACATCATTCCATTTCATCATAGCGATATAAGCTTGCTCTCTAGACAAGCAAGTTAAAAGCTGTGACTGGTTGCAGAGTCTCCAAGGGGCAAGCAAGCTAAAATCAGAATTTGTACACCTCTGCTTATCATACGATATTACGATAATCTGTCAAAAGAAAGTTTTTATTTATAGACTCTAGTTTAAATGAGAAATGGACAGAAACCTCAAAAAACAGTTTCAAAATCTGTGCTGCATAATATTATAATAATATTAAGTTTAGTGCATTAATGATAACATATAATCTGTTTAGTTACAGGTGGAGCTGAGCCGACTTTACATTGAACCCCTCCCGAACAAAATTTCACCATACGCCCGTGAGATGTAGGACAGAATAGGGCGCAGACATCCATAAACATACATATACGATGGCATCGCGCCACCAATTCCTGTAGCATTCTCTGGAATTTTTTCTCTAAGAGAAAGCTATTCTTAAGCAAGACCGCTGTTCACATCCTGTCACATCCATTCTACAACTTAATCCCTCTGTGCGTATAAAAATGCCATCAAATTTCATCAACCGCCAGATGCACCAGTAGTCGAGGCAACGAACGGAAAATAGACAAAATAAATCGTGTAGTTTTGAAATTTGGCACAGTTGTCAAGGGAGTGTCCTGAACAACATACTAAAAGTCCCCGAGGGTGGGGGGTGAGCGGGGGACAGGGGGGCCCACAGGAGGTACCTCTTTTAGGTTTTCGCTTATATCTAAACAATGGTGCATCGTAGAGGAAAAGCTGCTATATATATAAAATTCAAGCTGATAAAATCGCCTAAAAGTATGATCCTACACATTTTTTCTCTTCCCAACAGTTTTCGAGATATCCGCCAGCAAAATGGCAAATTTTCGAAAAAAAGCTCTTTCACCTTGCGCTTTTCGACACACTTTGCCTTCTAGCGCTTCAGCCCTTAGGTATACAGCAATGCTCTCATGAAAGGCGTTGCAGAGAAATAAATTCACTTTTAAATCAATAGTAATTTGTTATTTTGTCTTGAAATGTTCAAATGTTATAACCATTTTATTATTTATGGATAGGGGTGAGCGGGGGTTGGGGGCACTTTTAAATGTCGTTTCTCTCAGTTTTCCCTAAATACACAAAAAAAAACTATGGGTTCTAGTAAACAAAAAGAAAATTATGCACAAAATTAAACTACATAAAAGTTCTTATAAAATTGATTTGAATGATATTTCTGTAGAAGTAACAGTTCAGGAAATAGAAGTGTATGAAGTATGACATAATTCTGGAAATTCTGTTTTACATACACCTATCTTATATTATATTATAATTTTTTAACAAAAAAGAAAGCAGATGATAATTATATTAGCATGATGCCAAGTAAACTAATTCTTAGAATAATATACTTACTAAAGGTTAATGTAATACATAAAACTCTAATTGTTGTTGTTATTATTATTATTATTGTAAAGCTTAGCCGTTTTAAGTTTCGTTAAAAAATATTACCGTTATCTTGAAAAAAGGTAAGGTAATAACTAAAACTTACTATTCGTACAATTTACAATTTATAAATTGTACGAATAGTAAGTTACTTTAAATAAATGTTTACTTGTCTATGTGGATCCTGATAATAACTGCACATCATATTTTCTCACTGTGCAACTCGGTGTGGTGGAAGATATGGATGCCGAAAAGCTGGTATTAAATGCTCATTCGTTTGTGGAACCTGTCATGGTACATGCACCATCAGTATACCATTAGTAGAAGTTGAGTTTAAAATTGGTGACATCCAAGCAAAAGAAATTGTTTAGGCACTCTTTAATCAATTAAGTGTATGTGTATGAATATTGAATGTTCGGTAGATAGAAAAATATAACCCTAACGTATCATACGATGTACTGGGATTGCAATATTGGAGACTGAAAAAAATAGACAACTAAACATTTATCTAAAGTAATAGGTAGGTCTACTAGGTCTTATAATTTCTAAACATACCTAACTCTTATCAATTTTTTCAAATGATATTTTAAACGAAAAATTTAACGGCTAATAGGCCTGGTTTATATTTCTTATAATGTGCACTCACACCGTGGGATTTTTGTAAGCTTTATAACAACAAAATAAGAATAATAATGAGTTTTATGTGTAATGTTTACCTTTAATATAAATATTATTCTATGAACTAGTTTTCTTGACATCATGTTAATTTAATTATCATCTGCTGTCTTTTTTGTTAAAAAAATATAGATTATAGGTTATGTAAAACAGAATTTCCAGAACTATGTTATACTTCACATTCTTCTATTTCCTGAACTATTACTTCTACAGAAATATCATTCAGAACAATTTTGTAAGAACTTTTATGTAGTTTAATTTTGTGCATTAATTGTTTTTTTTTTTTTTTGCTAGAACCCATAGTTTTTTTGTGTATTTAGGGAAAACTGAGAGAAACGACATTTAAAAGTGCTCCCCACTCCCTCTCGCCCCCTATCCACGGGGACTTTTACTATGTTGTTTAGGATAATTTCCCCCACACCTCTGCCAAATGTCAAAATTACATGATTCATTTTCTCCCTATTTTCCCTTTCTTGCCTGGATTATAATGTGCTTTCCATTACATGTACTGTGCTTGTACCGTGATCGGATTTTTAATAATTGCAACTTTAATGGTTGTGTAATATTCTCCAATTGTTTCATGATGTAAATGTACAATATACAGCTTATATACAGAGATATAAGCCCTAAATATAGAGAATGTGCGATGTACGGTTTTCTTTCGAAATCTCGAAATATGACCGAAAAATAAAATTGTTATAACTTTTGAATATTTGAAGACAATTTAACAAATTACTACTCTTTTAAAAGTTAATTTATTTCCCTGCAACTTCTTTCATGAGAGTATTGCTGTATACTTAAGGACTGAAGCGCTAGAAGGCAAAGTGTGTCGAAAAGCACGAGGCGAAAGAGCTTTTTTTCGAAAATTTCCAATCTTCGCTGGCGGATATCTTGAAAACTGTTGGGATTAGAAAAATGTGTGGGATCAAACTTGTAGGAAATTGTATCAGCTTGAATTTCATATATACGTTTCAACTTTTCCTCTACGCGAGGCGGCCATTCACTATCGCTCCAAACGTCCAAATGGAGTGATGTCAGTCCAAAATCTCATAAGGAATGGGAAGGCTGTCGTCCGTTTGGCGTGGAGCGATGGGTCGGTTGGATATCCAGTCGAGCAAAAATCCATCCGTTCACTCCATCCGTCCATCAAGCCATCGTACAATGAATGGGGAAAACGACGTGGAGTGACTCCAAGCCATCCCGCAAATCTGCTAGTCAGTGGCCAAACCCACATCCAAGTAGCCTCATTCTGTCTTCAGGTGTCCTCCAGTGCAGACGTGTTTTCTAATTTCAGCGCCATGTCGGGGCGAGACACTCTACTCGAAGTAATCGAATCCTATAAACAGTTTCCGTGCCTATGGCAAGTTACTAACTGCGATTATCACAACAAAATTAATAAACAGTGCAAAAAATGTTGCACAAACTTTCTCGTATATACGTGTTAAAAGGCTAGCACAGAAGAAAGTAAGTTATAGAGACAATTAAATTTTATTTATTTCATTTTCATAAAACTAACAAGTACAGTATCTAGAAAAGAAAGCTTCAGGGTCGATCCTTACGTTCAACCCTTTTACCGTGAAATAATAATAACAATAATAATTATAATAACAATGTTAATAATAATACAATAATAATAACAATAAAAATAATAAAATCAGGTAAACTGATGTAACAAAGTGCCAGTATGCTTTTGTTTAATAAGTTATATATATGCAGAAAGTAAGTCTTTTTTTTGCTGATTTCCGAGGTAAGCTCCAGATTCAATCATTCATTAAGTAGAGCTTCAGGGAGAACAAAGGTCTAGTTTTTTAATCAGCTTTAAATCGTCCAGCATCAGCAGAACTATACAGATTTGTGATATCTTGACAATCGCATACTCACATAAAAATACGGAAAAGATATGTCAAATTGGCCGGCTACGGGAATTGAACCAGGAACAACCAAAATGTGAGTCCAAGACGTTACCATCTCAATCTACTTTCATAAGCGTACCATATGGGAAGGAATAATGTTATTTGTCAAAGCTAACTGTATTGCAATTTCCAAAGCCGTATTATATGAATACTGTGAAACAATATGTTGTCATGATAACTAATTTGCATTTGATAAATGCTTTCTAATATATTACCATAAAATAGGTTCTAAGTTGGGCTTTACTCCGGTACCGGTCAACCGAATTTGTCCGATATCAATAGGGTTCTTGCCATGGACGTTATAAATGCGTATACCAAGTTTCATGAAAATCCAATAAAGCGTATTTGAGTTATCGCGCGTAAAGGCACACGGACAGACATTTCCTCTTCCCCACACAATCTCATAAAGTACCATACTGGCACTTAATAACTTAGGGTTTGCATGCTTTCCTCAATCTCTAAGGCAAAAATGCAGGATGCGTTGATATGTAGCCGAACAATAGAAGCAAAATGTTTCATGAATGCGTTATTACAAGAGCCTACGGTAAATTTGGGTGGCCACGAAATTTGATTTGAACCCAGGACCTCTTCCCTATTAGCCTATACCACGTCGCTGTAATTGGTTTTGGTGTGTTCATTACGACTGAGCTAAACTGACTGCATTTAGCAGCAATAAGTAGATTATAGTTTTCATGTTACTATGGGCAACAAAATGTCGTTAATATTTTAATTGATATGTATGTTCTGAAATTCGCGTATAAGCTGTATTTATTTCGTGTTTAAGGACGTAAGGCACAAATCTTTAATGTTGAGTTTTTAACATTTATGCCTTCTCCTCATATCTCTTAAATACTCAATGAACTATTTGTACTTGTGCCTTAAAACTCTGCTCAGTTATAAGAAAAGACCTGTGAGACTGTACATTCATTCTACTTCATAACAGTTCCATAAAGGCATAAGGGACACTTCCTATCTGTTATTGAGGTGTGTTTATCAATTATTTTTATTTTCTGCAGTGCTACCATCCAAGCAAATGTTTATAAAAACTGAACTTGCATTTCTGAAGTATAACTTCATTCAAAATCAGTGGCAAGGAGTGGCAGTTGCCACCCCAGAATTCCCAAACCCCTCTTTTTGCCACCTCAAAAATCGGCAGTAAAAATATCAGTAATTTGCAAACAAGTGAAAAATTACAGTTGATTAACGTGATACAATCTTCATTCTGTATTAAACTTTATTAAACTTAACATTTAGGCTGGTATGATATGTAAAAAAGTTTTAAAAATGCTTAAAGTACATAATTTTAATGCCAAATTTTAAAATATTTCCATACCCCCCAGACCCCCGGCAGACCTTGCCACCCCAGTTAAAAAGCTGAAATTACGCCCATGTTCAAAATAGATTGTTTTGCTTATCATTTGTTGTATTAATGAGGATACTGGTATTCATTGGCAAACATGCAATTTTCACTGTATAACATAGGCCTACTAGTATTCATTGGCAAACATGCAATTGTCACTGCATAATACAGGTTTTTACTAAAATAAAATAAAAACAAATAATATGATACAAAGTAAAAAGATTTTGCTACTGTAAAAGTACTTCAGTTTCTGTTTAACATGTTTAGGTACCTCTAGTTGTAAAAGATCCCAATACACTCTACCTTGTAAATTTGCAGAACACTAATTTAGCCTATCCTTCAAAAATATGTTACAAAATTAGACTTTAAACCACCTATTTGTGAGTGGTAACACTGTTTAAAAACATCAAGATTTCTCGAAACTATATCCTTGTGCCTTACGCCCTTATGGAACTAGGCCCTTCATATGTATGTTATGAAATTCGCGTTTAAGCTGTATTTATTTCGTGTTTATCTTGATATCTATTAGATGTATAAAAATGTTTTAAAGAAAAAATGTTCATTTTAATTTTTTCTACAACTTTACTGTGGAAGGTTTTTATGTGTCGCATACTGTAATGGAGATAATCTAGAAAAATTGAAAATGGAAATGAGTAAAGTACCCCCTAAGTAATTTTTGTGGAAAAAAGGATATACTCATTTTATTAGCCATAGACAAGAGTTTCAAATTTTAATTTTTTATTAAAATCGTTAGCGCCAATTTAAAAAAATCAAGGTTCAACCTAACTGTTCCACGAAGCAACTGGCGCGGGTGGAGTGACAGTGAATGACCACCTAGTTTTGGATGTCGTCCTGTGGACAACATCCAAGTGGATGACGACCATTTGGAGCGATAGTGAATGGCCGCCTTAGATTTGTAACATGGTTTTGTGTTGCTGTCGCCGAGTGTGGTCTCGCATTGTTGTCCAACAACAGAACGCCAGATTGGAGAAGGCCACGCCTCTTTTTTTCCTAAATAAAAGCGAAAAACCTAAAAAAGGTACCTTCTGCGGGCCCCCTCCCCCTCCACCCTCTGGGACTTTTAGTAGTTGTTCAGGACACTCCCTCTGACAACACTGCCAAATTTCAAAATTACACGATTATTTGTTCTATTTGGTGTTTTTTGAACTACAGGTGAGGGTGGAATCCATGCGGAGGTAATGGTACTCCATGAACTGGCGGACTTTGTCTTCCCGTGACTGAGGGATCTAGTAAAGGAATGATTGGTCGAAGGAAGAATTCTCTATTGTTGGAAGTGAACGTAGGCTAGTGATTCTGGGCAAAGAGAAAGATATGGACCCAAGGGGACCTAAGGCTTACAAACTGCCTTCTCAACAACGTTGGGAAAATACAAGTAAGACTTTTGAACACAAACTTCAGAACACAGACTCATGAGAGTGATAAGCGATTGCCAATATGCCTTCATAAAAAGAAAAACAACTGAGGATGTCAAAAACGAAGTAATGGAGAAAGAGAACTCTTTGAGGAAGAAGTAAAAACCCGGGCTTTTGATAACTGGTGGTGGCCTTGCAACTTATAAACTTTCACTGCCTGCATCTCTGTAGTATTGGCTCATAGGCTACTGCAGGAACAGGGGAACACAAATAAAAGGAACTTCAAACAGAATAACAAGGAAAATGGCAAACGGGTGTCCACAAGGGTCAGTTTCAAACTGCCGTTTTGGTAAGTGGGACTTGAACCTCTCCAGACCATACTGAAAGAGAAACAGGAAATATGCACCATGCTGGCGTACGCAGAAGACCTGCTAATCCTGACACATGTTGACTGCAGGAAAGAGCTCAAAAGCACATTAACCGACATCATGACGGTAGTAAACGACTGGAGCAAGGAGACGAAGCTGAAATAGCAGCACACAAAATCACCTACATACTACTGTATTGAAAGGAAGGTTGAAGAGAAATCAAATTATACGGGTAAATGGTAGTAGTATCGCAAGATCGAAACATACAAAGTACCTCGAAATACGTGGGTGAAACCAAAAGCTTCAGAACCCATGTGGAAACAGTGAGATGAAGTTAAGAAATAATTATGAAAACTTGCTGCATTGGGAAGACAAAGTTCCGAGTCCCACTGAAAACGGTCAAGATATACCCAAACACCATTTTGGTTTCCACCGTGGCTATGGAGCTAGAGTCTGGGGTTACAGAGTCACAAACTCCAACATAAAAAGGGCACTCAGAAGTAATCTAAGGAAAGTAGGCTGAGGTTCACTGCGGATTTTGGGACAACGCCAACTTTCGCTCTGCTGGGGATCTCCGGTATAGGCCTATGGTTTCTGGGCTTCAAAAATAGGTGGAAAGGAGCCATCTTCTGAGGAAAGAAGAATAAATAGTCGGGACAATGAATCTTGAAAAGAAAATAATAAAAAGTAAACTACTGAACAAATGGCAAAAATAGTTGACGACGACGGAATTTGGGGTTAGAGCAAATCGTGCTTCCCGGACTGGCTCTCTTTGCAACACCTAATCCCGAACATAGGAGTAGTTCAATTCGTAACCGGACTTGGCCTGCATAATGTCATATCCGAAATAGATTTTTAAAAATGCTTTGCTTATTACGGGTATATACAGACGACGGAACACGCGCTCTTCTTGTGCCCTAATGCATCAGAGGAAATCCTGCAAGGGAAACTGAATAGGGGATCCTGATGGACAAGGATCAGTGCGTCATCTTGGATGAACAGGCCGAACTGGTTGCCGAGGACGTGGGGAGGTATACAGGACCAACAGAGGAGGGGGTGGAAAGAGACATACTGGAGGAGACATATTGGAAATAGAGAGAATTTCTCTAAGGTGATCTTAGAAGTTGCGAGAGAAAAAGGCTTTTGCAAACATCAATTAAAAAGAAATGCAATTAACAGGAGGAAGGAATTTTGGCAATCCCTGAGCAGACAGAAATGGGCAAATAAGAGAAGATGTGGTCAGAGTAAGAGATGCCCAAATGAGAACCTTATAGGGAATTAAAAAGGCAGACTAGGCAGATTAAGAAGAAGAAATAAAAACAAATAAAGCAATTTGTAAAGGCAGACTAGGTAAATTAAGAAGAAGAAATAAAAACAAATGAAGCAATTTGTAAAGCGTGAGGGAGCCAAGTAAGGGGGAGTGGAAACAAAGTTTGCCAAAGAACCATTTCAGAATTGAAATCTTAAATACCGGCAAACTGAAACGAAACTCTCCAACCCCCTTCTTATTTACTCTGCCCGTCCCGTAGGTACTATAGGTAGACTAAGTATATTGTTTTCGACCCCCCTAAATTCGAACTTGAGTTTTTAACATAAATATACGTTATCCAAATACTATTTTCGGTAACATGTCTGTGTGTCTATGAACAGCCTAGCTCCAGAACGGAAAATCGTAAGAAAACAAAATTTTGTATCTGGGTTAGGTACCTTTTTAAGATGTGATAGGAAGAGTGAAACAAGTTTTTTTTTACTTTGAGGAGGACTTTACAAAAAAGAAAATTTAGTTTTTCACGATTTTCTCGAAAACGGCTCTATCGATATTTTAAATTTTTATTTGAAACTTTTTCGTAAAAATTCTCTAGAGGGTAATTATAAGCCACCCACTGTTTACAGAAACTCTGTTTTGTCGGAAGAACAATAAAGCTTCGCATCAGGTTGAAACAACTGAATACTTCACTGGCTCTTATTCTATATTAGAATGTGCAGTGAGAAAGGTGTATTATTGGCAATGCTTAGAGTAAATGCACATGATTGCATTAATAAGATTTTATTTGGGTTATGTATCCTGCGGGGATGCCATATGATGTGGTAATGACATTCTCTTCATTTTTTTTTCATTTTTATGTCATGCGTAAAATGTTATACTCAGAGGCAAACTTTATTTAGGCAGAGGAAGTTATGTGAGTTTCACATCAGAATTTTTTAGTGGTTATGCAGTTTTAGACACAGAATATAGTTGCAATTGTAGTAGTTGTAAGCTACTGGATACCGGTTGTAGTAGTCATAGTAATAGTAGTAGTAGCAGTAGTAGAATTATTTGAAGTGTATTTAGCTGTAGAATTGTAAAAATGAAATAACTATGTGGACAAGTGTAATTTGTATTCAGAAAAAAAATTACACTCACATAACTATCTTTACCCTAAGCATAGATATCTCGCTTCAAATTCTGATATAAAATAAGAGGCCAAATTGCAATCGTGCATATTATGTAGTTGCAATCGTCCACAACCTATGTTATTCGCCACGCAATATAGAGTCTGAATTCCTATGAAAGGTGGGTGGCTTTCAAAGAAAATTTTGATAAAAATGTTTACAATAAAAGTGACCCGTTAATAATAAACACATCTTGTATGCAAGAAAGTCAATATGAATTAAAGCCATGATTTTCTCATGTTTCAGACGATGTGGAAAATAAAACTCATCTGTGGAATCTTCCTCCTATCTGCCATATCATCCACAAATGCACAGCTGAATCCAATCGTGATTGTTAATACTGGGATAAAAGTGCTAAAATTCATGGACAAAGTTCTGAAAGGTGCAGTGTTAGGGATGTGCCACATAATGGACATGAAGCAGGAAAGTGTAAAAAATGCTTTCTATTCTATCATATTCAATGGGAACAATCCAAACGTGACCCGCTGCATAGCAGGATGTAGCATCACCAGCTTGCATAAAGCTCAAGTCCTGCTCAAGAGGTTTACAAGAATCGATCTGCTGTGGTTCATCCCTAGGGTTATAGGCAATGATTCCTCAGAGGTATTGGATTCTTGTATCACAGAAGCTAGTGTAGACAAGTGCAGTTTCTTTGTAAAATATAGTGCATGTGTCATTCCTCGAATTCTTCCCATCCTGCAGAGAAACGCCAAGAACTTGATTCAACGTACAAATCGTATGATCCGAGATCTATTGAAGACTGGTATGAATGATGTAACAAATTCATTGGGACACATTCTCCCTAATTCTCAACCCCTAATAAAAAGAATTCAACAAATTGTGGACTTGGTAATAGATGTCAGTGAACTCTACCCTCAGCCCGCCCTGGGTCAGGTCGGTAACAGCACCAATAGTTTACCATTAACACTCCACAAAATTATTCAAATATTAATTTATGGTCCTCAAAACTTCACTATAAGTTCAGATGCTAATGTTGTGATACCTACAACACAAACGATTAAACAAACTGTGACACCTTCTCCTCCAGTGAAGGTCAACCAAGGTCCAATAAGAAATTTCATACAGAATCTTCTACATCTGAATCCTACTGCACCTATTACCACTCCAACTACCACAACAACTACCACTTCCACTACAGTGCCATCAACAACTCAAAAACTTAATATTATTCAACAAAGGCCTATACGGAATTTCTTACAAAGTATATTTGGACCTCATTCAACATCAAGAATGACAGCTACAACTATCGAAACAAACACAATATCCTTAAAAACAACTCCTACAACTACCACATTGACAACTACTACAACAACAGAGGCCCCTACAACTACTACTCCCACTACAATACCATCAACAACTACTCCAAAACTGAACATACTTCAAAAACATCCAGTTCGTAATTTCTTGCAAAATTTATTTGCACCTCACATAGTACAGCACAGCACATCAACCACAACATCTACTATGCCTACTACCACGAAAACACCTACAACCACCACATTGACAACTACTACAACAACAGAGGCCCCTACAACTACTATTCCCACTACAACACCATCAACATCTACTCCAAAACTGAACATACTTCAACAACATCCAGTTCGTAATTTCTGGCAAAATGTATTTGCACCTCACACAGTACAGCACAACACAATAACCACAACAAATACTATGCCTACTACCATGACAACACCTACAACCACTATGACAACACCTACAACCACCACCATGCAAACAACTTATACAACAACAGAGGCCACTACAACTACTATTCCCACTATAACACCATCAACAATAACAACTCCAAAATTAAACATACTTCAACAAAATCCTATTAGTAATTTCTGGCAAAATTTATTTGGGAATCATCCAACTACAATAAAATAACAACTAAGAAGACTACTTCAAGGGCAGCAACAACTACTACACCTACTCCTACAACACTTAAAACATCATCTACTACACCTACTACAACAACCAACACTACTACTATTCCAACAACAATAGTTCCAATTACAACGATGACAACAATAGTGACTATTCCAAAATCAAATAAAAGCCCTATTCGTAATTGGTTAGGTATAGGCCTATTTGGTTAAAATGATTAATGTTGCACATCAGTAACAAACTTCGGGTCAGGCTAATCCAGGAATAAAACCAAACATGATTCACCTGCTAGTACAACTGATAACTATGCATCTGTCAACACAAAAATTAACATCATCATACTCATATTTAATTTATTAATATTTGTGTTACAAGTAGCCTAATTGTAAAGCGCCAAGTAAACCAAATTGATAGCCTACATTCATTAATGTAGGCTTGTATATTCACAAGCATTTCAACATATTTACATAGGGGAGGGAGGGATATTTGTCCTCATTGGGGAATGGGACGCAGGCCAGTTTCTCATAAACAAACCAGTAAAACCACCCCTGCTGTGTTCTGCCATGTAGGGGTGGTGTCAGTGACCTGTTATTCACAGTTTTTGAGTTTCTGCTGTAAGTGAAAGTTGGTGAAAAAAAAGCAAGAATCAAAAACACATTTTTCTTCTAACGGAGTCGTCCAATTGAATGTGAGGTAATCTGGAAAGTTGCTATTTATTGTAGAAGTGAATTATATATAACATATTATTGGCTTATTGGGCTATAATATCCATGTTTCGTTAATATAATTCTTTGGTTATTTACGTGTTAAACAGAGAAAAATATTCATGGCGTCTAGCGGGGCATTGGGACGCACGCTGCGTCCCAATGCCCCATTGCTGCATACGAAAACCCCATGTGGAGCTAAATGCTAAATCATATTTTGCTAAACACTTAAATATTGACAGTAATATTATTATTTCTATAAAGGAAATTTTGCAATTGCACTAAATTGTCAAGCTTTTAACTTAGGCCTACTGCTTAAATTCTTTTATGGGAACAGACTTTCTCATGTCACGACTTGTCCCAGTTCTGCCACGAATTTGGACGGAACAATGAACTAACATAGGCGCCGACTTAGGGAGGCAAGGTACTTTCTGCCCCCCCAAGACTTAAGATTTTATCATGTAAGGCCTATGTATAGCTACTGAAAATCCAGTTCTTGCCCCCCCAGAAATATTTCCAAGTCAGCGCCTCTGTGAACTATGGTACCAGTGTGTAATGTGCTCCAACTGGCTACATGCAGAGTGTAGCGGGGTAGATTCAGCAATCAATTTAAAATGTGATTCATGTGTTTGAACTAACTTTTGAATCTGTAATTTTTAGCAATGTAATAATTGATTCCAGTGTTATTCGTTAAATTTAGATTTCACATACTTCATATGTTAGTAAAAATACACTCTTCTAATAAATTATGTTTAATTTTCATTTAATTACATTACTGAAGTAGTTTGTGCAACTAAACGCATTTTTATATGTGTGCGTACCAATGCCCCACTATGCAGTGTCCTTTTTAACTTTTTTAATGAAGATGTTGCATGCTTTCACAGAAGTATTTCAACTCTCTGTATGTGATTCTTAGATGAATTGTGAATGACTCACTATATTTTTCGCGATCATAGAGTCAGTTTGAAACCCTACACAGTCTTTCAAAGATAGATGCGTGCCATTCCCCCACCTTCCCCTATGCATCATATATTTTTTCACAATCATGAACACAAGAGAGGACTTAGTTTGGCTTCGAATGGGTTTGTGAAATTGATTGCATCTTACAAGTTTCGTTTTCTATTGTAGGCCTATTTTTGAAATTGGTGGTAATCTGTTCCTTTCTTCTGTCAAATGAGTAGCCATAGACAAAGCACCAGTTAGTATTCTACAATTATAATAGGCCTACTATTCCTCAAGATGTTTCAACATTTGAACCAAAAGGAACAGAATATGACTTTGTACTCTTTTAGAAACTATGGACCTGTAATAGGTACTATTATTAGTTGGGTCTAGATTTGCTTTGAAAATTACCTAAAATAGGTAATATTATGACCCTATAACTTAAGGTTTTAAAATGACCATGAAAATAAAAAGTAAGTTAAAAATTAAAATAACACTTGGCTTATAAAAAACTGAAATACAGATACAGAATGGATTGTTACAGTAGGACAAGTAATCCTATATAAATTAACCTTGAGTAGGCTACAGCATATCGCAAGCACCCGCACCCTCACACTATTTTTTCTTTCACAGGTCAATAAGCTACTAGAAATGACAACTTACAGTTGGGTCAATCCATTAGAAATGAACCAAATTTAATAAAATTTGTTGCTCGACATTTTTGATTTTCCTAATTTTTTTACCAGTTATTTCCCAACTAAAGGTGAGTTCAAAACTATAGTAAAAACATTTTGGGGCTCATACTTTTTTTTGGCGGCCATTTTAAATTTGCTTTTTAACCATATTTCAGTCGAAAACATGTTTTGCACAAATGTATGTAACTCTGTTAATTTTATAGACAACAAGACAAAATAAACACCAAAATTATCAGAATGAAATGCTCTACATTTTTGTTTTAACACAATATTACCTAAGTAGTGACGAAAGTGAAGAAAAAAAAATCAAAACTACAAATTGAAAATTGACTTAAAACGGGAGTTTTCGTGCCGCAAAATTGTTAGAAGGAAGAAAGACTCGCCCTTAATTTTTTTTTCTGGTGTAGACCTACTATAGGACTACTCGTTGTAGAAGTTTAAAGCTTGAGAACTATGCGGTTTTTTTATACAATTTTTCAAAAATGCCCAAAACCGTATTTTGGCAATATTTGAAGTAGAATATCTCAAAAGGGACTGAGTGAAAAATTATGAAATTTATACAGATAACACCTCTTTATGATATAAAGATGTGATAAAAATTTGGTGACTGAGACTCAACTGGTTCCCAAGTTACAGTGCATCGAATTTGGCCAAAACTTGCATTATACGCACATGAATTTTAACGGTAATTTAATAGTAAAAATTCACATTGTAATTTTAAATGCAAAATTTTAGTGAACCTTAGTATGTTACACAAAAAAGTTGTACATGTAGGCTACATTTCATCAGTTAACATGATAGATTTATAATTTCCTCAAAGCGTTGAAATTTCGGTGCATAGTTTGCAATTTTTGGCCAACTTCGATGCACTGTAACTCTGGAACCAGTTCAGTCTCAGTCACCAAATTATTATCACATCTTTATTTCGTAAGGAGGTGTTATGTGTATAAATTTCATAATTTTCACTCAGGCCCTTCTGAGATATTCTACTTCAAATAATGCCAAAATAGGGTCAATCCATTAGAAATGAACCAAATTGAATAAAATTTTTTGCTCAACATTTTTTATTTTCTTAATTTTTTTTACAAGTTACTCCCCAATATTAGGTGAGTTCAAAACTAGAGTAAAACATTTTTTAGGCTCATACTTTTTTCTTGGCGGCCATTTTAAGTTTTCTTTGTAACAGTTTTTCGGCCGGAAACTTGTTTTGCACAAATGTATGTAACTCTGTTAATTTTATAGATAACAAGACAAAATAAACACCAAAATTATCAGAATGAAATGCTCTACATTTTTTTAACACAATATTACCTAAGTAGTGAGGAAAGTGAAGAAAAAAAATCAAAACTACAAATTGAAAATTTACTTAAAACGGGAGTTTTGGTGCCGCAAAATTATTAGAAGGAAGAAAGACTCGCCCTTATTTTTTTTTATAGTGTAGATCTACTACAGGACTACTCGCTGTAGAAGTTTAAAGCTTGAGAACTTTGCGGTTTTTTTCATACAATTTTTCAAAAATGCCCAAAACCGTAGCCTATTTTGGCAATATTTCAAGTAGAATATCTCAAAAGGGACAGAGTGAAAAATTATGAAATTTATACAGATAACACCTCTTTATGATATAAATATTTGATAAAAATTTGGTGACTGAGACTCAACTGGTTCCCGAGTTACAGTGCATCGAATTTGGCCAAAAATTGCGTTATAGGCACACAAAATTTAACGGTGATTTAATAGTAAAAATTCACTTTGTAATTTTAAATATAAATTTTTTTGTGAGCCTAAGTTTGTTACACAAAAGAGTTGTATATGTAGGCTACATTTCATCAGTTAGCATGGCAAATTTTTGGTTTCCTCAAAGCTTTGAAGAGTGTTGAAATTTCGGTGCATAGTTTGCAGATATGGTGTTTATTTTGTCTTGTTATCTATAAAGTTAACAGAGTTACATACATTTGTGCAAAACATGTTTTCGACTGAAATATGGTTAAAAGCAAACTTAAAATGGCCGCCAAAAAAAAAGGTATGAGCCCAAAAATTTTTTTACCATAGTTTTGAACTCACCTTTAGTTGGGAAATAACTGGTAAAAAAATTAGGAAAATCAAAAATGTCGAGCAACTTGGTCTGGTTCATTTCTAATGGATTGACCCAGTTATCAAATAGTATTTATGTTGGTTGAGAAGGATTGCAATAAAATTAGGAGAATACAATAACAATAAATCACAGCATTTCAATAGGCCTATTATTTAAATTGAAGCCTGCAATTATTTTGGGAACAATGCATTAAAAGGAGCTAAAATGACAAATATCTTAATTTAGGCCTATCCTTTAAGTGCTAAACAATGAAAAATGGCCTTATTTACAACTTTAGTTTCATGAGAAAAGAGATACCAAGTCACTGAAATCTGAGCCCTAATTATTATGCTAATATTATTGTAGGCTACTAGTCACTGTCTCTCATATCGACTTTACCAAAAATTTATTTTAGAATCTGTGAGTTGTAAAATTGTGTGTGTTTTTTTTAAATGTCATCATTTAATATTATTATAATATATGTACAAATTTGTAACTGAAATGTATTTATTTTTTACAAAATGATGGAAAATATAATGAGTTAATGACACAGAAATGTGTTTTGAGTTTACTCCGTATGTTTGAGTTCTAATAAACAGCTACAGAATATGTAATTAAAAAAAGTAAGTTAAATAAAATCTAATTGTGCAAGTCAAGGCATGGTAGAAATACACATGAGTGGTGCCACATCAAACATCTTTGTTAGAATACAAAATATACTGAGCATGTACAGAAAATAGTTTCATATATTTAACTTACTAGAGTCTTACACCATTGTAACTGAGCTGTGATTGCCCATTTCATGTAATGTATATTCTTCAATAAAAGAAGATCACATTGTTAATAATTTCATGTTTTATTTAGCTCTCCAAAACCTTCAGAGATTTTATTATTGTTACCAAGAAAGTTTGAAATTCAGTCATTATAAGTTAAAAAATACTTAGGAATAAATTGTATAAAAAGCTGCACAATTTTTGTCACACTTTCCATAGATATTGTACAGGCCAATATTATCTAGCATTGTATAATATATTACCTAGGTTCCAAGGCATTTTATGTATAATGTCAGACTGTTATCGTAATGTATCTACGTGCAACAAGAAATCTTATTTTAGAGAATAATTTAATGTTCCATGTGAATTTTAAATACGTAGGCCTATTTAAAAAACACAACAATAATTAAATACGGAAATATCCCCAAAAAGTTTAAAAATTTTCTAAAGCTGTTTTTAACACATTAATAAGCTACTTGGGTCCTATTTGTTGCAACAAGGAAGAGATGTGTGACACTTAGAATTGCACTGTATTTTTCACACAGAAACACATCATATTTCGGCTCTTGGTCTTCCACATAATATTCATCTCCTGTAGAGAGGTTGAGATTGTTCAAGATTTGGGATGTCAAATCACACTAATTCCTTTGGACACCATGGACACCTGCTTCAGGATCCCATTAACTGTTCCTAGTTGGTACTGCTCTAAGTCATCTTCATACACCTTCAACACAACTTCCAACACATTGCGAAAATCACCCTTTCCCTTCACAAAGTCAGGAATGGTGACTCATATTTCGGCTCTTGGTCTTCCACATAATATTCATCTCCTGTAGAGAGGTTGAGATTGTTCAAGATTTGGGATGTCAAATCACACTAATTCCTTTGGACACCATGGACACCTGCTTCAGGATCCCATTAACTGTTCCTAGTTGGTACTGCTCTAAGTCATCTTCATACACCTTCAACACAACTTCCAACACATTGCGAAAATCACCCTTTCCCTTCACAAAGTCAGGAATGGTGACTCAAAAAGTAGCTCCTAAATGGACGGGAGAAAAGTTTTTACCAGAGTTGAACTTCATTTTCTTTGCTTGGTGTTACAATATTTTTCCTTCATAATAGTATTAAATTATACTATAATTAACTTTATATACTATAGATACACTTTTAAGGCATAACTATATGATGTTATGATTCAGCTCTCGAACCTTCCTCAGGTGACTCACTGTTAAAAACTGTCGGCTGGGAAGAAGATTCCATATCATCCATCGATTGTTTAGCGACACACATAAAGAAAGTGTTTCTAGAGTGTTTTCTTATCCATCCCTCCGGTATATCGTAACCAGCATGCTCCAAGCATTCTGTAGTTGGAGGGGGTATTTTAACCGTATCTTCACCATGCCTCATTCTTTTGATTAGGCCTAGCCACTCGTCTCCTAGGTCCCAATCATATCTGTTAAAGGATTCGCCAAGACTTCAGCTAATCGTTCATGCTTCCCATACCTTTCTTTTATTCATATTATGTTCGATTTTTACAACCTCCATTTCAGAAATATAATGGTTTTTTTTCTATTATATGCTGGCAGAGTCCTTTCGACAAGCTGCCTCTCTATATGTCTCTCGTGTTCACACAATCTAATTTTAAATCTTCTGCCTGTCTCTCCTACATACGAGCCATCACAGTTTTTACACTTGATGTAGTAAAACTCCCGGAAATTCCATTTTTATTTTTTCGGTCCACAGCTTTTATATTCCAAAAATATCATTTCTATGGTTCATTCCAATCCATATACGGGTATTAATTAAATTTTTCAGAAGACCTTCCCAATCTTTTCCCCCACTTTATCATTGTATGGCATTGCTATGCGTCTTAGAACTTGAATTTCTATTATTTTTTTTTATCAATGCTCCTTTTGTTATCAAAATTCCTCCATATATTATTTATGTTACGCTCACAGACCTGATTTACACTTGCTAGTCTCATAATCTCATTTGTTTCATTATTTAAATCTTCCATGATATTGTGCAGCTTTATTGCTCTATGAACAACATTACACCATATATTTTTTTTAATTCTCGGGTGGTGCATTGACCTCTGATTTATGTATAATATTCCCTTATTGGGTTTTCTATGTACACCTAACCATATCTTGGGTTGTTCTAGTACAATCTTTAAGTCCAGAAAATTTATCTCGTTACCCTTAAATTTCTCAACTGTAAATCTCATTCTGCCGTGACATCCATTGAATTCATCTAATAGTTGGTCAGAAATATTGTTTTTGGTTATTATCAAAGTAACGTCGACGTACCATATATACAAAGCAATGCTGTCCATGGTTTTTTTTTTCTTCAGATAATCGGTTTTCCATTTAGTGAAGAAAAATATCAGACACAAGCCCAGATATCGGGATCCCCATTGCCAGTCCATCATTTTGTTGGAAAATCGTACCATTATTGAACTGAAAGATGTTGAACTCTGAGCACACCCTGTAATACTCATTGGCAACGATACTATCCACACCATCTCAACAAACCATCTGAAAAGGCATTCCTCAGGCATGGCTCTCAGTACTCTCGTATAAAGTGACACCACATCAAGACTGAATATACATAAATCTTTATGTACTATCTCTTCTTCTAACTGTTCCTTAGCATCATACGAGTCTCCAGCTGACCATTTAGTTCTTTTTTGCAAACTTATTATCCTGTCCCTCAACAATTTGGCCATGCCAAATAGAATCTGAGCATGGTTATTAAGCAATTGGTTGGTTCAAGAGGTACTGCTCTATGATTATTTAGTCCTAAACAAACATTGTTGGTTAGAGGTACTGTTGCATTATTAACTAACTATACAAACGTGTGGAAGTGTGCTGTGCCCATAACCCAGAGGTTCGTGGAAGGTAACCGCGCTTCTACCAGAAATGCACCCCACCCACACACTGGGCCATCAAAGAGAGAACACATACGCTGGAAGCCCACTGTGAGGATCTGAAAAGGTGAAAAGATTTTACGAAGAGATTACAAAGCTCTTCGCATAAAAGTTTTTATAATAAAAACTATGGAAGCAAAACACCAAATTTAATTATTGAACAGAACACAATATATATACAAGGTGTTTAAAAACAAACAGTTGAAGTTAATTTTATGACATAATATTTACTTGGTCCAGTTCATGCGAATCTTAACACAAATTCTTTGAAATAGTTTTCATAGAAATTCATTTAATATTAAAGTGACAATATTATATTTTTGTAGATTAATTATTATGCTTTCTAATTTAAAATTACAGAAAACAATACCCTTATCAGAATTCTTATATTCTGCAAACTCGTAATCTCCAACATGAAAGTTTACAGTGCCTTAAGCAGATTAATGTAGAGTCAGACGATAGTCTATTTTATAAAGACGGCAGTTTCCTTAATGCTAAAAAGGTTCGAGACCATCTCAGAACTAAAGAATTTGATATATGGTGTAATCACCCACAAAAAGGGAAGGGTGTCATCTTATTTAAACAGCACACGCCTACAAACAGGTGGATATGGAATCATGTTGGTCTGTCTTGCAGCGAATGGCGTGACTGTTTGAAAATGGTGGGAAATGTTGCTGCAGTGCGCGCTGTGCCGGGTAGAGCTCAGGACAACCGTTGTCGGCGTTGCCACAACGAGGTAGAAACTCTTGCACATGTTCTGGGTTCCTGTCCGCATGGCGAGATCCTTCGAAACATCAGACACCATACAGTACGGTCAATTGTTGCAAATGCCCTTAAAGATGCTGATTATACTACTTTTGAAGAGGTGCATGGTCTCTCTACCACCGGGACTACGAGGCGAATTGATATCATTGCTTTTCAAAGAAACACACGATCCGGATTTATAATTGATCCTACTGTGCGTTTCGAAGTGAATGAGGCACAGCCGCATGATGTTAACAAGGAAAAGCAAGACATTTATAATCCTACCATCCCATACTATCGTGATAAATACAATCTCAAAGAACTTGAAGTCATTGGACTCATGGTAGGAGCAAGAGGAACTGTTACTACTTTCATGTTGAACACCTTCAAGAGATTGGGACTTCCTCCATCAGTTATAACTGAAGTTGCTTTAGCAACCCTCAGAGGATCTGTTTCAATACTGAGGAATCACATATATAAATCCTAATCGTAACTGTTAATGATTTTCTATTTTGTATTAATTTTTCATTAATTTTATTCTCTTTTTCTTTTCAATGTTCTATGTTCAATTACCTTTCTGTTTTTTTTTCTGGTACTCTTTGTCTGTGTAGGCAACCCATAACTATGGGAAGATTAAATAAATAAATAAATACACAAACATTAAATTTTGAATTTTACCACTGCTTGATCCAGGTCATGTGATTCTTATACAAATATAATATCAACATATACAAAGTGTTTAAAAACAAACAGTTGAAGTTCATTTTGTGACATAATATTTTAAGGAGTGTTTTAAATCACCCAATTTTTCAATCCTACTCAAAAATCCTATAGGGGTTGAAAAAAGGGAGGTGAGTTAGGAGTAGTATAACTATTAGTGACAATATGAAGAAAGAACTTTTGAATAACAAGGCAGAATTACCAACGTGTTTTGGGCTCCCTAAAACCAACAACAATGGTGTGTCCCTAAGACCCATCATCCCAATGTTTAAACACCCTGCATTTTGCCTGGCCAAATTGTTGAAGGACAGGATAATAAGTTATCAAAAAAGAACTACATGTTCAGTTCAAGATTCATTTGATGCTATAGAACAGTTAGAAGAAGTGATCGTAGATAAAGGTTTTTGTATATTCAGACCGGCTACAAGATGGACAGATGCATTTACGAACATCGCGGGTGTTCACTGGTCCAGGACAGCACGGAGCCCTAAAAATGGAAGAAACTAATACCAACCTAGTTATTACCCAGTGCCAAATCTTTAAAATGTAGTGACTATTAAATATGCACCTTCGAAAGGAAGAAACTAAATAGATCAAAATCATGTGGACCAGCTCACCACATGAGGACAATGAATGAGCTTTCCCTTAGATAGGAGGCTATTGCCCTTCATGGGATCTTATCGGCTAAATTCATTCATTCATTCATTCATTCATATTCAGTTTTCAGTCGCTTTATATGAGCATACTGAGGGCCATGCCTGAGGAATGCCATTTTAGATGGTTTGTTGAGATGGGTGTGGATAGTATCATCGCCAATGTGTATTACAGGTGGTACAGGGTATGCTCAGAGTTCAACATCTTTCAGTTCAAAGGCACGATTTTTTAACAAAACGATGGACTGGCAATGGTGAACCCGATATTTGGGCTTGTGTCTGATATTTTTCTTCACTATATGGGAAACCAATTATCTTAATAAATGTGGACAGTAATGCTTTGGACTGGTATATACAGTATATTGACGTTATTTTGAAAATTACCAAAAACGATACTTCTGACCAACTATTAGATGATTTCAATGGGTGTCATTACAGAATGAGATTTACAGTTGAGAAAGATAAGGGTCACGAGATAAATTTTCTGGACTTAAAGATTGTACTAGAACAACCCAAGATTAGGTTAGGTGTACATAGAAAACCCAAAAAGGGAATATTATACATACATCAGAGGTCGGCGCACCACCTGAGAATTAAAGACAATGGGGGATATTCTAAAAAAGTAAGCATAAAGTATGAGTGCCTTCTTGCTGAGAAGTGTAGTCACTCACAAGTTGTATTCTAAAAAACATCGGGACGACAGAAAGTTTTGACTCACCGGCTATCACTTTATGCTCACCCAACCCACACGAAATATGCACCTGCATAAACAAACTTATGAAAATAAACAAGGGTCTTCTCGCAGTGGGAGATATAAAAGGCAGCCAGATCAGCATTATAAGAGGAAGACAATTAATTCTATCAGGTCTCTCTGAAGTTTAACAAAGGATGGACTTCATGGAATGGTCATTTACATCATCATATCAGATACCGCAATGGAAGAAGGACAGGATCACATAATCCATAATACTTTAGGATTAAATTAGTTTAATGAAAATTCACTATAACATATTTACAACATTTAATATAATTAGTATTTTTAAAATGTGATATGAAACATTCATATAACTCCCTCTTCTCTTAATATATCCTATTCTAGTGTAGAGTACATGGCTGAATTGCAGTAGTGCGGTTCCAAGTCGCATTATTCGCGAGGCAAGACCAAAAAATCCAAGTTTATATTGTATAAAATGAATGGCTTATAACTAGCCTTCAGAGAATTTCTTAGGAGAAGTTTTTCAAATAGTACTTATTATAATATATTACAGTAGGCCTACATAATAAGCCTATAAAATTGTTAAACCTATTTTGAGAAAATTAAGAAAAATTAAATTTTCGTCAAATAAAGTGCTTGTAAAAATGAAAAGAAAGTCGTTGCCGTACCTCGTGTCGCATCCCTGAAGGATACACAATCCAAATAAAATCTTAATAAATGTACTCGAATACTTTGTATAACCTAGGCGTGGCAGTACACATTTCTTCAAATTCTAATATAGAATAAGAGGCCGTGTTGCAGAGAATAGGTATTCAGTTGTATTAGCCTGATGCAAAGCTTTACCGTTCACCAGACAAGATTGAGTTTCTATGAACGATGCCTGCCTTGTAACTACCCGTCAGAGAATTTTTTCGAAAAAAATATTTCAAATAAAAGTTTAGCTCTTAGCATAAGCACCTCAATTAAAAAATTTAAACAAAGTCGTTAGACCCCTAGTACCTAGTACTGACAGAGGGATTAAAACTAAACATTTTTAGTTTTCATTCTTCCTGGAATGTCCACATATTCCGCACGAATCACCCTAGTAGCATGCTGTGAGTGAAGTGAGTGTGCCGTTTTGGTAGCTCACAAATCTCCTACTTAATACTCCCGCTGCTCGGTCTTACTGCATGCGGAATTGAAGCGGGCACTAAGCGACAGAGTACAAAGAGCGTCATGTCACGTGGGCGCAGTGGGTGGGGGAGTTCCCAGGCTTTTTATGCATACGACTGCAAGTGCAAACTCGAAATCTGCCAGTAAGAACATCATACTCTTTTTTTAGAATATCCCCCAATATATGGCGTATCATTGTTCATAGAACAATGAAGATGTGAAATAACCCGGAAGATTTAAATAATGAAAGAAACAAGATTATGAGACTTGCAAGGGCAAATGGGGTATGCGAGCATAAGATAAATAATATATGGAGGAACTTTTACAACAAAAGGAGCATCTACTCTTATACAATTCAACGGCCCTAAATAGCATGCTCACTCACTCGCTCACTTCGTGAAACATCGAGTATACTCGGCGATGTTCGTCTCTCGCAGTCTAAACTTTCACGAAGAGTACAAAATTAGGAAAACCGTTTCTTTATTATATAAAGCCTAAGTGAAATGAACACACTGAACAAATATTCTAATTTTATTTTTACTTATAATTTTCATAGCTCTGAACCACAAACATTTTTAATATACTGCCAGCGTAAATTTCTTAAAAATCCTGGTGTCAATTAATAATAGCGGGCGAAGCCATGGGCAGTATCGCGAACAATAAAAATCCAAACAAAATAACTCCTTCCCTTGAAAAATTATATAATTTCTGAAAATTACACTGAATTTATCAAATAAAATTCACAGCATATTCATCTGTCAACAAACAGTTGAGAAACAGTACGTATTATCAGTTTTGCAGGTCGCTTTGGAAATGCATAAATGAGATGGTTTTCCCAGGTGGCTTTCATATCGGGGAATTTACTCTAAAGCAGGAATTTTAGCTGTTTCATTAATTATTAATGGCTTAGTTTATGAACGATTCGCATGCAAGTGTTAATAAATATAATGCTTTAATAATTATTATACTCGTTATTTTTAATTTTTCAATTAATTATTGTGGGCGAAGCCACGGACACCTGCTAGTTGATGTACAAAATAATAGAAATTCACACATTAGATGCGTAGCATTGTCACACAATCTTATAGTGGGTGAAAACATTAGGAAGATCTTCTGAAAATTTTAATTACTACCTGCATACAGAACGGAACGAACCATAGAGAACATTTTTTTCGCAATATAAACGCTGTGGACTGAAGAAAGAAAGAAATGTTATTTCCGGGAGTTTACTCCATCAAGTGTAGAAACTGCGACGGCTCATATGGAGGAGAGACAGGCAGAAGTTTTAAAATTGGATTGTGTGAACATGAGAGAGTCATATAGAGATGCAGCATGTCAACAGGACTCAGCCAGCATATAATAGAAAAGAAACATCATTTTGGTGAAATGAAGGTTGTAGAAATTGAACATGATATGATTAAAAGAATGGTACGGGAAGCGTGAACCATTAGCAGAAGTCCTGGTGAATGTTTTAACAGATACGATGTTCACCTAGGGGAAGAGTGGCTAGGCCTAATCAAAAGAATGAGGTGTGGTAAACAAATGGTAAAAAATCTCCCGGCACCTACAGATTGCTGAAGCAAGGTAGTTACGATATATCCGAGGGATGGATAAGAGAACACTCTAGAAGCACTTTGTTTATGTGTGTCACTAAACAATCGACGAATGATATGGAATCTTCTTCCCAGCAGACAGTTTTTAGCAGTGGGTCACCTGAGAAAGATTTGAGGGTTGAACCGAAACCTCGAGTAGTTACGCCTTAAGAGTGTATCCATTGTAAATCAATTGAATTATAATATATTTTTATACAGAGGAAATCTGGGATCAACCATGATGAATCAATTTTTTTTTTTTCATTGTCCGTTTCAGTTTTGTCAAACTATAAAATGCTTAGGAAATGTATAAAATAATGTATATGTCATACTTTTCCTATTTATTTTTGGCATCCTAGACAATGTTTCTTCATTTGATAGAATGCTTGATTTTAAATATTGCCATAACATAGTTATTAAGATCTCCAGATATTTTATATGTGCATATACTAGAGAGAAAATAAATGTTACATGTAGTGAAGAATCAGGAATGTTGATGGGAAGAAGATGTTGAATGCACTCTCATTGTTTGTTTGTTTGCTTTTTTACTGAGCACAGACAGCTTATGGCTGGGAAGTTAGATGAAGCGCTAGAGAGTGGTCTAACAAGGAATATGTCTGGCATGGATGATAGTGAGTTGAATGCAGTGCATTGCTCCCTGAACAGCCGCCCTTGTTACAATTTAGAAAAACAAATCTAGAAGACGATTTATTTAAAATAAAACAGTATTTTTTTTCAAGCTTAAGTCCAAGGCTTAATGGTGGGTGAAAGAGGCACTATACCTAAGAAGTGTGCCATTCTCCTTCAAGATCTGGGAGTCACATCATCCATGTTTAAATAAATTGCCCTACAAGCTTTAAAGATTTCTGTAGGAATACTTGATGCTGATACCATATGTATTCAAAACAATAGAATTCTTCTTCAGGCATCACCAATAACAACTTATTACTTTATGCTATACTAATATTGTAAGCTGGTATTCCATGAAAAACTGGCAGCCTCTGGATGTAGCGGAAGATTGTTGGGGGGGGGAGGAAAAAACTATAAACATATTGAAATCTGTGATTATTCGGAGAGCTATCACAAAGATGAGTTTCTTATGTTTCTGTTCTTCTCACCAGACATTATAAAATTTGGTGGGATCTTTTAAAATATTCATGGACCAGGGGCGTATACTCTATTGGTGCTATGCGTGCGCCGCACGCCCTAATTCTAGATGGAATATATTCATTCATAATATTTGAATTTTTCAGTAAATTGTGGAAAAATTAGTGTCATTTTCATTGCTGAAATGAGAAAACAAGGGCCCCGCTGCGAGGCTGTCACCCGTGTGCTACGAATGAGTTTCTGAGCGGTACGTTAGGCGTGGACTTGCCTCGAGGTTAGAACTTGTGTGCTATGAGTTTTGAAGAAGGGTGATATCCTGACCGTGGGGTGAAGAAGGGAATAGGTTACGCACGGTAGAGATTTCGCAGTGTCTTGAGTGCCTTGCGTGCTACTGAAGTTGCGCACTCAGCTGAGTTGTAGCAAAGTATATTGCGATTTTAAGACGTTCCAAAGTAAATTATTGTAAATATTATTTTATTTAATGTTATCAAAAGTGTTTAATTTATTTTTAGTCTTTCATTTTAACAATTTCAATAGTAAATAATTGTAAATAGAGTATAACTTTATTTACTGTTATTCTGAGCGCGGCGGGAGATTTGCCGGTAGTTTGCGTGCTACTGAAGTTTCGCAAGCAATTGTGTTGTAGCTAAGTATATTACAATTTTAATAAGTTCAAGGCAAATATTGTAAATATTATTTTATTTAGTGGTTACAAAATCTGTTAAATTAATTTTTAGTTAATGTAGCCTATTTCATTCTGAAAACATTATGAAAGAGCACAGCTGTATTTTGGAAGATCTTCTGATAAATACATTTTTATCCAAAACTTTTCAAGATAAATTGCAAATTGTGACAAATGTACGGCCTTGCCCTGAGTGAACAAGTCTTTCTACAATTCATAAAGGCAAGAATGTAGAATATACAGAACATTTTTCAGTCTCACATTCCTGAGGAAGGCCACAGAGTTAAGACGGCCGAAAGCTCGAGCCTAATAATTTTGACACGACTGATAAACCGAGATGTCATCTTAAAGCCGTGAAAGCTTCAAATCTTATAAGTACAAATCCTACATGTTTTAAAAGAAAAGCCTACTTTAATAAAGTAAGTTATTTTTAACTGTTCAGTTAAAGTTAATCTATATTCTCAATTAACTTAGGAATCAAGTACATTTCCTGTGTAGGACGATAGCATAGCACGCCCTTTATCAGAGATCAGGATACGCCACTGTCATGGACATATCTTGTTTAACTGTAATAGGCAGTTTGAATCGCTTGAAGATGTTCAGTGCAAATGTTGTAATTGTTCCAAGGGCGCCAAATAACATACCAAGAACACCCTGGTTCAAAATATAATATTTTAGTTTCAAGTCAGTGAAACATTGTTCACAATCAATATTAATACTACTAGGGAAATAGCACAGTGAAATATTGAAACCTGTAGCAAGATTGAGTGCAGAAATATAGGCTATGCACTAACTGCACTATTAAGTATATCTATCCAGAATATTTTATTGTCTCAACAGGGACCCCCATCATCTTCATCAGCTGTTTCTGACTGGCTGTCTCTGGGAGGGGTCGAAAGAACTTGTTGATCAAAGTTCCCTGGATGTTCACTGATGTGTCAAAGTTTAGCAGTTTTTGGTGGTTCTTTTGATTAATATTTTATTCTAGATCATGAGGTCTAATGTTCTTTTTAACTTATTTTAGTAACTTAATTCTATTTCATCTCACATTTTATGACCTTCTTCCCAGAATTGGGTTGCTGAAGCTACTCTAGAAACACAGAAGAATACATAGTTGACATTGATACTTCCATCCACTATTGATATGAAAAACAAAAGTATAATTAGGAACAAATGGAGAAAAATAGAGAACAATAAAGTAAACAGTGAAAATCAAAAGCATCGTAACAGAGGGCAATAAGATCCTTCAACTCCAAAGATGTGGTTTTCTAAAAAGCTGAAAAAGGCAATCAATTAGTGATAGGTTACTTGACAGTGAAGATTGTAACAACAGAAGTTTATTAAATGGAGGGGAATTCTCAGAAATAAATGAAGAACCATCAAAAAATTGAATCTGTCAATCCAATCATCAAAAAAACCAAAGTCATGAATGAAAAACAAAAACATCAAACCCAACAACCCTTTAACCCCAAAATATATGGGCTCCCTAAATACTTTACAGAAAACAGTAAACAAAGAAGGTTATCATAAGAAACAAAAAAACACGTTCCGGTACCTATATTTGAGCAAAATTGTTATTGAAAAAAATTTGATATCTCCCAAAATTTGATACTTTGATACTTTGAATCGATGGATAAGATAAAGGACATACAATTATCGTCAGAAGACAAATTAATTTTGTTCAATGTTCTCATAAGTTACTTATTCCCAAGCATTCCAAAGGATACTGATATTCAAGGACATGAAAAATATAGCTATTGACCACAAATTCAGAAAGAGAAGCAGTTGAAGAATATCTAGATGTAAGTAAATAATGCATTAGTATAAAATTTTCACTTTTAAGGGAAAATATTTTGAACAAATATCAGGCTTGGTAATGGGTAATCCACATTCACCTTTCAGGGCCATTTGTACATGAGTAATTCCGAGACAAACCTCAAAAAAATTTGCATACCTGTTTTGAGTTTGGTACAGATATGTAGTTGACATATTTGCAATCAAAAAAACAGTTAGATGATGCATTGAAACTCCTCAATATTCAAGAAAGAAAAAATTCAAGATGGAAATTGAGACAGACAACTATGAGGGTAAGTCAATAAATATCCGCACTCTCTTTTTTATTTTTATTGCAACAACAATACAAAACGTTCAATTACCTCATTTTTCAACATAGTCCCCTCGCTTCGCAATGCACTTGATACATCGTTGCACAAGCTTCCTGAAGCCCTCAGAAAAAAATCTGATGTGAAAGTCACATAACTTCCTCTGCCCAAATAAAAGTTAGCAGTATTCACATATCCTTTTACAGAATCGCAAGACACAATTTTACGCTAATTGTCCTATAAATACCTCTTCTTTCAATGATGCGACTAAAAGCGCAGTCAAGAACAAGTGACTGCAGACGTTTATTGAACTTTCCGCCGTAAAGAATAATTTCCGAAATTTATCGAATATTTCAATCGTACTTCTTTACTCTATACCTGGCCAACAATACATATTTCTCACTTCACATTCTTTTTCGAGTAAGAGGCCGTGAAAGAGCGCGTATTCAGTTGTTCATCACGCAAGACAAAATTTCTACAAACAGTGGGTGAACAGTGGGTGGCTTGTAACTACCCTCAGAGAATTTTTTTCGAAAAAAGTTTCAAATAAAAGTTTTAGCTCTCAGTAAAAGGAACACATGTGCAAATTTTAAAGAAAATCGTTAGCGCCGGTTTTGAGAAAATCACGAAAAACGAAAATTTCTTCATGTAAAGTCCCCTTAAAAATAAGAGAATTTTTTTCGCCAATCTTGGAATCACATCTTCTGAAGGTACCTGACCCAAATACGAAATTTTGTTTTCATACGATTCTCCGTTTCGGAGCTAGCCTGTTCACAAAGTTCCACACAGACAGACACACAGACACACAGACACACACACAGACATGTTTCCAAAAATAGTATTTTTGGATTCAGGGGGCCTTGAAACGTGTATATATGCTAAAAACTCAACTTCGAATTTTAGGGTCGAAAACAATACTTCCTCTACCTATAGTACCTATGGTACGGGCAGAGGAAGTCAAAAGTTTTTTGGGTGAGTTTCAAGCCATATATGCACAGCTTCCTTCCGTTCTTGTCTGTGGTGAATCGATAAGTGGGCCAAAAAGATGGAAATATGATGGGGCGAGATAGGGACTGGATGCTCTAACATCTCAAAACCCAGTTTCGCAATAGTTGAGCAGTGTGGGTGGCAGTATGTGGGTGTGCATTACCATGCAACAACTTTTCAATCCATTCTTACGTGCTTCACTGTGGTACAACATTGCCACCATATTGTGTGGAAAGTCTTTAATGGATTTCAGCCCCTGGAACACCTTCAGTTGACAAAAAGCTGATCACTGCACACTGTCCTTCTTTGAAGCAAAAGGTTGAACAGTGCAGGCATGATTACTATGAAACAGCACAACACCCAGTGGAGTCATGGTGGTAAAGCAATCCACAAGAGGAGACAAATGAACAACATGTCGACATGCGCGAGCAAAAAGTGGTACAGCCAACCTATAAAAGTTTAAACAAAAAGTGTGGATACTTATTGGCTTACCCTTGTTCTTATCCTTCCAGGTACTAAAAATTATCATAGGTAATCCCATGAGAGTTGACAAGTTTATTGATAGATTCAGAGGCGCTGACTTGGAAATATTTCTGGGGGGCAAGAACTGGATTTTCAGTACCCGGTAGCTATACACAGATCTTACATGATAAAATCTTAAGTCTTGGGGGGGCAGAAAGTACCTTGCCCCCCTAAGTCGGCGCCTATGGATAGATTCGTGACTGCACAACAGGAGTGAATTTTCTGATGCAACTCGTTAACTCAAGTTGGATTTATTAAGACTACTCCATGAATAAAATGTAACGGATTATATAAATAATAATTACTTTCGTGCTTTGTTGTATAAAAACAAAACTAACAGTTGTGAGATCACACCATACTGTGAATCAACCATCCATGAATCGATTCGAGCTACCATGCTGTGATGGTGCATATAAGACATAGTTAACTTCATTCAGGTAACATAACCGCAGAAAGAATAAACACACACGAACTGGCTTGCACCGAAAGGAAATTGTATTCTTAATCAATGCACATTTTTAGTATTTCAATTTCCAAACAATTTATGTTGTACAAAATAATCTGTTTTCGTGCCGCTAAGTGGCAGCTTCTACAATAATACATCATCCTCTCGATTCCTACAAGAATATTGCAAGAAAAACGGCCATGAGGAATCCGAGGAATTGCTAAACATTATTGGTCAATAACAAACACTCGGCATATGAGTTGAATAGTCAACAAAAACAACAAAATGGAATTTGGTATTTATAGGAAAGGACCCACACAGACAACTGCATTCAAAACTAACAACTACAACCCTACATCCCACATGCATGCAGTATTGAACAGCCTCACACCTCACATACAAATCAGTTAACATGTAACAATATTACCAGACACATGCAAACATAACCTCTAACAATGTAACCAGTCACGTGCAAACATAACCTCTTAATATTCAGACAGCAACCATAGATACATATAACCTAACATTCTATGCATTCTAAACATCATCATCATCATCAATGGTGCTACAGCCTGGTGCAGGCCTTGACCGCTCCAACAATACGCCGCCACTCATTCCTCTCCAATGCCTTCGTCCTCCATCCCCGAACTCCCATTACTTGCAAATCCTGCTCCACACATTTCATCCATCTTGTATTAGGTCTTCCTACTCTTCCTTTACCATCCAATGTATTAAATGTAACTCTGCGTCCTATGTCCGACTCTTGTTCCCTGTAGAGGTGTCCCAACCATCTAATTCTTGAAGCTTTAATCACCTTTATTATATCAGAATCACCATACGCATTATAGAGTTCTTCATTATACCTGCTACGCCAGTTGCCATTCTCACATACCGGGCCAAAGATTTTCCTCAGGACTCTTCTCTCAAATACGGCCAGTTTACTTTCTTGAGTTTTTGTCAGAGCCCAAGATTCACATCCATATATGGCAACGGGTCTTAATAGGGTTTTATATAATTTTATTTTCGTTTTAAGACTAAGGAGTCTGGAGCTCAGCTGCTTTTTTAACCCAAAGAAGCCTCTGTTTGCTAGCATCAATCTATGGTGAATTTCTTTCCCCAGATTGTTTTCCTCCGTAATGACTGTTCCTAAGTAATTAAATTCTTTAACCTTTTCAAACCTATAGTTATTTATAATAATAGTTATTTATTTATAATAATAGTTAATAATTTCGTGGCGTATCTGTTATTTCCAAATATTTTGTTTTCTTTTCATTGACTTTGAGACCCATTTTATGTGCTGCATTTTCTAGTCTAACAAAGGTTTCCTTTATTGCATTTGGTGTTCTGCCTATAATATCTATGTCGTCCGCATAGGCTAGGATTTGGACAGACTTGTGGAAAAGTGTTCCCCTATAATCTATTTCAGAATCCCTTATCACCTTTTCCAGAGCCAGATTGAATAGGGTACATGCTAATCCATCTCCCTGTCTTAGGCCTTTCTTTGTGTTGAATGTTGTTGACCTCCCATTGCGAAGTTTAACCTGGCATTTTACTCTGCTAAAGGTAGCTTTTATAAGTCCAATTAATTTAGGTGGTATCTCAAACTCTTCCAAAGCTTTTATCAGTTCCTCTCTGTTGATGCTATCATATGCAGCTTCAAAATCAACGAACAGATGAAAGGTATTTACACTGAATTCTTTCGTTTTTTCCAATATCAGTCTTATGGTATGGATCTGATTTACTGTAGATTTTCCTGGTCTGAAGCCACATCGGTATTGTCCGAGCACTTTCTCAGCATAGGGTCTTAGTCTTTCATGCAATATACTTGAGAAAACTTTATACCCAGAGTTTAATAGAGTAACTCCGCGGTAATTCTGACAGTTTAGGGGGTCTCCTTTCTTTCGTATTGGACAGATCAGGCCCTCCTCCCATTCCTCTGGTAGTTGTTCTGTTTTCCAGACCTCAGCCATGATACCATGTATGTTTTTAAGGACATCCGGTTCGTCCACTAAAAGTTCACCATTTGTACCATGAGGTCCTGGAGCCCTGTTCTTATTTAGCTTCTTAATAGCCGCTCTCACCTCTTCTAAATTAGGAATTCCTACTGTTTCATCTCCCATCTCGAATTCACTACTACCATTATCCCTTCCTACCATAGTTTCCACAGCGACATCTTCTTGATTTATCACATCCGCGTCTGGTGTAATGTTATCTGCATCTAACAATTCAATAAAATATTCCTTCCATCTGTCTAAAATTTTGTTAAAATCAGTAATAATTTCTCCATTTTATCCCTGCAAGCCAAATTATTGGGATTATAATCTTTCCTCATATTATTAACCAAGTTGTAAAACTCCCTGGATTTGTTTTGAGACCCAGATTCTTCAATGGAGCTTAGCTGTTCTTCAAAGTAGAGTTTTTTCTTTCTTCTATGAACTTTCTTCTCTTCACGTCGTTTTTCTTTATAGTTTTCTTCTGAGGATCGTGTATGATGTTTCTGAATCATTTCTTTGTAAGCCTTATTTTTTTCCCCAGTTGCTTCTTCACACTCCTTGTCATACCAATCACTTCTGATTCTCTTACCCTCTATCCCTAGTATCTCCTCAGCTGTAGTAGCAATAGTCTGTCTTAGTGATATCCAGCATCCTATATCTTGCTTGTCTGTTGGCTGGAGGAGTCTAGTTTGAAGTGTGTTTCTGTAATTTATTCGTGTTTCCGGATTCTTTAGTTTGGAAACATCATATTTCTTACTTGATGTATTTCCCCTCTTCTTATGCAGTGTACTAATTCTACTTTGTAGTTTAGCACATATCAAATAGTGATCCGAGTCGATATTGGCTCCTCTGTAACTTCTTGCATCTAGTATGTCACTACGATGTTTCTTATCAATGAGAACATCTATCTGGTTTAACGTCTCCCCGTCTGGTGATTTCCAAGTGACTTGATGAATTCTTTTGTGTGGGAATAGTGTAGTACCTATGACCATATTTGTTAGTGTTGCAAAACTTGTTAGTCTATCCCCGTTATCATTGCTTTCACTATGTATTGTATGTTTCCCCATTATATCCTGCTTACTATTTTCCCATCCAAGTTTTGCATTAAAATCACCTAATACCATTTTAATGTCATTAGCAGGGCATTCTTCATATGTCTTTTCAAGGAGGTCATAGAAAGAATCTTTTTCATGTTCACTTTTTCCTTTTGTAGGTGCATTTATAATGCTATAGTTGTGAAATCTCCCTCGTATTCTCAATTTGCATAATCTCATATCTATTGGCAGGAAATCTATTACTAGGTGTCTGATTCTTTTATGTATGATAAAGCCTGTGCCAAAATGATGCAGGGATTTGTGACAACTGTAGTAAACTGTGCAATCTCGTTTCTCTATTAGACCATTCCCAGTCCATCGCATCTCTTGGAGTGCCAAAATATCCAGATTATAATCTTTCATTACATTGATTAGCTGTCTTAAATAACTAGCTCTGTACAGAGAAAAAACATTCCAGGATCCAACTCGTAATACCATACTCTTGCTAGGTCGTTTTAAAGAGGTCCGTCCGGCTTGCATATTTTGGAGATTCTCAACATAAATTTTTTTACGCGGGTAGGGTAGTCAACCCTACGCCCAACCCCCAACCTGGAGGACCGGGTAATATGTGATCGGGGTTTTCTTCCCCTAACCTTTGGAGACCCAACTCCCTATCTGCAAGCCAGCAGCTCCCTAACTTGAGCTCGACTCCTCTGTCTTCTTTGCCGTTGAGAGATAAGCTCTTCATCCGCCTGGGAAGGCATTGGACGTCCTCTTCTGGAGTGCTCCTTCGTCTGACCTCTCACCTTTGACCTGTCCGGCAAGGGAGGCTCTACCAGTAGCAATGCTACCGCCGGCATAGCTCAAAGGGTCAACAAGGTACACAAACCCCACCACCAACGATAAGGTCTCGCACTCCCTAGGTGGGGCATTCTAAACATGGTGATAATAATTATTCACTGGAAATCTAACTGCCAATTACTTGATGTTTTTGAACTAATTGCAACACATCCAATTTCGACTTCAACTTCCAACTTCAAGAAGAAGTGCAACAATACAAGATTCAAAATTCATCGTATTTCTTCGTATCAAACTGTGTTTAATAGCGTCTGTGTTACGTATTATTTCTTTTTGTGTTTTATTCTCCATTATTTTCTTTCACTTAATTTCAACGATTTATAGGCTTACAGTGAATTTTCTTTTATATATATAGGCCTATAGGCCTACACCTATAATTCAACCATGAAGCAAAGTTGTAGAGCATACATGGGGATCTACTGGTTCGGGAACCACAAGTGGTTCTTAACCTTCCCGCATAAGACACATGATGGCAATGTGGAATTTGTTGCACGCGGTGGATGTATTCCCATGAATCATGATTTTATCAAAATAATTGCTTGCATAAAAGAAAAATTAAAAATACAATATTGTTTGTATTATTTGTTTATTGTAGTGTAGGCTACATTATACAGTGAAATTAATGTTTCCCTAACCGCCACTGCACTTATTGTCTGTTTGTGTCTCCATTTACCAGTTGTTTTTTAACTATATGTAGTTGACCAACTTTGCGGGTTGCCTGTCATTGGATGTTGGTTTGCCCATGGCTGTTGTTGAGGTTTTTACAGGTAGTACAAAAGGCTGACTTTGGAAGAAAGTTATTTTCAAAACACTTTGCAAGTCAAATGTTACCAACCTGAATGAAGGTTCCTGCATATCTCTTTCTCTATCAACTTAGCAGTCATGGAGGCATTCTTCTTACGTACATGATGGTCAAAGTATTTTTGTAATTCCAGTTTTTCTGGAGCATTTGATTTCTCATATACAGTACAAGTCACACATTGATCTTTTTCTGTTTTAAAAAATGATAGGCCTACATTGAAGTTGTTGTAGAATATCCGTTGATACATTTATTAGACTGACAAGAATCAAACCATCTTTCAAACACTCTTCTTTGTAGAGTTGGTTCATTATTGAGATATTGACATTTGAATCCAAGTACTTTTGCTGATATGATTTCCTTTAGAAGTGTCTCAGGACTTATGGAAAGCTATTGATATGTTTTACCACTGCATAAAAGTCCTATAGATCAATTTGTTACTTTCACTGTTCTTTCCTCTTCTATCATGAGTGGTTACCTGCGTGAATGCAATTCCAGTGGTTGCATGTGAGATATTCTCTCATACTTGGGTAATTCCAGGCTGTAACTCTTCAATGGTTCAATTAACAATTTTTCGGAGAAATTCATTGTGTTCCTTAAAAATCAGTTTTCAGTTTGACATGAAATATAATGTCTTCTGTACATAAAGAGTCCCTATACCTGAGGTTTAAGTTTCTAATCTTATTGCTTTATCTTGTACTTGGAAATCTTTTCTCTATTGTGTGAGCATCCCTCTTACAAAACTTGTTTTTTGTCAGAATAACTAAGGATAAACATTAAATCACAGCTGTCAAAAACAAATATACAAAGAATTAAGATCATGTTATAAAATTGAATTTTGTTTTCACAGCATTATTATAGCTCTACATGTTAATTAATATGTCACTCTTGCTTTATGCATGTAGACCATATATAGGACATTGTTCACTGCAAATAGGTTTCCTGCAAATGTTGAACTTCTTTTTTGTGCTTCGGTTTTCACAATAACAAACTCAGTGTTTGGTAGGCCACATAATAAAAGGATATCATATGGTACAAATACGAGTATATATAGGTCTATATAAAACTGTACCTATTTCAGTATATCTTCTAAATAATAATAATAATAATAATAATAATAATAATAATAATAATAATAATAATAATAATAATAATAATAATATTAATAATATTAATAATAATAATAATAATAATAATAATAATAATAATAATAATAATAATATATAATAATAATATATAATAATAATAATAATAATAATAATAATAATAATAATAATAATAATAATAATAATAATAATAATTTACAGTGTACTTACCTGCATGTAAAGCTGTATGTACATAAATATATACCTGTTTAGTTAAACAGAGAAATAAATAAAGGAATAATAATAATAATAATAATAATAATAATAATAATAATAATAATAATAATAATAATGTTCTAGTAATGTGAAAAATAATTCCCTTCTAGGTGCATAAAAGACAGAAGGTCATTGCGTTTATTACTAGACTTCCTGGTCAGGAGAGTCACTACAATCACTAAAAATCTCAGAGAATTCACTTGTCGTCAGAATTATAAGGCAACTAGAGTGTTGATGACCAAGCACAGAGTCCTCCACCCTAAGTCAGCAATAGAGAGGCTAATATTGCCAAGGAATAAAGGGGGGCGGGGTCTAGTTGATGTCAAATATTGTTGAAAGTGGCAAATTATAAATCTTCAACGATATTTTGTACAACAAAGTACACAGCTTCACCAGATTATAGTGCAGGCTGATAACAACTACACGCCTCTTAACCTACAGCATGCGGGAATGGAGGACATTGAAACAGAAGATGTTAGAATCTCAAATATATATAGTAAATGGGCTCAGAAAGAGCTGCATGGACGACATGCATATGACCTTCACAGACCACATGTTGATCCGGAAGCATCAAACACCTGGCTTCAAGATGGAGATATATTTGCAGAGACAGAGGCCTTCATGGTAGCAATACAGGACCAGGTTGTAGCAACCAAAAATGGCTTAAAATATATAATCAAAGCAGACATCCAAGATGATATCTGCAGAAGATGTCAGAATGCCTCTGAAACAATCCAACATATCACGGGAGCCTGCCAGAAGCTCGCTTCGAATGAATATCTTAAGCGCCACAATCAGGTGGCTGGTATAGTTCATCAAGCGTTAGCTCTTAAATGTGGGCTTACTCAAGAGATAAAACCATACTATGAGTATAAACCAGATACAGTTGTGGAGAACACAGCCTACAAGTTGTATTGGGACAGATCAGTGATAACTGACAGGCCAATGTCACACAACAGGCCAGATATTATTTTAATAGAAAAGGAAAAGAAAATAACATATTTGGTGGAGATTGGTATACCTAATAGTCATAACTTGGAAAGATATTTCAATGAGAAAATAGATAAATATACGTCACTGAGTGTAGAAGTTAAGGAATTGTGGCGACAAGATGAGGTAATAACAATTCCGTTAATAATGTCTACAAATGGAATTGTAACTAAATGGACGACGACAGGACTGAAAAAGCTAGGAATGGGAACAAAAGAGCTTAAATTAATGCAAAAATCAGTAATTCTAGCCACAACATCCATAGTCAGAGCATTTCTCAATGTACCAATATAATGCTGCATCTTGCGAAAAACGCCGATGCAACAAAAGAACTCACAAACAAGTGATGAAAAAGAACAATAATAATAATAATAATAATAATAATAACAACAACAACAACAATAAAAACGATGATGATGATAATAATAATAACAAAAAATTATAAAATTATGTTGCTATAGGCCTGAGAAATTAAAATTAAAACAAGATCTAGATCTTATCTGAAGTAACTTAATTTTAAATGTAAAACTTACCTGCGTTTTGAGTCAGTAGTGCATATTCAGAATATTTCTCGGTCGAAACATCGTAAGAAAAGTAATGTCATTGGTTGCGTGATGAGATAAATTTTTGCACCATAGCACACGTTTGGACAACAGTGTACTTGTATATTCAATGAAACACAAAAAGAGAAAATGAGTCACAGAAAAGAAGGCATTTCAAAAGTCTGAAAGTCAGGTAGGCAGAGGGATAAGCCTATCCCTTCCACCAAATCTTTGTAAAAAAAGGTTTGAACTTTTGTATGAGAAGAATGTTCATATTGCGACCACTCACAGGTTAATAAAAGTCCCATTTTGGCCTTTTCTAGAAAAGCAGTAAGTATGGGTATATTATGGGTATGGTAAGCTGGAAACATAGAGAGTTTTGCGAAAGAATCTTTGACAAAACCAAATAGATTCACAATTCACCAAAAATATATACTGTATTTCTTGGAATCTTCTCCCTATTTAGTATTCTCTTTTTGTAGTATGGTCATCTTTGGTTTCTTTGCAGTCACATATCTTAGAATGTAATCTTTTTGTCTTTCATTTGACATTTTTTAGTACTAACTACAGAGTAAGTTACCTTCTTGTTCACAATCTGTCACAATACATTCATAAATGCAGCTTTTACAATTTACAGCTTTCGGGATTTCCGGAATCTGAATTCGTCCTCTGGTTGACTTGTAAGGCTGTCTGTCTGCTCTCTTTTTTCTGTGTATATTCCTTCTACATGTAGAAGGCTCTGATTTATTCCTCCTGCTATGATTTGTGTGGTTTTAATATCTGAACCATTACCATCTGAATACATCTCCTCTTTGGCAGCAGATTCTCTTATAACTGGAACTCGTCGTTGCGCCTGCAAAATCCCCTATGTGAATTGACACTGTTTTAACAGGAGAAGGAAAAAATTCTAACATGGAAGATTCTACATGTATATTGTTTAGGTAAAAATGCACTTGAATCAGTAACAAAAGGGTGAACAATTAATTAAAAATAAGAAATATTTTCAAGCACTACACATAGCTGATTAAAATTGCACCTATTTTGTCACATGGTCATTTTTTAAATAGTTTTTTGTATTGTATCTAGGACCATAAGGATCATAATTATTATTTAGAATTAAAATTCTAATGTTTATCAATGTATAATATGACAAATATTAATCTTATTAATGCGAAACAGGTACTTGTTTCATTATAATATTATACTGTAATGTGAAAAACAGTAGCAATACAGAACTAACAAGAAAGGACTGTTATACTTATTACATTCCCAACATATTCCTCTGCTCTCATTTTACTTTCTGGCATATACGTAGTATAGAGAAAGTATTGTGATCGTGACAAAAAATCGAAGTCGAGATAACACCGAGAGAGTACGTTTCATGAAGCCTAGAAACCGAAAAAAATATTTTTGGAATGGCGTCTGTCCGTCTGTCTGTGGACAAGCACAGCGGGTAAACGGTTCATTGTATTTACTTAATTTTTTGAATTAAGGACTTTTTCGAAATTTTGTCGAACCGCCCAGAAATTTAGTTTTACAACTGAAATATTAAGGGGACTTTTCATGAAAACCTTTTTAAAAAATGGCTCTAACGATTTTAATAAAAATTTTAAATTGTAAAGTCTTATCTGTGACTAATAAAATGGCTATATCCGTATTTCCGCAAAAATGACTTAAGGGGCACTTTGCTCGTATCCATTTTCAATTTTTCTAGATTATATCCATTACAGTAGGCGATACATGAAAACCTATTACAGTAAATTTGTAGAAAAATTTAAAATGAACATTTTTTGTTTAACACATTTCTTTGTACATTTAATAGATATCAAGATAAAAACGAAATAAGGACAGCTTAAATGCGAATTTCAGAACATAAATGTCAATTAAAATATGAATGACATTTTGTTGTCCCTAGTAACAAGAAAACTATAGGCCTAATGTACTTATTGTTGTGAAATGCAATCAGTTTAGCTCAGTCGCAATGAACACACTAAAACCAATTACAGCGAGGTGGTAGGCCAATGGGCTAACAGGGAAGAGGTCCTGAGTTCAAATCAAACCTCGTGGCCGCCCAAATTGACTTGGGTTTTTCATGGTTCCGTCGTTCGCAAAGGCAAACGCCGGGTTTGTAGGACTTCCTTATTTTCCATAACTCATCGCCGCTATGTCACTGGATATTATAATCGTTTAAACTGAATATCACATAATTCCTAATTATATTATCAAATTGGTAATACATATTAAAGTCTGTTCAAAATATAATTTTACTGCCAATAGTTTCATTTCAATTCAATAACTGTGTTTCCGTCGGATTAAAAAAAATGTATTTCGTTATAACGACCTATAATTTAATACCACGAATATCAAGAATATAGGACTACATATAGCCTACTTTTAAAAATTGGATGTAAAATTTGGGGTCCGTAAAGTTTTTTACTCATTTTAGAGGTCCTCGGGTTCAAAAAGGTTAAGAAACGCTGATATAGACTAATGTTTCACGTAAACATACTAAACACGTGGTATGACCTACATGAGTTAAAGCGTGCAATATAACCTAAGTAGTAGTAGCAGTGGTGGCGAAATTCAAATATAAGTCGCCCCTTAAGCTTCCCCATTCGATATTCACATTTGCACGGACTGTGTGATGTATTTTGTTTCTGAGCGAAGCAGAGTGACCAACTGCCCTTGTATACTGTTGGATATAGCTAAATAATGCATAACACTAACCACATAGTTAAGTGCGCGAAGCGGAGGCAGCAGCCGTAGCGAAGCGCCCTTGCATTTTCGAATAATGTACGATACACTGTTTGTAGGTTTCGAAAATGTTGCATATTATATCTCCCGCAAGGTTTGTCAGCCTGCCACCTCTCGTCTAGCGGTAAGACGTCACACCTCCAACGTCCAATCACGAGTTTCTTCATAATACTAGGACAGAAGAATTCGCTAGATCGTGGTATAAAAGAAACTGCATCGGTGAAGATAGGTTGGGTGGGACTGATTTTTCCCAAGGTGCGACTTATATTTGAATTTTCCCGTAGTAGTAGTAGTAACTTAGTACTAATAATATGCAGTTTTACTATCATTGATTATTATTATTATTGTTATTATTATTGTTATTATTACACGGTAAAAGCATTGAAAATAAAGATCGACCCTGATGCTTTCCGTTCTAGATACTTGTTAGTTTTATAAAAATGTAATAAGTAAAATTTAATTGTCTCTTTAATTTAATATTTTCTGTGCTAGCCTTTAACACGTATATGCGGGAAAGTTTGTGCAACGTATTTTTGCACCATTTATTTATTAACATAATACTAATGAAGTGAAAATGTCAGCAGAAGGGTGTATATATCAAATATAACAATAACAGGTCCTATTGTGATTTTTTAAGATAACACAATAATTGATGTGGTGCAGCTTATTTCCTATGTTCAATGCACTGTATATTGTCAAGGCTGGCTATGTATACAAATAATTATATGTGCCATGTTGGCAGTCAAAAACGGCTATGTGAGCTCTAACACACTTGGCCACTTTTGCAGGAACAACTTTCAAATTTTTTTCCTTCTTGTGCAAGTGTAACAATGAAGAATTCACATTCCCAAATACAGGGAGCATCCTGCTCCTTTCAGTGCACATAACTCAATATCTTTAAAATGTGCACATAGCTAATGTTGCAGATGCAGCAACAAGTTCATGATACACCATCACTTTCCATTTTGGCTGTTAGAAATGGTATATATCATTACCTTTTCAGCCATCCTCAATGAAGAAATCCTAAATTCTGTCCTTAGAATTTTCCAGGTTTATTACTAGCAAGCCTTATTGAAAGAGAGTTAAATAAACTTTGCACAAGGTTGTCTAATGCAGGTTAATTTCTAACCTCATCTTCATTGGCATTTACTATAACAAAGAGGTCTTAAATCATCTTTAACTCTTGTTTTGCTGGATTCATTATTTTTTAAGAAAATATCTACTTCATTTTCTTCAGGGGTGATTCTCTAGGGAAGCATGCCTTTCAATTTTAACTCTGGTAAATTATTTGGTCATTAAAATCTGAAGAATTAAAATACTTGTCTGCATTTCTGAAACCAAGAAAAAGAATGTTAACAAAAATTTAACGTAAATCTGACATAGATTACTGTAAATGAGAAGGTTGCAAACAAAACTGATCATTTCCAAAACTTTTTTGCTTGTGAACTGTAAACTAAAAGTATGTACGCTGGAATTATTTACCCATGACATCAAGGGATGTAAAATCCACTAACCATAAACTCTCTGTCACTGTCGAGTAAAGCAAAGCCTCATTATGGATCTTCTACTTCGTGGAAAAAACACTATTTTGGAATTGACTGGTTTTGTTCACAACCTCCTCAATATTTTACTTACCTTGAACCATCATTAACATAATAATAATAATAATACTTTATTGATCCAGTAACATCATTAATGTACAAGGTACAACTGATATTGGACAAGTCAGATAAACATACTAAACTAAACTAATACTTTACACTGTAATATAAATAAATCAATCAATATTATATAAGGAGTTAGATGAAGTTGTGTTATTAATATAGAAATTGGGTTATATATTTATGGACAGGTATTCTTCAACGGAATAAAAGCAGTGGTCAATCAAATATGCCCTCAGAAAGGATTTAAAGGGTTTTTTTTTTTTTTTTTTTTTTTTTTAACATCTTGTTTCCTCTTGACATCATCTTGCATCCCTTCTATTTGCTGTATCCAGAATAACTAATAATGTTTAACCCATTAACTGCCAAATTTTTTCATGTTATTTACATATTATTTTGGCTTACATATTTAACTATGTAGATCCCAGAAAAAATTTCAGATTGCATATTCTGTATATAGGCCTACATTTTTGGTGACGAACAAAAAATGAACGTTCCCCAATTGGGGAACATGGCAAATGCCACTTAAAATTTTTCTTGGGTTTTATTTTTAGCTCATTTGTGACAAACAACACAACAATAGATATGCAAGCCTACATTACATAGGCCCTACACTTCTGTTTTCTGCATTCTTCTTGTAAACTGCGTTCTACTTTTGTTTCCCCAAGGCCATGTGTTCGATTCTGTTTCCTGTCCTGGATGTCCTAATCTCTATTGGAACAAGTGCAGGCAGCCAGCATTGGATGTGAGACATCAAGCCTCTTTCGAACCTGAAAGAAGTAATGAATAAGCAAGATATGCTCTTGCCATCACCCTTGTAAACTGAACCAATGAGTTTCTTTAATTGGCAGTGCAGTTCAAACCAAGGGCATCAACTAATGCCACATCCACTGCATTGGTCAATAATGGAATCTACTATTTCTTCCCTTTAATCCTAATACAACATTTCTGTACATTCCAATCCAAACTTCCATGTGTTTGTTGTATTCTGTCACCAGTTTAGACCTAGGTACTTGTATTTTTTTATGCTTCTGTTCCATCCCTTGACTTGTTTTACTTGCTCCAGCTGTGTTATGATTGACTAATTGTTTGATGCAGATCTCGATGTTGCTATCAAATATGTAAACATTAACTTTTTCACTCTCTATTCATAATTTTCCCATTTTCTTTGGGACAGCTGTTCATTCTGTTCATGCATACTGTGCCTGGAGCCATGACTCTCCCATTTTTGTCAGTGTTTTCATTAGATGGAGACTCGTGAAAAGTTTACTAAGTAGTTTTGTGGAGTTTGTAGTATGGATACAAATGAAGCACAGAGTGCAACCAACTAACATCATCTGAATCCTTACATTTTTCCTCATCAACAGATATCTTACAACAGTTCCAGTTTTGAGAACAACACAAGCTCACTCTTTGAATCCCAGCCTCAAAGGATTTCTTTGAATAAATTGCTTGAAATAACCATGTCCATAGTGTAGGGCCATTTGCTCGTCGTTGCTCAGGCTCTCCAAATTTTGTTACCTTCTTTCTTATCAGACCTTAAACAACTGCTGAAGTTTCTCTAAGTGTTCCTGGTTAAAATGTAGCTCGAAATTATGTGTACCTCATGGATAAGTATATAATCCAAAACAGTTTCGTCTATACACTAGCAGACTGATTACTCGTGACAAAAATTTGAGGACAATGTTGATGTTTTCATGTTCTCATCTTCATTATCAGAAGCAAAAAAATTGGGATCATTTATCAGCTGCTCAATTTTCCACTCACTAAGTGCTTTGTTGAGATACATGTGGGAACTGCCTAAATAAAAGAAAGAAACTTCTTTCTAGATGGCATCGATGTTCAATCAGCCCTAACAGAAAAAGCAGCACATGGAGAGAAACAAAAACCTTTCTATACAATCTAAATTAATTAAGAAACAATACCCTAGTATGGAATTGAAGGTTCTATTCCAAATAATATGTTTTACCGTGTATAAACTATAATAATGTGATGAAACACACAAAATCTTGTATTTTCTGCATAAATGACTCACTATGATGGATTTGCACCACACAGATCAACAATGATTATGTGCAAATGCTTGAACAAGGTCTACTCAACACTGTAAAGAAGGGAGCAATGCTACCAACATCAAGATGGCTTAAAATTTTAGGCTCAAATAGAAATCCCCAAATGGGGATCATGACAGTCTGTTAATGGGTTAAAATTGTTTCAGTAATCTAAAACTCAGACGATAAAAACTTTACTTACAGTGGATAAAATTAAATCATCTAAAACAACGTTTCAGCCACTCCGTCTGGCCTTCCTCAGGTTACTACCTCAGCCTGAACTGCCAAGGGGGGACGAGACTGTAGAAAACCCATGCTGCCCTCTGGCTGCGTCATCACAAAACAAGGTACTCCTCCCATGTTCTCGAATCCATTCCTCAGGAATGCTGTAGTCGACCTCTTCTTTGTCATCTGTCGGTGGCACGGGAAATTTTAACTCACAATTTTTACTTTTCTTTTTCTTTAGCCTTCTTAATAAATCCATCCACTCATCACCTAGGTCTCCTCCATATCTATTTAGACTAGGCCCTTGGTTATTGATAATATTCCACGCCTCACATATCTTTCTCTTCTCCAAACCATATTCCACCCTCACAATCTCCAAATCACCAATACCATGCTTTTCACCAGCCATATGTTGACTAAGTCCCGTATTTGTCCTCCCATAACTAACATCTCTTCTAAGCTCCTTAAGTCTTGTATGAAATGTCCTTCCCGTCTCCCCGATGTATACCCCTTCACAATCCTTACAAGAGATTGAGTACACCCCCGCACACTCCATTTTTTCTTTCTTATGAACTTATTAAAATTGTTTCAATATATATATATATATATATAGGCTATATGTATATATATATATATGCAAAAATCCTAACCACTAATACTTTCTTGACATAGTACCCATTATTGAAGTGGGGACCCAGCACATGCATAGAAATATTAGGCCTACTCATTGCTGTCAGGTGATTTACATAAGTTAGCAATGTGTCATCTTTGACTGTCTGAAGTCAGGAGGAGCAAGAAGTTGGTGTATAGGCCTACAATGAATTCTTTCGATGGTTAATTGTGATAACCTGTATGGATTCATTAACATTAAGGTGTATAGAAAAGATGTTGAACTTTAAGTGGTTATTTGTATGTCATGAGGATGGAGAAGGTCAACAAGATTGCTTATTATTGTAAGAACTTTTCCAATGTTAGCATGGATTCAATGACTTTAACTCATCCACTTATGAATTATACCTCCTCAGTGGAAATGGCTCAGTACTAATTTTACTTGGCGTTCACAACCTTCTATTTACCATTTATTTCAAGGACTAAAGAAAACTTTCCTGGAAGAAAATAGTATTACTATATGGTTAGCCTATAATAATTATTTTGCCAGTAAATTCTTGCACTCTCTTAATAGGGGAAAAGTTTTCTTTCCATTTAAATGTTAAGAGGTACACATTATAAAATATACACAGAAAATAAATTTTGTGAGAATTCTTGGTCTATAAGTATCACATAATCTCGCATTATTTTTCAAGAAATATTAAAGAGTTAAGTTTTCTCTGTAAGGAAATATTTCGACACCATACGCTTATACCTGGTACTCAACTGTTGGTGACGTCAGTGAAAGTTCGGTAGTGCTGCGGTTGACCATTGTGTTTCAGGAACAATAGATAATTAAATGAAAGAACCCTGGCTAAGGGCGCTAAAAGGTGCTCAACGGCGCATGTCCGAGAGAGGGATCTCGGGCTGAGGGAGAAGTCGAGAGGGCAAGCATGGAGACCGTCGGATGGTTGGTTGTTGGAAGAAGAACGTCTTGAGCAAGGGGGCTTGAGGGAAAGCTACGTGGTACGGCTATAGAAACGTCTTGAGCAGGGTGGCTCGAGAAACGCTACGTGGGATTTCGTGGTACACTTATTGGAAGGTCTTCAGCAGGGTGGCTCGAGAAAAACTACGTGGGATTACGTGGTACAGCTATTGGAAGGTCTTGAGCAAGGTGGCTCGAGAAAAACTATGAGGGATTACGTGGTATAAACCTGAAGTCATCGCGTGTGAAGTGATTGTCATAAGTTGAGTATTCGACGAGAGTATTTTCTTTTAACTTAAACTGTTAGAGACAAAGAAAAAAAGTTAATGAGACTTGATTTTATGTTAGTTTTGATAAACTATATTCAAATAGAAAAGTTGTTTTTGTTGTTTTTTATATAATAATCTACAAGACAATCAGTAAATGACCAAAATTCTGGAGAAACATCTATTTTGTTCGAACACGCATTTTTTTCCTGTGGTCTGGAACTAAGCTTAGAAGGCTAAACGGACATTATTTTTAAAGTTTAAAAATAGTGAGCTTTATAAATGAACTTCGCAAGGACATTTAATATACTTACCAAGTTTGTCGACTCCAACACAGAGTAGAACCCCCCCTCTATCCAGTTGAAGAGCCGGTACGGGCTTAGGCAATGACATAGTCATAGTCATATTCATATAGGTTTTTTATGTGGTCAACGAAGAATATTAGACAATAATAGGTCAAGTTATGGTTATGAATGAGATTGACTTATACACGTACTTATGGAAAGTTGTATTCAGATAATCTAGCTGGCGCCTAAGAATGATACTATTTTTGTGTGGAACTTAGTAAGTCTTCTTTTTCATTAATTTCAAGCGGTTGGAAGTTGTCTATTGTTCTCGACAAGTAGGTTGTTGGTTCATCCCTTACAAACTAATGGCGCCCATAGCGTAGGGCTTGTGTTACATATTTTCTTAATAGCTTAATAGCTTAATTTCGTAAGTAATATTAGGCCTACTATTTTCGTGACAGTGGTTAGTGAGTAGGATATTAGTGGACCATACTGAAGTTCATAAAACAGTTGTAAAATCATTACATTTTTTCTTAACTAGGACATGAATACAGTATATTTTTCTAGAATAAGAGAAGCAATGATTTTGTGACTAATATACATATTCTTTTCCAGGAGGGTACATAAATGTTTAATGTGTATGGAACAGTGGAAGTATCAGGTACAAGACAGGTGTCGAAGGGTTAGACATTACGATAGTGGTAAAGGACAAGATCAATGTCATTTCATAGCTTACGTCTGTATAGATCTAAGTTAGGATAGGTTTTTATAGGACTAGATGTAAAAATGTTTCAAACTCATTAGATCTCATCTGGATTTATATAACTGAGGAGTAGGACTATATAAATTTTTTTGTAATTATGCTAGGAGAAGTTGTGATGTTAGCAATTACAAAAAGCCACTGAATCCTTTTCAGGCAAGGGCCTCCTACTATCGGTAGGGTTAGCTCAGTTTGTACACACGGGGTGAGCTATTTCCTTTGTGCATGCTCGGATTTTGAGCTTTTACTTTAACTGTTAGTTACTGTGTGTAGCTTGTGTTCCTTTTTGAATCTAGAATGAGTGTCCTGTACTTTTACCCTAATTCATTTCACTTTACTTTCAATTTCTAAATTATGTTAACCTTTTATTCTAAATCTAAAATTGTGATTTTCCACTTCCTCCTATCCCTTGCTACTCGTGACCATTGCGGTCCTATAACTTTTATGAAGCCCTGAGCCCATCTCCTTCTCGGTCTCCCTCTTCTTCTTTTCCCTCTTCTTGGGTCCCAGATTGTGGTGGCATAGGCCCATCTGTCTGCAGGTAGTCTGGCCACATGTCCTCCCCACCTCCATTTGAACTCTCTTGCCTGTTTATGTGCCTCTTCGATACCACTTCTTAGCCTCAGTTCTTCGTTTCTTACTTTGTCTACTAGTTTAATGTCCAATATTTTTCTCTCCATTATGCGCTGGCATCTTTGTATCTTCAGTTCTTGTTGTTTAGTCAGCGTCCAGGTTTGACTTGCATATGTTAGTGTCGGTATTAGTGTCCTCGGGGTAGGCAGGGTAGGCAGAGCCTACCCTCATACATTAAGACTTCACATACGTCTTTTTTTCTTCTTCTTCAAAAAGTTTTCCACCTGGCATTTTGATATACCATATAGCATTTAATATTTTATTTCGTAATATGGTGAACAGCTGCCTTTATGTTACGTGTGAAATAATTCAATTCGCTAGCCCACAGTAATTTGAAAGGCCCGCCCAGGCAGTGCTCCCTGCATCACTTCGTTTGAATGACGTCATGAGGTAGGCAGATTTAGAAAGTGCCTGTCTTCCTGAGTTCTGATATGGGCTCCGTAGCAAGCCATCTGTGTAAAATGTCCATGCCCAGCGCATGCGTAAACTGCCCTGGCCAGCTAATACAAATTCTGCCTTCCCCATCACGGAAATGTTCCGAACCTAGCCAATACTTTTACGAAGACTAAACAGTGCGTTTTTTAAAGGAACGTAACACTGCTGCGGGATTGCTGCAGCGAGGTTGAAGCGCTTATATAGTCCTTTTAAGGGTATATGTACGTGAACTACCAAAAAAATATAAAAAAATGCAGGTTCTAAAATATTAAAATTTTACAAGAAAATGAACTCAAAAGTGGACTAAAATTACAGGATCCTATAAGAAGGCTTACTAGAACATAACTAGCTGACAAAGTATAAAAAATTGACCAAGTTATTTTTAAATTACATGTTTTATAGGAGCATGAAAAAAATTAATTCAGATGCACTTATCACTTCCTGTAGAGATAGCATTTTTCTGGTTTCTCTGACACCTTTTATTTTTTTAATGCATATAATGAACATATTTTTCTACAAAGTAGACTACTTTTATACAGCTAAAGTTAGTATTTTTAATGCAATTAATTTTTATATATCGCATATAAAATATATTGAAATTTGATCAATATTTCATGACACATTTTCTTTAATTTTATACCTATGGGCATCATTGTAGTCTACTTTATGCATATATGCATGTAAAAACAGTGTAAAAAATTTCAGCCTTCTATCTCTAATGGTTGTGGAGCTATCTAACAATGTGTGTGAAAAATAAGAGTTACCGGGAAATTCAATTTTAAGTTCATAGTGAATAGTAGCTCAGAGCACGTAAACATATTTAAATGTCCATTTAAATGGCACCAATAATTTCTAAACCTATATAAACTATATACCAATGGATGCAGAAAATTCAGCTCAATTTTTTAGTTCTATAAACAAAAAAACAAATTTCAAAATAAATTACGTACATATACCCTTAAGAAAGAACGCGTGGAAAGCCTGTCATGGTATTGTTAGGTAAGCAGGAACTACCCGTTCCGTTCTGAGTCGCTACTAGATAGCGGGAATTTCAAAGAGTTCACAATTTGCATCTTTAGTCAGGATGATGATCTGCTTCATCACTGTGAGAAGTTAGAGAAAACTTTCACATACAAAATTAAGCACTGAAATGCATAAATGAAGAACTAGCAACAATACCAGCAACAAGCTGCGGTGTGAAAGGATCTCTTCTTGCTACAAAACGGTGAAATCATATTTACAAATCACCTTGATTTACAGCATTAACCACAACGTTTATTGAACGTAACCTCCTAAATCAACTGGTATAACAGGAATTCTGGTATGATGCAATTAGATGTTATGCTGGCATGTGAGATCGGCGCAGCTATTTAATTTTGATGTGAATTAAGCTAAACTGAACGTGCCACACTTTCAGGTTAATTTATTCTGCAATCTCTAGTTTGCCTACCCTGGATATTTGGTCACGAGCCGCCACAGGTGTCGGTATGATGCAGGTCTGTAGTGCTTCCAATCTTAGTTCTCTGTTAATGTCTTTGTCTAGGGGTAAGAATTTGAGTCCCCAGAATTTCCCCCATGCTTGCCTTATTCTTCTTTGGATCTCATTGTCCCAATTTTCTGTCAGACTGATTGCTTGGCCTAGATATATGTATTCGCTACAGTAATGGATTGGTGTGCCATCAATTATTATTGGTGTCTCTATGCGATTTGTCATTGCTTTGGTCTTTGTAGGGTTCATTTGTAGTCACGCTACTGCGCGTTGTGATATATAAATATATATATATTGCTTTTGCTCAAAATTTGTTGAATAGATTTTTGGGATCGTTTATTACCAAAATGGCGACGATAACAAATACTATAGAAGCATATCAAAACCCGGAACTAACGACGGCCATTCGTAAACTACGAAAGAAGGTTTTAGTTACGACTGGGAACAGAGACGAATTGAGACAGAGAGTGTTACATTTTGCGAGACAAAATCCAAACTTATTTGAGTTCGTGATTTTAACATTTCAACTTAGTGAAGAAGTCTTGAAAGAAGAACTTACGGAAAATTACATTCCCATCCCAGGATCGTATGGCGATTATGTTAATGCGAGAAAAAGGAGAGTCTCAAGATCCGACTTTAGCACCACAACCCCCAATCTTTACTATTCAGGTAGTACAGCCTAAATTAAGTTCCTAGGAAATAGCTCGTAGAGGAAATTAAAAATTTAAGCCAGGAGACAGTAGGGCCTATTTACTTTTTCTTAGAGCGGTTAGATGACCTGAAAAGGGGAGCTAGATTGTCTGATGCAGATTTATTTCTCGCTATTCCCGAAATGCTTCAAGATTCTGCGTTGCTATGGTACCGAAACAGGGTAAGCAATTAGTATTCTTGGGAAGATTTCGTGAGAGAATTTAAAACTTACTATTTGCCGATAGATGCGGAAGAGTCTTTGTTGGAGGAAATTAAAAATAGGACTCAAGGAAAACATGAAACAGTGGCGGATTACGCTAATGCAGTACAAACTTTAACACGTCGGTTAACTACGCCTATGGATCCCGTACAAATGATTAAACTGTTAATGAAAAATCTCAGGCCCAGTGTAAGATTTTACCTTCGTCCTCAAGAAGTGGAGTCGGTGGCGGATTTAGTCAGGATAGGAAGACATTATGAACAGATTTTGATTGAATCTGAAAAGTTGTTCCACCTCCAGAAATATCGAAGGCTGGTGTTAGAGAAACCGCCTACAACCCCAAAGTTCAAAAGATTGTACCAGGTTTAAATACAGTAATGGGAATAGAACAAACTTCGGGTCGGAAAAGAGGTGAAGCCGAAGGGAAGTTAGGAGTTAAACAAATGAGATGTTGGGATAAAACTATTAAACAAGATGGAGGACAAATTCATAGATTGAATTCATCGGAGGATACTAATTTAGGCTTATCTAATGTTAACGCAGTTAGAGAGATACGAGATGTAAATAGAGGAAACGTTGTAGAAGTTTCGAATGACGCAGAAAATTCTAAGCGGATTTCTTACAGTGCAAGGAGGAAATTAAATTGTTGGAACTGCGGAGAAATAGGACATAGACATTTTGAATGTAAATTAGAGAAAAAAAATATTTTGTTTTAGATGTGGTAGACGGGATAAAAGAAGTAATGACTGTATATGCGGGGGAGCTAGGAGAAACAGGCAATTATGACAATTACCAAATCAGGAAACTTTTTTTCGGCATTGACTATAGATTCTTTTGGGGGTTCCACTCGGGTTCAGTCCACCATAAATAGAGGTGTAGTGGAAATTGAATTAGGGGGAACGATAATGTATGCTTTGATTGACTCTAGATCGGACAGATCGTACATTGGTAGGAAAGGAAGAGAATTGTGTGAGACTATGGGAATTAACATACAACCTTTAACGGATCAAGTAGTTAGGTTAGCGGATAAGTCATTCAGTAGATTGTCAGGTGAAGTGATACTTCATACGAAATTACGGAACAAGGAAATGGAATTAAGTTATAGAATAATGCCAAATTTAGCCATGGATGTGATATTAGGCTTGGATGCACTCGCGAAGCTGGGCATAATAATAGAGGTGACAGATAATAGTTGGTATTTTAAAGAAAATCCCCAATCGCGATTTAAGTTCATACAGGTAGACAGATCGGGTTTAGGCCATGAATTAGATGCTTTATTGAACATTCCTACTGAAAGGGAACAGGAATTACTTCAAGAATTTCTAGCAGGACAGCTACCATTATTTGAAAATTGTACAGGGTGTACGAAAGAAATAACTCATGAGATTGATACAGGGTCAGCGGAACCCATTAAGCAAAGGTACTATCCGGTTTCGTCAATTTTAGAAAACGCTATCCATTTGGAAATAATCCAGATGTTAGAGCAAGGTATAATAGAACCGTCTAGTTCACCTTGGAGTTCACCCGTGATGATGGCAAAGAAACCAACGGTTCTTGACGTTTTTGCGTGGACTTTCGGAAAATTAACCTAGTCACAAAGAGGGATAGTTATCCACTTCCTTATATTGAACAGATATTAAGTACATTGAGAAGGGCAAAGGATATTAGTACCGTTGATATGAAGAATGGATACTGGCAGGTCCCCTTAACTGAAAGCAGTAAGGAAAAGACATCGTTTACTGTGCCTGGAAGAGGCCTATATCATTTTAAAGTCATGCCTTTTGGAATACATAATGCTGCAGCCACGTTCCAGAGACTTGTTGACACTATTCTACGAACAGAGATAGGAGAAAAGTGCTTGTCTATTTAGATGATATAGTCTTAATAAGCGAATCATTTGAGGAGCATTTGGAGTTACTGGAGAAAATCTTTTGTAAGCTGAGGGCAGCGAACTTTAAGATTAACGTTGGAAAAATCGAAATTTGTTAGGACATAGTTAAAATATCTGGGAATATTAGGAATAGCAGTGGATCCTGATAAGGTTAACTGTATTCTAGATTACCCTGTACCGACTAAGATAAAAGAAGTCAGATCCTTCTTAGGTTTAGCTTCGTGGTACAGAAGATTTATTCCTTGCTTTGCTGAATTAGTGGCACCTTTGACTAATCTGTTACGCAAAAATCAGGAATTGAATTGGACTAGTAATTATCAAAAGGCATTTGAAAAATAGACTAGTAAGTAGTCCGATCTTAACATGTCCCGACTTTAGCAAACCTCTAGTGGTACAGACTGACTCGTTTCTCCGGTCTAGGAGCTGTCCTCATGCAACCGGGTGAAGCGGGCGAGGAAAATGCCATAGCCTATGCAAGTCGTTCTCTCACTCCGGCGGAAAGGAAATGGTCGGTGGTAGAGAAAGGATTGCTAGCCATACTATGGGCCATCCAAAAATTTAGGGCTTATATAGAAGGATATTATTTTGTAGTCCATACAGATCATTTTGCTCTTAAATGGCTTCATAAGCTAAAGAATCCTTCTGGACGTTTGGCTAGGTGGAGCTTGCTCCTACAAGAATATGATTTTACGGTGGTACATCGAGCAGGCCGCTTACAAAAAGTGTCCGATGCTTTATCAAGGATACCCGGTAGAGACGATTAGAATTTGCCAGATAAAGAAATGTGTTTAGCCCTAAGCCAATGTAGTGAAGGGGAATGGGAAAATATTCAAGATGTTTGGTATAAGAGACGGTTAAACCAAGTCAGTCAGAATCCTCAGTATTGGCCTGATTAGAGGGTCGAAGGGGGTAAATTGTTTCATTTAAGATTAGATCAATTAGGTCAGGTGTTAGAAGAAGATACAGATAAATGGAAATTAGTGGTTCCGTGGGAATTTAGGAGACGGTTATTACAGGAATATCATGACGAACCGACCGCTGGACATTTTGGAATTACCAAAAAATTCTTAAAACTGTCCAGGAAGTATTTTTGGCCTAACATGTTTAAAGATGTTGCTAAATACATTAAGGAATGCCTAGTATGTCAGAAATATAAAGTAGTATAAACCAGACCAGCTGGACAAATGCATTTTCGAAGAAAAAATCGCCCTTGGGTCACGATTTCGACGGATATATTAGGGCCTTATCCTCGCTCGAAAATGGGAAATCGATATATTGTCGTATTTCATGACTGTTTTTCAAAATGGGTGGAGTGCAAAGCATTAAAGACAGCTACCACTAAAACAGTTCTGGAAGCGTTTTATGAACTTGTAATTTTGAAGTGGGGGTCCCCGAATATTTAATCATGGACAATGGACCACAGTACATCAGTAAAATTTTCCAGACAGTGGCTAAAAATTTTGGAATTCTAGCATGTTTTGATCCAAATTACTCTACCCAAGTAAATCCAAGTGAGAGAGTAAACCGAGTGTTGAAAACCATGATCTCAATGTACATTAACACGGACAATACTCAGTGGGATAGACATTTGAAATAGTTTGTTCATGCCATTAACTCGTCAGTACACAAGTCGACAGGTTATTCACCCTCACTTTTGAACTTCGTTCGAGAAATTGAAGTCAGTAAATCTCTAGCCGAAACTCAGGATACAGGCCTACTGACACAACAACCGAAGGAGTGGATAGATAGGATGAATAAACTTTAAGACTTATATTTAATAGTGAGACTTATTCTGGAGAATGCATTTAAGGAAATGAGCCATTACTATAACCTTAGAAAGAGAGTGGTAAATTTTCGAGAAGGGGAAGCAGTGCTCAGACGGAATTTTGTGTTAAGTTCGGCTGGACAGAACTTTACGAAAGTTTTGCCCCAAAATATGTAGGACCATGTTTAATAAAGAAAAAGCTTGGACTAAATGCTTATGAGTTGGAAGATAGAAACCATAAATCACTAGGCAGTGGCATATCGAAGACTTAAAACCATTTTGTCCTGTAAGTGATACTTAGTGGAAAAAAAGAAAAAAATTAAGCAAGTTATTTTTTTTTTTGTTTTTGCAAGGGAGGTGTGTAAGGAAATATTTCGACACCATACACTTATACCTGGTACTCAACTGTTGGTGACGTCAGTGAAAGTTGTGTAGTGCCGCGGTTGAACATTGTGTTTCAGGAACAAAAGAGAATGACACGGAAAGAACCCTGGCTAAGGGCGCTGAAAGGTGCTCAACGGCGCATGTCCGAGAGAGGGATCTCGGGCAGAGGGAGAAGTCGAGAGGGGAAGCGTGGAGACCGTCGGATGGTTGGTTGTTGGAAGAAGAACCTCTTGAGCAAGGAAGATCGAGGGAAAGCTACGTGATACGGCTATAGAAACGTCTTGAGCATGGTGGCTCTAAAAAGGCTACGTGGGATTTCGTGGTACACTTATTGGAAGGTCTTGAGCAGGATGGCTCGAGAAAATCTACGTGGGATTACATGGTACACTTATTGGAAGGTCTTGAGCAGGGTGGCTCGAGAAAAACTACGTGGGATTACGTGGTATAGCTATTGGAAGGTCTTGAGCAGAGTGGCTCGAGAAAAACTACGTGGGATTACGTGGTACAGCTATTGTAAGGTCTTGAGCAGAGTGGCTCGAGAAAAACTACGTGGGATTACATGGTACAGCTATTGGAAGGTCTTGAGCAAGGTGACTCGAGAAAAACTACGAGGGATTACGTGGTATAAACCTGAAGTCATCGCGTGTGAAGGAATTGACATAAGTTGAGTATTCGACGAGAGTATTTTCTTTTAACTTAAACTGTTAGAGACAAAGAGGAAAAGTTAATGAGACTTGATTTTATATTCGTTTTGATCAACTATATTAAAATAGTAAAGTTGTTTTTGTTGTTTTTATATAATAATCTTCAAGACAATCAGTAAATGGCCAAAATTCTGGAGAAAGACCTATTTTGTTCGAACACGCATTTTTTTCCTGTGGCCTGGAAGTAAGCTTAGAGGGCTAAAAGGACATTTTTTTAAGTTTCAAAATAGAGAGCTTTATAAATGAACTTCGCAAGGGCATTTCACTTTTTTTTATTTTCGTATAGAGGCTTGAAGACTAATCTAATTATTGTATTTGAATTAGAAAATATTAAAGAATTATCAACCACTGTCAAATCTGTGTTTTGTTTATGTAGAGTAATATACTTACCTAGTGTGTCGACTCAACACAGAGTAGAATCCCCCTCTATCCAGTTGAAGAGCCGGTACGGGCTTAGGCAATGACATAGTCATAGTCATATTCATATAGGTTTTTTATTTAGTCGACGAAGAATAATAGACAATAATAGGTCAAGTTATGGTTATGAATGAGATTGACTTATACATGAACTTATGGAAAGTTGTATTCAGGTAATCTAGCTGTCGCCTAATAAATACCGGTACGCTAGAATGATACTATTTTTCTGTGGAACTTAGTAAATCTTTTTTTTCATTAATTTCAAGCGGTTGGAAGTTGTCTATTGTTCTCGACAAGTAGGTTGGTTCATCCCTTACAAAGTAATGGCGCCCATAGCGTAGGGCCTGTGTTACATATTTTCTTAATAGCTTAATTTCGTAAGTATTATTACTATTTTCGTGACAGTGGTTAGTGAGTAGGATATTAGTGGACCGTACTGAAGTTCATAAAGACAGTTGTAAAAGCATTACATTTTTTTTTCTTAACTAGGACATGAATACAGTATATTTTTCTAGAATAAGAGAAGCAATGATTTTGTGACTAATATACATATTCTTTTCCAAGAGGGTACATAAATGTTTAATGTGGAACAGTGGAAGTATCAGGTACAAGACAGGTGTCGAAGGGTTAGACATTACGATAGTGGTAAATGACAAGGTCAATGTCATTTCATTGCTTACGTCTGTATAGATCTAAGTTAGGATAGGTTTTTATAGGACAACACGCAAAAATGTTTCGAACTCATTAGTGGTCATCCGGATTTATATAACTGAGGAGTAGGCCTATAGAATTTTTATGTAATTATGCTAGGAGAAGTTGTGATATATAAAAATATAGGCCTATACATTGCTTTTGCTCAAAATTTTTGAATAGATTTTTGGGATCGTTTATTACCAAAATGGCAAAGATAACAAAAACTATAGAATCATATCAAAACCCGGAACTAACGGCGGCCATTCGTAATCTACGAACGAGAGATCTAGAATCAGAGTGTAAGTAATAATATAAAGAATGCTTGTTCCAAACTTTCCACTAAAACTCAATTAAAAACCTATGTAGTATATCACAACACTATTTATTTAGTGGTTAAAACATTAGTAAAAATGTTTAAAAACCTTACACTGAACGACGTTTCAGCCTGTCTCCTCCAGGCCTTTTTCAAGTAGACTGATTGCCTTGATCACAGTTCCGCTTCTAATGGGCATGTTATCCAACGTTCCCTATATCTGTTGTCCCTTTGGTGTTCCAATATCAATTCTTTAGGTATGTTGAAGTTGATTTCTCTTCCTGGGAAAATATTGGGTAGCTTAGGGATGGGTCTCTTATTTTGTAAATTCTTTGTAATGTTTAGGCCTATCCATTGTTCTCCCAAATCACTCATAATTGAGACAGGCTGAAACGTCGTACAGTGTAAGGTTTTTAACCAGTTTTATTAATGTTTTAACCACTAAATAAATAGTGTTGTGATATACATTTTACATAGATTTTTAAGAGTGTAAATATTTTCATTTAGTTACGACTGGGAGTAGATACGAATTGAGGCAGATAGTGTTACATTTTGCGAGACAAAATCCAAACTTATTTGAGTTCGTACGCTAGAATGATATTATTTTTGTGTGGAACTTAGTAAGTCTTTTTTTTTTCATTAATTTCAAGCGGTTGGAAGTTGTCTATTGTTCTTCTCGACAAGTAGGTTGTTTCATCCCTTACATAATAATATTTAATAATATTTATTCACCATTGGCTAAAGTGCCTATCAAGTGAAATCCTGAAGTGCTTATTCATGGAATTGAGCTAGACATTAATGAAGAGGACCTAATTGAATATATTACAGATCAAATTCCCCTCATGACGTATGGTACTGCCTCCAAGATTCAAGTCAACAAATGGAGGTCAGATAGCCTACATGAAAAAATCCAGAGATGATGTCACCCAATTTGCGGTGCTACGAGTAATGCAAATGATCTATCACCTCGAGGACTGTAGGCAGAACCAAGTGACATGCATTAACTGTGTTAAGTTTAATAACAGAATGGCAAGCAGAAACCACTTCTAACCATGTGACACACACCATTCACCCAATGATGTTAATTGTCCAGCATATAAGAAAATACTAGAAATCATAACTTTTAAAATAAACTATGGCTAAGCTGGCTATTTACAATCAAAATGTGCACAGATCACTACTTCCAATCCAGGAATTAATAACAATATATAACTTGCATGCATGATATAAAAATTGTGTGTATAGGAACCTAATGAAACTCAAAATGGTATGGATGAGTTTGATCATAGATATATTATATATGTTGACACTTGTGCAGGGAATGAATATAGATCTAAGGTTTTGAGACCTAGGGCAGCCATAGTTACCAAACATTCCAAAATGGTGCACCTATTACAGTGCACCAGACAGGTCAGTGGTCTGTGATCAGTGGCTTAATATGGAATTCTATATCTGTCGAATTTACTGTGTTTATATTATGATTCGACTGAGGAACTTGTTGCCTTCCAAAACATATGTGAGAACTTAAGGCAAGCCATTACTTATTACAGGAGATCTTAACTCTAAACATAGTACTAGGGGCAGCCCTATAGATGTTGTCCAATGGGAAAATGTTTATGACTCCTTCTGTTGAAATATTTATTAATTCTGAACGACGGACTACACCGATCATACAGATGCCATAATGCTGAAAGTTTCCTGGATGTCAGTGTATGTAGTTCTTCTTTATTGATGTACTTTTATTAATGGCAGGACAGTGATGAACTCACGTTTTCATATCAAGCGCTAATAACTGTTACACTAAAAAGTGTCACTGGAAATACTAACATAACAGCTGACTTAAATACAGAACACACAATATTAAGTAGACTCACTTCAATAATGCCATTAGAAGAGTACTTACAAGGTTCCAGGACATTACAGCAGTCTTTTAAAAGAACATAAAATAAAGATTAAGGAAATCAGTTCTGCACACTGGAATCTAACAGTAATCCTTGGGGATTAATATATAAACTCAACTGCAAACAACAAAATTATAATAAACTTCTTACTTCCATTAGAAGTGTAAACAGATATACAAGGACGGGGCTGGAAACTGCCACGTACTTATTGAGAACTTCTTTCCAAATGAAAAACTGGATGATGAATTTCAAAAGCAAATACAAATAGATACCATTTTCCCCCCCTATAGTGACAAGGATGTGAAGTTCTCTAAAGAAGAACTTGAAAATGCAATCACAGCACAAAAGGATATCAGAGCACTGGGAATTGATGCAATTTCGGCGAATATTGTTAAAAATGTCTATAAGTGTGCTTCCATGGAGCATTTGAATCCCACTCAGCACACATACGTAAAATATGTGTAAAATTTACGTTATCCCTAGATCTAGGTAATGTACATCACACATATTGGTTAAATAAAATCTACATATAATATACGCTCAAATGTCCCACTTTTTAATGTATTTTTTACGTCTATTCATGTCAATACAGACATTTAATATATATCAATTATACGTACAATCGCATACATACTATTGATGTACAATATCTGATACGTAAAATATATGTAAAGATGATCTATCAAACGTATATTTTACATATATAATTTATGTAGCCTAAATACACTGCATACATAAATACACTGCTTGGTTCACTTGCACTTGGTTCACTGCTTGCAAATACATTGGTTCATAAATGTACACTGCTCACATACATTTTACATATACTATCAATACATGAGATATCAATAACTAAAAATGTCATCAAGAACACTTTTTGTGCTTATTATCTTGCAGTTTTTTGGGACTTCTTGCTGAGGTATTTTGAAATTATTTATTGTAAGCAAAACACTGAGATCGCTCATAGCACACACTGAACCAAGAATTTTCGGAACATCATCATTAACATCCATTAAGCACAGCACTAGCCTTTCTACTGCCATTATGCTAATCCACTGCCCTTTAAGTCCTTCTTTTACACTTAGGAAGTACTGCATCACATCTTCCAAACAATGCAGAGCTTGTCGTTCAGCATAACTTTTAAGTTCTTTTAATCTTTCTGCAACTGCTTGGTTTAAATTTTCTTCTTCTGCATGATGGACCTGGTCTTGACAAGTACTTGGGCAGATTAGGAAATATTGATGGTACTGCACCAAGTTTCAGTTTAGGGTAAGTTCTAGGAAATGTTTTTATTTCACCGTTAACTACAAATGTCTCTGTTCTTATCACACTCTCTTCAGGAAAATGCTTCACACAAATAACAGGCTTGCTTACCCATGTAAAGTCTGTAGGAATGATTTAAGCCACTTCTTCTTAAATTCTTCGTCTTTTGGTAAAGAAAATGTACTAACACTTGACAAGTACTTGGGCAGATTAGGAAATATTGATGGTACTGCACCAAATTTCAGTTTAGGGTAAGTTCTAGGAAATGTTTTTATTTCACCGTTAACTACAAATGTCTCTGTTCTTATCACACCCTCTTCAGGAAAATGCTTCACACAAATAACAGGCTTGCTTACCCATGTAAAGTCTGTAGGAATGTTTTTAAGCCACTTCTTCTTAAATTCTTCGTCTTTTGGTAAAGAAAATGTACTAACACTTTCATGTTGTGACTTGTAGTTACTTTTACAGCCAGCAACAATACATCACCTAGGCATTGTGAATTCCTGAAACAATTAAGAAATACTTTAGCAGCGTTGTCATAAATTATTATGATCAGAACTAATTACCACAGCATCTATATTATAAATCAGTTTGCAAGTCGTTGAGGTTATGATAGGCCTATATATGTATGTGAAACAAATCTTGCATAGGGACTTACCAGTACTGTTTTCTGTGTAAATGTTTTTCTTCTGCCTCATTTATTATTCTACATGAAGGACCAGGTCACATTCAGATAGGAAATGTATTCATCATCACTGCAAGTTGCGTAATATTTCGTCAGCTTTAAATACACACACATGTACATTTATTCTTCGTTTCTATGTTATATACATAGGGAGTAGTTGCAACAGAACAGTGCAATTCTCTCCACACACAATTTCTTGTTAATAAAACACTATAAAAGAGGAACTTATACACAAGCATATGTAACCTACAGATGAAACACCGATCTTCATTGCTGACGTCACAGTCAAGATGGCCGCCAGTCCACATTCCTTCCGCGTCACCGGTGCGGTGGTGTTCTTCCGAGCACCTACGCAACCGCAAGCTTACCAAAGAAGTAAGAAAAATAGTCCTACTGAATTACCGGATGTAATAATTTTAAACCATTTTTTAAATTTCTGATTAGCGTGAGTAAATTGTATTAAATTAACCAAATCGATTTACTAGAGTAAAACACAATAAACCGGTGTTTACAATGTCAAATTCTTGACATATAATTTACGTATAATTACGAATATTTTTTTACGTTATTTTGATATTAGCAAATGAACAGTAAATTCGATTTTGTTTTATAATTACTTATGTAACAGTACTTAATTTTGATGTATAATGAATGTAAAGCAGGATTAAACTACAATTTTTATACATGTATATATTGGATATAAAATATACGTATAATTTATGTTTTGAATTTGACCAAACCCTAAGATATATATCTAGCTCTAAAACATACGTATATTATACATATCGTGCTGCGTGGGATATGTACAATAAATGTCTGGAACTTGGTACCTTCCCTGCAGTTTGAAAGGTGGCTGTGATAAACTTATACCCAAACCAAATAGTGTGGATAAAGTGAGTGTGGAGGTATTTCGTCCTATACCCTCTTTGTTACCCATCATGGGGAAGATATTATAAAAACTTCTTAATGATAGATTAAAATTTCATCTATAAATCAATAACCTCCTTAACAGCAACCAGTTGTCCACTGAAGATGCTGTACTTATTGTTACACAATGGGCACAGGAAGTATTTAATAAAAAAGAAATTGGTATACTTATATCATTGGACATCATGGGTGCTTTTGATCATCTTGGTGACTCAGTATTCTCTACCAACTAAAAAAGATGCAGAGTCCTCGCAATCTTTATGTTTTAACACAGAGTTACTTTAGTGAACGTTAAGTTCACCTACAGGTAGACACTGAAACTGTTGTTAAAAAGAGGTGAATGTAGGTTGTCCTCAAGGATCTGCCATTGATCCACTTTCCTGGATCATTTTTATATTCTGGAACTACCACTCCCAGATGGAAGTAAAGTAATAGCCTATGCAGATGATGCATTACTGATGTGTCTCTGCCAAAACAGTACGTATTCTCAATAGTAATGCTAATTCAGTATTAGAAAAGTTATACCAGTGGGGCAGGAGAAATAAACTACAGTCCAATCCTAGCAAAAAACTGCAACGATAATTACAAGAAAAAGCAATCTCGTAGATCCAAAGATCCAAATGAACAAAGAAGATGTCAAATTAGTCAGCCACTTTTCATATTTTGGGGTCATCTTGGATACTCACATGATATTGAGACTACATTTTGATCGTATAGCTGCCAAATGCAATAAATTCCTCACTGGTTTGGCATTGGCATTGAGGCCATCTTGGGGGATGAACTCATATGCCTTACAAATTGTCTACAAAGGGGTCATGGTACCGGTAATACTGTACTGCGCCCCTTTTCTTGTTAAATGCTTTAATAAGATATCTTTTTCAAAATAACGTAACTCAAATACCAAGGCATATCGGACCATATCAATGGATGCTACACACATTATTGCGGGTATTGAACCTTTGTTCTTTACTACGATAGCCAAAGCTGAACTTACTCTAATATGGAAAGCTCATAACCAGTTGGCAATTGTTTACTAATGCAAGTGGAATAGCCTGTGTATTTCATTATGACCGTACGCCCGGCCTGTTATCAAGACTATGGGGTCAAAAATGTCTGCGTTAAAGGTCATGAAGTTGAAATTTATACAGATAGGTCAAAGATCATTAAAGAAGCTGGTGCAAATCAGTTAGGATGTGCATGTTTTTTGCAATGATACAGACATTTATAACCAGATGTTCAAACTATCTCCTGAGTGCTCTATAGTGCAGATCAAATTACTGGATCTCAAAGTAGCACTAGCATGGGTAATGGCTGATAATCTTGACATTAGCATCCACAGTAACTCTCAGACAGCCCTCAATTCTATTAATAATAAATTTAATTTGAATCCGTTAGCAGAATCAATTGAAACAAACCTGCAGACATACAAAAAACATATTTGTTTAACCTGGGTTAAAGGACATAGTGGAAAATCTGGTAACGAGAGAAGCAAGAAGTGTTTTTATTGTTTGACTAATCTTAATTTTAATGGAACATGCTCTACTGTATAAAACTCTTCACACTGATTTTTATTAGACTTAGCATAACTAATTAGCATAACTGAAAAGCTAATTATAACCACAATAGTAAAATGTTACTATTTTTGTGGACATTGTTCACAGACAGATGACTGAGATATTGCAACATACTCTTTAGGATTTCCTGCCAAACATTAACAGATCCTGCTATATTTATCATGTAAGAATGCATGTTAATTTTAATTCTTGAATTCAACTAACTTTGTAATGTAGGCCTCTTTAACATTTACATGGAAAGCCAGTTGTTCTCCCAGTAATATTGTATTTATAATCAAGATTAGGTTGAAATATAAAGTACATATTTCTGTGTTGTCCAACAAGTTATTTCTAATCCATTTTCATACAGGAATATGAATTTTGTTTGTGTGATTATATAGGCTACAAGGTTGAATATTATGATTTCTATTTCTTTTTTTACATGACATAATAGTTTGAAATAGTTTCATTTCACCTATTATTATTTATTTAGTGAATATGAATTTTTATGAACTCTATTTTACCCAAAGGTACATTAGGGTTATAGTTTTAACAAATTTAATTTTTAATTTACATATATATCTTTCTCTCTCTATTTGGCTATGATATACCATTCCGTTCTATAACTAGCTGTGCTGAGCACTAACACCCAATCTCCCTGGTAACTTAAACTATAATCGATTATGTAGGCCTCCATAATAAAGAAATTAATAATAAAATTGTCTAGAACAGCATTTTCTTAGGAATATATGAAATAATGGTTTAGAATACAAGAATCAAGATCAGCGTTTCTCAACCTATGGTCCGCGGACCACTGGTGGTCTGCAAAGATGGTGCAGATGGTCCGCAGACATAATTTAAAAATTATCATAAAGCAAGTGGTAAGTAAAGAAGTAAAATTTTTCACATATTTCATTATAATGACCTATAATTAATACCCCAAATATTTAGAATATAGGCCTTCTTTTAAAAATGGGATGTAAAATTAGGGGTCTGCTGGACAGTTAAATAAAACAGATTGTTGTTCGCCACATATACACAGGTATCCATTTTCTCTTATCACTTTGAATTTTTTGCAATAGGAGCCAATATTCCCATGTTCAGACAGAAATTGGGTCACTATAAAGTCAGATTTAACAACACTTCTAAGACGTACTTTAACCGTCGGAAAGAAAGTATTCATAGTAATGAATCCTTTTGTGGTACTGAGCCAGTTGTTGTTCCATTTAAACAGAATGTGCTCTTTAACATGTGGAAAGGGGCACAATGATACCTAAATCAGAGGCAGCAGCAATTATTTTTGCTAATTCATCAGCTCTCTCGTTACCCGACTGTCCACTATGTCCTTTAACCCAGGTTAAACAAATTAAATTATGTTTTTTGTATGTCCTCAGGCTACTTTCAATTGATACCCTAAGGGCCAATTGTATAAACAGTTTGATCTTGGATCAGAGACTAAACTGACCTCAGTTCACGCTGAACTCGGAAATTTTTGTTGCATAAATGCTAATCTGAGATCAATTCGCACTGAACGAGAATCAGTTTTGACTGGAGAAATTTTCCGATCAGACTCATTGATCTCAGTTCAAGGGGCTGTTTTCTTATTTTAGAAACAAGATTAGCTCATTATAAACCCAATTTTAGGCCTACCTGTGTGGTTACGATAAATATCAAGAAAATAGACAAAAGATAACTTCATACATTTCTAGCTATAATGTAGTTGTGCGTATATAGGCTATGTTAGGCTCCTTATAATGCAGTGTAACATAACTCTACAACATAACCAGTACGTTATTATTATCATCATCATCTCATTCCAATTTTCAGACATCTTGTGATGATAAAAATGATGAATTTCGTCGGCCTCCCCATGTATTTTATTTTAGTACATGCTGGCAAAATCCAATCTCGGCCCACTCCAACCCTTCCTATCCTATGGCGAAGGCCCACTAGTCCTTTTCTTGCTTTACCGAAGCATACGAAAATAACCCTTGTACCACAATTGCAACTAATACGAAGTTATCAGTCTTCGCCATTTCATGCAGCTCTCTAGCCTAAACTTAAATAGATAAATTCTCGCTTCACACCTCAATTTTCACTCGATGGCATAATGGGTAAAATGACTGGCTATCATGCTAGTGGTCCCGTGTTCGATTCTCCTTAGGTTTTTTAGTATAGTACCGGTAATAGGTAGGTAGGGTAAAGGAGAAAAGGGATTGAATAGTGGAAAGGGGAAAACAATTTTTTTCCAAATTATGCTAAACAACGAGAGACATCTAGGCGACTATGGTGGAACTACTAGGGGAGACCTGTTTATGGATTTCCCCCAAATGCTTTCTTCGTTATCTTTTTATGTGACCTATGAACTCTTTCAGAACTGAGATTTTACATTGTAATAAGGCAGTCATCAGTGGGCTCTTAAGTTTAAAATCAATAAAGAAAAGTTCAGTAGATTACCTGGTTTCCATGAACGACAAATGTAACCGATGAATAAAAAATCCTCAAGTTTTACTCTATTAATCTTAAATCTCCGCTTTTATACAATTCATGGGACGAAGCATTTATACATCCTTAGCCGTGAAAATGTTAAGCCGATTTATATCACCAGAAGTGAAATTACCAGAACATTTTTCATCGCATTTTGCTCTTGAACGGATGTTATCGCATCCCTCTTATTGGATTCTATAATATCTTTATATTTTCCCAAGACAATTTCAATCAGGAGATCCTTGTCTTCCAATGAAAAATTAAGGGAACGATCCTTTTTCTGCTTAATTTCGATCACATTTCCCCTTCCTTTCACATAACACACAGTCTGAATACAGACATGGCCGTCCAGAAGGGGGAGCCGGGAAGGGCCACTGCCCCTCCTTGGAAATTTTGTTTAGACATAAACCTCTAAATTAAATGACTAGGCCTATAAGCAGCTAATGTGAAGTGAGGTTTAAGTCTCAAATATTGTTGTATGTTCGTGTTGTTTGGATGAAAACAAGCTGTAACAGCTGACTAGATATGAGCTTGTAGGAATAATTACTTCCCCTAAACTTGAAACCATTTATACCCAAATATTTTATTACATTTTATTTATTATATTTTTATTATATTTTATATGAATAGTAGAAATAGTAAGGAGTAAGAAAAGTCATGTGACTGTGTGTGTATCAGATGTTTTCTTTGTATCCATGACCATAGGCCAGTTACAGTAAATGAAGGATGTTGATTATATAATAATAATAATAATAATAATAATAATAATAATAATCATAATAATAATATCAATAATGTGCACAGTAATAATAATAGCACTAATAATATAAATAGCAATAGAAATAATAATAATAATAATAATAATAATAATAATAATAATAATTATTATTATTATTATTATTATTATTATTATTATTATTATTATCCGGTTTTACAATGTACTTCCATCTACATTTTCCGGTAACCCAAGATTACACCTTGCATTTAATTTTCATTCTCCATTTCTGTCTATCTGCCCATAAATTCTCTTCAATATTTCTTCTTCTAATTGATGACTGAATTCCTTGTATCCATGTGGTCGGCGGTCTCCCTCTTTTCTTCCTTCCTGGTGGTTCCCATTCCATAATCCTCCGTGGTAGTCTTTCCTCTGACATCCTTTTTGTATATCCATACCATAAGAGCTGTTTTTCTTGTACAAAATCAGTGATCGAATTTGTGACATCCATTTTCTTCCTGATGACTTCGTTTCTGACTCTTTCCCATCTAGATATCCCTGCAGACCACCTCAAAAAGTTCATCTCTGTTGTCATTAATCTTTTTATTACTTGGGATTTAACTGTCCATACTTCTGATCCATATGTCATAATGCTTCTAATAATTGTGTTAAAGATTTTTCCTTTTGTTTCTTTTCTAATCCGTCGATCCCACAGAAACCCATTTAATGTTCCAATAATGAGCTTTCCAGCATTTATTCTTGAACTAATTTCTTTATCTTATTTGCCATCTTGTGTTATTTTTACTCCTAGATATTTGTACTCTTCAGTGTGTTTAATATTTCCCGTCCCTTCTTCCACTGTCAAATCTTGATTTAAGTCTCCTTTTACCATGTATTTTGCTTTATTCTTGTTGACCTGAAGTTCCCATTTTGTATACTCCTCTATTAACTTCCCTGTCATGTAGGATATTCTATGTCTTCTTCATCTTGTGCCAAAATTAGCTGGTCATCAGCTAACTGTAAGGAATAGTGCTATCATTTACTGGGATTCCCATGTTCTTACATTTCTTTTTCCAATTTTTCAATGCTTTTTCTGTATATATTTTGTATAGTGTCGGTGATAAACTGCATCCCTGACGTAAACCTTTTGTAACTTTAAATCCAGGTGAGAGATAATTTTGCATTTTTATTCTTGCTGTAGAGTTTCGTATAAGTTCTGAATTGCTTTAATTATGATAGGATTAATATTAATATTAAATTCTTTTAAAGCTTTCCATAAGTTGCATAAAGGTATATTATCATAAGCTTTTTCAGTGTCTACAAATACTTAATGCAGGGCCTGATTTCGAATATTTTTCTTTTCAAGTATTTCGGCCTCCATTTCTCTAAATTCTGTTTCCAAAAAATGTTTAATAATCCTTCCATAAAGTCTGCTAAATATATTAGTCACAGTTATTCCTCTATAATTATTACATTCGTCCTTTCTTCCTTTCTTATGAATTGTTGATATAAATCCTAATCCTATGGCTTCGTCATTTAAGCAATTTTCGAAAAGGTTTCTCAAAGTTCATATAATTTATTTGTACCATATTTCACCAGTTCCGTTGGTATTCCTCCAATTCCAGTAGCACTTCCATTTTTTGAAGATTTCATTGAATTTTTAACTATTTCTATGTCCAGAGAAATGCCGTTGAATGTTAAATTCAATTTTATGGAGTATAAATATAATCAATAGTACAAAAACGAAAATATTCAAAACCATACTACAGAGTATAGTCTTCTACGGAGCAGAAACATGGACATTAAATAAAAAACAGGTTAACAGATTGAACGCACTGGAAATGGACTTCTGGAGATGGTCTGCCAGGATATCTAGGAAAGATAGGATTAGGAATACGGAAATACGACGTATTATGGAAGTAGAAGAAGAGAGTGCAGTCACAATTGAAAGGAAACGACTTCGATGGTATGGACATGTACGTAGAATGGGAGAAGAAAGAATACCTAGAATCGTACAGGAATGGGAAAGTAAGAGAAGAAGAGGAAGAGGACGACCTGCTACTGCCTGGATACAGAATGTACACATGTCGATGGAAAGATTTGGTTTAGTGGAGGAAGATGTACAAGACAGGGATAAGTGGCGAAATGTAGTGAGCAGTGTAGAGTTCTGAATGGTGGTATCATATTTTGTGTGTCGGGATGAGTTATGTGATAGTGCTTGACTGTTGTATTTGTTTGGTTGGAGACAAACCTCTGTTTTGAGGAAATTTCTCATTTAATAATAATAATAAGAAATGCCGTTGTTATTTTCTGTTTCCTCTATATCATTATTTACATCAAAAAATTCTTCCCTTTTTTCTGTCAATAATTCTTTAAAGTATCTGTCCCAAGACTGGATACTAATATAATTAATTTGTGTTTTTTCTTTAGAAATTTTTCTCAATTTTTTAAATATCTTCCATGCCTCTGAGCTTCTTTTTCCTCCAAGCAGATTGTCTATTTTATTACAGCTCTTTTCCCAATTTTTATTTTTACCTTCTGTCACCATTTCTCTAATTTTTGCTTGTTGTGCTCTTAATTCTATCTTATCCTGGATATTTTGTGTATTTAGCCATTTTAAATATTTTGCTTTTTTTATTTGTACCTCTTTCTCTACCTCTGCATCAAAATAATACAGAGATTTTTTCCCTTCACATTTCATTGCTTCTCCTAGAGCTTCTTTGGCTGCCTCATGTAAAGTAGCCTATTCATGATATATTTATATTGTTCTTCTGTATTCTCGAATTCTGTTTTAGTTAATTTTTCATCTAAACTTTTTCTCTATAAATACACAGTACTTTCATTTCCTAGCCTATCTAAATTATATTTTGGAACTTTTATTACAGTTTTAACATCTTCCTCATCATTAACAAATTATTTTTTACTTGTCTTATCTATATATGTAAATTCAATTTTAGAGTTTACTACCCGTAGATGATGGTCACTCTTGGTTTAAGCTCTGACGTCTTGTGTTTTTTAAAACTGTTTTTTGTCTAATTATTATGTAATCAATTACTGATTTTAGTTGGAGTGTATCTTGATGCCATGTATATTTATGTTTCTTTATACGGATAGAAACTATTTAGAATTTGTACTGAATTTTGTTCACATATATTAATTAATCTTAAGCCATTATCATTTACTGTATTTTCCCCGTATGGTCCTACTATTTTATTTCCTATTTGTCTCCCTGTTATACTATTTAAATCTCCAGAAATAATTATTTCTCTTGTACTTCCTATCTCTTCTACTATGTCATTCAGTTTATTGAAGAACGTATCTTTGATATGATCTTGTTCATCTTCACTTACTGCATAAGCTCCGACTATGGTAGTTTTGTGTCCATATAATGTTATGTTTACTTTAATCAAATTTTCGTAAATAGGTTCTCAACTTGTAATATATTTCTTTAATTTTTTCTGTATAATTATTGGCACCCCTTGCTTTGCCCTTTGATGTTTTTTCACTCCGCTGTATAGGCCTAGATGTATATAATGATCTTTTGTTTTGTATGCCCTTTCCCTTCTTTTTTGTTTCCGATAACACCATAATGTCTTGTTTTCTGCTTTCCAATTCTCTAATAATATTCCCTTCCTTATTCGTTAATCCTCTAATGTTCCATGTTCCAATTGTCATAGTCCGTTTCCGTAGCTTTTTCCGTTTACCATTTAATCCGTCTGGTTGTATTCTCTTGGGTCTTTTAACATAGTCTTTTTTTTCCGATGAATGGGGAGTTGGCCCATTGCATCAACCCCCAACTTGGAGGACCAGGCAATTTTTAATCAAGGATGTATTCCTTTAGCCTTTGATAAACCAATATCGTACTACAAGGCAGCAGCTGCTTGTTTTGGTCCGCCCCGGGTATTTTATTTCCCCGGTACCCATTATATCTAATGAGCGTTCCCATATCTGCCACCTGAGGAGGCGCCTGATGGGTGACTAGCAACTCCACACAGGAATAATAATAATAATAATAATAATAATAATAATAATAATAATAATAATAATAATAATAATAATAATAATAATAAAGTGGTTGTAGTAGCATAGCGATGGTGGTGGTGGCAATAATTCGTTCATTGGCCCCCCCTGGCAATATTTCTGCGGACGCCCATGAATACAGAGGAAAACAGAATAACAATGCTTTTGTCTAGCGATACTCATCTGTTTCTGAGATGTTGCCAAGCGCTCATGTATGAACTAGGATCAAAATTTAAGTTTGATTAGTTGATCTTAGATCAGTGTAATACAATATGACTCGAGCCTGAACTCAGATCGTTTTCTGAACTTAGATCATAATTAATCTCCAGTCAGTGATGTTTATACAATCGGCCCTTAAGGATTCAAATTAAATTTATTATTGATAGATTTGAGGGCTGTCTGAGAGTCACTGTGGATGCTACTGTCCAGATTATTAGCCATTACACCTGCCAGTGCTTCTTTAATACACAGTAATTCACCCTGCATTATAGAGCACTCAGGTGATATTTTGAACATCTGGTTATAAATTTCAGCATCATTGCAAAAAACCACAAAAGCACATCCTACCAGATTTGCACCATCTTCTTTAATGATCTTTGGCCCATCTGTATAAATTTCAACTTCAACGCAGACTTTTTTGATCCCACAGTCTTGATAATAGGCCAGGTGTCCGGTCATAATGAAATGCACAATCTTTTCCACTTCCATTTGTAAAAACATTGCCAACCTGATTCTGAGCTTTCCATATTAGAGTAAGTTCAGCTTTTGCTATAGCAGTAAAGAACAAAGGTTCGATATCCGCAATAATGTGTGCAGCATCCATTGATATAGTCCGATATGCCTTGATAATTCATAGAACGAAACCTCTTTGCATTTGAGTTAGTTTGTTTCGAAAAAAGATCTTACTAAAGTGTTGAACAAAAACAGGGGCATAGTACAGTTTTAGCAAAACTACGGTCCCTCTATTGATAAATTGTAATGCATCTGAGTTCATCCCCCAAGTTTGCCTCGATGCCAATACCAAACCAGCGAGGAATTTATTCCATTTGGCAGCTTTACAATCAAAATGTAGTCTAAATGTCATGTGAGTATCCAAGATGACACCTAAATATGAAAAGTGGCTGACTAATTTGACATCTTCTTTGTTCATTTGGATCTACAAGATTGTGTTTTCTTTTAATTATCACTACAGTTGTTTTGCTAGGATTGAATTGTATTTTATTTCTCCTGCCACACTGCTGTAACTTATCTAATCCTGAATTAGCATTACTATTGAGAATAGGTACTGTTTTGGCAGTACACATCAGTAATTTCGTCATCTGCATAGGCTATTATTTTACTTCCTTCTGGGAGTGGTAGTTCCAGCATATCGTTATATAAAATGATCCAGACAAGTGGACTAATGGCAGATCCTTGAGGACAACCCACATTCACCTCTTTAACAACAGTTTCAGCTCCTACCTGCAGGTGAATTTTACGTTCACTAAAGTAAGTTTGTGTTAAAACATAAAGATTGCAAGTACACTGCATCTTTTTTAGGTGGTAGAGAATACCGGACCACCAAGCATGATCAAAAGCACCCATGATGTCCAATGATATAAGTATACCGTTTTATTTCCTGTGCCCATTGTGAAACAACAAGTACAGCATCTTCAGTGAACTTGCTGGGAGTAAACCCAAACTGGTTGCCGTTAAGAAGGTTATTGTTGTATAGATGAAATTTTAATCTGTCATTAAAAAATGTTTCTGATATCTTCCCCATGACGGGTAACAAAGATATAGGTCGAAATGCCTTCACACTCGCTTTATCCACACTATTTGGTTTGGGTATAAGTTTTACCATGACCACCTTCCAAACTGCAGGGAAGGTACCAGGTTTCAGACATTTATTGTACTTATTCAAAAGCTCCGTGGAGGCACATTTATAGACATTTTTAACAATTTTCGCCAAAATGGCATCAATTCCCAGTGCTCTGTTACCCTTTTTGTGCTGTGATTGCATTTTAAAGTTCTTCTTCCGAGAACTTCACATCCTCGTTTCTATAGAGGTGAAAAATGGTATGTTATTTTATTTTATTTTGAAAATCATCATCCAGTGTTTCATTTGGAAAGATGTTCTCGATAAATATACTGGCGGTTTCCAGCCCCGTCCTTGTATATCCGTTTAAACTTCAAATTGAAGTAAGAACTTTATTATAGTTTTGTGGTTTGCAGTAGATTATATAGGCCTAGGCCTATATTAATCCCCAAGCATTACTGTTAGATTCCAGTGCACAGAACTTCTTCCAGCACTCCAACTTGGCTTCCTTAATCATTATTTTATATTATTTTAAAAGAGTGCTGTAGACGTGCTCATACCTTGCAGCAAGAGCTTGACATTTAGCCTACATCTGTTAAATTGTCTTTGTGATGCCAGGACTCTTTTGTGTATTAGTTCAATATCTTTATTCCACCAATAGTTCTTAGTTGGTTTTTGTGATAGTTTAGGTCAGTTCTGATTACAGATATTGAAAATGCTATCCAGAACTTGAGAAACTACATTATTTAGCTTATGAATTTTCCTAACTTCTGTAATGTCCTGGAACCTTGTAAATTCTCTTCTGGCGGCATTATTGAAGTGAGTCCACTTAATATTGGGGGTCTATATTTACATGTTAGGAAACTATCAGCTGTTAAGTTAGTATTTCTATCATCTCAGTGATGAATCTAACAATTTCACATATTTGGTCCCAATTTTCACTGTTCCACGTTAATATCTAAAATTCATTAAAAGTAATTAGGCCTACATACAGTGAATGTATTAAAATGCATATTACATATGAATACATATTTTCATCAACAGAGTGACGACTGCGTGTGCAATCTGTGCCAGAATAGATGCGAAAGATATCACTTTGACAAGTGCAAAAAGCGCACAAAGTCCAAAATACAGCAAAGAGGAATATCATTCTTTGAAACAAAAATCTATGCACTTTTGTGCGTGTTCCTACTATTATTATTGTATTAAAGTAGTTACTGTTACTGGTTTGAGTACGCCTGATGAAGGCTCGAAGGCAGAGCCAAATCGTTGTGTTGAAGTTATTTTAATACGTTCACTGTAAGTACCGCAATTACTTTTAATGAATATTAGATAGTAACAATTTCATTTAAATTAAGCTACATATTTTATTTTAAGACCACTTCATGGAATTAACTATGTTTAAAGTCCACATGAAAGACATTTTACAATATAAACTTCCTAATTTTTATATGAAACAAAAAAATTAACTTAAACGTTAAAGGATAACATCAGGAAAGAATCTTGGCTGTAGGCTAAATAAAATTCAGAGAAATGAATAATGTATAGTTTATTGTTATTGCTGCTTTACAAGTAATGGATAAGTCAGATATATATATATATTTTTTTTTTTATAAACTACATAACATGTATTAATAAACTTATTTTTTGTCCAATGAGAGAATAGTTGATTTATGTAAGTTGATCTTTACACCTTATGCGCTCAATATAGTCTGGGAAATCCAAGGAATGTTACCATTAACGTTTACAATATTAAATGATGTTAATCTTTATATTCTCATATAAGTAACAATGTGCAATCTTTTAGCCTTCAATTATTGTGATTACTTAATTTGTTATCCAGCTGTCTTGTGACCAGTTATAGCATCACCATTATTAGGCCTATACGTTAGAAATATAATCAACTCTATCAAGTAACTTCCATTCTATTTGCCAGTATAATTTAAAAACACAGTTCATAACAGGGTTAAAAGACATATTTGCATTATGTTTGAGAAACAGTCTATTCTGATTAGCTTAACCAGTAAGAGGTTTATTTCTAAAATGCTGTTCCATCAATTCCTATAGGTCTATGCCCTTAATAGATTAGGCTTATTCATTATCAAATAATATTTAAAAGACTTTAATATAGGCTAAAGAAGCTTTAACAATTTGTGTAAAATCTCTTAAAAATTTCTAAGTAGTAATTCTATTATAGCCCATGCATTCCTTACCTGTCAGAGAAGTTCAGTATCCCAAAAGATAAATGGGTCGTCAGAGGTCTCCTGTTCGGGGCAAGAGGTACCCTTCCTAGATACACCAAAAACATTCTAGAAAATCCTGCACTCCACTTCAATTTCCAGGAAGTCATGGAAATTGTCATATGGATACTCAGAGACTCTCTGCAGATACTTCATGTCCACCTTTACCTGAAGCAGAACTAGATTTTTGTTGTTTTCTTTTTCTAACAATCTTTGCAATTTTGAACTGTTAATTTTTAAGGTTAATTGTAAATATTCTTTCATGATTTTTGTTGTATTCTGGACCCTTAGTGGTCATCCTCATTGGAGGTCAGACGATTTATGTACTTTGGTAATAAATCTTACTACTATTCTTAATTTACATTCAATTATAATTTTGGTTGTAAGATACAGTTTGTAACATAATCTGAGTGTGTTCGAAAACAGGGCGCTTAGGAAAATATTTGGGCCTAAGGGAGAGATGAAAATGGGGACTGGAGGAAACTGCATAAGGATGAGCTTCATAATCTGTACTCGCCACCAGATATAGTAAGGGAAATTAAATCACAGGGAATGAAATGGGCTAAACATGTTGTGCCTATGGGTGGAGGAAAGACATCTAAAAAATACTGAGTGGGAGACCCAAAGGGAAATGACCACGTGGATGACCTAGATGTAGGTGGGAGGAAAATATCAGGATAGATTTAAGGGAAGTAGGATTTGTGGGGGATAGTTGGATGGAATTAGTACAGAATTGAATTGAATGCCAGGCGGAGATAAGCCTGGCAATGAACCTCCCGGTACCATCAAGTAGATAATATTCCTTTAGCTTGCTTAGGAATTGTCTATTACCATTGAGTAAGTATAAGTAAGATACAGTTTGTAGATTTCAACTTAAAACCAAAGTCTTAACTAAAATGTTGTGTATAATCAATTTCACTAATGTTCTTATCATCACTCTTTGTAAAAGTAAAATATAGACAGTCCTGTCACTTATCACTAAATTATGGGATAAAATGTACTGACAACCTTAATGCATTTATGGTTGTTTCTTCTCATAATTCACACTCTGTAATTCCACGCTCCTAGTTACAAGGGCTGAAGATGATTCCTGCTGGGTAGTAATTGGGTTTTAAGCTGGTGTTCTGGACTATCTTGGATCCAAGTGGTATTAGGTAAAGCCTTCAATTTTGTGGTAGAGATGGCTGCCTGTTGTTGGATTTCTGATGTGATCGGTAGGTTGTCTGTGTAGAGTTGTAGACATAGAGTTGGGGTTGTGTTGACTGCTCCACATACCAATCTGAGTGCGTTATTTTGTGCTGTTTCAAGTTTTTTTATAGTTGTCTTTGATGCTGTAGCTAGTACCTTACCTCCATACTTCAGTATTGGTTTTACATACGTTTTATATGTGGTGTTTGTTGTATCTTGAGAACTTCCCCATGTAGCCCTGGAAAACGTTTTAACAGGTTTGTTCTTTTCTTAGCTTTGTTAACCATTTCAGCTACATGGTTTTTCCAGGTCAGTTTGTTATCCATGTACACTCCTAGGTATTTTGTATTTTCGCTTTTTGGGAGCTGTTTATTGTTGATCAGGAGGTTGAAGTCATCATTATTGTGTCACATTGAGAAGAACTGGTACATTGTTTTTGCAATGTTGATTTCCATGTTGTTATCCAGAGACCATTTGTTGAGAGTCTCTAGGGCTCTGTTCATTGTGTTTGCTAATATGTTGTGTTGCTTTTTGTTGTTTTTACCTGATGTCCATATGACAACATCGTCTGCAAACATACCAATGTTGACATTTTCTACCCTTTTTATTACTCCTGGAAGATCATTTATATATATGTTAAACAAGGAGGGACTGGATACTGCTCCTTGAGATAGTCCTTCTTTAGTTTGTTTATATTCTGACTCTGTTTTGCCATATCTGACTTTGGTCATTCGTTGGGTAATGAATTTTGAGAACCATGTGAGCATATTTCCTTCTATTCCCATACTTTTTAGTTTCTGGAGTAATTGTGCTCTCCGTATAGAGCTCCTTTAAAATCTACAAATACTGCCAGGACGCTTTCTTGCTTATTAAGACTTGTTTTAATGTTTTGAGTGAGCTTTGTAAGTTGTTGAGTTGTGGAACGATTTTGCCGGAATCCAGCTTGTTCTTCTGCAAGGAGATTTTTGGTTTCTAGATACCATTTCATTCTTGCTGTCACCATTCTTTCTTGTATTTTTGCAACAACTGAAGTCAGTGCTATGGGACGATAAGAGCTGACTAGGTTTGCTGGTTTTCCAGGTTTAAGTATTGGAGCTATGATGGCTTTTCTCCACTGAGAAGGGAGCTCGATCCTGGTGTTCCAAAATTATTAAAATAATAATAATAATTATTTTGCCAGTGATTTCGTACACTATTTTAATAAGGGAAAAGTTTTCTTTCCATCTAAATGTTAAGAGGTAGGCCTACACTTTATAAAATATACACAGAAAATAACTTTTGTGAGAATTCTTGGTCTGTAAAGACCACACATAATCTTGAATTATTTTTAAGGAATTATTAAAGATTTACATTTTCTCTCAGTCCTCTTATTGTGCAAAAATTAAAATTATATACCGTAACTTAGGCCTAATGGCAGATAAGCATAAAATGTTTGCATGTGTAAAAACTAATCAAATAAACAATACACATACCGTACTTTATAATAGGATAATCAAGATGGCTGTTGGTTTAGATGTATCAGCTCAGTTTCGCAAACTAAAAGTGAAATTAAAAATGTGTTTGAAGAGTTAAATAAGGACAAAAGAAATGACCATAAGTGGAGAGAAGTGATAATGAACTCAATGAATAGGCCTACTATCAAAGATGTGTTAACAACTTATAAGGATACTTCAGTGCATTTAGTCCGGTCATGGAAATCACCATTAACGGCCGTGGGTGTCAGCATGCCGATCACATGTCCCCCAATCCTGCCATCAGCCTATAGGTAGATGACGCAGTGGTCGGGTGGTAGGCCTTGTCCCTTCGGGGATGTCACACCACGGAGTTTAGTTTAGTCTAGTGCATTTAGATGCAAATGCTGAAATGATGCAGTCAACCCTGCCATCTTGATATGTGCAGGTCCTGACTACAACCTCTAATAAGATGGAGAAAGAACAAGAAACGTTATCATGTCACCAAAAAATCAGGGTACAGTGAAGGATTCAAAACTAATTATTCAGTTATTAGAAGACCACCCCAGACAGAAAGCTGCAGGTAGGAATTAATGGTATTAAGAAAGTGAGGAACAAAAGTGCAGTCAATGAGCTTCGTAATAAAGATGAATGTGAAATTTTCATTAAGTCAGAACAAGACAAAAATCCACACTTAACGGCTAAAGTGCCTATCAAGTGAAATCCTGAAGTGCTTCTTCATGGAATTCAGCTAGACATTAATGAAGAGGACCTAATTCAATATATTTCAGATCAAAATCCCCTCATGAGGCACTGCCTCCAAGATTCTAGTCAACAAATGGAGGTCCGATACATGATAAAATCCAGAGATCATGTAACCCAATTTGTGATGCTATGAGTCACGCCGATGATCTATCATGCAATGATGAGTGGAATTAAGCTATATTAGGCTTGTTTGCAAAGCAGATCCATACTACTTGAGAATTTTTTGTACTGCGCATGTTCAGTCTGTAACTTACCCGTTATTTGCACTTTGCGAACGGTTACAAGAATTTGGAAGTGATAGTTTCTGATTGGAGGGAGGAGTCAGGTGCGTGAAAATAGGTTACTGCGCATATCTCTGATAACAATTCATGCTAGAGCCTGCAAACTTTTCTTATAGTATTGTTATATTTTGAAAATAAATAAAAAACGAGACCCTCTAAATGGTTAATATTAGCCAGTATTGGGATCGCAATGAGGAAGTAGAAAAGCGTTGACGCAGGAGGTTGCGCTATAAAGAATTAACTTCGCTGTTTTGCTGACTGGAGATTCAAGGTGGTTGACAGTGAAACAATTGGGAAACAAGGAAGAATATTTAAGTGTAGAAGTAGCATTGAACCGGGAAGTTGCGAATAAGCTTTTTTTGTTGTAACGTCACGGCTGCCAGTGGGGAGACGACTTGACCACAAAAAGTTATAAAACAGGCGAACAAATTGTTCACCCTTCTTCTTGTTGCTTCTTGGTGGCTGCCAGGTCCACGCCGGAAGCCAAGGCACTTGGTGCGAGTTTAATTTTATCAGTGTATACAACATCTTGAAGATGAAATGTAAGTAGAAAGATTTTCACCTCATTGTAATTTTCAATTCTTTTATCTTAAATAAATCTAGTCATTTTGGGTATGTTATATTGTGGCATTTGTAATTTCGAGTGATAAGATGATGTCCTTCCTCACCCGTATGGTACTTCATAACATTTAATCATTCAATCCGGGCCATCCTGATTAAATCATATCCTGGGGGCAAATGGTGTCAGAAATAGTTAGGGCCCCGGGATATGACATCTGGTGTCAAGAAGTGGGCGAACCTAACGCGGGATAAAACTGATGTTCAGAAGTGGCGAACTTACCCCGAGCCGCAAATTGTTGTCAGAATGGGCGAAAGTAACGAAAAAAAAAATAATAAAAACCAAGGGAAATTAGTTTAAGGGAAGTTACATATTGTTATAGAACATGTTTATGGGTAACGTAATGGGTGGACACCATAGAAGGGGAATGAAGTAGGACATGTAGAGGTAACGAAAAGAAAAAAAAAAAATGTAAAAGAAGTGATTAAAACACATTGTTAATAAGTAGCCACGGATTGATTTTCTTTTTTTCTCTTTCGTACTATTACGAGGACACATCTCAAGTTCAAATTACAAATGCTATTGTCAAGGTAAGTGGAAAAAAAAAGAAAAAAAAAATGTACAACACCTGAGGAAGTGATGAGTGGACATGATCAAATAGCAGAGATAGCGAAAACAATAGTAGGAATTGTGCAGAAGTGGTAAAATACATATGGCAGAAAATTTAATGTAACATAACTAAAAAAAAAAAAGAACAGGCTGAAGTTGAGGGAATTTAATAATAAGTTTTATACCAGTATAGGGTGCAAACAAACATTTTAAGATGCCGATCGACGAAGAAACTAGAAAGGCTATCGAGGACCTTAACAATAGGTTAGCGGCCCTTACCATTGCAAATAGGGCTTTGCAACAGGCAAACCAACCTGTAAGGCATAAGGACTTAACTGTGTGTACCGCGGTTAAAGAATGGAACGGTGTGTCAGGATCCTTACCTATGAGGGAATTTTTTAATAATATTGAAGCCGCTGCTTCTATGGGTAACCTCGAAGCAGAGGACAAGAAACAAATAGTTAAATTAAAGGTCGTAGGGCCAGCCGCAGAATTTCTGTACGGTAGACCCGACCTAACCAGTAAAGAGGCAACTTATGACCAGCTTAGGGATGCGTTCGAAGAACGTTTTAAGGAAAAGTTACCGGATAGCTATTACTATACACAATTGCAAACGGCGGTGCAAGGGAAAAACGAAACACCAGAAGCATTTGCAGACCGGTTAAAAGCCCTCAGCTTGAAAACACTTAAAGTGACAGGAGATGCAACTGAGAAAAAAGTTCTGGAGGAGGAAGCAGAAAGAAGGCTTCTTGCTGCTTTCACCGCAGGACTTAAGGGTGAAATAGGCAAGCAAGTCCAGTTAAGAATGCCGAGAAGTCTTAAGGAGGCAGTGCAAATTGCAGTAACCGCTTTCAATATCATACAGACGGAGCATATTAACAGGAAAGAACCGGAAGTACACCCTAGGCCTGTGTTTAATATGTCTACACAGTTAAAGTGTTTTAATTGCGGAAAGCTAGGACACAAGGCACGAGACTGTCGTTCCAAACAGCAGCCCAATCATCAAAGGTCCCCAGAACAGAGTCGGAGGGTATATCAAAATAATTTTCACAATCAGGGAAAAGCATATATAGGGAAACCACAAATAGAATGTTTCTTTTGTAAGAAACGGGGTCATATCCAGAGTAAGTGCTGGACGAAAAACCCTCAGTTAGCACCTAACAAGGGAAATTATGTTAGAAAAAACGGAAGCAATGGAAGAAATTCGAATAATAGGTCGGATTTTCAGTCAGCCTCTACCAGCACCCCTACGTGGAGGCCAAGCCAACAGTACCACCAGTAGTAACCACAATTGTAGAAAATTCCCCAGAAGTGTTAATGGTCGATATCTTGATTGAGGGCCGGAGGACACATTTTATCATAGACACAGGAGCAACGATTTCTGTTATTAAGCCGGGAATTTCAGAGGCAAATTGGGAAAATACGGAGGTATTAGCAAAAGGGGTCACGGGAATTGGACTGGACATAAAAGGGTCACAGACAATAGAAGTTCAGTTCGAAAACAGGGAGAAATATGTTCATTCGTTCATAATCTGTCCGCTAGGAATTACCCAAGATGGAATTCTTGGTTTAGATTTTTTGAGTAGGCACAAAATAAATATTAACATTGTACATCGCATGTTACTGACACAAAGTGGGGCAATAAATCTCGGAGTACCAACCGATGACAACGGAATCAGGAGGACAGAATTCGGTCTGATCAACCGAAATGTTCTGAATTTCTCTCAGAAGAAATCAGACACCTCCGAAGACATTCCCAGTACAAAGGTTGCGACAGGGAGAGGTCCTAAGGGAAACCACCCTACAGATCAGTTAAAAATGCAAATACGATGTCCAGTGTTTAATACGAGAATTGTGAAGGTTCCTCCAAAAAGTGAGATAATAATATTGGGAAAGTTAAGTAAGAAAGGATGCGCATCCAGGAAAACAAATAGAGAGGACAGGAAAATAATTAAGGAAGACAAAGAAGTTACTGTGGAAGACAGGGCAAAACTTTTTGAACCGGAAGGTTTAGGCATATATGGAATATATATAGCTAGGTCGTTAAACGACAATGAACAAGTAAAGAAAGGAAGAATTCCCATAAAGATTGTAAACTGCACGGCAGAAGAAATTGAAATAGTGAGAAACAGACGTTTAGGGCATATTTACCATGTAGTAGCAAACAGTGAAAATAGAGTTAATCATGTAGAGGGAGTGAATATATTAACTCCGATGGCAGGGAAGGAAGAAAAAGTAAATATTGCAGATACCGCGAATTTAGAGCACCTAACAGCTGTAGACCAGAACAAAATAAGAGAAGTATTAAGAAGATATGCTGACGTATTTCAAGACCCAAGAGACAATGAACTAGGTTGCACTAGCAAAATTAAGCACCGTATCGATACGGGAAATGCACGACCGGTAAAGAAAAAACCCTACCCCATACCATACAAGTATAAGGAAAAAGTAAAAGATATGTTAGATGACATGTTGAAAAAAAATGTTATACGTCCTTCAACGTCGCCATGGAACGCTCCAGTCGTTCTTGTCCCGAAAAAGAGTCCAGACGAGGCAGACAAATTAAGGTTCTGTATTGATTTCAGGGGGTTGAACTTGGTATCTCATGGGGATACATACCCAATACCCAACATAACGGAAACTTTAGAAGGTTTAGCAGGCACCCGATATTTCAGCAAACTCGACTTGCAATCAGGGTACTGGCAGGTTGAAATTGAAGAAAAGGACAAGGAAAAGACCAGTTTCCAGACGCAATATGGCTCATTCGAATTCGAAAGAATGGCTTTTGGATTATCAGGGGCACCCGGTACCTTTTCTAGACTCATGGACAATGTGCTATTAGGACTAAAAGGCTTATCATGCTACTGTTATTTAGATGACATTATTATTCATGGGTCGTCAATAGATGAACACGCGGAAAGATTGGCCGAAATTTTGGAAAGATTGAGAGAGGCAAATTTGAAAGCACACCCTCGGAAATGTAAATTTGCGGTGGAACAGATAGAATACCTTGGTCATATAGTGAATCAACACGGCATACTTCCAGATCCCGTAAAAATCCAGGTAATTAAAAATTACCCTGTCCCGAAAACGCAGAAGCAAGTCAGATCATTTTTAGGCTTAGCGGGCTACTATAGAAGGCACATACCAAAGTTTGCACACATTGCGAAACCCCTTTCAGACTTAACACGGAAAGAGGAAAAATTTAAGTGGGAAAAACCACATCAGGAAGCATTTGATAAATTAAGGGAAACATTGTGTCACGATCCTATATTGAAGTACCCGGATTTCTCAAAACCCTTCCTTTTATGTACAGATAGCTCAAATTTCGCTTTAGGCGCTGTTTTGGCACAGAAAGAAGGAGACGTGGAACACCCAGTAGCTTATGCATCACGGGTTTTATCAAAAAGTGAGCAAAATTTTTCCGCGACAGAGCGTGAATTGCTAGCATTAGTATGGGCTACGAAACATTTTCGATGTTACTTATACGGAAATGAATTCATTGCAGTCACAGACCACGCCGCACTGAAATGGTTATTTTCACTACAAGATCCGAACTCAAGACTAGTAAGATGGGCTTTGAGACTGTCAGAATTTAAGTTCACAGTACACTACAAGCCAGGTAAATCGCTGACAATTGCAGATTGTCTTAGTAGAATAATGGTAAATACAGTACAAACTACTAATGAATCCAAGTCCGTGAGAAGTTTGCAAATGGCTGAACCAAATTATACAGAATGGATAAAGGATACAAAAAGATTTCGATTAGATGAAAATGGAATTTTATTTTATAAAGAAGGAAATTCAGAATTTCGATTGGTAGTACCACAACAAATGAGAAAGTCAATTTTGGAAAATTTTCATGACACCCCATTCGCTGCTCACCAGGGTCAAGTCAAAACATACGACTTAATTAAGTCAAGATTTTATTGGCCGGGAATGAAACAAGACATTCAAACATATGTTGCCGAATGTATGTCATGTAATTCTAGGAAATCAGGCAAACGCAATATAGCTCCGTTGCAAGTATTTGAACCAGTAGAAAAACCGTTTCAAAGAGTACATATGGACATAGTTGGACCATTACCTAAGTCAATACGGGGAAATGTATATTTACTAACTTTTGTTGACGCATTTTCTAAATACACAGAGGCTATACCAATTGCGGACCAGACAGCAGAAACCATAGCTAAAGCTTTTGTTTATAACATTATAGCAAGGCACGGGACGCCTAGGAAATTAATCACAGATAAAGGAAGTAACTTTATGTCCAAATTGTTCAAAGAAGTTTGCAAATTGTTACATATAACCAAACTTCAAACTAGTGCTTACCACCCCATGTGCAATGGCGCAGTTGAAAGAACGCATCAAACACTAGCTGACATGATGTCACATTTTGTTAGGAAAGACCAAAGAGATTGGGATTCATATGTTCCTATTATACAGCTAGCTTTGAGAAGTACGCCACACACAACAACAGGATACTCCCCATATTTTTTGTTGCATGGAAGAGAAATGGAATTACCTTTCGCGGACCATGTAGTACCGAAATTCCAGCTAGACGAAATAGAGCAGGAAGATGTAAAAGTATTAGCGAAGAAGTTGGAAGAAGTTTATGAAAAAGTACGAGAAAATTTGGAAAACGCAACTCACAAACAAGTAACACAGTATAATGAAAAGAACAAAACTAAAATCAGCAAAATAAAAGTCGGAGACAAGGTATTGTTGCACTCAACGGCTTTAAAGAAAGGAGTTTCAAAGAAATTTGCAAAAAAATTTATCGGATCATTTTTGGTAGTAGAAAGAATAAATCCAGTAAATTATAAAATTAAAGCGGAAGACGGAACAATATCTATAGTACATTCTAATAGATTGAAGTTGTTTAACACACGACAGCTAGGCATGCAAGATGGCAAGGACATGCATAGTGAGGCAGAGAGCGACTCGTTATTAGGTCAGGACGAACAGAACTGTGAAGCAGAGAGAGAAGAACACACAGCTGATGACGAATGCGCAGGCGCGAGACAATGCGAGGATACGGACGTGCGGAAACAAGCAGAGAAAGAAGAAATTATTTGTGCACATGATTTGAATATAATACCAGGGGCGTGGGAAATTGACGAAATAAGCAATAATAGGGTTGATTTATCAAGCATGAACCATGAACAAACACAGACAAAGACAGGAGACGATGACCATGTGATGACGAGATACCATTAAGTTTGCTAAAAGAGAAATTAAGTTTAGAAAAAAAAGACAGTCCTCCAGCCGCCAATTTTGATGACCCGACATTAAAGCATGAAAATAATGTACCACTTACAGAGCATTCCGAAGTCCAAACTAGGTATAATTTTAGGCCTAGAAACTTAAGTCAGGTACCGACGACATCGCAGGAAAAAGTAAATGGAAAAAGGGAAGCAGAGGAAACTATAAGATATAATTTAAGACCACGATAAAAATGATTTTTTTTTATGTTTCAGGTTACATCTACATATGGGCAGTCGTCCTAATATCCATACCAGGCAGAGGGATGAACATCAAACCACAGCAGGAATTAGACAAGGGACTTGTTTTTTTAAAGAAACAGGACATATTATTATCGGCTAATAAATGGTCTATTGTATTAGATTTTTCATTGCAACAATATTACGAGATTTTGGATAACATGACAGAACAAATCAATTATGTGAAACAAACATTACGTAAACCAGATTTAATGAATTTTCAGAATTATAAAGCTTTAACGGAAACTTCGAAAAACACTGTTCAAATATCATTACAAAGATTGGAACACGAATTGCAGTCAATGGGAATAAAATTGGATGAAATTGATAAAGAATTATTTTTTTCAGAGTGTAGAACAAAAAGAGGACTTATTAATTTAGGAGGTTCAACTTTGAAAATTCTGTTTGGAATATTAGACTCTACGGATAGACATAGGATAAATCATCAAATCGAGTCATTAACGCAAACGGATGTAAAAATTGTCGATTTATTGAAACAACAAATCACATATGTAAAGAAGGTTACAGACAGAACAGACCAAAATTGCATTAATTTGAATAAATTTTCTAAAATACTTAATACAACATTACATGTACTAGGTAATATTACGGAGGATGTATTTTTTGAGATTAATTTAGTCATGAGGAATATGAATTTATTAACTAATTTGCAAATTATGGCCGATACACTAAAAGAAGTCCAACATCATTTAATTCAATTTAGAATGGCAATTGACTCAACAGCAGCTGGTATATTGAGTTCATATTTGTTACCCCCACAGGAATTTTCGCAGATATTACAAAGAATTGCATTAATGTTACCTGAAGGGATTTCATTATTGTTCACACCTATAAACAATAATATATTTTTGTATTATTCAATTGTTTCAGTCCATGCTATTGTAGTAAACAATAAGTTGAGATTAATAGTAGATCTTCCCCTCAAAGCCTCAGAGAAAACTTTTCAATTGTATCAGGTAAAAGAATTACCTTATGTTAAGTCTCAAACTACCAACACTACATTAGGATCAATAGTTATAAAGACAGAGTATCCATATTTCGCGATCACGGAGAATAGATTATGGTACGCAGTATTGAAAGAAGAAGATGTTCAAAAATGTAAAGGTAATCCTGTCTCAATTTGTACAGCAGAGGTACCGATTTATTCTATACCTCAAGAGACATGTTTAGCAAATTTGTTTGTAGGAAAGGACGAAAAAGTTCACGAACTTTGTGACATACGTTTGATTGGAAATACCAGACCACCAATATGGTACAGACTTCCTAAAACAAACACATGGATTTATAGTGTCCCTAGTAAAATATCGCTTACGCCAATTTGTTTCAATATCTCCGGAGAAAAACATACGATGCCACCGGTAGAAGTATACAATACGGGAATGTTGGAATCCGCTGCAGCTTGCCAATATTTTTCTGAAACATTTCAACTTTTACCACACGTAGAAGGGAATATTATTCGTGAAAAGACACAATGGGTCAACGATGTCATTGTTCCTAAATTGCATAACCAAAAATTAAAATTGCCGGAATTATTAGATAAAGAAAAATTGTTAAGCATTATAAATGAATTACCAGACACGCAATCTTTTCAAGAGGACGGAATAACTTTGCATATGTTAAAACGGAAATTAAAAGAGATTAAACCACCCAAATACAATAATATATCATACGGATTTTTGCCGACGTGTATACTCGTAATAGCAATTGTACTAATCGCTATTTGTTTGTATATGTTACAGCTGTTCCAGAACAGACGAACAAGGTCACACATATCGGTGCAAACCAACACAAGTGCAGATGTAGCACATTCCACAGCGGTCAATGCAGACAATACGACAACTCAGGAAGAGACAAATGAACCAAGACTTAGTTTAAGCAATTCACAAGTACCATCTGTGTTTAAGGGCACGGGATTTTTATAAAAGCATAAGGTGGAACACACAGATTTTTTTTTAAATTTTAATTAGACAGACTTGAATCAGTTAAGATGAGATGTTAAGGATTAAAGGAAAAAAAAAGACAAAAGAAAAGAAAGGGTAAAGAAAGCAAAATGTTAAACATTTTATGTAAATAAGAACAAAGGAAAACATGATTTTTTTTTTCTTTCAGTCACAATTGAATACTTGGAATTAGAATGTTATAGTAGCATAAATTAGGTATTAACGTAGAGAGAAAAACAACAAATAACAAGAAAACGGGGAACAAACCAAACCAGGAATTAAATTGATATATTGTAAATAAAATGAGTATTAGTGTGTCAAGCCGTTACATTGGTAGCCATGACGAGAAATAAATGAATTACTCAGATAACCGAAATTAAATTATAACACTCTCAGCCACCTCTGGATACAGGGCAGAAACGCAACCTAACGACAAATGAAGATTAAGAAGAAAAACCAACAAACAAACAAAATACAAGAAGATTAAGAAGAAAAACCAACAAACAGTCAAAGTACAACAAATTGACCGCATTACGACATGCGACGCCGATGTCAACATTCAAATATAGCTACAGATTGTATATCTGTAATTGTTTCAAGGATTTATAGGACATCCACACCCCGTTCGAACCCAACTACCGTGGGTTCGACCTAGGGGGGGGGGGTGATGTTATATTTTGAAAATAAATAAAAAACGAGACCCTCTAAATGGTTAATATTAGCCAGTATTGGGATCGCAATGAGGAAGTAGAAAAGCGTTGACGCAGGAGGTTGCGCTATAAAGAATTAACTTCGCTGTTTTGCTGACTGGAGATTCAAGGTGGTTGACAGTGAAACAATTGGGAAACAAGGAAGAATATTTAAGTGTAGAAGTAGCATTGAACCGGGAAGTTGCGAATAAGCTTTTTTTGTTGTAACGTCACGGCTGCCAGTGGGGAGACGACTTGACCACAAAAAGTTATAAAACAGGCGAACAAATTGTTCACCCTTCTTCTTGTTGCTTCTTGGTGG